>OY776084.1:17756716-18456383 GCA_963675205.1 Catocala nupta | reverse complement strand
AATCAATTATATAAGGCCTTTTTTACGAACTTGCCGCTGCAAGTCATAAAGGCCTCTTTTCAGAAGGAATAAAAGGAATTAGATTGTAGCCCAACTCTCTCCTAGCAAAATGCCGTTAGCAACTTACATACAACTTCAAGAGCACTATGCATAAGCATGCTGATTATCCATCATATAACGACTTCATTGTTAGTATATAGGATATCGCTTAAACAAACCGAAAAATTGAAATTAAACACTTTATACGGATTTTGTCGCGTAGTTTATTTTACTTTAAACACTTTTACTACATAATTTTGAAATCTCTAATACTACTATTATTGAACTTTACTACTATTTATGCTATCTAATTTAATTAAAACTATTTATATTTAAGTTTACACTTTGCCCCGACGCGACGTTTCGGTTTCTTTACAGCAGGCATGTTCACGGGGAGACTAAGATGGTAGTTGTCCCACTGTTCTGAAGTGTACCTAATTATGTAATAAAAGTGTTTTAAAGTAAAATAAACAACGCGACAAAATCCGTATAAAGTGTTTAATTTCAATGTATAACATTTGCGTAAACATAAGACAATACAACCGAAAAAGTCAAATAAAATCTAAAAACTACTCAAAATTAGAATAACACATCACAACACAAGTTATTATTTCCAAAGGCTTATCGGTAATTCTGCAATGCTTCTTTAGAAAACGAATGATAATATTGAGGTTCTATTTGAGTTGCAGGATTTTGCCCAGCTGCTGAATAAATTCTTGGAAAAGCTTTGATTTCGATCATTTCAGAAATATGTGCGATGTGCAAATTTGGACGAAGCAAACGTGAGGGAAGCCATTACGCTATTTGCTTTGTCAAAAAGAGGAGAGAGAAAAGCAGAATATGTAAAGCTTATCCCCCGCAAGCCGGATTGCATACATTTGTGATTATTTTTTAATCGTAATAGCGAAGCTGTTGTTTACACCTAATGTTCAGTCTTGATTAAAAAATAGTTTCGACATTTGTTTAGTAATAACTGCAAAGCTCTATTATAAGACAATATTAAGATACTTAAATAGAAATTACTTCGACGATATTGTGGAATAAAATAACATATTTATATAATTATACCATTTTCATAAAATAATTCTGTTAGATCTTGTTTGGTCAAACGATTGTATGTATGTACATATGTTAAAACTAAAACACGCATGAGAAACGGTATTCAAACGTATATAAAAGAGAATAAATTACTGCTAGTGGTATCAAATGCAGTGTCATTCGTGATAAACATCTTTGCTTGTTCGAGTGTGAACTAGAATCGTGGACATTCTCTTTGCAGTTGAAGATTTAGCTGTTCTACCGGGAATGGCCGGAACGTAGTGGGAATGTAACGTTTCTTCAAGCACTTAACAAGCAGCTAAATGGCGGAACTTATTAAGTACAAAATTATATTTATCTACGTACCTAAAAGGATTTTACATTAAAATCTGTTTTAAAATTAATATTTTTGCTTTCCATTTGTGCTAACATTACTAATAATAGTAATATTAGTATGCAGATTAGGGGTGAAAAGTGAATTCGCATGGCTGACAAAATACGCTGGACTTGGAAATCGCCTAATGCACTTAAGGACAAGCTCATGTTGATTTACGAGTTCTCGTGAATCTATAAACTATTTATTTTCGTCAATCTATCAAACGATGGCGACAGGGCTCAAAGTACACATGTAAATAAATCATTCGAGATTTAAATTAGATTATTTTTTATAGTTTTGATTACGTTTAATAATAATTACGTTCATCTTTTTTATACTCACATATTTTACGCATTTAAGTTTTATCCGATATGAAAATATTTGCGTAAAAGTAAGACAATAGATACAATTTATTAGGTCAAAATCAAAACTGATTATACCTATCTAAATATGAGCTGTTAACATTTTTATAGTTTTTTTTTTTCGTAAATCCAAATAATGCAATTGAGTTTCAATCCAAATAATGCAACAATATAAGAACTGTGCATGTCTACATCACAGGGCGCGGGTATTGCCAGGAAACTAAAGCAACTCCATTTACTACAGGAAATTTAAAACCTTGGCAGTATTCTCAGATGGAATAGGTTTTTCTTCTTCGATTTTAATTTATTATAATTTTCAATTCACCTATTTAATACGAAATCATATTGAATAGGAAAATATTAAGTTCGCCTGAGCATTCAAGGCGAACTTAATATTTCAGCTAAAAAACGCTTTTAGAATTTCATCAAAGTGTGTTATTTGGAAAACAGCTCATCTTACCAATTATGTTCAGATTAATATAAATTCAAAATTCAAGCACACGAGTTAGTTTGTGTGCCTAATTTAGCTACACTCTGATTAAAATATTATAATATATTTTTATGGGCTGGGCTTTATATCTTTATATGACGAGCTATCGCCGTTTTCGGTGGTAGCCCATTATATGAATCAATCAAGCTCAATATACAAGTCCAATGCCTTATACACTGGTCTTGCTAAAGAGTAGTCGTGGGTTTGAATCCCAGCTATTGCACTGCTGACGAGGCGCACCACCAACACAAGCAATCTAACCAAGATATAGAGGGTAACAATACTACTAGTATATTCAATTCTAATTGCTAGTAAGCATATGAAAATAAATTAAATATCTTACTTACCTCGCAACCTATACAACAGCTTTTTTGCCGGTAGAGTCTTTAAATAAATATTAATGAATTCAAGTAGGACTCCCGCTTTCAAGGTTTCCTTCGCGCATTATTTTGGTATTTTACCTTCCCTTGTCCTCCTTAAACAATTTTTATGCTAATAGTCAGTAGTTAGGATTATTTGAAAGCTTTGTATTATAATATGATAGTACTTAACTCAAAATCTTTACACAATCTTTACTTAGACTGGTAATTTAGATTGTAGTCATCCCTGAAAATATGGATTTTAATTAGGGATGCACCAAATGTTTGTGTCATATTCGGTATTCACTATATTATAATTATATTATTATCAATAATGCTTAGTTTTTATTCTGTGAAAATGTACTATGTAACATTGTTTTGTTTTATTGTAGGTACCTATGTCTACGAGTTTTAAATTTAGTTTACATATATTTATATTTAGTGTAGCGACAAAATACCAAAATTAACACATTCCTATAAACCTATACATTTTACACGTTTATTAAACTAATTTGATTATCTGCTCGATAAGATACGGTATTTAGGTATGGAAATTCACTATACCAAGTACCTAATTTTATATTTTTTTTATGTTCGGTTGATTATTGTGTTTGGTAAGAGATTTACCAAATATTCCGTCAATGAATTCATATTCGATGTTTTACTCACTTTTAGTTTTAATGATCAGCCAGTCTGAGAGTAGTGATCAAATAATATAAAGGCTTAACTAAAAAGGCCGCAGGAGAAGCGACCGTGGTTGCTAACTTACTTTTCATTATTTTATATGGCTATCAGTCGATAATGTTATGACGCATCTAGACCCTTAGAATTTGTGTTCCCTTAATAATTCCGTTATTAGTTATTAATCTCAATAAATAAAGAGGCTTTAGTATTTACAGTGTAAGGTCACTGACATAGCACATGGCATCCAGCGCATTTTCTCGATTAGATGAATACAGTTCTACCAATTATATTTATTACGGTATAGTATTGGAAAGTAATTCCTATGCCGCAAAATATTAAACCTATTCACAGGAATATTTTCAATTGTAGAATATTTGACAGAATTGACCAATCATCACTAATAATTCAATGGCCATAATATTCTAGCATTAAATAAACTATTACGTGAAAAACGGTTTTATAATAGTATTTTAATCTGGATTTATTGAATAACTTTACTATGAGAATGTTCTCGCAGTCGAGAAATAAAATATTCGTATGACTTTGTACAGCGCCCCCAGCGGTTCTCGATGATTGGTATTATAGTTGTCGGGGCAACCAGAGAAAACGTGACAATTTTATTTTCGATACGTTACTTTTAACGATATCGATGATACAAAAACAGTTTATGGCAGATATATTTTTTAAATCTGTGTGCAATTATTGATGACCTAAAAAATAAATAATATAACGGTATTAAATAAATTATTGATAGATTATTTTAGACACTGCAGAAGTTATTAAAGAAAATAATATAATTTATTTCTTCACAAGTTACATTGCACATCATACAATTTATAGTTGTAGTTAAAACTACTTAGGTATGAATCAAGCAAAGAATAGCACTTAGCTACCTTTAGTCCTACATAGAAACGTATAAGTGCTAATAAATAAAAGTAAAAGTAACCTGGTTAACTTCAACATAAAAGGAACATGGCCATCTTGGGCCCACGTGTTACAGCGAAAATTTTTTGCTGGAAAAACAGCGTCATTTCATCACCAAACAAAATTATAAAAAACAAATTGAATCTACAATGGTTAATGGGAAAATAAAATATTTTATGTTTATGGCTCTGCGCAGTACTTGCTGGACGCTCTCGATAGGTTACAGCGGCAGGCTGTCCGTATCATCGGAGATCCAAAAATCACGAGTTCCTCTGCAACTCCGTAGGAGCATTGCCTCATTGGCATGTTTCTATAGAATATACCACGGGGAGTGATCTGAAGAGTTATTCCACCTTATCTCGCCCTCCGCTTTCCTATCTAGAATAACGCGTGCTGGGCTCAGATATTATCCTTACACGGTAGAGTCAACTAGAGTGCGTACCAACAAGTTTGGGTTCTCATACCTCTGCCAAACGATCAAGGCATGGAATTCTCTGCCACGGCTGCTATGAGGACGGTGTGGAGGCCACTGCTCTTAGACCACACGACTGCTTACCAACAAGCAGAGAATGGTCATTTTGATAAGCAAAAAAAAAAAATATGACTTATTTTGTAGTTGAAGTCATGTGTTACAATCAATATTTTTATTGTAAAATGTTTATTATTTTATCAATACACATAATTACAAATAACAATATTCAATTTACGATGGTAAAATAACATTTTATAGAACATTCTATATTAATTAATTCCACTGCATTAATTATATCCAGCTAAAAAGACACGGTGTCTTGTGGTCATTTTTAAACTTCAAACTTCAAGTTTGACAATGACGTTTAACGTCAAAAACCCAAAAGTATATTCTTTCGGTTGTGCTTGCACCGGTGATGTGTTCTATTATCTTATACGCATTTTCGTATTAAGTCTCGGTGATATTTGGTTCCTAATTTCTAATTACAAATCAGCTGAAATAATAATTATTTTATTTTTAATGTACCGCGACTTGTAAACTTATCCATTAACTAATCTAACCTAGTTACATATTCGAATACAAAAATCTCATTATTGCAATTGCCAATTTTAATGAAATAAAGCAGAAGTATAATTAGTGTATTTCTCTAACAAATGCCACCAATTTTATGACTGTAACATGTAGGCCTAAAGATCTAAAAAAAATGGGGTTCTCCTTTGGTGGTATACTCATAAAACTTCTGTACCTGCCGTGTTTATAGCATTCTAATATGGAAAATAAATCAACTTATTTAAAAAAATGCCACAGTAATATTCATTCGCCTGGCCGATATAAAAATGATGCTCCAGCACTAAAGGACGATGACTACCGAATGGCTCAAGTCTAAACGAATCCGCGAGCATACTTTGGCAGTCAACCATATTCGTCTCAACGCAAAAAAATTCACTGAATGCCGAGCACATCCGTGCGCATGAATCTAATGCATGGTAGACATGATTTCAAATAAAGTGGGGTTACTACAGTCATTCTTTGGGATATACACATCAGACCGCAGAAAAAATGCCGTATTGAGAACATTAATAATTACTAGTACATTACGGCTCATGAACAGAACCACATACTTATTTAAATATTTTGAAGTAAACTTCAAGTTGTTACCTATATCATTTCACATATTACTATAAGATAAGCTACCTTCACTTCATTCCCATAACAATCAACTCACGTTTCAGGATACTGCGTTTTAAAATCCTGAAACTGCTTTCCACAAACGTATAGTTATCATAACATTAAATTACAGTTAAACGCGAGCGAAAAATCCTTTTATTCGGCCGGTTAGTTAGGCAGTGCAAGCTCATTACGGGTGCATTTTAAGCTTATCTGTGAGGACGCGTTGATGAGAGGCAGCGGAAAGCGAGTAAAATGGTGGTAATTAATTATGGTAGTTAGATCTATTTTTCAATAGTACTGGAGCAGTGGGGAAGCGCTTAGATCTTTGTAACGAAATCCTTCATTGACAGTGGGTGGCTGTGTCCAAATTGTAGTTAAGCTTTACCACAGTGGTTAATAGTATCACTTTCTTTTAGTTTATACTCCTAAGCTTTTCATATGTGGTAGCTTATTATTAGGCACATATATATATATATATATATATATATTGAATGCGTAATTGTTGTATGTCTTCTTTAAATAAATATAATTGCTAAATATTATGAAACTCATGGATGATTTTAATATCATACTTCATACTTTAAGTTTAGTGTAGAAAGCCTGCTCTTACAAACTATTTGGTGACGTCACGAATGTTAAGTACTATTCTACTCTAGTCTTAAAGTAAATCTACATAAAATTAATAACAATGTTACTGCCTTTCGCAAGCAAAACGTAATATTAGTGTGACATCTGTATGGACAAGCAGTAAGAGTCGGAGGCTTACATATCTATGCCTCCCATTCTGTTCCCTTAATTTTATGTAGGTATAACTCCTTTTACCTATGGATTGAATCATGCAAATGATCATAGTCTACGATAACTGTTAACACTAGACTAGCCAAGTGCTAGGTAGGTTAAATAAAACCCTTTAAACTGGGAACTTTACATGCATTGGTTTGTACTTGATTGTGAAGTTCAGTTAATACAAAGTATTAATATGTACTTTGTATCTATAAACTGCTAACTAGAATGTTCATGTAGCAATTAGCAACTTGACTTTCTGAACATCGTGATTTTTCATTAATTTAATGTATTTATACAATCCATTAAATTAATGGAAAATTACTACACGCACACAACCATGCATTTGACACAAGCAGTCGAATCGCGTTCGTAGTATTTTGGCATTGTTCGGCTGATGTCGTAGAATTCTTCGTAACTATGATTACATATGTATGTGCAGTAAGTGACTGAATAAAATAAATGCATATTTTATAAAAATATTAGGATTCGCTACTCCTTCTCCATATAAAATTTTACTGTGCCAAATTTCATACTCCTTCGTCCACGCAATTTTCGTAAAAAGGAGGACAAAGTTTTTGCTTCACGTATTAATATATAGATTATATGTGTGCTTAGTCGGACTGCAAAACTCAATGTCACAATATAATATTAAATTTTCTATTAAGATATTGTCAGTTGAGACGTAAGAGATTGTTGTCACTACCTATTACGTCAGATCTAAACGCAGTAAAATACTCATATTTTCGAAGTCTCAACTTCATCGTTTTCTCAGTCTCGATCAGTTCGAGATTTGAAGTGCCATATCCTTAACTAATATATAATAATATTATAAATGCGAATGTGTGTTTGTTTGTTACACTTTCACGCCGTAACTAGTCGACCGCTCATATTGACATTTCGCATACAAGTTGTCAGGAGTACAGAACAGGACATAGGGTACCTCTCATCCAAAAAAAGAGTACTGTAGTCGAGCGGCGCCGCTGGCTTAAGCTAGTAATATTGTATTACAACTTAGGCAATCTTTGAGTAAAGTATTTAAACAAGAAAACAGTACTACTTTTAGCATTACGGCAACGCAATAATATCAGAATAACAAAAAACATACATACAACTGAAATAGCGCACTAGCATTTATTTTTTAGGCCTACGTAATAATATAAAGTATGTAAAACATCGTAACATTTACTTGAGCCTTTTTCTCGCCTCGATCTGTAATAAATATATAAAGAGGCTAAATAATATAGGCCTTGTCGGTCGAAGCTCCGTACAATGCGGACTCGGCAACTCAACTTGGTAGCTTTAATTAGCACAGACTGGGATATAAATTCATGGTTTATAGTTTATATGTTGCACCAACGTTTTTGTTAATGCCGCATAACGTAATTAAATTTTAATGCCTACAAAGCTTTCGTGCTTTCCTTGTTAATAAATTTACGGGTTAAGCGATAGTAACATTTTGAGATTATGTTTGTATGTAAAAACGGTTTGTTTTACAGCAAACGGAAACTCTTCTGGCTTAATTATAAAAGGTGACTTAGAGATAACCTAGCCGCAAAAAAAATTATTAACTAGAATAAAATTCAGCTTTGAAATGCAGCTCAACATAAAAATGTATCTTCAGCTTGTGTTATATTTTCTTTTTATTAAAATGTTAACTATAATTAAGTCTTGCGTTGCCGGGGACCTTACAAACAACTGTAATAAAGAATATCCAGACTTAGATTTTTTTTATTATTTACTAGGTATGCTCGCGGTTTCACCTGCGTTTACATTTACTGCGCCGCCCCCGTGGGTCGTACCGTGATGTTATATAGCCTATAGCCTTCCTCGATAAATAGGCTATCCAAGAAAAAAATATTTTTTATTTCGAACCAGTAGTTCCTGGGATTAGCGCGTTTAACCAAACAAACAAACAAAGTCTTCAGCTTTATAATATTAAAATATAGATGGATTCCACAAATTCCTGTCCCGTATGGGAACTAACCCACAACATTCGGCGCAGTGGCAGCGATGACGCGATCAATTAAGCCACTACACGACTGAATTAGCAACAGTCAATCATATAATTTAACATTTGTTTGATTTTAACATACCGTTGCTTTTCAGAATCCAATTCTAAGAGGATTACACGAATGGCGTAGTAGTTTAACTGGCCACCTCGCCGCAATTGCGCCGAGTATTGTGGGTTCGAATCCCACACGGGACAAAAATTTGTATGATTCACAAATAGGTGTTTCGGGTCTGGATGTTCTTTGCATCCGTTGTTTGAATGTTTCGTAACGTTCCCCGTGATACAGGAATTACTACGAGGGAGAGAACAGTTCTTTTAAAAAAAATACATGGAAAGTACCGTCTTCACAAAATCGCTAAATAACTTTCTCAAAATCGCTAAATGAGTTATTTAGCGATTTTGAGAAAGTTATTTAGCGATTTTGACACAACAGCATAACACATGAGTATGTGTTATGCTGTTGTGTTGTTTCTACGTTGAGTAAGAATGCCGCGTGCCATTTAAGTATTTGTTTGACGTCTCATGATTTATGTAACGCCTAATCATGCCGAGAAAATGCGTATTATTAAATTCCTACAGAAAAATCTAAAAAAGATTTATCGATTGAGATTAAAAATTTACTAGTGAGTGAATTGATTTTCCTAATTTTTATTCTCATAGTAATATTCGATTTTCATCTGCCACTTTTAAAGATAACTGCTTATCGTTTATGTTTTATGATAACTGATAAGTCACCAGCGACGTTATGATAAAAAAAAAACTTCCTTGATAAGTTATATGATAAATTCCACCCATATTTGTAAGTGGCTAATGCTTCGGAAAATAAGTTTGGGCTTATATTTTACCACGGCTTATTACGATTTCGCGAATTCCAGCAAAGTGTTTGGTTGGTTTGGTTTCTGTGATTTTGGAGTTGTTCTCGGTATATAATAATGAAATACAAATCATAGGCACTGCTCAGGAAGTGAACGCAGATATACTTACGTTTTTGGGAATACTTTAGCGTGATGTCTTTTTTTAGCTAACGATCGCGGATGCGCTTGTATGTGGATTACCCAGAATGAAATTACCCTATTTGCTTGTTCTTGACGTGATTTAAGGTACGGTACTTAAAAATATTATATCACTATAAGGCGTAAGGCCGGTTTAATAGTATATAAAATTTTATAGATATTATACAAATACTGGAACAATTTTATTTTTATAAACTTTAAAATCCACGGTTTCAAAATGCTTTTGTTTTTGCAGGCCAACGTTATAAAATGAACCTGCGTTCAAAATTTCAACTTCCAAGACCCTGCGATTTGAGCTGTGCTTAAATGTCTATCAGTCAGTTACTCCTTCAATCAGCCAGCACGTTTCACACTTTATAGTTAGATATAACTCTAAAGCTAGCTTTTAAAAGTAAGTCAAAATAAAAGTAACTGAGTGGTACTAAAATGCTGCAACTAAGTTAGTTATATATTGCAGCATTTTAGTAGTTCAGTGAAAACGCTTTCAAGTGCGTTTATCCCTCTTGAGTAGTCTTGCATCTTAAGACGTAATAAACGCTTAATACTCTGTACCCCGTATTAGTCAAAGTCAAAGTCAAAGTCAAAAATAATTTATTCACTTAGGTCACAAAGTAACACTTATGAACGTCAAAGAGGTTAGTAAATTTATTACATTTACTGAATTAACATTTATGTTAATTGCAAGATTCAGGCAAAAGGTTGAGCCAATGAGAAGATACCTGCAAGAAACTCAAGGCCACTCTTTTAAATCGCCATCAACTTATAATTTCAGTTAGATTATAGTAGTGGATAGTTTCAGTAGAATTACTTAAGTCGAATAAGTAGCTGTTCTACATTTATACAAACAGATACAGATACATTTATATATTATATACGTTAAGCAAAAACGTTGTATTATTTGGAAGCATATGGGGCGCACAGAGGAGTGTGAAATTTGCTTTAATTAAAGTTTATACGGGGAAGGAGTGCATAAAGCAACAATTCGTAGATATTTTTTTAATAAATGAATGACGGTTGATATTTAACCAATGGGCGACCGCTATACCTTATACTTACAAACACGAAAGCCGCAAAGACCGAAATTAAATACATATATGATTATATTTATTTTTGTGTTTGTGTCTTGCATATCATTATCACATTATCATCATTATATTATTATCACAAGCTAAAACTGATCAATAACATACAGTATGTTATCGAAATTAAAGCAATCGTGCTGAGATTTGTGAGGCAAGACGTGTGAGGTATTTATTGGTTAATTAGCTGCTAACTAACTACCTACGTCATATTATGTGAAAATCTTGTTAGCAATCTGTATGGATTCGTTTTAGTAATATGAGTACCAAAGTAAATCTATCCGTTACTTTTATTACCAAGGCTAAACTACAAAATCCAAATTGAAGAAATTAGGTATACAAATAGTAAGTTTGATTAATCTTAGATAGTCACTCCTACCCCAGTCTTAAATTTTTCTATAATTATCTTATCACGTTCAGTGCGAAATGAGGTCTAATACGCCTCGTATGTGTCTTCCTTGCGGTGCGGCTAAGAAAAACATAGACTTATCTGCCGTGCGGAAGCCGTAACTTCAATTTGATTTGCCTCATTAAAACAGAATGAAGTGGTGTATCTACTTTAATACGGGAACACTTTGACCTCGTACCGCATTGAAAAAATACAATGTTATCACAGTGCCAAACGGGGCTTAAAAGACCCCGTACCCGCGACAACATCTGATAAGTTTTAACAGCTTACAGTGATCATGGAAAGATGTTGCCGAAAAAATATTGAGAAATAAACCGAAGAAGATGAGGTGACAAGTCTACAATTACCGATAAGTCATCAATAAACATTATTTTCATTGTTCTAAAAGTCGAGCGCGTCGTGCGCCATTTGTAGTTTGTCACCACTCGGGCCTCTTTATAATTTTATAACTACTTTTTGAGTTTATCGCGTTCAGACATACATAAATCTTTGTTTTATATAGTGTACCTAGTGATAATATTTTTTATCTTTTCAGAAACAGCATCAAATAACCAAACATATCATCTCGAAAAGAGTTCGAAGAGAAGAAAATGTACCGGATGCTACGACAAATTACGGAAATAATTAAATAGTCGTGAGGTAGATAAAAAAGTAAAAAAGATCGTCACACAATGTGTTCAATGTCAAACACTTTTATGTTTAAATTGTTTTAACAAAAAACATTCGTAATTAGTAAAATAAAAATAAAGTACAAAACATTCACCGATATTTTTGTTTCCCATTACAAAATCTATGTAAAATTTCCCTTATTGAATGCGGTACAAGATCTACAAGACCACTCTTTTTTTTACCTACAGATTTTAAATAAACCAACCCTCTGATGTACGCTTTAAGATCCAGATCAATTAATTCATAATTAATAATAGTGCACCAAAAATTTGTACGTATTTTTAAATTTAGCCAATAAAAAGATTTTAGTAGCCCCTTACCGCCATAATGATAATTTTGAAAAGAGGTATTAAACGCCCCGTACCGCAGGAATGGAAAGAACACAAGAATTAGTGCCGCTGTCAACGTGTTAACCAAAATTGGATCTACCAAATTTCACCAATTCCCGTTGATCAATTACATGACATTACATAGGTTACGGATTTAAGGCATTGTCATAGAATTATACAATATGTGCTAAGGCCTTATCTTATAAGAATTTGGTAACTAAATCTTTAATTGAAATAAAGCAACGACAGAATTTACAATAAAATAATAACGCATACGTCAACAGACATTTGAATAGCTTTTAAACATTTTTAAGGTTGACTAGAATCTAATATAACACCACTTTTCTGTGACATATTGTAAATGAGTATTCGAAGCTCAGCGGACCGCGACGCTATGTAAAGTTCTACTGATGAAACGTTTCAGTGTGGTCACTTTGTCACGACTGATCGCTTTTAGAAGAGCTAGAAATTCTTTGTGGTTTTAATATAAAATGAGATCATTGAAGAATTTTAAATTATTTATTGTACTTATGCAGCAGGCCCGTTTAATTGTAAATTTTAATGAATTCTATGAACGTTTATGACTTTACTAGATTTACCCGTGGCTTTGCTCGCGTAAATGTAGGTTGGGTTAGCTGTGTAACAGTACTTTTTTCAGGATCAAAGGTACTCTATGACCTACTCCGTACCTCCAACAACGTGTATGAAAAATTTCATGTTGATCGGTGGCGTAGTTAAGGCGTGGAAGCGTATAAAAAATCTCACAATCGCATTTATAATATTAGTAAGGATGTAACTCACAGGTGAATTTATAAACATACAAATAACGGACACAAAGTGTACCCAGACTCATAAGATTAATTTGTGAATTACACAAATAATTGTCTCATATGAGGTCCAACCCACAATATCAAATTTGACCAAAGTTATAGAATCCGTATTTTCAGTCTGACATTTAAAATATACTTCTTTTAATAGCAGTATGTAGGTCTAACGCACGTGTTCAGTCAAGTGTCGCGCTAGCACGCGTGTCATCTGCTCCGCATACACATCCTTAGTCTGCGAGACAGCTCGCTGGTCGAGCCGACAGAACGTTGCTTGTCCTTAAATTTTCGAAATTTTATCTCAGGACTAGATTTTATACATAAATATGTTACGGTAAGTGTAATTAATTGAAAATTATTAATAATTATCTGTCATTATTAATAATTACCTCATGATTTGGTAAATGTGAATATAAAATTGAAATTCATCACTTTTACCAGTTGTTATTAATAATTCACTCTTCTCGTCGGTAAAAGTATTAAAATAAGACTCGAAGTTATTTGTCC
Source organism: Catocala nupta (assembly GCA_963675205.1). Lineage (NCBI taxonomy): Eukaryota > Metazoa > Arthropoda > Insecta > Lepidoptera > Erebidae > Catocala > Catocala nupta. The sequence continues at coordinate 18,442,842 of OY776084.1, read as the reverse complement.
AGTAGGTATTTATTTTAATACCATAGTTCTTGCAAATACTAAAAAGAACTTACATGCAAATTGTTTTTGTGGTTTTGCTTAATCAAACAAAAACAGATAAAATTAAAATTATACAAACATAGACTCCGTAAAATTGGTCTACTCCACTATGACCACTTGGGTGATATCACCTGGGTCATCATAGGCGGCTCTAGTGTTCTTTGTTCACTCGCGAATATAATCACCCGGGTGTTCATAGGCGACCCCGATAAAATTATTATTTTGGTATCCTAAAATCACCTTCAAACAAACAAAACTTTTAAAATACCTAATCTCTCTACCATCATTATGGTTAACACCCCAAATCAGAGCAATCCAACTCGGATAGATTAGGTTAGAAGGCTAAGGAGAGGGGAACTCTCGCTGGGCACGCCACGATTGTGGCGGTAAGACCCGTGTTTGAGGAGTGGCTGGAGAGGCGGCACGGCGCCCTCACCTTCCGGCTGACACAGGTTCTAACTGGCCACGGTTGTTTTGGCCAGTTCCTGTGTCGTATACGCCGGTAAGAGACGCCCGGTTGTCACCACTGCGGCGACTGCCGCGACGTTGTAGAGGACACGGCGCTGCACACTTTGGCGGTTTGCCCCGCCTGGGCATCGCAGCGCCGTGAGTTGATCGCGGCAGTCGGATCGGTTGCCCTCTCGCTCCCGGCCGTAGTTCAGTCTATGGTCCGGAGTGAGAGGTCGTGGAACGCCGTCGCCTCCTTCTGCGAGGAAGTAATCTCCACCAAGGAGGCGGCGGAGCGGGAGAGGGAGCGTTTGAACCCTCTCCCCAACCGCAGAGCCGGGCGCCGGAGGGCGCGCGATGACCTCCAGCCACCCTGAGGTTTGACCTGGGGGTGGCGGGCTTTGTGGGCCTGCCCGCCATCCGTTCAGCACCAGGTCCGAGAGGCGGCGTGCGTGTTCCCACGCGCGCCTCTGTGTCGTGTCCGTCTCCCCTTTAGGGGGAGACAGTAGGGCTTTTCTATTGTGTAGTGCCTATCTTGGGTAGGTCTTGTTGCGTAGTGGCCTGCCGTTTCATACGGCGGGCCGTAACCTCGGCGGGGTCGCGACCGCATGCGAAAGCGATTCGCGCGGCCCCGTCGATAGTGGTTTTGTCGAGGAACACCGTGGTAGGTTTAGTCGGTATTCCGGGAGGTACATTGTCTTTTAACATCTTTCTTTTACCCCGGCGAGTCCGACATAATCCCTCCGCCCGCCCCCGCGGAGGGATATGCGTCATAGCATTCACCCACGTAAAAAAAAAAAAAAAAAAAAGGGGAACTCTCGCTAAGGCGAGAGTTCCCCTCTCCTTAGCCTTCTAACCACTCAGTTACTTTAGTATGTATTGAAATATTTTTAAATTTTAAAAGTTGCTTATAAATATCAAAATATTTATTTGAAGGTGATTTTGGGATACTAAAGTAATAATTTTGTATTCTCTGATGTTCGATCGAACAGAAAGACGATTGGGTCACGTTACTTTAAAAAAAAAATACATTTATCGGTACTGAGGTTAAATTATTAATAATCACTGATAAATGTGATTAATTTCTTACTTTAACCTCGCCTTTCGGTAATATTAATAATTATAGACAATTATTAATAATTTTCAATTAATCACACTTACCGTAACATATACATATTATAATATTATAATCATCATTCAGTCTGATTTTAGACACTGTCTGATACAGGTTTCAATTTGTTAGTGCTTGTCTACACGATGTGCCAATCTCGTTCAATTTTGGTCCAAGATAGCAAAAATGTCGGCTGCTCATCTCGCCGTCGGGCGAACGACATTCCTTTTTCCTGTCGTTGGGCGCCATTCAGGTGATACAATACGTTGTGTACAAATTCCTTCCACGAAAATGCAGGAAACAGACTGTATCCTCTATCTATAAAAGCACAAATTCACCACACTCACGAGTGGGTCACTTGCATTAAACCACAACAACAAATGCTCGCACATATCACAACATTTCTGGTCTGTTTCAAGAGAATTTGGAACGGGTCGCTCCGAATACACACGTTTAAAACGTGTGATTTTCCCGGCCCGATATCCAACGCCCGTGACTTGTAACAGAGATGGAGCCACTACCCACCCACCACCCCTCTGGTACTCAGAAGAACTCGGTTGAACTTTTCAGCAGCCATGGTCACGGGGTCTCCCCGTGACCATGAAAGGCAACCGAAACGTCGGGGAAAGTGTAAACCAAAACTAAATAGATTTAATAGTTTAAATAATTTTATTAGCTTATAAATTAGTAAAATAGAATCAATAGTAGTAGTAGTGTAATATTTTCTAAATTGTGTAAACAGTGATAAATAAACAACGCGATAAAATCCGTATATAGTAGTTTAATTTCAATGAATAACATTCGCGTAAACAGAAGACAATATTATGCGAGTAATTTCATAGTCGAACTACTCTTAGATTGATAGGGGATATTGAAGGAGTATCCTTCAATATCCCCTATCAATCTAAGAGTAGTGTGTTTATAAATGTGTTTAAAAATACCGTCAATAGTAAAACCTAATATATGTACATATTTATATGTCTATTTTAATAATTTGTAATTAATATTACAGCTTAAAAGAAAAGAACCTTTCAAGCAATGGTATTGTTAGCAGGTGCCGCTCTTTAATGTTAACATTGACTCCAAAGTGTTTCACGGGGGCTCAAAACATTTAAACAACGGACACAAAGAACACCCAGACTTGGAACAATTATTTGTGTATCACACAATGATGAGATAGGTGGAATCGAACCCGCAAGATTCGGCGCGGCGATAGTGGCGAGGCAATCACTTAAACCCCTACGCCCTCCGTGCATACATGACAAGTGAGAAACGACGTACATAGTACACGGTCTGTTCGATAACACTAGTTCACAAATCGCCTGTAAAGTTGTCACTAACACGCTTATACTGTGTAAAATATTACAAGTGGAACGTCTCTAGTAGGCGCCTAATGTGTTACGTGCTATAAGATAACAGGCCTTCACACGATATGTGGCAACAATATTCCCGACGTAGTCTAACGGCCGATTATAGTATGTAGTTTGTCTCAGTCGAAAATCACAAACTTCTTAATGAGGTAACAATGAAGAAAAATAGACTTGGAAAGTATTATTATTATTAGAATGTATTAAGCACTAAGTAGTATCTCATACATTCTAATAATAATACTTTCATAAAATAAATAAATAGATTTAGCATTCATGCCAAATGCAAAATTTTAAATTTATGTTATATTATTGTGATTAAATAGTGTAATAGTATAAAGTATAATAACTTGTGCCAATTTCATATAAAGTAAATAAAAGTAAAATTTTGTAGTCATAATCCATGTACAGTATGTAACAAAAAGTTGTTGTCACAGTGTCACATAATATAGATCTTGTACAATGTAAAGCCGCGGCAAATAAATCCGTATACATTATTTTTATTAAAATATAGCATTTTCTTTTTGTCAACCTATCTATAACAGCACATTTTAGTTAATGCTTAAACAACACTAGTACCTATCTGAATCGATGACCTCCTTGAACCCGAAAATGATGACCCATGTTTAAATAGTAAACAAATCAAATGTTTGAATTGTCACAAAACTTACGCAATTTTTTGTTGGTCCGGCGATAGGCGACCGTAATGTATATATCCCATATATACATTACGGTCGTTAAACAACACCACACTCTACTTTTAGATGCTGTTATAGTAAAAGAGAAATCCTGACTCATTGACTGACTCAATCCAAATCAGTTGGATCTAAAAAGCTGAAATTCTGCACCGAGGTTCCCAAACTTTGAAACTCCCGTGGATTAAGGAATGAGATACATTTTTATTTAAAAATCTTTTAACATACCATGTTATATAATATTATTAATAGGCATTTCAAATTTGGCATGTAGGTAAGTAATTTTAATTACTACTGACTACCTTCAAGATGTTTCGTAATTCTTCGGGATATGATAAAAAGCACATAACAACTAAAAGTCCATGTGGACGGCGACGCAGGCAAAGCTAGTTCAATATAAAATATTAATTTCTAACAATTAAGTAAATTGATTCATCAGAACCTTTCATTAGTGTTTACTAATGAAAGGTTCTAATAAATCAATTAACATCAATGTTCAAAGGCAAATTAAAATGCGCGACATAATAATATAAGAAACATACCAATTTAGGTGAAACCAAAAGCTCAATTTTGCTAAGCATATTGACTCAACATCAAATTAATCTCACTTGTATAACGCTCATAAATTTTAAATTACAGACTTTATTTAATACAAGTGCTCAGAAGTACTTTGACTCACTCATTTCGTGTGTCGAGTTGTTGATACTGTGAAACTAGAAGTGCCCCTACATATAAATAATATCTACGTAATGCTGGCAAACGCTTTTAGATTTCAACTTAAGCAAATTTGCATGCGAAGACTTGTGTTTCTCGAAAGGGTAAGAAGAAACTACGGATTTCCATTTGTTTCCCTGTTCCACGTCTCGCTTCATTCACCCGCGTCACATTCATCATGGCCGCTTCTTTGTAGTAGCCTAGATATATGGCTGTCGAATATATTTTCCAACTTTTAAGTATGTAGCGTAGCGGTACTAAATGCGACTGTTGTGCCTGAGATCTCGGGTTCGAAAACCGGGACGGGTCTGCAAAAAATTATAGGGATTTACTGATAAAAAAATTCTAAGATCGCTCTTCGGTCGTGACGAAATACCGTTCCAATGTATGTAAGTATGTTTGAGTATATTTACTTTTGTTAGAACTTGTGCGCTATAATATTTTCTGCGCAAATGGCACGTCTCCGTTAAGATTAGCCGTCGACCGAAATTGTCTCTGGAGATCTTTTTTATAATAATAATACACCTTTATATTATTAACTGTATCAATAATGTAAACGCACAACGGTTAAAGAGATCACTTAGTGACTATCGAGCCATCGAGTTTTTTATCGGGCCAACATTTTGACAATCCAAAATTTTGAATTACAACCTCATTCAATAAAACCCGGTGCCCAGCTATGCAAAACACTTAAGTATAAAAATTTCTTAAATATTTGTACAGACACCATACCTATGTACAATTGATATAATCATCATATGTACCTACAAACATACGTTGTTTGTATCTGAAAGCAATTCGATATAATTATTAAGGGATTAACATTGTAGTATATTAAATAAGCACATGTATTGATTTGATAGGTTACGTTATATTAGTTAACGATGTTCTATTGAGCTAGAACTTCTCATATGTATTATACAAACGTTGATACGATGTCAATAGCAGGGTTTGATAGATATTGAGTTGACGGACGTTACTAAGTAATGTATACAATAATAAAGTACTATAGTACAAATTAATAGTTTTGAGCATTCCTGTATCTGAATTGACTATTTCATCGTGATTGTTATGATTTTGATTATATATTTTGACAATCATAATAGAAATTATGATAGTCAAAATGGGTCGCTACTTTAGTAGTATACTTTATATTTTTACAATATAGTATAGTAGACTTTCCTACTATAAAAATATTTGCGAGAAACTCGGTCAATTACAATTATTTCTTCAATCATAATTTTCAAATTTAACTTTTATTCTAGCATGCATGTGCCTCTATTAACATTCATAGTAATTTTTAATTGTGAACTAACAGCACGAATGGGCCGGATCGACCGGGGTAGTACTACCCTCTCACAGAATACCGGCGTGAAGTAACGGTACCCGTTCTGTTGCGTTTCGTATTGGTGAGTGAGAGAGCCGGAGGCCCAGTTACCCCGATCCTTTTCCTATCCTTTCCCTCCTTCATTACTTTTTAAAGGGCTGGCAACGCACTTGTAACTCCTTTGGGGTTGCGGGTGTCCATGGGCGAAAAAAGAAAAAGGAATTATCTAATGGTGAATATTTTTTTTTTGCGTAATCTCTCGTGTGTCGTTTGAACACCAGGTGTTCATAACCGCCAAGGCCTTCTTTTCACTTTTTTAATTAGATTTAATTACTATTCCCGCACTAGGAATAATTCCTGTGTCGCGGAGGACTTTACAAATATTCAAACAACAGACACAAGAAAGCCTAGATTTAGAACAACTATTTGTGAATCATACAAATTTTTGTTCCGTCTGGGGATCGAACCCGCAGTGGCCAAGCGATCACTTAAACCGCTACGCCATCTGAGCAGTCATATTAAAGTATAGTGAAGTAGACTCTCCTACTATAAAAATGTTTGCGAGAAGCTATTTCAATTACGATATTTTTTATTGAGTGTCCTTCTCACAATCATAATTTTCTAATATACCTTTTAAGATAGCATGTATCTAATAATATTCATCATAAGTTTAAATTGTGAACTAACACAAGTGAGTGCCTGACATCCAGAATAAGGAATTATAATTATTAATGGAGAACATTTGTTATTTCAATTATTGAGCCGCGCTGATTTGGGCTGGCTCGACCGGGGAAGGACTACCCTCTCACAGAATATCGACGTGAAATAGCAGTATTCCTGCTATTGTGTTTCGTTCGGTAAGTGAGAGTTCCGGAGGCCCAAACACCCCTTTCCCTCCTTCCCGCTCCTTCTCCTTCCCACTTACTTTCCTAAAGGGTCGGCAATGCGCAAGTGATGCCCCTGGTGTTGCATGCGTCCATAGGCTACGGTGACCACTTACCATCAGGGCCGTATGCTTGTTTGCCACCTTAGTGGTATAAAAAAAAAGAGGAACAGAGGAACCCGCCATGCACTCTCAGGCTGCCCACCCCAACTATTACAACAGACAAGGTTAACTATACCGAACTCCTCTGAAGACTGAACCATGACGTGGAACCCGGGCGTACTCCAACTTGCAGTATGCCGCTTCGAGCACAAAATATGCGTCGACATGTGTTTCGCCTCAGCGCAAGGTATCTTCAGGACCGTTTGGCAATGAAATGTATGGCAATGAGTAACAGCCTGCTTTTATCGCCCTTCTATTCCCTTACTATCGTTCGAATAATGTAAAAGTTAATTATTTCGTGGGAAGGCAATGGTGACGTATTGAAGATTGTTTATTCGTTTATTTCGCTTTCTAATCTCTAATTCTTCCAATACACTCATTCGAAAGCTAAAGTGTGGCGTACATTAACACCAAATATACATATTTGGGAGTTTATAAAGAACAGTATATGGTACATATGGTTAAACGTAATTTCTACAGAGCACAACTTGTTTTCATGGCTAACTTGAAGTCAAGAATTTAAATATGAATTGCGTGTGACTTTTAATGCGTAGGTACATCTATTATACGCGTTGTTATTACGAATAGCCCAGATAATACATAATACTTATTATACAAATACTTGCTTATGTTGTTTATGTGAACAAAGCTGGCATATCGCTCTTAAGCCTTTGGCAAATAAAACATTAATGTTTTCTAGGTAACGTAATGATAACACAAAATCCTATATATGTATATCATTTAAATAGAGACACAGGATGACAATGTTAATCCTTTTTATTTTCAATGTATATTTATGTCACCAGAAATTTATTATACGAATGCTAATTTAAATTAATAAAATATATTTTGTATAAACTAGCTAGTAGAATTGTAGATGTAGTAAAGTATGTATCTGATGCAAGTAGCTAGTCTTAGTACATGCGCAAGCTATTAGTAAAGGCCACATACGTGAGTTAATCATATGGCCTACTTGCGTATAGCTCGCGTTGCTTATGTACGCCACGCAAATAGCCAACTTGCGCATGTGCCGTCGTATTTTAGAGCTGTAACTTCATACCTTTCACCGATAAACCACAAGGTGATATGCCTTTTGATATATATTGGAAACAGTTTAATACTGTTGCTACTAGGCATAGTAGTTGTAGAATGTTGGAACTTTCCAACAGCATCTCGATAGAAAATTCTTCATTTTCATTTTATAAAACCTCTCGTCTGAATCTCGCATACGATCACACTGTCAATGGAGACGCTCCAAGTACAAAAAGGAAGTGTATAATTCAGCTTACAAATAAGAACAAATTTTACCTTAAAATATTAAGTGTTTTACCAGCAATAATACGACTAAGCAAACCTCTTTACGCTGTGAGAAGATGTTTTCTCATAAAACATCTTATTCGACTTAATAGGTACAAAGGGACGACGCTCTACTATTGTTTCATACCATCACCTGTGTTTGCTTCGCGACAGCCATTGTACTGGGTTTAAGTAACATATTTCAGCGATATATATCCTTGTTATTACATACCACTGTTTGTTCAATTCGCAGTCCTGTTTAAACCATTAAATTTAATGACGGGGCACTTGCGATGTGGAGGATTTAAAGTATTTGTTTAGGAATCAGCGCGGTTGTAACTTTGTGTACAATTTTGGGACAATGACAGATATTTTGGGTTTGTTGTGGCATTGCAAGTTAGAATTTTGTCTCTAAAATATTTTCTGAATATATTGATACTATAATGCCACCACCAAATATAATAGCTGTTACCAAAACCGAAAAAAAAAAACAACGATTCCGATTTTCAATTTATGAGCATAGTATAATACGTATAGATACTTATTAAACGCGATATAACAATAGTTTGACCGCAGGTAAGTAAAGAGATGGGTAATGACTCAGAAAAGAAATGGTGGCTAGTAGAATTAAAATTTGTTTAATATTTTCACTATTAGTGAAACAGTATTCTCGAATGGTTTTTGTATTTATATATTTAATTTCAGCTTGTGGATAGTTCGGTAAGATAAGATGTAAGTTTATATGGAGCTGTCGTGTTTGTGTTTTATATTGGTTTTGTTTTGAATTGTGTTATTTTATATGTTTATTTATATATTATATTTCAAATAAATGTTGTTTTAATTTTGCTTTGAATAGAGACATACTTTCGCACATTTTTATTTTATTTGGTAGTTTATTGTATCTCTTGACCCCATCGTATAAAATGCTTCTTTTACCATACTCAGTTCTTGGCGTAGTAAGTGTTAGGTTGTTTGTATTTCTTAGGTGGTGTGTGTACTTGCGTTTGGTAAGAGAAGTTTGCGTCTGAATGCGCCCGTCTAACATTTTTTTTATTAACATGTTATATGTATATATATGTTTTCTGTATAAATTTGCTCGAGGTTAAATATTTTAGTGTTTTTGTATAGTGTAGGAGTTTGTGTTAGCTTGGGATATTGGAACAGCACTTTAATAACTTTATTTTGTGCACGCTGTAATGGCATGATATTTGTTTTGGCGGCACAGCCCCAGATTTCTATTAAATAGGTAAGGTTAGATTTTATCAGCGCATTATACAGCATGTACCGTGTTTTAGGTGGTATACAAAAACACATTCTGTGTAGGGCCCCAGTGAGTTGATTAATTTTATTTCTCACGTGTTCTATGTGTGGTCGCCATGTTAATTCATCGTCTAAAATTAAGCCGAGATACTTTTCCTGGTGCGATCTGTGTAGTGGTTCGTTGTTGATATGAAGTGATATATTGTCCGGTATTCTTTTGTTTTTTGCACTGAATATCATGTAAGAAGTTTTTTTTTGCGTTTACTGTTAGTAAATTACATTGACACCAAATGCTGTATTGGAACAGATCTTGTTGTGCTTGTGCGATCAATTCTGTTAGGTTTTTTCCGAAGTAAAAAAGACATGTATTATCAGCATATAGAGTAATCTGTCCAATTAGGTTGATATTGGTTATGTTATTGACATAAATTAAAAATAATAATGATCCTATCACGGATCCCTGGGGAATTCCGCAGGTTATATGTTGGGGATTGCTTGTATACCCTGGTTTGCCTATTCTGACAACCTGCGTTCGGTTTTCTAGGTATGATTGAAATATGTCATAAGCAGATCCGGCTAAGCCTAAATTTTTTAACTTTGCAAGGAGCAAGGAATGACTCACAGTATCGAAGGCTTTCTGAAGGTCGATGAAGATACCCAAGCAAAAGTTATTTTTATCAATTTCTGTATTAATTTTAGTTATGAATCAATTGTAGCTGATACCGTTCCGGATTTTTGGCGGAAACCGTATTGCTGCACAGAAAGGAAATTTAGGTTATTTAGATGTGTCATCAAGCGTCTATACATGACACTTTCAATCACCTTTGAAATTACGGGCAACACTGAAATTGGGCGATAATTACCCGAGTCGCTTTTTGGACCAGATTTGTAAATCGGAGTTATTTTTGCAATTTTTAAACTGTCGGGAAAAGTGCCTGTATCCAAACATTTATTTATACAATCAGTTAAATTTTCAATAATTAGGTCACTTATACAAATAACTGTTTTCGTGTTGATACCGTCGATACCTGTACTACATGATTTGTCCAAGGTTTTTATTATATTTTTTATTTCTGTTATAGTGCAAGGATCGAAATATATTATTGTATGTTCGGGGTCTTCATTTAAATAAGTCATAGTGTTAATAAATTCATTAGGGTGATTTTTTGGGATTTTTTTTTGATTCTAGTTCGGAGCCAATTGATGAAAAAAAATTATTAAATGTCTCGCAAACATCATTTTCATTGTTGATAGTTTTGCCAGATACGACTAATTTCGGAGGAACTGAATAGTTTTTAATTTTATTGTTAGCCAATGTATTAATTAAACTCCAAAGCTTTTTTGAGTCATTATTACAATTTTTAAAGGAAGTATAATAAAATTCTTGTTTTCTTTTTCTAATTGATTTGTGTAGGTTATTTCTTTCGTTTATATATTGACGTTTTAATGTTTCATTCCTAGGATTATCTTTATATTTTTCCATAGATCATTTCGCCTGTATATTCCGTTTGTGATATCTTTGTTAATCCAGTCCTTTTGCGGTGAATTTAATATCTTGATTTTGTTGATTTTATTTCATTTTACTGCTTCCAGTATGTAAGATTCTAAGGTGGTGTAGTTGTGCTCTTCATTATTTAGTGGACTTGCCTTCATGCTTTGGTATAATGCTGTATAATTTATTGCCTCATACGAAGTACTTTGCAGGGGATTATGTTCGTGCTTAAGTAGCTCTACATATATTTGCTTGTGGTCAGATAACGGTGAGTCAATAATTGAAAGATGAAATTTTTCATTATGGATATTTGAACAGACATGGTCCAATATAGTTTTAGTAGTAGTTGTCTCTCGTGTGCAATAGTTAGCGTCTATTTTATTTAAAATGTCATAGCCTGTTGTTTGTAATGTATCTTTGTAGTATAAAGTTTCTCTGGTTTGACTCAATAGATCTATATTAAAATCGCCAAACACTATACTTCGTTTCTTGTCTTCCAATTGCATCGCATATAAGGAAGGTATTCAAATGTGAAGACATTTGGGCGAAGGCCCAGGGTTGTAAATAGCGCCAACGTTAATAGAATATTTCCTTAGATAAATCCACAGATAATGTACGCCGTCATCGTGAGTATCCTCCAGAACGTCATATTGAAGGCTGTTATGGATAAAAATAGAAACACCTCCACCTCTTTTATCTAAACGATAGTTGTAAATATGTTTATAATTGGGTAAGTTGAACGATTTGGCATCCGATTCGTTTCTTAGCCATGTTTCTGTTAATATTATCAAATGAATGACACTCTGTATACCATTTAAAATACATTTTAATTCATCAAACTTTCCAGATTTGCACAAACTGCGTATATTGGTATAATAAAAGGTTAAATATGACTTCTGGGTGGGTAGGTTCTCATAATTATTACATAAAGAGTAGGTATTTTCTTGACATTTTAGTGGTAAGTGAACATCTATTGAGCGCCGTTTTTAGCTTGCTTTTTTATGATTTTAGGGACATTTCTAACATATTTTATAGTTAAATCTAATTCTCCATTTTGCTCGCGGCGACTTAGCTCCTCTTTAAGTTGATTCATATAATTTCTTTGAGCGGGTGTCTGATTGGAGTATAAACGTATATTATTACATGAGTTCTTGAGTTGCTTTTGCAATAAATACTTTGCAGTTTCCGCAGAGTTGAAGCAGACTTTGAGTAAACGATGCTTACCAGGCTTGTATTTGCCTAATCTAAAGATTTTAATGGACACTGGGCATTCACTAAAAATCGTTTTAGTTTCCTTTTCTACTTCATTACGGTCGTGGGTACGTGTTTGCTCCAAGTTGTCATTGTCCAACTCCAGTATACCCGCGATTACGATATTTTTCTATCACTCCGATCGTTGTTGTAGTTCTAGTATAGTGTCTTCATTACACGAGAATAGCGATTTTGCAGTTGGTTCATAAGTTTTGTTAGATTTTAATGCATGTAAATCAGTTTCTAAATATTTAATTTGTTCCTGCATGGTTATATGTGAACTTTTGATTTCCGATAATTCGTTACGTAATTTAATATTTTCTTGGATCAAATTTTCGTTCATAGTTCTAATACATCTCATTTCCGTCTTAATGTCTGCTAGTTCTTCCCGTATTAACTGAGCAATTTGTATATTTTGTTTTTCGATCGATTTTTCTAACAAGGAAACCATATCCTGACGGTATTTTTGAAGTTCGATATTGATGTCTGTTTCCACATTGGGTAATTTTCGTTTTCTTTGACTGACAAATGCTATTTTAATATTTAAAACTGATATAGCCATTAAAATTTGACCTGTTGTAGTCTATAAAAAGTCTTGCAGATAAATTATTGATGCCTAAATATTGACTTATTTTGAATATTACTGACGGCTTCATATTTAAATAGTATTATGAGTATATTTACTCTAGTCTATTATCTCAATTCTGTTGCGTTTAATGACTCATTTCCAAATTTATGTAAACCAGCTTCTACTCTAAGAACCTATTTTCACATAAAAGTTTTGAAAGCATTAAAAAAGTACTTTTAAAAGCTAGACTAGATAATAAACTTCAAAAGTATATACAGTTATATTTGTCTGTTCACTTTTAACAACAACTATAGACTGCAAAATACAACTAACTTAATTAATTCTAGCATTTTCACATTAACTCACCGTCTTAAAACGATTAGTTATGTTGTCAACGATTCTAAAAATGAAACTTAATTATCTGTAACAATAAGTTTAGCACAACAAGCACATTGTTGCGGTCGTCTGTTTCAAAGTTTACTCTCATTAACTTATTGGTGTACGTGAGTTCAAACGGTAACAACAAACTTCGTTTAATACAGCCTCCAACTTCATTTTAATCCCGAGGGAAAAACCGTCAACGAGATCGCACTTTCGTAAATTCGTTTTGATATTAACTTTTTAATTATTTTGAAATAGTTTATGGTGCAAGTCGTTCTTTTTCAAATATTGGATTTTTACTTTAGACCGCTCAATCGCGATTTTCGAGTACAGTTGGAGTTTTGTTTTGCGGCAAGATGCAAAGGAAACAAACTGTTGTGCTTATATAAACAAGCCAGTGTTTTGGATAACTCGTTGGTCTCGCGACCTTAGTTTGAGCTTATATTTGCATGCGATCATAAGGGCTTGAAGTATTTAACATATGATAATGTTCAAACGACTGTTTTATTAAGATACATGCTTCTCTTTTGAAACTTCTCTAGGCTCTATTAAGATAATAAAATAATGAATACCATTATAACACGCAAAATTGGATCTGATCACACAAATTGAGATATGAAAATCGTAAAAATATATTTTCTCAATTCAATTCCTAAATATAATGTAAACTGCATATAATACAGATAAAACCTTCGGGCAATTGAAATATACAACAACAGCCAACACAAAACAAAAACATGACTATACAAAATGAACTGCAGTATTTTGCACAATTCACTGTTGAGTAGGGCAAAAATAATGTATTGTGAAGCTTGTTAAATAATAAATCATCGCTTTGTACGGCCGATGATCAATTGTATAGACTGCAAAATTTTGTTTTGAAAGTAGAATATATATTTCTATTATTCCTATTAAGTTAATAGATGGTTTGAACATTTGGAAATGGAAGTGGAATGATCTACAGCTAGGTGTCAGCTGTTTTTGTACTTGCATAGTGAAATAAGTACAAGATTGAATTGAACTACCAAAATAGACAGAACTTTGCTTAAGCCTAGAGCGACTGGAATGGAGAAATATCTCTAAATAGAACTGTCATCTTACCACTATAATCGTATAGCCGCTACTATACATTTTTCTTATATCCGTAAGATATTATTATTATTACTTATATACTTCTATCCTACGTACTGCTACTGAGAATTCCTTAATAGAAAAATCAAATAACATATAAGCCTGAACCTGAAACCACCACACAGCACCGCGCAGGATTCACTCCCACTGCGCCAGGGAAGCAATTTTCTTAAGCATCTCGATAAGACTAAGGCCGCAAATTCGGTACAGCGATGCGTGCAACGGGGCGTTGTTTAGAGCGTGCACGCTCGACTACTGAATGTATGGACTTCTCTCTTGGTGTATTCGCAGCAGCGTTTTCAGCGTGTAGTTAGGCGGCGTGATCAGTGTCGCAGCGTTTTAACGAGCGTGTACAAGTGATATTTTGTCATTTGTTACCAACGACACCGCTGAACTATACCCTAGTGGTATCATTGGTTATCGTTAAAAATATCTATTCACCTATGATTTCAAGTTTCGTAGCTATTTGATTCTATTTCATCTTTATACATAATCCTATTTTTGAATAATGTATGACTTGAAAGCCATAACTCCGGCCGTGATCGCACTTCACTAATTATCATTTCGAAAGACATTATGATGGACTACCCCGGAAGGATCACATTCGCAGATTAAACATAAAAACAAACAAAAACAATTTATACTCGTGTTTCGTTCCTTTGACGTGAAGATATTCTCACCTCCGATTGGTCAACACACTTGGACGCCCCGCTCACACGCACGCTCTAACGAAAACTAGTTCCGTGCACGTTGAACGCGACGCTGCACGCGACAATGCACGCTGGAACGCTCCGCTGCACGCGCCGCCGTTCCGAATTTACGGCCTAATAATAGCTTAAACAAACGTTCTTTTTACACGCTTTTATAAGCTTGGTATGTATCTATGTAACGGAATCTTTGAACGTGATTTTCACCCCTTTCAAACCGACGGATTGATTTTAAACTTTGCACACTTATCGAGGACCGATGACAATTATATAGAAGAAAAGAAAAAATAATAGTTAAAAAAAAATAGATAAAATCCGTTATATAGTAATGTAATTTAAATGAATAACATTCGCGTAAACAGAAGACAATATTAAATAAATAATAGTTTAATGAAAACGCTCTATTAAAAAATAAGAAAATAAGTTAATAATTTTAATGTAAAAACGCGTGGGGTGCTTTCTAAGATATTTTGATAACCCTACGCTTTTATACGCTAAAATTATTAAATTATTTTTTTATTTTTTAGTAATGCGTGTTTTATAGTTTTTAAACTACAATGTGTCATCATCTAACAAAACAAATAATTAGATACTCTATTTTCCTTCAGAAAACGTACCTTCAAAGTCCAGCACATTTTAAACGAATTAACAAAAACGGCCTGACTGAACTAAATTACAGTGTAGTTGATCAAATAACTCGACCCCATTCACGTAGTCAACGTTGAGCTTTGTTTTCAACGAAAAATGAAGCTCCGCGACTGATGATATTTAACTATATTATTCGCATGAAACCGACTCTTTGTTTTCGTTTTTATTAAATTAAAATAGCTCGATGTAGTTTTAGAACACTTTTAGGTTGAGCATTGAGGTAGAGATTTAACGCGAAATTTATGCAAAAGTTAGAAACGAAGTGCAAAGCTTGTTGGTCCAAATAGATTCAATATACATTTCCATGTAGCTCCGATCTGCTCTCACACTTTGCTCTCTAGCTCCGCTTAAGTGGATAATCACTGCTCTTTCGGTCCGCTTACTAACTAATAGCTTCAATGAAGAGGCACAATCTACAACATTCGTATATTATGCTCACTGACTCTTCAAGGAATAAGGCACAACGTTCCTCCGCTCTCCTCACTTACTGCATTTATGTGCGGACCGTGCCTACCTATGCATGTTCCGCAACGTCGCTCCACTTTGCTCAGTCGTCTCGCTCACTAACTTCGCTTCAGTAGAAAGGCATAATCCACATTCTTTCGCCTTTCTCCCTCACTCCTCTGTAATGGCTAGGCACAATGTACAACATTCCTCTACCCTGCCTTCACGCATAGAAGCGGAGCTAATGAGCGCACTAGTCACTGTTGACTGTGACTACAACATTCGTTCAGTAACATAAGGTTGCACTTAGGTTTTCAGTCTATCGTGTCTAAAAGCAACTTGCAGTGTAGAACAGTGTCCAACAAGCGAAAATAGATGCAGCCTCTATTAAAATATCAAGCTAGTTGTGGATGCTGTACAATAATGGCCATCGTGTGGCATGACGCTTACTACACAATGAAATTACAGTTACTATAGAATAATTTGCAAAAAAAGGAGCCGTCATCGTCGTTATCAACTCCAATATCAATTTTTGAAATAAAGTAAGAGATAAAATAAAAGTTTGATAAAATGAGATGAGCAGGTATATTTTTCGTCGAATAGTTGTACGTTTTAGTGGCGACGAATTTTTCCGTAAGCAGCGCTTTGATCACAACGAAATCGAGTTTCAGTTAGATCAAGACCCGTCAAAGCGAACCGATGAAGCGAAACCAAAAGAAGCAAGTTTCCCTCACAGAGGATAAAGAGGTTGGCCGGATTTACAGGAAACACACAGAACGAAATCAGCTTTGAAACTGCTAAGCCCAACTCTTTTAATTATTCTCGACTGTCTAAAATTCCCGTCAAACTTTTACGGATAGCGTTAATGAACTCCGATGGCTAATGAGCTTTACATAATCCGCACGGAGGTAATTTGATAAACAACTCCAAATATGCGAATATAAAGGCAACTGCCTTGTTTAGAAGTGTTAATTTAAATCAAATTGCTCACGCTTGAATTATTAAACAGCTATTAAGTGCGGTTACGTTATAACTCGATCAAATAAAGCTATATTTTGCAACACTTTTTAATTTCAAAGAACATGCTTGTTAAGCAAAATATTACAAAGCCAACACCAATATTTCATACATTTTATTAGTGTTACAATATCATCCATATTTATAAGACTTTATGTTAAACTTATGTAGATGTTTATTTTAAAAGTAAAATAAGAATACTGTGTAGCAAAGTGCTACGTCGTAGACTGTTGCTACGAACAATGTAGAAGGATAAACATGAGTTCTACGAAATTATAACGTTTCATTTCAAAACTGACGTTTGAAGACATCTCATGGAGTTAAGTCCTTGTAAGTTTGTGACCTATTTATACGAAACAGTACTATGTAACATATCTGATAAAATATTCTTACGTAATACTTGTACAAGTTTTTATCTTAGTGATTTATTTTAACCATCCAACTAAATTTGTAAACAAAGTCTTAACCACTGAATGGATTTTGGTGATATTTACTATAAAATTTGCTTGGAATATAGGGCAAGGATAAGGCCATTTAAAATATAACGCGGTGAAGAGTGACAGCTACTACGCTGTTAGTATTAAATGTATAGCAAAATTAAAACTAATTTAAGTTGATAAATTAAAACGTGTCTTTAATATGAGTGTAAATTTTTTTAAGAGAATGAATCTATGGCCACTTGTAGACTGACATCGGTTGGTTATAATCTAGCTGCTCTTGTGACCTGAAGTAGTAGAAGTAGGTAAATATTATATTATTGATACATCTAGTCATAATTTTGAAATGTGGTTTAATCATCTTTCCATTACAGAAAGGGTTATCTATATAGGTTTGTTACGTATACTACCGCGCCAAGGCTTGTTAGTCCAAGTTTGTAAGCCCATGCCACTGCGGACCAGGTGTATAAATTCTTCTAACTTTTGTCAAGCGCCCCCGAGCAACTGCAGATGCCTTTATGCATGTTATTTTTATCAAAATTGTTGTGTCACCTATGACTTGAAATTAATCGCATTATACTATGGGCTCAATAAGAGAAGTACTTGTTATGAATTTATGATTGAAAATAAAAGATCAAATGGGATCTAAAGTTTAAGTAAATGTAGCCAGCAGAGAGGATACTGACAAAAGCCAAATAAAAACTACTATGTTGCATATATATAATTATGTGACTAGCCTGAATACTTATACACTAACTACTTCAAATGCGATCTTGTAAATAAGTATGCATTTACGAAATTGTACATTGTGAAGAATACGTTGAAACTATGCTAATGACTATAGAATAATTTATAAAGAAATAAAAATCTTATTTGACCGTTTCTATGTGTGCTTAAGAAAATAAAAGAAAGAATTAAGGTTGAAAGTACTTCAATATATTGAATAGTGTGTTTCCGTGTGAAACTCTTGGCATTGTGTCCATCTGCAACAATCTTGGTCAGTGGCACACAATAGGTCCGAGTAATCCTCGAGACGTTTACGGACGAACACGGCAGCTTTTGTATATTTATTGCATTTAACAGCTATAAAAATGTTGCGAACACACATTAGTAAGACTAACTGGTGGCACGCGAGAGGCATGCCGTGATGACGGGCCGTTTCCGTCTCGCGCGGCGGTAATGTGTTAACTTTAGTTGCTTTTCACACCGAAATAGGGAAAATGAAATATTTTGAACATTAAGTGCGGTATTATGCCGACAATTTGTAAACAAGAAGCGCTTCAAATAAATCTGTCGTGTATTATACTATCGGTACTAAGGAAATGTTGAAGGCAAAGAATAAATGGAACGTTTACGGTGTTCCTTTGCGTTATACGGTTCGTGTGTGAATATGATTGCTTTGTGTTCTTTGATTTAATTTATAAAAGGTTACGTACACGTGTGTATTGGACTTTAATGTCAAAGATGTAAATTCTTTTTTTATTTGTGACATTTAAGCTAAAAGGTTTTTGTATGAAACTGGTAATAGGATAATGTCCCAAATTGTACCCAGATTTTAATTTATATGTACCACTTTTAACAAAGGTAAATTTATAACGATAAGCAGTTGGTTTCTGAATGGCCTTTTTAGATTTTTAACAACAACTAATCAAATCACATAAGCTTGAATGTCAAGTATTTTGATTGTTGGTAATTCAGTCAGCGGCAGATTAACAGTTTGTTAACTTGTGTTGATCTGTCATTAAGAACTAATATAATATGAGAATTAATATATGATTTATATTTACTTAGCACATAAGATGATGACCGAGACATGGGGTGTGCAACACTGCCAACTTCCTAACACCGAACTTCTATTAAGTATTTCTTGAAAGAAAAACTTAATATCTTTTTGTTGGCTACCTCCGAAATTCGAACTCGAGCACGCACATTCGAGCATTCACTACTGTCCCTGCTGAGGCCGTCATAGAATAATATTATATTATTAACGTGGGGATCAAGTAGACGGCTTGCATGATGATAAACGGTTATAGTATAGTCGTGTCTAGGCTATGCACGCTTGCTATACCAGAAAGTCGTTCTCGCGCTCCTTGTAGAATCCTATATATATAGTTATATAATTTTTGTTGGAAAGCAATCCTTAGTAGTTTTTGGCACTGTCTATAATAATAAAGATAGCTTACCCAATAATATATTTGTAAGCAGATTAAAAGAACGACTCCAAAAACAACTTGTGTCTGCGTATTCACATAAATATACTTACAGCATCGTTGAAAAGTGCTTCTCGAAACGATTCAGTACAAATGTGTTCCGATAATGTTGAAAGAAAACAAACTGCTTCTATTATCGTTATGTGTAGACAGTTTATCGACTGTATTTGTACTGTTTTGAGTTATTTAACTGTACTGCGATTGTACGTACATATGTAAACTGGATGACTATTAAATAAAACGAACTGACATGTGTCCTGTATATCGCTGTGAGTATTTGAAATGAAAAACATTGCGTTGAAATAAATGAATGATATTCGTTGCTGTCTATTCTTACCTATAAACCTATATGTAAGAGTGGAATAGACTACCGTAATTTCAAAAAATCCTAAAACATATTTATATACGTATATATGTATATAGAGGGTAGCTAGGCTGCGGATATGATACGGATACAATACGATAGAGACCACGGATTGCCACTTGCTACGGTACTGGCATACTTCTTTGCTTCATTCACTTTCATTGTATTCTTCATGTACGCTCTACGGCTGCCTTTTTATTTATCAGCTTTTTATATGTCCCGCTGCTGGGCAAAAGCCTCTCCCTTGGACTTCCAAATTACTCTGTTGGTGGATATTCCCTGCCATTCCTTTTCAAATGCGCTCCGTCGCCGATGACTGTCTTGTGGCACCCAATTGAGAATCCGATGAGTTCAGAGAACATTCGCTCATGTCTGCCGATTCCAGATGTTCTGTTTGCCTTATATGCTTGCTAGGTCAGTCTTTTGTCGCCTTTTCTTTCTACGTGACTAAATCATAGTGGCATACCCTTTTTAGTTCTTCTCACAACATATCCTAGTAAAACTATTTGAGACCAAAAATCGAAACATTGAGATAAATAAATATTATTATTGTATTTTTATTTTATGTACAGAAATGTCTTAAAGAATGGACGTTGGTGTAGATCAGCTATTAACTTCTACTCTAATCAAAAAGTGGATTGACGTAATTATCTACCTATATTTTCATCTTACTGTATTACAAAAAATTTAAATCAACATAAGGACTCATAATGGTATAAATGCACGCGCTTACAGTTAGGACTCGCTTAACTGATATGACCTATCATATAATTATGTAAAAACTCAAAAGCGTACTCGCAAATGCATACGGTTTTCACGTACATACTTTACCAACTAAATCTACATATTTTCTTACACCTTTGATAGCCGTTCTGTAAAACCATAACAGTATGAACGTAGTGTACATAAGGCAAAACATTTAATCTTATTTCTTAAACTAAACACATATTGATGCACCATGCATATTTTTATACAACAATAGTTTAAATGAAATAACTAAAATTTAACAACATGAATGAACGTTCAAGAATAATTGAACAGTTTAACTATGTAATATTAAAACACTATACCGGAACAGGTTCATACATAACTTTTCACTAACAAAATACAAGTTTAAACTTGTGTGCCTAAACTGGCGGAATTTCTCTTTCGGTAACGTCATGAACAAACAAAAATGTTGTACACTTCGGCCCTAAAAACAACATGAAAATTTGCGCGCGCCGAAATAAAACTTTCGCGTCGTTTTATTTGTGTTTCTATGTGACGTTATTATAAGAACATATTCAGTAACAGCATATCTTTTTACAAACAATTTTTGTTCTTTATTATGGGCGCCATTGTGACTTTTTAGGAGATTGCAAATAGATTTTTCTTGTCTGTGTATTTATATAAACTGCCGCTATGGTAATTAATTCGACTGCTGTGCATAAGGTTTTGGATTCAAAGCCTCGATCGGACCCACAAAAAGTTATACGGCTTTTCTCTCAAGGCAATTTATTGGGGTTTACTGTCCTGAAACTCTCAATAGCAGCCCGGATCTAAGAAGTTGGCGGTGTAGCACACCCGGAATGAAAATCTGTTGGTCCTAGACCTAGTCTCTCTGAATCTAAATGGAAAGTGTTCTTGTATTGCGCACACACTTGTGCACTATAATATACCCTGCGCAAATAGCCAGTCTCCGTTATCCGCCATTACCGAAATTTGGTGGTGCTTTATTAAACTTTATTTATATCATGATCATTGTTTCAATGTTTCTCAAAGCTCTCGTGATACAGAGATTGTCTTAATTGCCTAGTAAAATATACCGTCTTACCATAGATTTAATCGAAGTGATGATAAAGTAATGTGCTGTAAAAGTTTTTAATGCTAAGTATGCCTGATACTTGTACCTATTATTTGTTACTGATTGCCTCGGCGGTGCAGTGGTAGCATATACAACTGCTGTGCATAAAGTCTTGAGTTCAATTCCCGGGTGGGAATATAGTGTTGGTTTTTCTGCGATAAATTATACACATTATAGTTTACTTTGTCGCTAAAACGCGTCATATTACGTGTATGACGAGTTTATTCAACCTTAAGTTTAAACAATAAAACATATTTTAGAGCCTTACCTATGTAAACTGTGCAAGTAGCATAAAAAAGTATCCTCGTCAACTTCGCATTACACTTGAGAGTAGTTAGTACTACGACATATATGTAAACATTCTTCATCCATATTTTACATAGGTACCTATGAATATCATGATATAGCTTGCCGCATCGATGTGTGAACTCATCTTAGCTAAAGCCACTCGAAGATTCTAGTACACGTGAAGCGGTAAGCCGGCCACGAGTCGAAGCCCATTTCGGTATTAGGGAAAATATTGTCGCGTCGCGTACCTAGTTATCTCAAGTGTTCTATCGACTACGCCAATTATATTTGGTGTCAGTAGACGACGGAAAATATTCAACATTACTCGAAAAAGTTTTTAATCGGCTTGTGGTGTAGACGTTTCCAGCTCTCGTGCTGTCTCGTGTGTACAAAATAAACTGAATTTCTAGGTAGAAAAGCCCATTAACGCTTTGCTTTACCCAGGAATCGAGATGGAGACGTCATGCACAATAATTGCCGATGCGCCACTGAGATAGTCACAATACAATATGAAAAGGAAAGATTATGTTATCATATATAACAGTTAAATAACTAATGAATGTAAATTAGCATCAGCTTTCAGATTTAGGTAAGATTTTTAGTTTTTTAATGTCAACATTATGCGCAAAATACGCGCATAATCTGGACAATCGAATACAATAAAAAGGGTAATGTGACGCACACTACAGTAACATTTTAGTACTCCAAAAACCGTAGCCGTACAGTGAGCTGCAAAAATACATATCCATTTCAAAACTAAAATGGTATAAGCCGGTAATTGACGCCATCTAACGTAAATCGATACAAGAACTGTTAGGTAGTTTATTTATATCGTAATAGATGGCGGTGCACTTCTATAAAATAAAAGCAGTAGATTTCTTAATAACTCAATTTTGATAAATTTACTTTAAACAATTTTTTATCTCTATTCACAATAGTTTATTTAAAAAATAATAGGTTTCAGGGTAAAACAAGAAGCAAAGAATTAGAAACGAATTTATAAATTCATAGTGGGTAGTTTATTTTATAGGTACTTTCGATGAATCGCTATTCTGTTCGTAACGTTTGCGTTACAATATTTATAAAACAACGCCATCTAGTTCATTCATATTCATTCTAATTCAAGTGTTCACATGATTTTGGACATTAAGGTATCCATGCAATATTAGAGGTGACTGTAGCTTACACACCTACACTATACAAAGAGCTTATGAAAACCTTTTGTGAGCAAGTTCTATAATGGCTTCAAGGATTTCTGCACCACAGAAAATTTTAGATTTGCCTTACCATGCTTTGTTTGATTTGGATACTTTCGAACGTTTCAGATGTTACTACCGCTTCTTTTAAGGATTATCATAGCATGTGCGAGAATGAGACAGGGCCTTAAACAGTGTAGGTATAGCTTGTTATGTTCTTGCGCATGCAATTACAATGATTGGAGACATGTTGGTTTGGTTGTACTCCTAACCTGTAGGTAGGAGGTATTGCCCTAGTCGAGCAGCTTCAGTTTCAACGACATTCCAACAAAGAATCCGCTGTACGCATTTATACGTTTATGATAATTATATTCGTTTTAATAATGAACTTATTCGACACCAATGACATGTACTCATCTAGAATAAGTGGTGAATGTTAAGTTACCATTTAATTAAGTTTGGAAATCAATATTAAACGTGAACGAATATCAATAGATATGTTCAAAACACTGTTCAATAAAGTCGGAACGACCTACATGCACGTATCACTACATTGAGCAGATGAATACGAATTAATAGGAATGACGATATATGACAAAAGATTTAAGTATTCTAATCTTTTTATTATAAAGTACTTTGAAATTAAACTACTATATACGGATTTTATCGCGTTGTTTATTTAATACTATTGAATTTTACTAATTTATAAGCCAATAAAATTATTTAAACTATTAAATCTATTTATATTTAGATAATATTGTCTTCTATTTACGCGAATGTTATTCATTGAAATTAAACTACTATATACGGTATAGTCTCCCCGTGACCATGGCTGCTGGAAAGCAACCGAAACGTCGGGGAAAGTTTAAACCAAAAATAAATAGATTTAATAGTTTAAATAATTTTATTAGCTTATAAATTAGTAAAATTCAATAGTATTAAATAAACAACGCGATAAAATCCGTATATAGTAGTTTAATTTCAATATTTATATTTAGGTTTACACTTTCCCCGACGTATCCCAATACAAATCAATTTAAACGTCGTTGCTATTTAACTGCTTTCTTATAATTTAAGGATGTAAACAAAACATGTATAGAGTGTACATATAAATTTTTATTCACATTTCGTCAGCAATATTAAGGATCTATTGTCGCCTATTGAATACATTGCTACCCCATGCTGCTTCCAAGAATTATCTAACAAGAAATCTAATATGACTTTATCCACGTAATCGATCCCGGGGACTCAACGATGACCAGCTAACATACAAGCCACGGGCCAAAGTAGAATTCCGATATATTACGTGATAGTTCAAAACAACATAAACAGCAGCTGGCCACGGCATGTATACATACATAAACAATCATAACATAACATTATAGACTTCATACCGTCCCCACACAAACGATAAATGCACTCAGTATATTAACCACACCAACAGCATAATTGATGACCTTAATGTGGTCATCGAAATGTAGGTGCGTTGCCACGTTCTAGCTAAAGTGTTCTGATTCTCATTAACATTAGGGAGGTAGTCAAACAGAAACACGATCAATAATGACCCATTTCGCGAGAATTATGTCTAGATATGTGATCTATTAGTAAATTCAGGTGCACTGGGTGTGATTAGTTCATTCAGATAGAATGGTCGATTTAGCAGTTGATACGGTCATCGTTTCAATTCAACAGTATTGGATAATTCATTCGAGTAAATCTTAAATTGAAAAATAGTAATCGAATGATATAAACATAGCATGAGGTATGCGAACGTCGAATTAGTGTTGTTATTTATTTGCTCAAATTAAATTAAATCAAAGGAGACGGGCGGAGTCCCTTAGTTCGTCAGGCCCATCGCGGACAAGAGAGAAAATGTAATCAAATTATTGCTGAAAAAATACAAATGATTATATGTAAAAAAAAAGTATATTAATGGTGGTATTAAAGATATATTTGAGTTTATATGTATAATTCTAGGTTATAATAATGACACCGTTTTGTAGGTACGAAAATTGTAGGTACATATTTGTTTATGGTTTATATAATTATATTAAGTAAATCATATATATTTTATAGATTAAAATATTATAAGTAGGTATAAATAGTAATATTCATAAATACTATTTTATTGCTCTTTGATTAGTAACTTGCATGAGAAAATGAGGCTCAGCCTGTAGTGACTGTAATTAATATCTTGAGACAACTTACACAAATATCCAATAACAACAAAGCCAGGTCAATCGAAGATGCAGTTTCAGAATCCAAATAAATAGCCAGGTCACAAATAATTCACAGTCGCAAAAATAAGTACTAGTTTATTAACGTTCACTGCGCACGAGTGCAAAGTCAACGCAAATGTAAGTTGTTATTTTTGACAGATTTATTGTTCGTTATTGCCATTCCGTTTCTGTTGTTGAATACAAGCCTTTTGATCCAACACAAAAATAAAATGATATTATAAAAAACGCACGTATAGGTAAACATAAAATCAAACGCCAGTAATTATAGTTTTTTTTTTTTTTTAATCTTTTATTTTTACCAAAAGGGTTTAGTCATAATTGACTACGACACCCTCATTATTACAAAAGTACAGAAATAGGCTTATGAATTAAATCCTTTTCCAACCATCTGAAGAAGTAATTTTGCTTCTTGCGATGTAGGCGCAGCAAGAATGCTGTTACATTTACCTACATCATTACATCTTAAATCTAATTTGACTCTTTCTGCTTCGTTCCTGACACATTCCATAAGTACATGATAGGTATCTTGAATTTTGTTACAGTCTGGGCAATTGGGTGAGGCCACTTTACCCATTAGATATGCAAAACTGTTTAGCGGAATGTGTCCTGAACGAAGTCGAAGAGTTCTCACTACATCTTGCCGACCCATATTGGTTTGCTCAATCCAGGACATGCGTGACAATGTTGGTTCGATTGTTCTGTACCATATGCCCTTAGTCAATGACCTCTTGTCGTAATATTCGTGCCACATATCGTTACATTGCTTTTTAATTAAGTACAAGACGTCACTGAAAAAGGGCAAGTAATGGGTCTCAATACCATCAACCGTAGCTTCTCGCGCTAGACCATCCACTACTTCATTACCCCATAAACCAATATGGGATGGCACCCACTGCAATACAACAGTCTTATTTTTCGAAACTATAGAACCAATAGATCTCAAGATATTATACGCAATCGGGGTTCCTCTATAGGTTGATGTACATCGTAATAAATGTTGAAGAGCGCTTTTTGAGTCTGTGAAGATCACAAAACTATGATATTCTATAGATTCTATGTAGGATAGCGCTTCTGCGATCGCAATCAATTCTGCGTACATGATACACATGTTAGCTTGAATATTTAGTCTAACAGAATCTTTAGTTTGTAAATCAAAAAACGCTGCTCCAACTTTATTTTCATTTTTAGATCCATCTGTGAAAATTTTGTAAAATTGTGTATAGCTTTGATTTACGAATTGTGAACACGCATTTTTTAAAAACGTTTTATTGTAAGCGTGTTTTGATTTAGTGATTAATTCTATATTCAGTTTTATGTAAGTTGATAAATCTATATTGTTGACCCAAGTGTCTAATAAAAACATTTCGAATTGAGGGCTGACGTGGATGGGAACGGAAGTGAGAGATTCGTGAATTTTAATCTAATACTTTTTGCTCCTACTATAGCATTTGTGTCATCAGCATAGACTATAAGACTAACGTCTGGTATAATTCTATTAATATAATTTATTAAATCATTGGTGAAAATTATAAATAGAATAGGACCTAAAATGGAACCCTGCGGTACGCCAGTGGTAATATTAATCAAGGATGATTGGAATGTTTTTCGTTGTCCGTCCTGATCTATAATGCTGGTTTCTACATACATTTTTCTATTTTTTAAATACGATGTAAATAATTGCAGGGCTTTGCCTCTGACACCATAATAATTTAATTTAGCAATCAGTAGATTATGATCAATTGTATCAAATGCGGAAGACAGATCTAGAAAAATTCCTGCTACCTTCAACTTGCGATTTAATTTACACATTACATCATTAAGAAGTCTATAAATTGCATCTCCAGTGCCAATTCCTTTCTGGTAGCCAAACTGTCTGTCATGTAGTACTTTATTAAAACTAAGTTGAGTCAATAGACGAGATTTCAAGACTTTTTCAAAAATTTTTGAAACTGCAGGCAGAAGTGAAATTGGCCTGTAATTTTTAGGGTCGGTTTTTGGTCCCTTTTTGTAAACTGGCACAACCTTTGCGATTTTTAGTTGTTCCGGAAAAATACCCTGTTCAAGACAGTTATTGAAGAAAGTAGACAGTGGCCCGGCCAATGTTTCTATTTGCTCCTTAATAATAGAAATAGGAATTTCATCATATCCACAGGAGTGCTTGTTTGTCATAGTTTTAACTATTTGAGTTATTTCTTTGGTAGTAGTAGGCTTGAGCGACATATCATTTATAACCCTTTCACAACTTTGTTGAAGTAGCAATAAAGCTTCTTCAGTCTTAGTTTTAGCTGAAACACAATTAAGATTAAATTGTTCTGCTTCAATGTTAGTTACAGCAGTTGGCGAATCTATGATTTGATTGTTGAGTTTTAGTAAAAGTGGCTCCTTTTGTAGTTTTTTAAGGTTTCTGTGGCTATTAATAACTTTCCAAACTTCTTTGCCTACATTTTTTGAAGTATTGATTTTTTCAGCGATCGCCATTTTTTTGGCTTTAATCATGACTCTTCTATATATTCGAATATATTTCTTTTTGTAACTGATTATACTGTCATGAATATGAATACCGTTATTAGTGCACAAGACTCTTTTCATTTTACTAGAAGTTTTTACGCCTTTCGTTAACCACTTTAATTGTGATCCCCTCTTGAAATTTATTTTAATTTCCCGTTTTATATAACTTTTCCGAAAAGCATTATTAAAATTATTCAAAAATGAGTTAATACCCATTTCACTCCAATTTTGATGCAAAAGTCTGTTCTTAAAAGTTATACTATTTCTACGATTAAATATTCTTTTATTTATAACTAAAAATGGATTATTACTATTTTTAACCTGATCTTCTAGTAAAAATTCACTCAATTGTGCTTCATGTCCGTCTCCCAAACCATTATGATCAATTACAGTATTCAATACCTGTTCTTCTTGGAGATTTGTTATTATATTATCTAAGCAGGAATACGAGTTATTTCGAATAAAAGTGGGACTATCAAAAAGGCATCTAAAGTTGTAACAAGCCAGCAGACTTAAAAATTCAGTACGTTTTTTGTTTTCCAGAAGCAAGTTCACATTATAATCTCCACAAATAATGCATTTCTTATTGAATAAAAATTCAAGTAATAATTCCAACTTTCCCAAAAAAATACTAAAGTTCTTATCATTAGGATTACGATACACACAACATATGTACACTCCAGTAGTAGTATCCTTTACGCAGCATACCTCAAAACTCTCTACGGCATACAATCTTTCAACTGTTAATACTTTATCTACTTTCCTATCTGCTTGAACTAAAATTAAACTCCCACCCCTCTTTTTCTTATTTCGCGTATTACAAGATGCTAAATTGTAACCGTCTATGTTAAAAGAAGCAACTGACATACTACTTAAGAAATGCTCAGTCAAGCATAGGTAGTCTATCTTTTTCCCAACTGTTAGTACATAGGCTTCCAATTCGTTTATTTTATTAGAAACACCACATATGTTCTGGTGAAAGATGACTAAATTTATGTAACATTTACTATTTGTGACACAATTAACATTGCTATTACATTTCATAGAGGTATCATTATTACTATTCACGAAAAAAATCAGTTTGTAGAGTTGCGTCGTTTGTTTTTATCGCAGTATCAACATCGTCAGTCTGAACTCCAATATTTCTGAAAGCTGTTGTTTGTACACTAACATTATTTGTAGACAATAGACTCCTGCGACTAACTTGATTTTCAGTATAAGTTTGATAAATATTTTTATAATTTATATGTAGAATATGTCTATGTATTAATCTACAAGCATGCAATTTATTTAAGTAGGGCATGTAAACATCACTATGCAACGACAAGAAGGTAGAACTTGTACAATTCCCGCACACAAATTCTAGCAGCCTGTTCAAACAATTGATATTCAGATATTTCTGCTTGTAGATTTGACCTACCAAAACATTAGTGGATTTTAATTGATTTAATGTATAATATAAATAACTTTGAATATTCATAGGATTGCTATCATTTGTGCCTGTTAATATTAAAATAAAGTCAGTTTTACTAAAGTCCTTACACAAACTTGCACACGATTTCAATACCTGCTCAGTAGTAGCATTTGGCTTAATGTATGACGTCACAATGAACTTTGATCCCAGATAGTACTGCAGGATCTTACGAACACCATATCCAGCTTGATCAGAGAAGATCATGACTCGTTGAGTAGCTTCCTTTTGCCAATACGTTTGTGAAATAGTGGTCGACTGCTGGTTTTCAGTGGGAGTACATTCTATATACTCTGTCTTCGTCGTAGAAATACACTCGTCTACAACTCGCGAAGCAGGGATTGAGTTAGCTGGGAGTGTCAAAGAGATACTGATGACCTCTTTCGGCGACTGAGGCTCTTTGTGTCCTTCAGTAATACGTCCAGATAATGCTGTATCAAATGAATTGTCGCAGCCATCAATAGCATTCTGCACCAGTTGAAGCCTGTTAGGTGAAGAATCAATCACCTTAGGAGAGTGATTTATCTTTGTAGGTGTCGAAAAAACAGCTCGTTCTTATTAAATTTAAATGACGCGAAGACTTTGGTGTCATACTTTTTCTCTCTAATAAGTTTACTTTCTTGTATGTTTTAATAAGTTTTTGATACTGCCCAATGTCCACTTTTAGACGAAAATTTTCGCTATTTAGATTATCAATTTCTTGGTGTGCGCTTTCAAGTTCCAAAGTTAATCTTTTTATTGTGTCTTTTAGATCTAAGGTGCTGTCGCTTTCATTCAATGATGTGCTCGGCAAACTCATCATAGTAGTGTCCAATAACGTGCAATTATCATTGAAAATATCGTCTAATGAGTTAGATTTCTGTGGTCTTCGAATAGTAATATGTTCAGAATCCATTGTTATTGTATCCTTTTTTTTTTAAATATTTATATTATATTCGTCCTCCAATTTGCCTTCTATAAATAGTACAGTGTAGATTTACAACTTTGTATCAAATTATATATCTCAAAAAGTGTTTGTAAAACTTGGATTAGAACCATCGACTACATCGACAGACCCCGATGCCTTATCCAATGCGCCAGAGTTGCTGATAACGAGCAATGCGAAATTGTTAAACACTTTGTAAATAAGAAGAGGCTCGTGACGTGCAGGCGCCAGCGGGCGGGTGATAGGTTAGTGCGGGAGGTATCGATAGCTCCGCGGGTTGTCGTAGGTCAGGGATCCGGCCGATAACTAAACTTATTTAAAATTTATAACGAACTTTTCCACACAATTTTGCAAATATCTTTGGTTCACGTAGTTGTATCACCATTTAATTCACACATTAGATAGTTCACTTCATTGGCTAAGAGTATATAACAGTATAACTATGAGAAATGATCTTTTAACAACTTGCACAATTTAAATTTAAAGAGCACACAAACAAACGTCACCCTTCAATCTTGGCTGGCTTACAATGATGAATATATCCTGACCTTGAATGTTAAGTATTCTAGTTTTTAAGAAATTCCATAAATAGGTGCATATTTTATACCCTATTCCCATATTGTCCATAACATGTAAAATAAATTTAACGTCCACATTATTGTATGCATTATTTATGTCTATAAAACAAGCAGATGTAATGAGCTTTTTAGAGAATCCTAGTTGAATTTGGGTTACAAGATTCGTTAAGTTATCAATAGTAGAACGACCCTTTCTAAAACCTGTAGTATTATTGCTAAAAAAGCAATTCTTTTCCATATACCACTCTAATCTATGTATTAAAATGTTATGGAAAATTTTACAAATACACGACATCATGGAAATAGGGCGCAAAGACGAGGCACTATTAGGGTCACGTCCAGGTTTAGGTATAGGCACAATTGTGATAATTCTCCACTGTTTAGGCACAAAACCTGTAGTTAAGCAACTATTGTAGATAAGCATAAGAATGTGTTTGCCGTTTTGAGGTAGATTTTTAATCATAGAGTATGAAATATTGTCATATCCCGGCGCAGTATCTTTAGAACGAACGCATTTGTTAAATTCCACTAAAGTAATTTTACTTTCTAATTTAGGGTTATCATTAGAAAAAACAGGTTCACTAGGTGTTACAAAATCTGGTGTTAAACTGAGCAGCAAATCCGTGGCTTTGTCACTATCAACATAGTTTGACTGATACTTAAAGCCCTTTATCCATTTCATTTTTCGCCATACAATAGTTGGGGACGTTGAGTCATCCAGAGAAGAGCAAAAATGCTGCCATGTTTTGTTCTTGGCAATGCGAATAGACTTTTGTGCTAAGCGGATTTTATCTTTAAGTATGATGTAGTTTGCCGGAGTTGGATTGCGCCTAAATTTTGCTAACGCTAAACGACGTTCTGCCACTAGTCTTGATAATTCCGAATTCCAGTATGGTTTGGGGGTGAATTTTGTGAAAGGGTTTGGGTTTATTTTAAGATCGGGTATACATACGTCTGCCGCTGTATTGATATTGCAAATAAAATTATCGTAATTCATTTGCAAATTATTAGAGAATTTGAAATCTGTAAATAGAGTATCAAGTAATTTTTTATATGCCTCCCAATCGGCCTTTTTAAAATTACGTTTATATATGGGCGGAGATTTAGCAAAACTAGAAGAAATTCTGATAATACAATGATCGCTACCAAGCGTTTCATTTGAAACAAACCAGTTGAACGATAAAGCTATATCCGAGGAAACTAAAGAGATATCCGGAGAGGATTGTATGACTGTACCGTTATGTAAACTAATTCGAGTGGGATCACCGTTGTTTAAGCTAGTCAGATGATTATCCAATGATGCTTCAAAAATTAGGATGCCTCTGCCGTCTGTTTTATAGGACCATGAGGAATGATGTCCATTGTAATCACCAAGAAATAGCGTTTTTTTAGTTTGAGTGGAAAATAGAGAGTCCCAGTCGTTTTGAGTTGTTCTAGCAGATGGTGGGCAATATACACAAACAATATTTTCAACAGCAGAGCAATTATAAATTTTAACTGAAATAAGTTCTATATCTGAGTTACTGATTTGCATATTAATTAATTGAGATTTTATTGATTTGTGAGTTAAAATTGCTACTCCACCGTACCCATCAATTCTATCTTTACGATATATATTATAGTTAGATAGTGTCAAATAAGTATCTGAGTCTAACCAGGTCTCACATATTGCAACAACATGGATCTTTTCCTGTACGAGTAAACTCTCTAAAGCGGTTAACTTTGGTCGTAGAGATTGTGCATTCCATTGTATAATATTAAATTTTGTAATATAATTTTTGTCACCCATTAATGTAATTGAAAATACTTTGTAATACAGGCCAATCAGACAAATTTTCTACTACCACTAAAATTAACCACTCGACACAACATTTAGCCACCATTTTTAATTTAGCGCCTAAAGGATCGTTTTTAAAAAATAGTATCTCTTTTAACCTGGATAAAAGCTCCTCGAAGTTAACTTCTCTTTTTTTATCATTACATAATCTAGGTTTATCTTCATCGTCTCCGTGTATTTCATCTGAACTGCTGTTACCACAGTCCAACGGTTCCTCAAAGTTACCATCTTGAGTAAAATCAACGTCCAATGTGTAAGTTCCTACTTTTTGTTGATGTTTTGTCTTGCGCGACGTTGATTTATTCGGCGTTGGCTCATTGTTTCTGAAAGAATCTATACTTGTTTTTATAACATCAGCGTAACTCTTGGACTTTGTATTTACGTCTAAATTCACTTGAGTAATTTTTTGGTATTGCTCCGAAGAAGTTTCTTTAGGTATAGAACAATCATACGTTTTTGTTTGTGGGGACGGAGGTACATACATAGATATGGCTTTCTGGTATATGCAGTTAAACTCTGCCATAATCTCTCTTATTTTCTTTTGTTTAATAAAAACCGGACAAATTTTCATTAGAGCCATATGTTTTCCGCTACAATTTACACATTTATAATCACTTGTGTCACAATTGGCATGATGGTCCCCACATTTTGGGCAAACAATTTTTTTTGAAGGGCATATCTTTGCGGGGTGTCCAAATTTCCAGCATCGTGAGCATTGCGTCACGGGAAAGATGTAAGGTTCTACTTTTATCCTTAAATCGTTCACGAATACATAAGCTGGCAAGGTGGAGCCTTTAAAGCATAGTCGTACCGCTTCACTCGGAATCCAAAGATCTTCTTCATGGGTACTATTCAAATTGCGTTTTTTAAGGCGATTAATCGATAATAATTGCAAATTTGAATCAGTAAAAGTAATGCTACTCTTTATCTCTTCATCGGAAATGTCCAAATCCACGTTTTTAATCACTCCGTAGGATATGCTTTTTATCAGAGCTCGTTGATACCTCCAACCCTTGTCTTCCAAAACCTTGCAAGTTTCTAATTGAATGGCGTTTACCTCATTCGAGAAGTCCACGCGCATTTTATACTGACTTAAATATTTGACACCTTTCACGTCTTTAATATTATTCTCACAAAATAATTTCGCTAAAGCAAACTGTTTAGGTAATATAACCTTACTAGTTATATATATCTGTATATTTTCACCTTCCTCTTTTCTAATCTTTTGTTTTCGTTGAACCACTGTCCATTCCGTGTTCGCGTCCCCTTCCTCCTCTTCTCTCAATCGTTTTTTCATCGTTCTTTGTAATAATAATTCATTATTACAATCATCCGTACTTTTTTCTACGTCCGATTCCGTCATTTCATTATCATATAACGAGTTTTGGCTCGCGTAAACGTGTGATATCTCCATATTTAAAATATTATCATCATCACTAGGCCGATCAGCCGCCATAAGGATGTTTTATATGAAGAAATATCATATTAAAATAAGTGATAAAAACAATGCACCGGCACGGCCGGCGGTGCCCGCGATGATAGTATTAGGGTCACCTTGCGCACGTGTGAACAGGATAGAATGCTAATGAGCAGGTAAACAAAGTTATCGCACCGGTACGCGTCCACTTCGTACGTACACCGTAACGACACTGCAGTAATTATAGTTAAACATACCTTACCGTGATTTATATTTATATAAACGATTATAACTGTTCAAACTGACAATCGACACCATGTATTGTATATTAAAAACATTGATTTAAAAATAATAAATAGTGCCCTTATCTATTTTTAAGGTTGGCAACATTAGAAACTCGAATAAGCAACTGTTCCCAGTTTTACAGTTCGTTTATTACCTTTTTCCGTGATATTTTTATCTAAACTATAGATTTTTCTGTTAACAGTAATTAAAAATCAATAAAAATAAGTACTTTTTTTCTGTATACATTTAACTTCTGTCCGTTGTTTTTGTGAGGGCCGAAATTCACCAATATCCTATATTTTGCAGAGCAAATGTATATCATGATATAAAAAGACGTTACGATGCTTATAACTAAGATAGATTTATTGGTGTGCCACTATATATAGCTGTGCAATCACATTGTTTATATAATAAAAACGTTCATGCATTGACGTTTAATCATTTTGATGGCATCAGTTTACGCACAGAATATATAAGAACGTTATGTAGTGAAACTAATGAACGGCAATTAAACAGTTTACCGATTAGTAATTATTGCAATGCATTTATAGAATAAATATTTGAATAATTAGACAAAATAACTGATATAAAAGAGGCAACACTACTCGAATAAGAAATAAGAATCGAATATTTAATGACATAAAATGTTGCAGTTGTCGTTTTGTTGACGACTTTCTTTTTTCTGTACAACGATCAGAATTCGACATAAATTTTACATATAGTACCTAATATAATAAATCCACAATTATTACATATAACGATCGATATTATTCGAATACGGTTGAATTACTAAAGCATTCTAATAATTTAAATATATTACCAATATAATATTCTCACGGCTACAAATAATGCACACCATTTTTTACAACAAAGAATCTCCAAGTAATTCTACTACAAAATAAACTTTTATAGTTCAAAAATAGATATCTAAAGTTTATTAAATTTATACAAGTCGAAAAACTCTTATGAATTTTAATATTATAATCAAACTTTCGATACTATCTCCTTTGTGCCTAGAGAATACAGAACATCGTCTTTATTCAGCGCAACATAATACTTTCATTATTGAATTCAAATATACGCTAGAGTTTTAAAATATAAAATAGCGGCATACGTACTAATTAAGAATCTTATTAATATATGAAATTTGATAACAAATAGGTACTGAAAAGAAAATTGAATATAGAATAACATATCCATTATTGCCGGTTTCATTGTCTAAGACAAAGATTATTTGTTAATTTAGATTACAAAATATTGTTATTAGCCTGTTACTGAGGATAATTTAATAATTTTAGTATATACTTACTAGCTTTATGCAAGAGAAGATAAAATTGATACGTGCAAGAAAATTACGTAGGCTGGTACAAAGTTAATTTGTACCAGGACTGTTTATATTGCAACTATTGGCATACAATGTGACTATAATAATTGTTAGAATTAAACACAGGTAAGGAGCTATAAAAGCCTACGTCGTATGTCCATATATAGACATAAATATACTTTTTGATAAGTAACGTGACGCAGTAGACCTTTAGAGTTTTGATTGCATGTTCCTTCCTTACATCGTAAATTGGTTATTAAGATTCAGAATACTTTATCTAGGTATACTAATATTATAAAGCTGAAGAGTTTGGTTGTTTGGTTGAACGCGCTTATCTCAAGAACTACTGGTTCAAGTTAATTTTTTTTTAGTGTTGGATAGCCTATTTATCGAGAAAGGCTATATACCATCACGCTACGATCCACGGGGGCAGCGTGCAAATACAGGCGTGATTGTATTCAGTTAATACCTGACACGTGTTTGACCCACTTGAAGGTAAGCAGCAACTTGTCTACCCACTTGTCCCATCGCTATCATCCTACTAGTAAGACGTTCTTGAATACGTTTATTTTTTCAGTCCTCCCCACTGATCTTGTTGGTGGAACGAATGAAAATATAATAATTGTGAATGTTGGCAAATATTTGTGTAATAAGCCACTTGAACGCACGAGTTTCTTTGATATACTATTATGCAAATATTCTAATAGATCATTCTTTATTTACTGCCTTCACAATAGCCGTGGGTGTCGATAAGTCCTATTAATTCAATGTTAGTAATAATATCTACTCATGTTTTTGGAGTGGAAAAGACGCGTACCGCAAAATATTCTATATTATTCATAATTTCCTTTATGGTTAACCATCGCGAAAGCATATTTTAATTTATTACCTACCTCTCGGCGTGGCGACGGAGAAGTTATGTCAGGCTCACCGAGAGAAAGATACCCCAGTAATACCGATAAACCTATCACGGTGTTCCTCGACATAACCATAGACGGCGGGGCCGCGCGAATCGCTTTCACATGCAATCGCGGCTCCGCCGAGGTATCGGCCCGCCGTGTAAAACGGCAGGCCACTACTTAACACTTCCTCTACTGGGGACAAAAACACGACTCAGAGGCGCGCGTGGGCAAACGCACGCCGCATCTCGAACCTGGCGCTGATCGGGTGGCCAGCAAGCCCACGCAGGCCCCCATCCTCAGGTCAAACCTCAGGATGGCTGGAAGTCATCTCGCGCTCTTGCGCGCCCAGTACTACGGTTGGGAGAGGATTTAAGCGCTCCCTCTCCCGCTCCACCACCTCCTTAATGGACATGACTTTCACACAGAAAGTGGTGACGGCGTTCCATGACCTCTCGCTCCGGACCATATATTGAACCACGGCCGTTAGCGAGAGGGCAACCTTACCAACTGCCGGGATCAACTCACGGCGCTGCGATGCCCAGGCGGGGCAATCCGCCAAAGTGTGCAGCGCCGTGTCCACAATAATATATCGTGACAGCATGCGTTATCTATGTCAAAATCAGTTACTGGGACAACATTATGTTTAATATTTTATTTACTCTCTAGCTTCGTTTCATACCCGCTTGACTATAGGTAATTTATTGTTGTTGAAAAATTGAGTTCAAAAGTTCGAAATTATGTCTTACATAATTATCTTTACTTCTAAAACTATTCTATCATAACATCGAGTACTATAATAATTGAATTTCCTAATTTTGCACGAAATAAAGTCATATGTCCTAAGTATTGTATTGTATAATGTGTATTATTCCGAATGTTCATTTAAAATCTAATTTTTAGTCCTAAAACATTTGCTAAAAATTAGGTTGTAGTGACAGAAGCGAATCACTGTGAATCCGACTCCACCTACCCCTAAAGTGTAATTTAGAATTGCGTAGGCGCGTAGGGGCGAGGCGGCCCACGGGCTGAGGAGTAGGAAGCTGCGAGCGAGCTGCTGAAGCAGTAGTGGTGAGCGAAAGCCGTCTGCGACGATTAGCTCGCGTGGGAGTGCCGGAGACCCGCAGCGTCGGAGCCGTGACAAAAGCCAAGCTTTGTAATACAAATTAGTCTTACGTTATTAGGATAAATAAACATTAAATAATTTGAATTTATGACTTATACATTGAAATTAAACTACTATATACGGATTTTATCGCGTTGTTTATTAATCACGGTATTACATAATTTTGAAAATAGTTACATTCAAATAGTCAAACCCAAGAAGAAATTCAAACCACAGCTAGACTTCATGATACTTTGAGCTCATTCTGCGTAAATAGAAACACCAATGACTGAAATTGTGTTCGGGTACTTTGAAATAACTACACTGGAACATTGAGACAACTACCATCTTAGTCTCCCCGTGACCATGGCTGAAAAGCAACCGAAACGTCGGGGAAAGTGTAAACCTAAATATAAATAGTTTTAATAGCTTAAATAATTTTATTAGCTTTATAAGTTAGTAAAATTCAATAGTAGTAGTAGTAATGTAACAGTTTTCAAAATTATGTAATACAGTGATTAATAAACAACGCGATACAATCCATAATATAGTAGTTTAAATTCAATGAATATAATAAATCAGAAGTCAGGGAGACAAGGAAACTCACACTGAGACTAAATACACAATTTATTGCTAAATCACACTGACACACAATGTATTCACACAGTATAAAGTATGTTATCAGAGATGCTTACAGCTCCGAGAATAAGCAAAGAATGCCCTGCCGCAAATCTCAAAATGGCGCACACTGTGTTCATTCCTCGGTCAATTGAGATACTCGGTTACGCTAGAATAAATCATAAATTGAATAAAATATTACATCCGACTATTGTTAATCATTAAACGTACTTATTAAAAGTTATTAAAAATCAAATTAATATAACATGAATAACATTCGCGTAAACAGAAGACAATATTATTTAGGACTTATAACCTTTATTCAAAAGGTTTTTATAAGTCTTTTGTATATTATTGATAGTAATATTTATGACAAAAAAATTTAGGACATATTGTTTTTATTATGGATAAAATTGTTAGGTAACACAATAGAGGACCCTCCGTGGGGCGACGGAGAGGTTATGACGGGTTCACTGGGGGAAACATACCCCGGTAATACCGACTAAACCTACCACGGTGTTCCTCGACATAGCCAGAGTTGGCGGGGTCGCGCGAATCACTATCACAAGCTCGCCGTCTGAAACGGCAGGCCTACTCTCCCTTTAAAGGGAGTCGGACACACGACACATAGGCGCGCGTGGGAACATGCATGCCGCCTCTCAGATCTGGTGCTAAACGGTTGGCGGGCAGGCCCACGAAGCCCACCACCTCCAGGTAAAACCTCAGGGTGGCTGGAGGTTGTCTCGCGCCCTCCAGGCGGCGCCTGGTTTTTTCAGTTGGGGAGAGGGTTCAAGCGCTCTCTCTCCCGCTCCGCGACCCCTTGATAGATATAAGCGAGAGGGCAACAATTACGACTGCCGCGACCAACTCACGGCGCTGCGAAGCCCAGGCAGAGCTATCCGCCAACGTGTGCAGCGCCGTGTCTACAACAAAATCACCGCAGTCGCCACAGTGGTGACAACCGGGCGTCTCTTGCCGGCCTATGTGACACAGGAACTAGCCGAAGCAACCGTGGTCAGTCATTGCCTCGCCTCGCCGAGCACGCCACGATTGTGGCGTGCTCGAGGATGTATATACTAGCAAAAGCTACATCAAAATATATCCAATTCGTTTCACCTTTCATCTTTTGACAAATTTGGTATTAATATGAAAAAATGCTGACTATTTCGAATTGATCTTATTTGTTCCTTGGCATTCTTTTTCAAACCCGACACAACCGAAACGATGTCCTCAAAATAAACATCTGTAGACAAAAATTCAGAACCAATCACGTGATTTATAAAAGATTGACTGATCCTTTGGGATCGACCCTAGACCCCATGTCGCAGCAGCTTATTTCATTGAGTATGAAAATTCAGTTTCCTCGCTCCGACGAATCGTTCCAAACTTCGGAAAAGTTTCTAAGGATGAACCCTTGCACGTAACTCTTTAGTTTTTTATAACAACACCTGACAAAGGACACAAATTTCATCCTCAGAGAATCCCAATACAAAAAGTTTTGTACAATCATGTTTTATTATAATAAAGTAATCAATAACAACCGCATATAAAACAAGCTTTGAAAAATAAGTGATGCGTAGCTTATAAAAATAAATTTTACCGCAAAATTTTACTTACCAACCAATTACTTTTGTATAAATTTAATTACTATCCGCCTTTATAAACATTTTGTGAATCAAGCAATTATTAGGTATTTGAAAAAAAGGTTTTATTATTCATTAATTTAATTTGTGCTTTACTTTGTTTGTTACTTTTCATAAAGCATGTTTTTATAAATAGTTAAGGAATAT
This sequence comes from Catocala nupta, assembly GCA_963675205.1. NCBI lineage: Eukaryota > Metazoa > Arthropoda > Insecta > Lepidoptera > Erebidae > Catocala > Catocala nupta. Next base: position 18,402,567 of record OY776084.1, on the reverse strand, counting down.
CTTAACCTAGAAAAGCACGGATTTTAAAGTATCCGTGCTCGAAAGGAAAACGAAACGAATTTGTTTGCGTCTTCAGGTAATGGTGAATATATATGCAAATGTTCTTCATCAATAACTGTTAAAGTTTTCAAAGTTAAACATTTATGTAGAGTTCCGTGGTCATACTATTAACCATTAAAAATTAACCTTTATCAAGTCAATCCTAGCTGCGGCTTTATACCGTTCTTATCATAAAAGTGTACATAAATTCAACTCAATTGGTTGGAAAATATGTGTAATATTCAGTTCCAAGATTTGATTTCAACATACTAAGTATCAACGCAAGGTATATATAAGCTTGTAGAATATTATTGTATGTTTTATTCAATAGAACACTTATACAATTAACTCTTAAACGGCTACATCAAAGAATATCGGTCCATCCAGATTGAAATTTCGACACTATATATATTTGACGAATTATTACGGTAACAAAGTTGCCTTTGAATTACACTCGGGGCACAGAACCCATTGCCCCGTCTAAGGTTTAGTAAGTTATCTTCTAAGTACGTCAATATTTTGCGTAGCTTTAGGTTTTAATAAAGGCGAGAATATGTTCCTTGAAAGGTTGCTCTGAACTTAAAATTATTCCTCACTCGTAGGAAATGGTTGAAGTTTCTCGCAGTGCTATTATCGAGGGCTCAAGAACTTACGCTGTGTAATAATGCCTGAGGGCCCCCTTAGAGATTATGACCGTTAGTGCGTTCGCGGATGTGTACAACGAACCTTATTACAAAGGGCAACTAAGCCACTATCTTGGCAGGCGAGTGTTTACCATTATCAACTTAGTTATTATAATGAAATTGTCCGCATATTATTACGTGCTTTAAGCTACGGGTTATAAAAGCAAGTCATGTTAAGTAGGAGAGTAGTCACGCGTTTATCCCTGAAGAAGTGGATAGAGGTGTATTAGGTCTACATTCAGCCAAATATGTTTTAGGTACGAAGTGCGGAACGAGCTTATTGCCGTATACGAAATACAATCAAAGACTTCATAGAGCTAGTGATCTTAGGTCTTTGTAATATAAACACCTGACATATGCTTACGCGTAGTTGTTTTATACATAGCCCGTTCATAGATGCCTTACAATCAGCCTGTGGTAATCTGTTACTATTAGTACGTCTAGATCCCTTCTAAAGCACTGAGCTAGAATAAAGGTTCTCTTTTTCCAAATAACTGCCTTCCACTCTACGTGCATCATCACTCTATCTAACCGAATGGCGTCCAATAAAGCGTTTTCATTTAAAAACTATAGGTGGATGCACCGACGGTTTTTAATCTGTCAAGTCCTGGAATGCCGGATATAATTAAAAACCTGTGTGTTGAGTGTCTGGCCGCCGGTGTGCTGCTGCGACAACAAATAGTTTGGGTATTCTGTCGACTCATCTTATTTCAATTTGTATGCTTTAAATGACTCGCTGATTAACTTTATATTTATGGATAAATGTTAATGTCCACGTCTATGCTCTACAATTCCACATACCAAAAATCTTTTAGTAAAAGTTGTGACCACCATACTTTTTTATTAACAAAATATAAGTATACTTCGATGGTATAGTATCATAAGTTTTCAATTATATTTGCCGCTGATCGAGAGTTCTTGGGTTCGGGTCCCGGCTGAACTACAATGGGAAATTCTTAGAAGTAGCACGCAGTGTGGAAATGTTCCCGGTATGCGCGAATAGATTGGAGACGATAATGTAGTAGTTTAATACCTCTGACTATCCCTTTGGGATACAGCTGTGAGTCTATGCATATATATATATATATATAAGTATAAATATAATATATACTTATATATATATATATATATATAAGTATAATCTATATAAGTATACAGATATTATAATACAATAGAGACAAGCATACATACTATTTAATTAATAACACAATACACTTGAACGAACAATTACATACTAATCTGATAGCTAAGAGCTGATTGACTCGCCCGACACACACATTAATAACATTAATTAATACCGACATAACCCAAGTAAATTAAGAATCTATACACTGAGTGGAATAATTTATAAATAAGAAACCTTACAACATTTAATACCCAAATAATTGATAATGTTATAAAATTGAGCTCGAGAGCTCTTCGCTGCGATCCTTTCACGAGTAAATACTTAACAAGCATTAAAGCATTTCGAACGAATACTCATCTGAGATTATATTTACGATATTATTTGACGTGGCTGTTTACCCTTTGACGCGGCTAGACGTTTGCACTATACAACAATATTCGATTTATAAAAGTGAATTTATAAGCGTTAAAAAGACGAGTAACAGAAAATTGTCTTACGATTAGGCAATGGTTATTCATTGACGTTAAACTATACAGATTTCACCGCGTTGTTAAATAAAGAAGACGGTAAGAATGTACGCTCAGGTTGGGATCCAGTAATTCAGAAAGTCAAATCCAAAAAGAAGCAAAACACAGCTATACCTCATGATACTTTGAGCTCATTCTATATAAAAAGAAACAACAGTAATTAAATTATGTTTAGGTACTTTAGTATTAATCTCCCCGTGAACATGGCAGCTGAAACGTAACTGAAACGTCAGGGAAAATGTAAACTTAAATACTATTTAAGGTATTTAAATTATTACAACTATTTAAGTTTACAAGCAGCCATGTTCTAACGGTAGTCGTGTAATAGTTTCAAAATTATGTAATTATAATTTCAACAAGTAACAGAATTTTCGGCACTTGCATAGTCGATACTCGTTGAAGTTTACAAGTTCATAAATGGAGACTGTGACTGAATCTTGGCAAACATATTTAAGGCTTAAGCTAGAGATACGCCAAATCCTCGCAGTAGTTAGAAAAGCAAATTTGAAAATTAGGTTATGTGGTGTGTTTTGAGAGAACTTTCATACTGTGTGGTCTGACAGTCTGGTAATTATAATATGGCAGCAGTTAGTTGTGTTTTATAGGCTTTATTTAAGTAATAGCTAAAGAACACATTAATATGTATGACCAGTGGTTACTGCTTTCCTTTACTTGAATGGTCGGATCAACTGCCACACAAAAATACAAAAAAAGAAAAATTACAAAACAATTCAATACTATAATCACATTTATATTTTCGCGTTGTATGATAAAATTAAAATCAAATTAACATTGAACAATCTTTATTCATTTAGATCACATAAGTCACATTAATATGAACGTTAATGTTATGTTGTATGTATATTAATTTTTAGTATAATTATGGAAGTGTATAACCAAAAAAATGTTGAAATGATCTGCAAAGCCAGGTAAAACCAACGAGAAGAACGAGCAAGAAACTCATGGCCACTTTTTCCAATCGCCAATTTTACAATGCTGCTGTAATTATGATATATATAATTCGTAACAAAAATCATAGCAATCATGTACATTGTTTACCATTAGATTAAATGTGGTTGCCTAGGCCGAGGTCACAACCTGTCTGACCATGGCTGGTGCAACTTAAACGAATATTAATCACGTTTATTTCTGTTACAAATTATATGTATCATGCATACAATTAATTGTATTTATAAATAATATAGGTTTCATTCTAAATGGTCACATATAAGACGCGCGCCTTATTGTACATTGACCCAATGCATCGTACCTGGGCCCTATAACCAAACGCGAGCTGCTAAATGATCGGTGTAGGTCTACGCCACGCATTATCGGGAATGGCTGCGTATTAAAAAGTATGTATTTTAATAAAAGATTAAGATAGGTTTTTTACTTATACCCGTGGTACATCGTGGTCTAGATAACAGTTTTCAGTATAGCAGGTGATAAATCGGCACTCTGTACATGTATGGCTAACAAAAAATTAAATTAAAAGAAATCGTTTATTTCTTATTAAAACCGAAATACACATACATAGTTTGCAAAGTTGCATTATAAAACAATAGCAATAATATTTCGTTAGAAGATCGCTGGTGCCTGTGGTAGGTATAAAATTATCTGTATTACAGGTCACCAGGTTTCCGCACGAAACCAGGTTATACAAACATCAATCTCAGTTTTCGACTAACTTTATTAACATTGTATGACTATCCTTTATTAAAATTGAGCTAATAATAAGCTAGCTGACTACAGTCTAATTTTCTGTACTTTCTGTATCATATAGAATACTTACGATACTTTTATAGCTGCGCTAAAGATATAATATTGATTTCTTTATAGGAAAGATGTAAGTAGCTCTTAAGTGCAGTCGGAGCAAGTTATTACCTTCCTATACACAACTGAAGATTGTGCTTTATTGGCAAATGTTATGATGTATTTTCTTTTAAAACGATGTTTGTTCTACTGGCTTCTCGCTTATCTATCTTGCTGAGGGGGACATAATAAGTTCTTGAAGCTATTATTCTGTATTAATATGTTTGAGGACTGTGTATTTATTATAACAGATCTCATACATTTTCTATGCAGCAATGGCCTAGTGGCAGAATATTAGACTGCCACGCAGGGTCTCTAATTCGATCCCAAAGCGCGCATCTCTGCCTTTTTGAAGTTTGTGCGTATAAAATAGTTAGTCCTCCATAATGTTCTCGAAGATATGTGAAGTCAACCCACACTGGGCCTGCATGGACTATGACCTAACCCTTAACATACTGAGAAGAGGCCCGTGCCCTGCCCATAACCTTTGTCTAAAACATTCCTGTCTAATAATAAGGTGTCAGTCGGAAGTATATTAATTCAAAAATGTAAGAGAAAATAAAATTTACTCCATCTAGGTATGAAATCAAAACGCATAGTGCCGAGGTGTACGATACATTATGTTACAATCAATATAACCATAATACCATTATTCTATGTGAGTAGACATAACTTGATAACTCATTATCGCTACTTTACTCCGAATCAGACAAGAAGTTTGTTCGAATCAGACGAAAATACAAAAGTCGTTTAGAAAAATGCCACGCTTTATATACATTTTAAAGGTCAACATGTTTTTATACTAATTCCATTAGATTTCTCAACGATTCCACAGCCTAACGTTAAATTTTATTTATCAACATCCCTGTTAATTCTTTCGCTTCTAACTTTGGAAGCCTTGCAAATCTTATTAGCTGTATTTTTATAGCATCCGGGCATTTTATTTCGAATCATCGGATCTCGTTAGATAGGGTAAACATTGCCATATTTAACTACGTCGAAGAATAGTGTAAACAATCTTAGACAAGACTTGTCTGGCAGTACTTTAATGCCTATTACCAAGGATATTTTAAACTAGATATGTTACTTTCATCGTAAAACTGGTGCCCAGATTATTTTCTTAATAATAATATGCACATATTTTGACAATTTTAACTAATAATGCGATTATTTTTGTACACCGACTTTGTTTTGAGGCCAATAGAAAAAATACCTAATAGGCTTTCTGTAAATAATTTGTCTATCATTGTGTGCACTAGATTCTGTTCTGTATAATTATAATAGCATTGATTATTAATTAAAAACTGAACTCGATCAACTAGTATTACAAATCATTTGGTTAAAAAATATAAGACGGTTTTCCTTATATAAATAACTAGATACGTGCGGCTTCGCTCGCATAGGTCTAGATTTTATCATTATAGGAGAGTGGACATCTTTCATACAATTTTGGGTCTAAATGTAAAAAGACAAAATTAGTATAATTGGATAGCTAATATATTATAATACCATCACTGAAAATTCAAAGGACTTTGGCAGTCTAAGAGCTGAGCTATAAGAGTTTTATATAAAAACAAGCAAGTTCAATAAAATATAAAGGTCCATCGTTAATAGCAAAAAGCATGTGTCCAAAAAAAAGCATTGTTCTTGCAAAAGTTATTAAAGAAATATATACAAACATAGTCCTGATTTTCGTTGTAAAGTCACAGAATTATACTAGACGAAAACTATATAGTATAAAAAAAAGAAACGCGGTTTAAACGAATGCATGTTTTGAACTTTTATTACATTTCACTATTTAATTATTCTAATTCTTCATAACCCAAAGAGTAAAGTAACTAAACCACAGACTACTCAGATGCTAACGCACACCAGAACCTTATTATGTCTAAGAACTATCCGAACTATCACTATCCACTCAGATATAATAAATGCATGTAATCGATTATACAGTTTTATTTGTCAATATTTATTTTTGTGCAAAATATAGAAAATATTTTAATATATTAGGAATTAATTATTTTGTTTGATTTACCTATTAAGTGTCCATTATTTTTTGTTTAGTTTTTGTACATTATAATCGATTACATTTATCGATAGTATTTTAATCAAATAGAAAGTAAGTATTTATAAGATATCTCATTTCCCAGACTGCGGTTTGAGCTGCATTTTTGCTTATTGATTTAGAACAAAATAACGATTTTTTTAACCATATTTTATCTTATTACATTTAGGCCCAAAATTTCCACTCTCCTTTCTATTCCTCAGGAACATTGCTTTGTTTATAGATAAATGGTACTTTATATCCCATTCTGGACTCCTGACAACGTGTATGCGAAGTCTCATTATGATCGTTCCAGTAGTTAAGGCATGAAAACGTAACTTTCATAGTACCTACATTAAAGAAAAGAAAATAAATACATAGATATTGCTTGAATTATTACTATTAGTGCGTTTATAAAGCTCGTCACTGAGTTTCTGCAACTTGGCTTAACGCTCAAATGAACAATATTAACCAATTGAAATTGGCAAGCTCAGGTTACTAGTGTCAATCAGAGAGTAACCGGAATTGGACTTGTATCGCCTAAAGAATTTTCTCTCTATTTCCATCTAAGACGAAAATAATGCTTGTACAGACTTTGATCTTTCCCTTAATTAACTATGGTGATGTATGTTACTATAACCTGAATGCAGATCTACTCAATAAATATGACCGACTTCTAAATAACTGCATTCGATTAATTTATAATTTTCGTAAATATGACCATATTTCATCTTATAGATGCACTTTAAAATGGTTACCCATTCGTCAACGCCTTAGTTTGCGTGCCCTTGCAATATTATTTTATTTTTCTATTCTAACCTCACCAAATGCTCCACTTATTTAACCTGCCTTTTCCAATACCTATGTATGTTCCAATCATGATAGTAATCTTCGTTCTGTAAATAACCTCCTCTTACTTTGTCCCTCCCATACATCTGGTTTCCTACATTCTTCCTTCTTCATCCAGTCCGTTTTATTTTGGAATGCGCTCCCTCATGAAGTCAGAATGTCCACAAACCGTTGCACTTTCAAGTTAAAAGTGCGTGCTCTCTTCCTTGACAGTTTATCTGTTCCATCTCATCAGTAATATGTTATGTATGTATGTATATAGGTATGTATGTAGGCGTCTATATATTTATATGTATATATTTGTTTATATTTTATTTAAATTATATGATATATTTAGGTATGTATATATTATGAGAGAAAAGGAATGAAAATGAATGTAAGCAAGACGAAAGTAATGGTATTTGAAAGGGAGGAGTGCATGACGATGTGCAATATTATGATTAATGGAGAACAAGTGGAACAAGTGAAAGAGTTTGTATATTTGGGTACTTTGTTTACAAGGGATGGTACACATGAGGGAGATATTGAAAGAAGAACGATTGCTGGCAATAAAGTGAATGGCGCTCTACGCGCTTTTATGAACAGTCGAAATGTATCCGAAAAGGCACGTTTGGCTGTTCATAGAGGACTATTAGTGCCTACACTTATGCATGGAAGTGAAAGTTGGGTATGGCAAAAGAAGCATGAGAGCAGAATAAATGCTGTAGAAATGAGAGCGCTGAGAAATATATGTGGTGTGACTCTGAAAGATAGAATAAGGAATAGTGTGATTAGAGAGAGATGCGGCATAAAAGTGGATATAGTGACGAGAATAGAAAAGGGTATGTTAAGTTGGTTTGGGCATGTAGAAAGAATGGACGAGAACAGACTGACTAAGAAAGTTTATAAGGCTAGTGTGAATGGAACAGTTGCAAAGGGAAGACCTAGGCGAACGTTTCCTGATCAGATCGGAGACGTTCTGGATAAAGGCCAGGTTAAGAGCACCTTAAACCGGCGAGCGTGTATGAGGAATGTTATGAAAGTGAATGAAGCCAGAGAAGTTTGTCAGGATCGTAGCAAATGGAAATCCGTAGTCTCTGCCTACCCCTCTGGGAAACAGGCGTGAATTTATGTATGTATGTATGTATGTATATATTATGTAAACATCATTACTTTTGTGTTATTCCTTAGTTTAAATACATGTATATTTATAATGCTAATGTATGAGTATGCTCCTACTTTTTTTTATCTCTGCATCACCCTACGGTTGACTGGTAGAGAATGCCCTTGACATTGAGTCCGCCAATGTATTGTTTTGTGCATGAAGTTTTTAAATCCTATCCTAATCCTAATCCTAACTTCCTTCCTAATCCTAACTAATTTTATAAAAGCGAAAGTGAGTTTGTTTGTTACGCTTTCACGCTTTAACTACTGGACCAATTATCATCAAATTTCGCACACACTTTGTCAGTGGTACAGAAAAGTATATAGGGTACCTTTCATCCAGAAAATAAGTACTGTTCCCGAGGGATACAAAAATAACTTTTAGACAGTTGTCCTTTATAACAACTCGGCCTACTGATATGAATGAATTACATCATGGAATTACAGCCTGGAGTACAAAACAAAAGATCTACTGTATCCCGATAGAAATCTGATATCCCAAATAAAAATCTGTTCCCGAGATAGGTTAGGTTAAAGCGATTCGCGCGGCCCCGCCGATAGTGGTTTTGTCGAGGAACACCGTGGTAGGTTTAGTCGGTATTCCGGGAGGTACATTATTTCTTTTCCATCTTTCTTTTACGCCCGCGAGTCCGACATAATCCCTCCGCCCGCCCCCACGGAGGGATATGCGTCATTGAATTCCACCCAAAAAAAAAAAAAAAAACGCACAGCTAACTCAAAATAATTATATTCAGCTAATTTAATCTATATGTGTTCACTTAGGGTAATTTACAAAGTTGTCAAAAGAAGTTTGGTATTATACAGTGTCGAAATCAAATTAAAATATAATTTTATACTAAAGTGCCTTTGACGCCACCTATCGAGTTATTATTATACTAAAGTATTATAATAACTCGATAGATGGCGATAAACACAGTGAAGTTTGGAGAAAGGAAGTTGCGGGACCGTATTGATGGGATATAGCAATACATGCTTTCGATTCATTTGTTTATAAATATTGCTTTGTAACCGTTTATTTATCTTTTACTACTATTCTAATAATATTGTTAGTTATGAAAGGTATCGTAAACAAATGACGTCACGAATCATACGATCGAGCGGGTAATAAAAGCGTGTTCAGCGCGTAATGAGTCACTTTGATATCGAGCAGCGGACAGAACGGTCATGTTGCGTGAAAGTTGATGGGTGATATCAATTATTATGTTTAACTTTATTTGTTAATGTATTTCTTTAATTAACGGTTAGAATAACCATCCTGCAAAATTTAATGATTATTTAACAGTAAAAGTACGATAGTAACTTCTTTTTTTGGTGTTTGAGTTCTGATTCCTAACATGAGAAGTGGGATAAAGATCCCTATGCTCACAAGTAATAGAACTAGGTTCTGGCATTTACAAAAAAAATGTTTATCAAATCGTTCTCTTTTAAGGTTAGGACTACCTACATGAGGCTGTCATGTAATGGGCACAATTGTGGTAGAAGATCGCGTCTTAAATCTTAAGATTGTGAGTGTTCCACGATCTGCAAAGCAATTCAAGTATGCGAAGTCTTATTTTTGGCTACCTTCCGTCAATCGTTTGAGACTACTGTCTCACTGTTGGAGGACCGTTCTCAGATAATAGTGACACCAGATGATATCAGTACTGAAGTAACGAGTGCGGCTACTGAAGAGGTGGTAAGAGGGATACAATCTTAACGTCTATAAATAATCATCATTTTAATTTTGTTTATTCAAGCGAGCTTTGTGTAATCCATTGGTTCGAAGAGAAGATAGAGGACAGCCGAACAGTTACACGTAAATTGAGCAGACCAAGATTAATTTATCAATGACAACCAAAAGCCGCCACGTGTTCATCGGAACAATGATCTGGTTCTGTGTGCTATGCAAACTTTATGCCTATGCCAACAGTCATTATGAGGTAGGCAAACTTTGAGCCTATGCCTACAATGTTTGAATTTGTGTGATATGCGAACTTTGTGCCTATGCCAACAGTCGTTGTGAGGTACGCAAACTTTAAGCTTATGCCTACAATGTTTGAATCCTACAAAATTGAATGATTATTTAACAATGAAAGTACAGTATGTAATTTTTTTTAGGCTATTTCTCTTCTGATTCCTCACAATATTTTAACTGTTTTACGTTTGCAGTCTATATTGTTCTTTTCGTTGAGCAATAGTTAATAATTTATCATTGATGCGTTAAGCGAGTTAGGACTAACCGAATATCAATTAGCCAAGCATGTTAATACTTCAATCGCAAACAACTCGCCTGGCTCCTTATTCCTTGCTCCGACAGATGAAATAGAGATAATTAAGCTAATAGGTACACTTAAGCCAAGTTCAGCCAGTGGACATGACAATATAAGTAATGATATGCTGAGATGTGCAAAGTATGTTATAGCAAGTCCTATAACATATATTTGCAACCTCAGCTTATCGTTGGGATATGTACCAGATTGCTTAAAAATTGCTGACATTGTACCGATACATAAAGCGGGCAACCCAAGTGAGCCAGCTAACTATCGACCCATATCTCTTTTAAGTTCATTATCCAAAGTTTTGGAAAAGGTTGTTAATGTAAGACTGTCCAAGTATCTCGAAAATAATGATCTACTTGCTGGTAGTCAATTTGGTTTTCGCACAGGTAGGTCTACGGAAGATGCCGTCACAGGCCTGGTGGAATATGTCATTGGTAAAATTGATGAAGGCAATAAATGCGTGGGCGTCTTCCTGGACCTTGCGAAGGCCTTTGATACCGTGTCCCGACCTATACTAATAAGGAAACTGGAGATGCTTGGAGTGAGAGGTTTGGCTCTAGAATGGTCCCAGTCTTACCTAGGGAAGCGAAAACAAAGAGTTTGTGTTGGGGGCTACTGCAGTGACTATGCTGACATCGATTTTGGGGTGCCCCAGGGCAGTATTCTCGGGCCGACGCTCTTTTTGGTCTATATAAATGACCTCTGTGGCCAAAATTTACCTAATGCCAGTATTTTTACGTTTGCTGATGATACGGCCATAGTCTTTTATTCAAAGACTTGGAACGAGGTTGTTTGTATGGCACAGACAGGTCTTAAAGTAATATATAAATGGTTACGCGACAACCTACTTACATTGAATGCTAATAAAACTAAATATATTGCCTTTAGAGTAACTCAGCGTTCTGCGCCCGGGACACCTATCGTTATCAAACTGCATTGTAATGGGTGTAGTATTCTTAATAACCTGACGTGCCAATGTTCTATTCTTGAACAAGTACCGGCCATTAAATACCTAGGTGTAATCATAGACCAACGGTTGGCTTGGACAGCCCAAATAGACGCCCTAACTAAGAGAATCAAAAAGCTCTCCGATATTATTAAAAAATTGCGAGGCTTTGGCTTAGGCTTAGGCTTTTTTTTTCTGAAAGTCGTCTATTTGAGTTTGTGCCAGTCTATTCTAACCTATTGTGCAACTGCGTGGGGATCCACTCACAAATCAACTTTACTCAGACTTGAAAGAGCTCAGAGAGCTATCTTAAAGATAACTTTTAGAAAACCTTGGCGCTACCCAACTGATCTCCTATATTCCGAATGTGAATTTCTTCGAGTAAGGCAATTATTCATAACGGCGACCATTTTAAGATACCATAAGAACGCCAAAGCTTTAACTCGCTTTACACACAGAACGCTCAAATGGGATAGACCAAAAGTGCGCTCATCTTTTGCTCACAGGAGCTATAGATTTCTTGGAGCATATCTTTACTCACAACTGTACGCATTTAATAACAAAATAATATGTATGAATAGGGCAAGTTGTAAAATTGTAGTTTGTAAATGGTTAAAATCAAAAAATTATAGTGAAACTGAGAACATACTACAGGTTCATATGTGATTATACTTAAAATTATATATTATTGAGCAATACTGTTAAACTATTTATTTAAAATTTGATTTAGTTAATGTTTAGATGTATAAACACACACACACACACACACACGCACCCACACACCCACTCACACTCACACACACACACACACACACACACACACATACACACACACGCACACACACACACACACACACACACACACACACACACACACACACACACACACGAACGCGCACGCAAGTGTAACAAGCACATGAAATGTAAGTGCAAAGTAGTCCTACTCATATTGATTCCATAATTGTAATGTAACACTGCTTGGGGTGATCTTTCTGGTGCCCACGACACAGGGAATCCTAGTGTGGGTCCAGTAAATCATGTATAACGAATGTAAAAAAATTTGGAAGCAATAAACTTATTATTATATTATTATTTTTATTTTTAGGTTAATTATCATACTTCCAATGAAATTTTTCACAATTCATTTTTATTTTCAGTTTAATATTTAAGCAATATTTTCTGAGTTTAAATTTTTAGGCTGCTACCTAACGTGTATTACTGATTTTTGTTTCTATTGTATTCTTTTCGTTAAGAGTTTATTTACTTTTTTCGGCATGCTTTGCAAACGTAATTCTAACTTATCTAGGAGCTCATCGCGGACACAGGCAGCAGAAATTGCTCGATCCCAAGAATTATCCGTTCATGCTGAATTAAGGCGGCAGCGACAAGCTGCTTTAAGAGCTAATGAGTCACTTTCTCAAAGCCTGGAAAAAACTGGAGGACCAAGCCAACCGCCAGGCTTTATAAGAGCGGAGTGACGCTCCTTTAAATACAATTGTGGTTGGAGGAACAAGACGGGAAGTATGAGAATGGCAGAAATAACAGAACAGTCACAGGTGAGAAGAATCGTTTATGCCGAAATGCATGCAATGCAGTATAGATACTCCTATACTAATGTTATAAAGAGGGAAAAAGATTTGATTTTTGTTTGTAAGGATTTAACTCAAAATCTAATTAATTTTATTTGGGGGTTATGGCGTTATCTGTCAGATGAAATGCGTTGACGCATACCTCTCCGCGTGACGACGGAGTCCGTCATACCGATTAAACCTATCACGTTGTTCCTCAACATAACCAGAGACGGCGGGGCCGGGCAAATCATTTTCACATGCCATCGTCACTTCGGCCAGTCATATGAAACGGCAGGCCAATACACAATACTATCTATCCTTATTAGGAGAAAAATTTCATATCTAAGGCTTAAGACTACACAACTGAGAGGCGCGCGCGTAGGAACACGCACGCCACCTCTTGGACCTGCAACTGATCGGGTGGTGGGCAGGCCCACGAAGCCCACCTTCCCTAAGTTTGTACTTAAGGATGGTGGGCTTCGTGGGCCCTCCCATCACTAAGGCGATAGACGAACTCCAGCCATCTTAAGGTTCTCCTTTTGATGGTTGGAGTTCATCTATAGCCCTTCAGCGCCCGGTTATGTGGTTGGGAAGAGGGTTCAAGATATCCCTATCCCACTCCGCCGCCTCCTTGATGGAAATTACTGCTAAACGCTGTCGCCTCCTTTTGTGAGAAAGTAATTTCCATCAATGGAAATTACTTTCTCACAGAAGGACGCGACAGCGTTTCACGACCTCTCGCTCCGGACCATAGACTGAACCCTAGCCGGGAACGAGAGATCAACCGTTCCGACTACCATGATCAACTCACGGCGCTGAAATGCCCAGGCGGAGCAATCTGCCAGCGCGTGCAGCGCCGTGTCCACAACAACATCGCTTATATTTTCTCGTGTTATCCGGGCGTGTCCTGCCGGCCTATGAGACACAGGAACTTGCCAAAACAACCGTGGCCAGTGATTACTTGTGTCAGCCGAAAGATAAGAGCGCTATGCTACCTCTCCAGTCATTCTTCAGAAACAGGACCTCGTGGCGTACCGGAACATAACACAATTTAACCTAACCTACTTTTACGCGGGCGAAGCCGCGGGCAAAAGCTAGTTAATAAATAAATAACAATATAATAAATATATTGTTCGTTTCAGCGTAATGTACGAGCTGTTAATTTAACAGTGTTCACGACTATAATTCTACCGCTTTCATGGCGATAACGGATCCATGGTAACCACAATATTACCATGCAGATAGGTTTGACTAAAATAGTGTAATATCTACGGTAGTACTCCCCTGAGACGAACTGGCCGGCATTGCCGGTCCGATACTATGAACAACGTATGCAAAAGAAGCGAGTTGGTTCTTTGAAGCACGAATATTAAAATCGATTGTAAACATCACGCGCGGTCCATAAAAGATTAGATAGAGGCTTACCTCTATCTAACCTTTTATAGACCGAGCGTGATGTTTAGATGACTTTTCATCTTCTGACTTTGCTGAATATATCTACAAATAAGTATTTAAATATCTAAATATACATGCGAAATTAATTTACATTTAAGTTCAGAAGATGACTCCGTGTAATTCGTATCTTTTTAAATGATAAATGTTATAATTTCTTATTATTAAGATAATGTATTCATATTTGTACATAATCTAGCCCTGATTTCCAATTCCGCGAGTAGCTACTTAACGAAACGAAACCATCGCTATAATACTATACTTATAAAAGTATTGTTAATAATTTAGGAATATGCAATATTTTATAACAAGTGTTAAATATAATAGTTCTTAAGAATCTCACATAGCGTCGTTTAAATTAATTACCTGGATTCGATACCATTAGTTCTCGAATACGGATAACATACACTAGTTTGGGCATTTGAGCTGGTTCTAGATATCGTGTAAACGACCACCCAGAGTCACCCGTCCAAGTATTCGTACCTTGCGCATGTAGTTCACATCAGCTACAACCATCGTGTATATTATTAATGCCTTTCGTTTCCTCGAGTCAATGATATAACTATTGCGGCACAAACCTTATAATTCAAGCACGTTTTACGCCTTATAGTATAAACTTACCCCTTCAAATCATACCTTTATCGTATACAAAATAAAAGAAAACGAATATTTCGTTTTACATTCATAGCTTGAAACCCTAAGACCACAAAGGACGCATATATCAACACATAGTGAGACACTCTACTATCTCCTCTTAATAAAATACCACTAACTGTACCTTACGAATATAAATGGGATGCCATAACACACACATACGTGACACGCACACAAACACACACAAATCCGTTTATCCCGTCTGCAATAATTTTAATCTATGCAAAGACTTAACTTTGTGCTTAACGTGATTAGGTGCCTAATTTACAAGAGGTTAATTACAAGACGCGGTGTTACCGGCTTTTAATGTCTTGGATTATTAAGCTTTGACTGCTTAATGAGAATATGTTATAGGTATACAAGGCACGTAATTGAAACGGATTTTCTACTTGTAGGTAATTGTTACAATTTTGATAGTGTTGTGGTCTACATATGTATGTTGAATACATTGTACCTATAATGTAAACAAATAACAATATTGTAGACATGTTATCTGACTATAACTTTGCAACTGGAATTAAAAAGAATTGTCGGTGTTTACAGGTTAGATAAAAACCAGGCACGCCACAATCGTGGCGGTAAAACCTGTTTTTGAAGAGTGGCTGGAGAGGCGGCATGCCGCCCTCACCTTTCGGCTGTTATAGGTGACTGCTCACGGTTGCTTTGGCCAGTTCCTGTGACGCATAGGGCGGCAAGAGACGCCCGGTTGTCACAACTGCGGCGACTTCCGTGACGTTGTTAAAAACCACTGCGCTGCTTACTTTGCTGGACTGCCCCACCTGGGCATCGCAGCGCCGTGAGTTGATCGCAGTAGTTGGTATGGTTGCCCTCTCGTACCTGGCCGTGGTTCAGTCCATGGTCCGAAGTGAGACGTCGTGGAACGCCGTCACCTCCTTCTGTTAGGAAGTTATTTCCATCAAGAAGGCGGCGGAGCGGGAGAGGGAGCGCCTAAACCCTCTCTCCAACCGCAGAACCAGGTGCCGGAGGGTGCGAGATAACCTCCAGCCAGTCGGGGTGGTAGGCTTCGTGGGCCTGCCCGCCATCCGATCAGCACCAGATCCGAGAGGCGGCGTACGTGTTCCCACGCGCGCCTCTGTGTCGTGTCCGCTTCAAGGGAGGGGACAGTAGGGCTTTTTAAAAGGTAAGTTGTATCTCAAGGGTAGCTCTCTTTGTGTAGTGGCCTACCGTTTCATACGGTGGGCCGATATCTCAGCGGGGTCACGACCGCACGTGAAAGTGGTTCGCGCGGCCCCGCTGATTGCGGTTTTGTTGAGGAACACCGTGGTAGGTTTAGTCGCTATTACCGGGAGGTCCATTATCATCATTACTATCTTTCTTTTACCCCGGTGAGTCCGACATAACCCCTCCGTCTGCCCCCACATACCGCATGCGTGAAGGCATGCCCCACTTAAAAAAAGAAAAAGGTTAGATAAACACATTAAAACCTCCATTCTTTGCCTTATATGTCTTTAGAATCTACAATCATTTGATTCATATTAAAAACGGCAATATAGAAAGTCCTTATTTATTTATGTTTAGCGTATTTTAACGTTAAATACCATATAAAATGTATGTCTATATATGTACAGACTTGGAATTCCGAAAATCCCTTGTGAAATTTCAGGCGACAGAGTTATGAGAGCCTAGTTTAAGTTGCGTATCAACGTGAGATTGACAATTTCTAGTTTTGTAAATGTGTATGTGGATCCGTCAAATATCGTTATCATTTACAATGGTTATGACATGAACGTATAATGGGCGGACTTTAAAGCAAAATCAACTTTATTTTTAACTATTGAGTTGCAGCGATACACTGGCGGCCATACACAATAGGTTTTCAATAATGTCTGGCATTCCTACAATAAACAGATTAAAGCAAGGTGAAAAGAAAGGTATACAGAGTTGGAACGGTCAGCTCTGTTTGCACTTTCGTGAGGTTAAAGAATATAGGTATGCCACAAATCATACCTCTTTTTTTCTATTTCTCTCTTCTATTTTCAGCAGGTAGAAATCGGTTGTCTTTGTCTACCCCTCCGAGAAACAGGCATGGGTATATATATTACGAATACATATGTCCGAAAGTCAGTTATGCTTATCGACAGCATCAGTTAAAGTTGCCAAAATTATGATTTACTACTTAGAAAATTGATACAAGTGATGTTCCCATTATAAATGTTATGTTTATGTCACCTATTCTTATACTGTACTGGTCATTTAATCAGCAAATTATACAGAGACTAAGATCTAAATATGTTACATGGACAACTAGTTAATATTGTAAACAAGTAAAAGAGGTTCCATAATTAGATCTCGCTCTATCCTAAATACATACAGTTAAGGGGTTACTAACGGGCAATATTTTCTGCAATATATTCAACTAAATGCCAGCCATCTCATCAACTTAATGTCAACATCATTTTAATAAATAATTTTAATTTTGTCGTCAGCCTATTGTATGGCTATGCGCAAAATATTGCACATTCTTTGCACATACATTGTAATTATTATGTACCTAACGTGTGTAATGTATCTACGTAATATTGTGATGAGAAACTAAACGTTATATTATTATTATTATTGGTGTTTTTATTGGGAACGTTGCCGGCCACATTGCAATAAAACTAATGCCCGTTTAGAAGATTTTTAACTGTATTATTCCATTTTCAATATATCCCTCTTTCATTCAATAGGCGGTACAAAACATTATTGGACTGTCTACACTGTTCAGTGATAATTTTATACGTAGTTAATCTTTGCTATGCTCACATTAACAATATATTCAACAAAGTAAAATTATTTTGGAAAGTATTTCTAATTTTCTGAATTGCTTCAGAAACGTTTTCTGTGAGCACTAGAATGATTTATTGAATGTAGCGGTGTATGGAAAAGCTTTGACAAAAATACGAAATTTTAAACAGTTCACAAAATGGTACGACTATATACAATTGTCGCACCATTTTCAAACAGTAAGCGATACCTGCCTCTTAGAAATTCGCCGCGTACAGACCCAAAAATAATTTTCATTCACTTTCCTTCGAAAACCTTACAAAGGAGGATCATAAAGATAACAACGGAAGGTTTTCCTTTTTCAGTTTACTGTGGAGATAGTAGAGGCAATTCTGATCAATTATTTTAAGGTTTATTTAACTGAATACTGCAGTAAGTTTCTACGGTTATTTTATTAAAGACTCCGCTCATGGGTGACTCAATAGCGGGAGAATGTGAAACAGTAAAATGTACGTATAACTGTTGCCTTTGTATGTAAATAGACGAGTGAAGCCAGTGAGCTGTCTGGGAAAGGCTGGGACGTGTTGAATAGGGGAATCTATTGCACCGCTGCCTTAGATTGTGTTGTCTTAGTTAGTTCGGCATGTGTTTGATGCAATTAGCCTCGCAATTGACAGGTTTATCAATGTGAATAAATGAAACAAAAGATATCTAGACCATAGCAAGTGTAACTCTGTATTCCGGCTAGTAAACAAGCGTATATTTATACATATACTAGCTTTTGCCCGCGGCGTCACTCACTCGTCAATGGTATTTTTTTCTGGATGATGGGTACTCTATGTCCTCTTCTATGCTTTTGACAACGTTAATTCGAAATTTCATGACGATCGGTCGGGTAATTAAGGTGTGAAAACGCAACAAATCACTGTCAACATCGGACTACATATTTATTTTAAATAGAAAAATAAATAATATAAATATATATGAACAGTAATATAACGAATATTAGCGATTGTATATAGCAAAAATCACAATGAGACTTCATTGAAAGCGGAAATCCATAATTATTATGTGTAAAGGATTCCAGCATCCCAAGCTAATTATTTATCTTTATTTCAGACCAGACTGATCCATACATTTTTACAAATGAAAAGAAAAGAAAAGAAAAGAAAAGCGTTAGTAGGGTTAGTAGTTCACACGGAAATAAAATAAAAATAAGGTGTTAGTAATGTGTTAGTTAACAAAATATGTCACATAATAAATAATTAAAAACTATTTCCTATTTCTAAGCAGGTGTACACCTGCCCAGTAGACAGTAAACGGACTGTCTATCTTGCACGCTAACGTTCTGAGGACAGCGTTGGTGCTACCACGGACCCTGCTCATCATCGAGGCAGTTCTTTTCCTGATGATGGAGAAGAAATCATCAATGACAGCATCCGCAAACATTGCCGAAGCACTGCAGTACCTGGGTTTCCTCAACACTGCCCTCAGAGCGTCATTGTACTGAACCCTCAGGGCGTTGTAAGCCCGCCGCGTAAAGTTGATCCACAGACTGCACGTGTAAAAGGATTGGCAGTAGGCTCTGAATAGTTTCACATCTGTGGTACAACGTGCAAATCTGCGGGCCAACATATTGCAGCGGACTGCCAACGCCCTCCTTTCCCTCTCCAGGTCCTCATCATCCTGTAGCCGATCTGTCAGCATGTGACCCAAATATTTTACTTTAGGCACCCTCTCTAGTGCCGACCCACCGATCTTAATTGGCGGCACGTTTGATGGAGCCTTGTTCCCTGCTTTGCACAGCATGAGAACACTTTTACTAGCATTATATTTGAGTCCATGTGACAGGGCATACGATTCACAAATGCTAAACAAGTTGTATATTGGTTTGCCCTTGTTTTTGTCCTTGCTTTCTTGGAGTCTTGACGGGACGCGACGTCAACACCAAGGTGTGGGAGAGTGGGAATCGGGCCTTTGGCTTTAGGCGCTCCCGTCGTCCAACATAGGTACCATGTTGGACGATACGACCTTCCGCATTGCTTCTTGTTTGCGCTTAGATACTCCTTGTGTTTCTCCGCATCGGTGTCTTTGTGGAGAAACCGTCGACAGTCTTGGTCACCACGGCCTGTCATGCATCAGGAGTGCTGGTCGTATATCACGACACGCCAACCTAAATAACATACTCCATTCATCGCTGGCGTTCCGGCTCAGCTAAACCTCACAACTTAGTACGCGATGATAGCAAGAGATCAGATGGTATGTCATTACTGCCATGGAAAATGGGTAGGCCTTTGGTGTGAGACGCAACTTGTGTCGACACCCTTGCGCCATCACATCTTTCTAGCACAGCGGGTTGTGCTGGTGCTGATGCTGCATCAGCGGAGACACTCAAATGGTGTAAATATCAAAACCTATTGGTGAGTATATATTTAAGCCGATTGGTGTCGAAACGCTGTCGTCCAAGTGCTAGGTCTGTTTATAGAGACCTAGCTTAGCGGCTCGTCGACGCTTCGTGTGACGAAAGGACTGGTATTTTCTTTGCACAAAGAATAAATATTGCCATTCAACGTGGCAATGCTGCCAGTCTTCTGGGCACGTTGCCAATTGACGACGATGCGGAGGAACTTTATGACACTTTTTAATTTTTAAGTTTTATTTTCTCTTTAGTTTATATTTCTTGTAAATAATTTGTCTATATATTATGTTAATTATTTACAAACAAACTTACATTAGTATGTATTGGTAATATTAGTAAGGATTTTCTACTTCAGCGCAGTTTAATAAATATAACCTGATAATCAAAGTAAGTATTTACGTCCAAAAATATCATGCAGTAATCAAATAAATTTAAATGCATCCGATACCAATGTCGTAATGTTTTATATTTCTTACTTTGCAGACTGGATTTAACGTTCTCAATCGGCTTATTCAAGGTTTAATCGGAGTTGTCGCTACATCATACTACTATAAAAACGATCACACACTAGCACGTACGAGGAGCTTTCCATAGAATTTAAAACTTCTTAAATAAGTGCCTCGAGACTTACGCAGCTAAGGCATCTCCGAACCTAATTTTGAGAAACTTCTTCGGGTGTCTTCTTACGTACCTAATTTACTTTGAGAATATTCCTTAAGGAGATTTCGTCGCGGTCAATCTATAGATGGGGGATCATGTAGTTTTAATACCCATACACAGCACGTTATGATGCTTGTACACGATGCAAGTGTCTAGTGCGATCTATATACGCAAGTTCAGTATTCGCGCAGTTTAGACGCGCCTAATCATATGCTCGCATCGATATCTTAGATGATGCATACAACTCACACAAGTGCCTAAAATTACGCATGACCTGCGTCGTGTACATGAATCATTAAGTTCTAATTATTTGCTTTAGCCCAGTACAAATAAACTAGATGACGATGCGCGTCATTGCATTTGAATGATAGTATGATATTCGTTTGTAAATGACGCGATACCTACTCTGAATGGTCAAGAGTGCAGCACACGAAAGACAGCTAGTTATATTATTATAACGTCTTGTTACCATAGGTTGTTACCATGTTCAAATAAATAATTTATTCGAATCTAATTGCGTACATCGCTGGTTTTTAATAACACAGACAAGTATTAACGTAGGAACAAGAAATAAAATGTGTCTGGAGATTGAGGTAAGTCTATGTTTCGGTACAAATATACAACTTAAACAAAAAATACAGGCGGTAAAATTCGGTTGCCATCACTGGCCCCGCGCCCTAATGGATCTCTATAAGAAAAAGGCATTACGTAAAAGAATCTAGCTAAAATTAGATAATTTTTTCAAGGTTGTTTACGTTGCCATGAACGTCGTAAAAATTTACTAAGTACGAGAATAATAAATATTAAAGTTGAGAGTTATGCCTCTAAATCAGTTATGAAAGAAAATATTTTCTTTAAATGTCTGTAGGTGCGCTTTTATTCGTTTTTGCCTACTGAAAATTTTCTAACAAATAGTAGTTCTAGATACCCAACACTAAATTCGCGATAGACCGCATACTTATAGCAAGAACAAAAAAGCAGCCTTTATAGTCTCAGCTTTTAAATAACTATAGAAACTATGTTGAAGCTTCCTTAACCTATTGAGTCGCAGCGGCACACCGGTGATAATAGATTTTAATTATATCTGGTATTCTAAGACTTGATAGATTAAAGTACCTAGTTGTTTAGTTGTGTGCTGTTATGTCGTCACCACGCTACACTGAAGAAAGACATTTAAACAGCGTTGTCACATTCGTTGTTAGACAGAAATAACTACTATATTAAAAGAAATCAAAAATACCAACAGTTGAAACGTCGGTGGAAGTTAACAGTTTCATAGTTTAAATATGAAAGTATGAACGTTTTTATACTTTAGTGGTAGGCACTTCATCAAATTCATGACGATAAGTTTACTACGTGATTTAAACCCGTCACAAGATTTCAAGCGGAAAACAACAGACTCAATATTATTTTAAGATTTTAGAACCGTGTCCATATAAATTTGTGACATTCTCGGGCGCGGGTCTTATCGTGAGAAGGGTGAGGTCAGAGTTTAATGTGGTGGACAAGTGCCGTTTGGTAGTCGACGTTTTTGAAAATTTGCAGTCGGTACATTTACAGAATACGGATATTGTATTAAAGTAGCTTATGGCAGTACGCTGTAAAATAAAAATGAGTTACATGGTTGATAAAGTAAAATCTGCTAATGAAATCGTGACTATAAACAACAGTGCTTTTCCTTACTCCACATTACAAGGTAAGCTAGCATACTCAGTACTTTAAAATAAATAAAACTATTTATAAGCAGTATATGGTCTCAAAGCGAGACTTTCTGTAATCATGGCTAATGAAAAGTAACTGAATCGTCGAGAAGAGTATAAACAAAAATAGTAATTAACAGTTGCAAACAAAACAAACCACGGTGAAACACATACCCGTAAAGAAACTAAAGTAGTTTACTTTCAATGAGTAGAATTCGCGTATATATCGACTACACCTAAATAAACATTACTTGTTAATAACGTGAAGTAATAGGAAAGGGCTACCTACTAATATATAAATACTATACTAAAAACTATATGTATTATCTAAATTAACTTGGCTTGCTTAACAATATTTTAAAAGACCAAGCACCGCTCCTTTTACTTGCCACATAACCACCGATTGCCTCTGTTTAAAAAATTGTCACCAAAATAACAATTGTAAGGATCAATAGTAACAATAATATATTTAGCAGTACCAAAATATATCTCATATCAATTTAACAGATCATCCAAGCGGGTGGAGAACAATTTAGTAGGATGTACCCACTATAATAGTTGTAATCCGATTAGTGAAATTAGTTGGTACGGCTTACGCAGGCTGACCCTTCAAATTTCCCTATAACTTGTGTTCATCGGTGCACACACATATGTATATACGCATATATGTTTCTAAGTCAATAAGTTCACCAAACATATTAATAGTTTAATGCTTCATGAAATTGTATACCTATGAAATTACTATTTTGTATACAATCACTGGATTTTACACGCGGTTTAGCTCGCGTTATAGTACATTTTGACTATAAATGTTTATCCCTCGGGAACAGTACCTTTTCCTGAATAAAATATGTCCTTATCTTTATTCCAGACAACGTGTATGCAGATTTTCATGGTGATTGGTCGAATAGTTAAACATAAAACCGTAACAAATAAAGTAACATTAGTATTTATAATATTAGTAAGGAGATATAGTAACTATCCTAATAGTTAGGATGTGCTCGCGAGTTCACTTGCCGGGACGATTTGTTATTCAGTTTTCTATTAGGAAATTCTCTATAGCGATAAGTAGTCTAGGAACGTGTGTCTCGATAGGTGCCAATAGATCCTACTGGACGGTGGCATCCATATAGATCTACCACGGGATCACCCTCAATAAAGGGATCTATGTGGACAAAAAATCCACATAAATCCCCCAGGGGATCCTACTGAACGGAGGCATAGACTTGCCCCAAATAAATTAAGGTCTACTCCTTTGGTGACATACATCTATCTACCGTGCAGAACTCTAATGTCTCTTCGACAATATAAATTTTTTCGACCAATTATTATAGCATTTATGGTTACTGCAGTAAGAGTCTTATTTTCACAGCTGCCGGCTTGACATGACATGCACGTGACTCGACGCGACGTGAGTTTAACATAAATGCACAGAACGAACGATGCGACGGTCAAATCAAATAAAATATGAATTACCTTGCACTTCTGTAATTACCATTCTAGTTAAGGAGATAATCATGATTATTAATTTATTTCCGTCGACTTGTATTGCCTGTGAGTCATGTTTTCATTTAAAAGACCGCGTTAAAGTCTCTCTATACATCAAATTTATAACAACATCAACCAACCAAAAGAAAACGATCTTGCTGAGTGAGCTTACAGCAGATATTTGGCAAAGGCTACATAAACAATGTTTGATTTAAAGGCTTTTTCGAAAGTAAGCTCATAAAAGTCACATTCGTACAAACTTTTCTCAATAGCATTCCTCCTTACTTGGTATATGGAAAGTGTTCCCATGAGATATCACGTAAACAAAAAAATCTCATCAGTCTCATAAATCAAGACAAACAACTCAACTTCTTTGCATCAAGTTCACGACTTAGTAAATTGATTCGATATATGTCAGTCTAACATACTAATACGATGATAATACAAAAGTAACTTTGCCGGTTTGTTATGTTTTCTCGGCTAAAACTGCTGAAGTGCTGAACTAAACTTGATAAAATTTGGTACAGGAATAGCTCTTAACTCGGCGGAACATATAGGCATATTCATGTGCATTTGTGTGATATAATTTGGCTAATCAATATTTTAGTTGTAATGAACCAGTTTATACCTATGCGTGGTGCAAACTGAATGTGTATGCAGACCCGTTTTATGACTGACGCATTTGCGATGCACTTAAACGTCCACGAATAGGACATTTTAAAAATTTTGGCACACCATTAATAAATTAAATACTAGCTTTTGCTCGCGGCTTCGCTTGCCTAAAAGTAGGTTAGGTTATGTAAGTTACAGTAATATTTTTAAATTAAATGTAGCCTATGTTACTCGATGCTCTTGTTTGCGGTGGCAGCTTTCTAACGGCGAAAGAATTTTTAAAATGGATTGATTATTTTTTGAGATAAATCCTTACAAACAATCAAACTAAAAATTAAATCTTTCCCATTCATAATATTATTCTTCAACATATTATTAGTATAGATATAGATATATAAAAAATAATTATTCATACCTTAAGAAATAACTACGTGTTGGTATTAACAGAAATGCTGTAATATTTCAAGGATAAATTATGTCATAAGTAAGTGCCATATTTTGTAACTAAAAAGAGCACACGTACTGGTAAATACTGCTTATTTTTAGCTTTTATTTGAAAAATGCATATATCCAGCTTTAAGAAAATCACGATACATTATGTACGAGTAGGACCAACATCCATAACTGTGCGAAATGCGGGTGTCATAAAATTGCCTAGTACAGTGTGCTTTTTTGGTGCAATATCAACGCTGTGCCTTCATCATAGACGCTAACGAAAAAGTAATATAACATTGTTACAAATATTAAGTTTTTTTTTGTAAATACATACATATTACGCTTAGAAACACCCAGACCAAGGCAAACATCCATGTCAATGCACGCAAATGTTTGACTTGTGCGGGAATCGAACCCGCGACTTCAGACGTGGCAGTCGGTTACACTAACCACTATGCCATCGAGGCTGTTCTGGCTTTTCATGTTATAATTAGTAAGGATTTACCAAAGCAACAAGCTTGGCTTTTAGTCTAACTTTGGTTAGATATTTTTGTCACTGGCGGCTAACTATAACCTTTTACGAGTTATCAGTACATTTGGCTGCTGGATTTTCCATGTAGGTTTTTTTATGGTTAGAATTTGTGTTTGGTAGAAATAATCAAATCGTGTCTTGTTAGGTGTCATATGCAACATGACTCCTAGCTAGCCTGAACAGCCCATATCACAAACAATTCTCTCATTGTTTAGAATCAAAGGAAAATATTTATTAAAATAATATAGATCCTAACTTAATATCATTAACGCGAATGTGAGTATGTTTGTTACGCTTTCACGCCTTAACAAGTCGGTAAAGAAAAGGACCACCATACCTTAATCCAGAAAAAGTACTGTTATCGAGAGATAGAAAGTTATTGACATAATTTACACTAACGCAACCTAAGCCTTGAGCAAAATCTAGTGTTTATATAATTTCTATTTAAAAGACCCGCGATAGGATTAATATATTCCCTTCCCCCCGGACCTCGATATCGAGCAGTCGTGTACAAAGTTTACGCAGTTTAAATTAAATTAAATACAAAATTCACATATTTAAATCGAAATTAATTGAAAGTAAATACCAGGAGTGCATAAATAATGAAGAAGTCGCTGTTTTGACTGTGTTTACGCAAGTCCCAACTAAGCCCCGCCTACGGGTGAGAAAGACAAATATATTTTTATTTACAACAACTCTGAACCGAGTACCAGGAGAGCAGTTAACTTAAGAATTAGTAATACAACACAACAAATACAGAACCAAAATTTAAAAAAATTTAGTAGTGTTTTCGTGGCGTAGTGGATATGAGGTTCCACTAAAAAATTTTATCAAAAGATCAAATCCCGGCAACGAACATTCTTTTTGAAATTTGAAAATATTTTTAGTACATTTTTATTCTATTTCATCACAAAGAATTAAGAGGATTGCAATATATATATATATATGGAATTATTTTAAAACATTGTATAAAGAAATTCACCCTCTCTTACCACCGTAAACCCAGCAAGCGTCGGACAAACACTATCCTTACACAATAAAATCAGTTTGATACACTATGCCGTTAAAACATTCACCACCTCGATCTTCATCTGCCATAGTTTCTGGCAATAAATCTGCTGGAGGTTCTGGCTCTGCTACTCAGGCGTATGAATCAGATACTGCATCTGAGAGGAGTGGTAGTGGATATATCTCTGTGAGACAGAAACGCAAACGTGAAGAGGATGATCATAAAGAACTCAAGAGCTTAATTAGTTCTCTATCGGCAAAGGTTGACCAAAACTTCGTAGAATTAAAGCAAAAAAATGAGGAATTGAAAGAAAGTCTACAGTTTATATCGGACAAATATGATACCATACTCAAGACACTGCGAAATCTTGAATCAGAACGAGGAGAAGACAAAAAAAAAATTCAACGACTCGAAGAAAAAATAGAAATCCTCGAACGCAAACACAAATCGACCAGCTTTGAGATACGTAATGTGCCTATTATCCTTCCTGACAATAGTAAATTTGAAACAAAGGAAAATGCCAGCGAAATTGTGAAAATCCTGTCGAAAGTTGTAGAGGTGGACCTACAAGACTCCGATATCAGAGACATTTACAGAATTATGACACACAAAGAGGGCAATAAGCCTATAATGGTCGAGCTCAACAGTGTACTAAAGAAGGACAAAATTCTACAAGCGGTCAGTAATTTTAACAGGAGAAAACAAACAAACGACAAATTAAACACGGGGCATCTCAATATACATGGAGCAACGAAGCCTGTGTATATATCAGAGGCATTAACACCCAAAACTCAAAAACTTTTCTTTTCGGCTCGCCAATTTGCACGTGAGAACGGCTATGCCTACTGTTGGACTTCACGTGGCCTGGTGTATCTGCGAAAGACTGCGGGTGAGCCTCCAAATCGTATCGATAACGAATCAAGTCTTACTAGACTTGTAAATAAAAAATGACTATATTTTTCAAGAATTGTTAGCTTATTATACAAAGTCTATAGTTCTTTCCATTGTTGCTATATTAAGTTTAATTCATGTTTAATTTTAAAAAATACTCTGTCAATACTATCCTCATTGCATTTAGGAAGCCACTACAATAGACTACTCTTCAAACTCGTGCACAATACAATCATCTACATTTCAACACCACACATGCTACTATACATACCGAACTCTACACACACCCAACATAGTTACATTTACTCAAATAAACATAATAACACAAGAGCTCTTGCCCGTCCAAAACTGACAAACGTATTGATATTACACAAATTGCGCGTTGGCCAACAATTCCGATCAGTTATTACTTACTGTAAATATTCGATATTACAAAACTCTCAGATGAAATAGATCAAGTATCTGTATCGCATTCACAGACTGCAGAGGTTAAGGTATGTCATAAAATCATACCAACGATACCAGGACGCTTGCTCCTTATGACGCAAAACATACGTAGCATAAATTGTAACATGTCAGGTCTAGAAGTTCTTCTGGCTCGGTTGAAACTGAATTGCGATATAATTATCTTGACTGAATGTTGGCTTCCATGCACATCTAATATACCAGTATTACCCGGGTATTGCCATACCGCAACTATTCTTAATCACAAACAAAATGATGGAGTAGTTGTGTACTATAAAGAACACCTCAACATAAGCATAAAGGAACCAAACTTCCTAGAATGTAACTCCATAATAGCCACTTTAGATAACCATACGGCCGTCTTAGCATTGTATAGATCACCGTCTTATATCAACATAGACCCATTCCTCTCCTCCTTAGATAAAACGTTACACAGTCTGTCATCTTTTGCTAACATCATAATTATGGGTGACCTAAACATTACAATAAGCCCAAGTAATATCGATCGAAATGGAGAACGATACCTCACCTTAGCGGCCACCCATGGCCTTCTACCTGCCCATACCTTAATCACACGACCCAGTAGTGCGACGTGTCTAGACCATGTGCTACTAAAATCAAATTACTCATCTATTACTCTAGTCCCACAAACAACACTAACGGATCATTACCCGGTGTTATTATCTATGAAACAAAAAAAAACCCGACATTTCACTATCTCAACGATAACTAAAATTAATCAGGAAAATATTGAACGACAAATTTCAGGAATAGACTTCAGCAATATACTCTTCTCAGAGGACCCAAATATTAGCTTGAACAACTTTACAAAGTATTTACAAAATATAATAGAAGGTAACACTGAAATAATTACTCTCGCACGACGCAAAAAACTTATAAAGGCGTGGATAACGCCAGGTCTACTACGATGCCTGAAAAAAAGGGACAAGTTACACCAAAGAGCCAACTCCTCACCAAAAAATGTAGTATTAAAAGCCACCTACAAACGGTACCGGAATTTCTGCAACAATTTAATAAAAAAGGTTAAGGAATCATACGATAGGGCTGAAATGACTACTGCAAAAGATAACAAAGAATTATGGAAGGTTATTAAAAGAGTAACTAACACTACAAGAACAACACAACATGTTAAACAACTTCTAACATCTAATACTACAACCAAACAGTCACTAAATGATGCTAACAAATACTTTATTAATGTCGGCAGTTTACTAGCAAGCAAAATTCACGGACAGAAATCACAAAACCACTCAAAAACTTCTCACACAAACATCACTAGCAAACTTAACTCATTTGTAATGCTGGAAATAGATGAAGATGAAGTAAACAACATTATCACCAGCCTAAAAACAGATTGTGCACCAGGACCAGACAAAATCAGTTGTGGTTTTCTGAAGAAATACAAGTAAGTTCTAGTACAACCTCTAACTAAAATCTTTAACGCTTGCCTTCAAACTGGGGTATTCCCGGATTCACTAAAAAGTTCAGAAGTATGCCCTATTCATAAGAGCGGCGACAAAGATCGTATCTGTAATTATAGACCTATATCCATCTTACCGGCTATCTCGAAGATACTAGAAAAAATTATTAACAAAAGGCTAATCAACTATCTAGATAATAATGAAATATTATCCGAAAATCAATACGGGTTTCCGCATGGAAAAAGCACTGAGCATGCTGTTAACAAGCTCGTAAGCTATTTAAGCACTAATATGTCAAATGGGAAAAAATGTCTAACCATTTTCCTAGACCTTGCCAAGGCATTTGATACGATCTCTGTCGCAACTTTACTAAAAAATCTCGAAAATCTCGGTATCAGGGGAATGCAACTTGAGCTTTTCAAAAGCTACCTCTCTGGGCGATTTCAATGTGTCCGTGTAGATCAATTTAGAAGTACCTTCCTTCCAGTCACTCACGGTGTTCCGCAGGGCAGCGTTTTAGGTCCTACCCTCTTTCTCGTATATATAAACGAGCTCACGAAACTGAAACTCACCCTAGGTAATATCATATCCTTCGCTGACGACACAGCTCTTGTTTTTGCCGGTAATACCTGGGATGAAGTTTTCAACGCTGCCCAGGATGGCTTCAATGCGGTTAAGGGTTGGCTACAGGATAACATCTTAACCCTAAATATAGATAAGACGAAATATACTTGCTTTAGTATAAAAGATAGCACTGCACTATATAATAAGCATAAAATTATATCGCATGAATGTCACTTTGAAAATAGCTGCAATTGCCCATCGCTAGAACGTGTAGATACTATAAAATACCTAGGTGTAATATTGGATAGCTGTTTGAACTTTAAAGAGCACATTAAACTCCTATGCGGTAGGGTACGTAAGCTGATGTTCGTGTTCAAAAAGCTTAGGCATATTGCAGAGTCAAAATTGGTAAGGCGAGTATATCTTGCACTGTGCCAGTCACTCCTAACCTACTGCATTACTTCTTGGGGAGGTAGCTCAAAGACCACAATGAAGCCCTTAGAGGTTGCCCAACGTGCTGTTCTCAAAGTTTGCATTTCCAAACCTATTTACTACCCAACCGTGCTTCTATATCAAACCTGTAGAGTCTTAACTGTTAGACAATTATTTATTTTAAAAATCGTCTTGCTACAACATAGTAAACTATCTTATGATCCAAAAGTGCTTAATAAACGTCGAAAGCATATGGTATGTTACATCAATGCACAACGCAAAACCACGTTCAGCAGAAAATTTTCTGATTTCACTGGCCCTTATCTGTATAATAGAATTAATAAGATAATTGATATTTACTCTTTAACGACAATAAAATGCAAAACAAAGTTATCTGAATACTTACAAAAACTAAGCTATGAGGAAACTGAACAACTCCTACACATAATTCAATAACGCGAGCACACACACACACACACATACACAAACGCACATACACACACACACACACACACTCACACACACACGCACGCACACCCACACACACACGTACACACACACACGCAAAACATTGTTAATATTAAAACAATATAATAAAGACTTTGCGCTTGTTTGTTTATCGATTTATTTTTATAATTATTTTCATTTTTCTTATTCTTTTGTTTTTACTTTGTCTCATTGGAATATTAA
Organism: Catocala nupta; assembly: GCA_963675205.1. Lineage (NCBI taxonomy): Eukaryota > Metazoa > Arthropoda > Insecta > Lepidoptera > Erebidae > Catocala > Catocala nupta. Next base: position 18,371,376 of record OY776084.1, on the reverse strand, counting down.
ATGTATGATTGACTCAGCAATCTTAAAATTGTATACTAAAAATGCGGAAGGCCCTGTGCCCTGTAATACAGTTTTTCAACTAGCATAGGGCACAGGTAACCTTTTCCACTAACAAAACAGAACAAATTGTAAATAATCTTAGTATACATTTAAATAGTGGAAAAATAATTGTAACCTGTTTTTTGAGCCCAATAAAGTTTATTATTATTATATTCATAAATAATCAAAGAACACATACAAAGTACACCCAATACGTAACAACTATGGCCGATCACAATATTTTTGTACCGGGTGTGGATCGAACCACAACAGGCGGCGTGCACCGAGGGGACCACCTAAACCGCTATCCGTTCAGTCTTCTTTTAGAAACTTAAGCCCGATGAAAGCAACATTTCCCTAGCGAAATTAGTTTTTAATTACTAGGTAAATTAGTTTTCTCAAAAGCTACGTTTTACGAACACTCAGTGGTAAGACAAAACTTAAAGCGGTGTATAACTTTAGAATAAAATACCTTTTACTTCATTGTGTGTGTGTCAACTGTATAAAGGAATCCGTATATTTCCCAGTGTTGGTTTTAGGACCAATCCAAAGGCTTAACCCATAACCTATAAGGCTTAGAAAACAATAGGTACGCACCTTAGCGTAACCTTTTAGGTGCTCAGTGATAATACTCAGGTAATTTATGTACGACATAATATTATTGCTTAAAAATGCCTTCCTCGTGCTGCAAAGTGTGCCCAGGAGTGCGACTTCTATAAACAGGGCGGATATTATTAGACTGATCATGACGCTGGTTTCTTATCCTAGGCCAAACATTTTTGGGTGTTGGAAATTTTTTAGCTCGTAGGCGGCAGTGTGCCTGATACAATCGTAAACTCGCTTACGATTGGAATTTTAAAATATATGTGGTGAAATGTGGGAGACATCATATATCTTTGCTTACCCTTCCAAGAAACATGGATGAATCAATATGCAACTGATCAGCTGCTTCGGTGAAGTAAGCTTAACAATAACAAGCTTGACTGAGGCTGTTTGTCTGTCTGTCTTGACTCACAATCAGGCTAATGATCGGGAGAGGATAATTTTTTTATACAGGCTGTCCGGTAATTAATGGATAACTTGGAAATGTCTTATAGTGGAACTGACGGCCGTTCAGATAAAAATATGAAAAAAAATCTATCCTAACCTGAGAAAAGTGTTTTTTTTAAATTACCATGTATAATTTTCTTGTATACTACGACCATAAATGAATGAAATCCATCGGTTTTTTGTTGTTTTATTATTAAACACTAATTATGCTAATAGACAGACAGTCAAAAGTATGCTATGCTATAATAGCTTGCACTTTTTAATATATATATTTTTTTTTTTGATCGGCCTTCAGTTCTACTATAGGACATTTCAAGGTTATCCATTATTTACCGGACACCTGTATATCTTTATCTAAAGAGGTATTTCAGGCAAAAATTTAAAGCAGCATTAAGAATGTCCCGTCCCCTATTAGATGTAATTTAGACATAACTGGAAATACGTATATATATTACACCGTTAAGAGAGATAATGACATGGTGTTATGTAGCTCCTATATTTTTCTTATCTGTATTTTCCAGGCGGGTGAAGTAAAGGTAAGTCAGAAATTAGAACTTTATGTAGTGTTAAAGTTATCTGTATTCGGCAGTAAACGGAAGGTTAAAGGGTCGTATACCGACGTACGAAGAAATTGAAAATGCACATAAAACGCTGTTTGATCGCAGTCTTACAGTTTATTTTAGCTCTCAATGAAGATTGTCCAATCTAATACCGCTTTTTGGTAAGTACTTAGTTAGTGTTGAAAATTAAACTACATGCTTGGACCGGTTTTATGAGGTTTATATTTTACATGACATAGTTCACATTTGTGTCATTAATGAGTCAGAGAGTGGTAAGTTTCTAACTAATATTATAAATGTGAATGTGAGTTCGGTTTGTTTATTCCGCTTTCATGCCTTATCTACTTAATCGATCATCATGATGCATACGCGTTGCCAGAGGTAATGGAACGACCATAAGGTACGTTTCGTCTAGAAAAAGTCTACTGTTTCTGAGTGAATCAGCAGGCAAAGGCTAGTACGTTTATATTTAGCTCAACATATTAATTAAGTGTCTTTTCAACACTTCTTTAATATTAGTATCACTACGCCTGTTACGTAGAGGCTGAATGGATGCTATTCCTTTTTGCACTGTTGAAATGTGCTTCTCAATTACCGGACAACCCAGCAACAGTGAAGGGGCTACCAAGCAACATCGGTCGCAAACTGACTTTCTGGTTAGAGCGCTCAGAACTACACGTTAATTATGAATACGTGAGGTATGTGGCCCAATTGCGAGGCTGAGTGTGGAAAACAGAAGCCCAACTAATTAACTAACTATATGAAGCTCCCACGTGCCATTAACTAGGCATGTTTCTAGACTTCATCAAAAGATTTGTAGACAGACCGAATAAGTCATAAAACTATACAATAAACATATGCGTGCGTGCCGCAAAACTTAAACTCAACTGGATTTACTATTTTTTCTTAACCTTTTGAGTCACAGTGGCACTCCGGCGGCCAGACACAATCAGTTTTGATGTTGATTTTGATCAGTCTGGCATGCCAAAAATTTACAGGTTAATTTAGTATATGGTAGTTTTGTCAGATAATACGAGTAACGTTTGTCAACTGGCATACCGATATTATTGTCAACTAATTTCCTCAGTATTTCATTATATAAATAACTGCAGATCGCTACATTACTAAAAGGTAATTTATTAGTAAAATAATTTTCTAGGTTCATAGATTACACACAAACAGTGTGTAAGAGAAATCTGTGAATATATCAGTATAAATAAGCTATGGCGAGATTTTCGAGCATTACTTATGCGTGGGGAACGTGTTACTTATCGCATATCACATTCTTGGCTGGAGGTAAATTTGGCTTGAAAGATATTTGATACGTCGCAATGGGAATTAGCGAAATATAATCAAGGTGGAATAAAGGGTAGACAATAATATGATAGGTACCTGAATAAACTCTAGAAGTATGTATTTACTTACATATGATCGGTAAGTTCAATATTCTGAAACATATTCATGTTATTATAATAACAGATCAGATGAAATTTAATAGAGAGATTTAAGAAGTCAAATAATACGATACGATACTTGTACACGAGTCGAGATCTCATTATCAAAGAAATAGTTCTTAATACTACACGCGACTCTTGCTATTCTGTAATAATTATGATATAATATGCTATTGACTAATAACATAATATAATTTCAAACGAAAACGTAAAAAAATCTGCTATTTAAGAGTGATTATTTTTATTTAGACACTGATAGATAAAACTAATATCTTACGTCATACCTTATTATTTTCTTTTGTTAATTGATTATTTGCGTTCCTCGAAATGTCTATTTCTGACAAATAAAACATTTTGAAGTAATAAGTATCTTTTTGTCATATCAGTTTTACAATTTAAAATGAAGATATTGCATTATAAATTCTGTGAATTAATCTGGATTGGATAATTACCAATAAATTAATATGATTAGTTTGGAAGTAACCTCTTTCCTATATCCAATTAATTCAATAAAGTTCAAGTCCACAAATTAATAGTTTTAAAACCAACCAATCGACTGGCAAGTAATTTTTAGTCTTTAAGATTATTTTCGAATTCATATTTGGAACTTACGGAAACTTCTTAGGAGATCGATCGCCATGCCAGTTAGTCATACTTCCATAAAAAAATTTCGTAGTAAAGCCCGTAATAGAACTGTAATTTAATGCAATAAATTATAATTTAATCTGTTAATTTCGACCTAAAGTCGGTATCAGCAAATTCTGACTGTCCGATAACATCATTTCGCAATTTCCTCAGGGTGAAACGCCATAACTATAGGTATACGTACAGATACATTTTATATAGCTATAACTACTTCCTTAAGAGCCTTGTAATAACAGACTGCTGCATAATCCTCCAATTTGCTTACAATTTACGTGGAGCATTTTAGTATTTGGAGGAACTATCAAAATTGGTAATAAAAGATATATAGTACATAATAATGTAGGTACAAATTGACCTCAATTCCTACCAAAATGTATGGCTATTTTAAGAAACTAATTGTTTATTTTGTTGTGGCTTGTTGACTAATGGAATGGAGTACAAAATAGTCTAGTTACATGAGTTACATACATATTTAAGGTTTAATAATAACGTTCATACTATGAAAGGTCTTGCTAAGACTGATAGCTCCAGTTTTTGTGTCTATTCCATTGATATTGGCAAGCCCTACGTCATCGTTCCTTTTACGGAAGAATCTCTAAAATTAAATAAATAATAAACAGATAACAACTAATATATAAAAACCACAAATGAAATTCTTTCTAAATAAAAAAGTTACAGGATCTAAAAGTGTCACAATGAATTGGTTAAAAAATAAGGGATAATTTTAATTTTGAAGGAGGGCCTATAAAATGATTCCCGCATTTTTATAAGATGCACCTATATAATTTTTAAGCCCTAGCTTTCCTATCCTATACTATATAGTTTAAGTGAAGATTCAGCTAGGTCATCTGAATTGTAAACGTCACCTTACGAGTACAACAACAGCTGACACCTAGCTAAAACGTACGCAAATGTAAAACAACTAAATATTCGCTTAATAAGAACTTAAATTAATTTAAGAGATTTTTGTTTACATGATCCGTCGGACTTCTTAATATAGGTACATGGCTAAAAAAATACATGCAAATCTAATTCCTACAAAACACATGTTACATTTTGGTGGTGAAATGTTGATTTCCTTTTAGATAAAAAGTAACAGTTGGCCTTGCCATCAGTGACTGGCTAAAGACGTTATACGACATTTTAAATAAAGAATCATACAATCTTGACAAGCCAGCGAGTCAAGTGCAACGATCTATAAAACCGCAGTGTTGCACTGAAGCACAAACGAACTTCAACGACGAGTCGTAAAACTGCAGAATTACTTGCTAGCAAGGTCTTATTTTATAAATATACGTTTGCTACAGATAGTTAGTGTATGAAGCAGTGTAGATTCGAGCTAGCATGGGGCTTATAGCAAATCATGGTTTTGACCCTTGTTTGTGCAATGGAATGCCATTCCTAGAAACAGACATTTGTCGCTTTAATATAAACACTTTTCAAGTAGTATAGTACAGAAGAAGTCTTGGCCTAAGCCTAACCATTTCGCTGGAGCGCGGGGCCCTTCCTTACGCGAGGGGCTCGTAGAAGTTGCTATTTCTGCTATGTAGTTCAGTACTGGCGTGAAGTAGTCTTGTAGAGTATGTGGCATAGTAGGTACCCAGTGTAGGTACCGCACACATCGATTGATTCACGGTCCAACATTGTCTCCGCTAGGCTCATAGTTTGGAAATTACTTACAAAAGGTCTCGCCCTCGGTGCCTTGCAGAGCACATAAATCCGTTGAATATGTCTCGGGTTCGAACCCACGTCATGCACCTCTGACTTTAGGAAGTTATATGACTTTTCGAAATTATGTGCGTATTGATTGACAATTATCGCCTGCTCCGTGCCTCGGAGAGCACGTTAAGCCGTCGGTCCTGACTGCCATGAAGATCTATGACAGTCATTATTGGGAAGTCAGTGCCCTATAATATCCTGACACTGGTCTAGTCTAGGGTATTCTTAGCCTTTGGGTTGCGGAGGTCAGGTGGCACCCGCTCCGTGTAAAAACTGATATCCAGTCAAATGTTAGAAGAATGGGATTAGAAGAATGGAAAATGGGAGAAGAAGTGTTACCCTTAGAATGTTGTTATCTCATTGAGAGGCGATATGTCAGTCGCTTCGTTGGAAACTGACATTCAGCGGTTGTTAGCGATTGTCGCAAAAATATCCTAATTGCATTAAGTTTTAAGATAAATCTTAGCTAAAACTGGTAATAAAGCTGGTATACGCGAAACAGATATAGTATTGAGTGCACTATATCCGCTAAAATCGTCGGCGGAGTTAAGTCGTGAATAAACACGATCGAAAACCAAATTTTAACGTAATTTGATTTCGTCCAATGATACGAGAAAATTCAGCACATTTCAATAGGTGCTGCAAGCAACTTGGTCGTTTGCTGGTAATGGCTTTCTATATTTATCTATAGATTGAACAGCGCATCTGTATCTTAAAATCAAATGATTGGCTATTATTTGTATTGTTTTAAAACTAAGATCCTATTGTTGTTAAATAAATTTTGCCCAGCTGTTTTGTTTCTTTGTCTGTCTTTAATATAGCTGTTTTTTATTAGAAAGTGGCAAGAAACACGGAGCTGTTATTTCATACTTGAAAAATTATTTTACTGCCTCTTACTTAGAGTTGACCTTGAAACTTTTATTATTGGATGTTGTATTTACGGTATTTGAATTTAAGTAATCAAATATGCGTGGCAGTCATATTTATGACAGCAGCGACAGCCTAGCAGGATACCGTTGGACTGCAGGCTACGCAGAGGTCTCGAGTTCGATTCCAAGGTACGCCTCGCCGATTTTTCGAAGTTATTTGCATATTAAATAGTTAATTATAGCACACTTTAACGGTGAAGGAAAACATTGTGAGGAGTTGTGTGAAGTCTGCTAACCCGCACGAGGCCAGCATGGTGCACTACGACCTATCCCTTCTCACAATGAGAAGAGGCCCCTGCTCAACAGTGGAACACTTTAATACAGGGCTGATATTATTATTATATCTGCTAGCTGACCCGCGCAACTTCGTCTGCTTCACATAAGAGAATTTTCCCCGTTTTTGCAAAATTTTTCATTGACGCTTCGCTCCTATTGGTCGGAGCGTGATGTTATATAGCCTATAACCTTTCTAGATAAATGGGCTAACCAACACTAAAAGAATTTTTCAATTCACATCAGTAGTTCCTGAGATTAGCGCGTTCAACCAAACAAACAAACTTTCCAGCTTTATAATATTAGGTATAGTATAGATTAATCAAATATAAAAAAACTTCTTAAGAATCGGACAAGGAATCTCATGACAAGCATAGAACAGCACACACTTATGGTACACGGACAGTGTTCTAAGTAGGTAGATAATATAATAAAATACAAGTAATATACACATTGAAACAAGAAATATACCTCCATGTCGCCCTAATCCTTGTTTTAATGTCGACTGCTTTTATAATTACACAAGCATCACTTCAATTATAATAATTAAATTGTAGAATTTTCTGTTACAGACGTAAGTACTAAAAGAGCTTTGTTTTCGCTAAATATGTTTGTTTGTTATAAATGAAAATACGGCTGTAATTATTATAATTGAAGGAGGACTAAGGATTATATCTATTGAAAAATTTGATGATTAAGAAGATGGTTTGCTACTAACGATTACTTAAGCTTAATAAACATTACGCTTACATTGAAGGTAGGTAAATTATCGAAAATAGTGTATGTACATCTACCCTATTATAAAATTGTAAATAAGAAAAAAATTAGTCTATTTAGCTGTTTTTGAATGTTAGTCGAATGCTCTATCCTGCATATACTAGGTCTGTCTTGTTCACTCGTTACGTAAGATTACAATAAAATAAGTTACCTCAATTTCCTTATTTTTATGAAGGTAGGAATCCTTCGGCTGTAGATAGCATTTTATTTGCATATTTGCAACAGTATTTACGCGAATCACACTATTTAATATGCTTAGATTTGAAAGATAAATTTTGTTAGATTTGAAATTAAGCCCAGTGTTATCAAAATATGACAAACTCAAATAATCAATTCAATGGGTTTGTGGGTGAGCTACCTAAACATGAATCAAATAATAATGAAAAACAGCAATCCGTGTTTATTAGAGTTATTCACTTTATACGTTCAATAATATCAGCCCTGTAAATAAACTGTGCCTTTGCTGGAAACGAGCCTCTTCTTCGCGTGAGATTTACAAACACAACATCTCAATAGTATCCAAACAGTATAGAATAGATACTAAAGCCTTTAAAATAAATAATAGAGCATATCATCAAAACAAATGACAGCAATTGAATGATTGATCTGGATTAACAACAGCCCCTTACTTTTTCATTGCCAACCTTTTTCTATTACAAGTTTCTAAATTGTGTTTGACAAGTCGAAAGAAGATAGTATAGTACTCTCTTCAATAAATATCTTACAGTAACTTTCTAGCGCAAGTCGTCTTCTTGTAACCGGGCATGTAATAAAGTACAACAAAGTTATATGAACAAAAGGTAAACTACGTACAAACAGGTAAACAACGGTGGCGACGAACACACGTCTTATACTCTACTAGTCACATAGTAACTTATACTGCCTTGTAGCAGCTGATTTAACCTACTGTATCATTCGTACAGTCAAAGTTCAAATTCACCCGTTAAATCTGAAATGGTTGACAGCCCTAAAATACCGAGTTAAATAATATCAAAGCATTCGTTATTCATCCTCCAATGTTGGAGATGAGAAGTTAATCTGATTTTGTAAGCGAAATATTATTATTTTTGTCCTTTTTAAGTAGCTTATGAATAAGCTTGACTCTGCAGACTAACGAATTACTTTGAAACGATTCATAACTACCTAAGGGAAGAGGAATGGTTGAATTGGAAAGTATACCTAAGGTAAATTAATGGAACAAACGGAAGGTGCAAAGTTATGCGAAAGCGTTTCTGCACGGATGATAAGTTATCACTAAAGTCATTTCCAAAGTGTTGTGGGTTCCATCTCTATATGTGACAAACATTTTTATGATCTACAAATATTTGTTCTAAGTTTAGGTGTTCGTTGTGTCCGTTGTTAGAATGTTTGCAAAGTCCCCCAACACAGGAAATATTCACAGTGCAGAAGTTGTCTTTAAAAAGCAAAGTTCTGAATCTGGCCAGGGTATGAGTACTCTAAGCTGACAACGTGCATTTAACTCTTTCGCTATTCTGTATTAAAATATATAGTTATGTATTATATGTGCTTCATCTAAAAGGGAACCTGTTAAGAATTAGTGATAAATCTCTTTGAATAGGAGTGAGTGAAGCAAGAGCAATGCAGTGTATGCAGCAGTGTGTGCGCAAATTCAATGATGTAAACAGTGTAAACATCGTTATTACTTTCTCCGCAAGAAATATATGTAAATAAGTGAAAAAAGTGCGATTGAAGTCTTGGAAACTACATAAAAAGTAACTTTAAACATTGCATTAAAGAACTCGTGTGTTATTATAAACTAAGTGACATTTTATTGTGCATAAATACAAAAAAAACAAAAAAAACAAACAAAAACATTTAAAACTTTGTGTGTCAACGCTGTGTTTGGATACCTACTCGGCAGAACGCGTAAGTGACGCTAAATGCACGGCGCTTACGTCCTTTTTCTCGCGGGAATTTTCGCATCGATACACTTGCACTGTTCGCTTGATTATTTGAATATCTAACTGCTAGATTAATATTATTGTTCTACCTGGCGCGCTTTCATCGCTGTATAATATTGAATAGAATGGCACCTACAATAATGAATGCTTGCGCTGGCTGTAACAAAGCTACCAAAGCTAAAGAATGTTTAAAATGCATTTTGTGCAATCGTAAGTACGACCTAGAGTGCGCCAATATAACTCCCAAAAGATTTACGCTGATGAAATTGGAGCATAAAAATTCGTGGATTTGTGACGAATGCCGATGTAGGCAACCTAAAAGTGATAATACTGATACACCTATTAGAAATTCCTCAACATCGATTACGACACTTTCACCCGAATCAAGCAATATCACACTACGCACGAAACCGACTCGCAGCCCTTCAGCCAGTGTAGAGATTACAGACAATTATATTACTGAAGAAAAACTACGTTCCATCTTGAAACAAGAAATGTCGGCTGTCATAAAGTCAAGTATTGACGGCATAATCGGAGACCAATTAAAGACCATTAACGAACAAATCTCAGGCTTTCATGACTCAATGTCCTTCCTAAACAAATTATTTGAAGATTTCAAAATCGCAATAGAGGAAAAATCTACCATTATAACTCAACTACAAAAAGAAAATTGCGAATTGAAAGCAACGGTCAAAGATCTCTCTGACAGATTGGGCTCTGTAGAACAAAATATGCGCGAGAGCAACATTGAAATTGTCGGCGTTCCTGAATTTAGGAATGAAAACTTGGCCAGTACTGTATTACAACTAGTGAAAACTGTTGATGGCTCCATTAACGATGACGACATTATGCACGTAACCCGAGTCGCAAAAATCAACAAGCAAAGCGATAAGCCTCGTTCAATTGTTGTGAAACTCCGCAGCGCACGAAAACGCGACACACTGCTCGCCGCTGTCTCCAACTATAACAGGAAGAACGCCAAAGACAAGCTGAGCTCGCAGCATTTAGGGATGGGTGGACCTAAAGTTCCGGTATACGTTGGAGAGCATTTGACACCAGCTAACAAATTTTTGCATGCGGCTGCACGTATAAAAGCCAAGGAACAGTCTTATAAATTTACATGGGTAAGAAATGGCCGAGTATTTGTACGTAAAGACGAAACAAGCCAAGCAGTCGTAATTCGTAATATTGATAGCTTGAATTTAATTGTTTGATTTTCATAAGTCTCTTTGGTTAGTGTACTAGGGACAAAATATGTAATAATGCTTGATATATACTACCAGAACGTCCGGGGTATTCGAACTAAAACCACTGACATTTTTAACAATGTATCTGTAAGTGACTATTCTGTCATAACATTAACAGAAACTTGGCTGAACGATAGTGTTTTTGATTGTGAAATTATTGATTCACGCTATAAAATATATCGCAGAGATCGATGTTTGTCAAGGGGTTCCAAAAAAGACGGCGGTGGAGTACTTATCGCTGTATCTCGTAATATTCCATCAGTTCGCGTTACAGCATGGGAAAGCGACTGTGAAGATTTATGGGTCACAATTCAATTCAAGGAAAACAACAGTGTCAAAAAGATAGCTATATGTGTTGTTTATTTACCGCCTCCTGTTAGTTTGGAATCACTTGGTATGTTTCTTGAGAACACATCTGATGTACTGAACCATGTTGACGATGTCGTAATACTGGGAGATTTTAATCTTAACTTTATAAAGTGGTCAACAGATCCTACTAGCCATTATTTAACGCCATCAAATTATAACTCTTCACTGGGTTATTCTCTTGTTGACTTCATTTCTATAAATGATTTGAAGCAAGTTAATAATGTATGTAATGTGAACAACAAATTTCTAGATATTATTTTAACTAACCTTTCAAACGTCACTACAACTACGCCAACTAGTTTGACTACCAAAGTAGATGCAAACCATCCTCCCCTACTACTTTCTATAGCTACCAATATAGATACAGATGTTCTTGAATCTAACCCTAGAACAGATTATAATTTTTTTAAGGCAGACTATGACAATATTTTACTGGATTTATGTGATATCGATTGGGATGGTGTATTTAAGCAATCTGCGACAGTAAATGATATGGTTTCTGCCTTTTACAATATACTAAGAAATATTATAGCAAAACATGTACCTAAAAGAAAACCAAGATCATCTGAGTACCCGCTTTGGTTTGACTTCGGATTAATTCGTCTTCTTTCAGAAAAAAATAAAACTAGACTAAAATATAAGAAATTTAAAAATCCACGAGACAAACTTGAATACGATATTATCAGGGACCGTTGCCACAAACAAATTAAGATTTCCTACAATAAATACTTATCCAAAGTTGAAGCGAATATAGCAAAAGATCCTAAAGCATTATGGAGATTCATCAAAGACAAACGAAAGGGCGACCTCTCATTACCTAGTACAATGTATTCGGATAACCTGAGTGAGGATACAGGATCTGGTATAGCTGATCTGTTCGCAAGGCATTTTTCATCAGTCTATAGCACCAATACTTCTAACCAAAACACATTACACTACGCTCCAGATATATCACAACATCATACCTTAGGTCGTGTACACTTCACAGAAAACGACATTCTTACGAAAATAAATCGGTTGGACATCTCAAAAGGTGCTGGTCCAGACTCAATACCTCCCATTTTTATTAAACACTGTGGTTCTTTTCTTGCCCGTCCTCTATCTTTGATTATCAATCAGTCTATTCAAGATGGTGTTTTTCCTGATGAATGGAAAAAAGCTCGCATTATACCCATATTTAAGAAGGGCGAACAAAATAATGTTAAGAATTACCGTCCAATTTCTATTCTGTCCTGTCTTTCTAAATTGTTTGAGTCTCTTATATGTCCTTTTATCACACATCATATGAATACCACAATCACAAAAGCACAACACGGCTTCAAGATTGGTCGTTCTGTTGACACCAATTTGACTTCATTTGTTTCTGATCTATGTACTGAAATGGATAGGGGCAGTCAAGTTGATGCAATATACACGGATTTTTCTAGTGCTTTTGATAAAGTCAACCACTGTCTGCTGTTGAGAAAACTTCAAGCTCACGGAATATACGGTAACATTTTAAACTGGTTCCAGTCTTACCTTTCCAACAGACCATTGACTGTATCTGTAAAGGGATATGATTCACAAGTTTATTTTGCTGCATCTGGCGTACCCCAGGGATCCCATCTTGGTCCTATATTGTTTTCTGTCTATATCAATGACATAGCACATGAGATAATGCACTCAAAGTTCTCCTTATTTGCTGACGATCTCAAAATATATCATACAGTTTCTTCACAATTAGACGTAGATCAGATACAACGTGACCTCGACCGAATCCAAGACTGGTGTCAGACCAATGACATGACACTCAACGCGGCAAAATGTTATCATATAAAATACACGAAAAAAAAACATCTGTTCCCTTCTAAATATCATGTCCATGGGTCGGTATTAGAAGAAGTGTCTGAAATAAGAGATCTCGGTGTTACCCTTGACAAAAAATTGAATTTTACGGCACATATAGACGGGGTTGCTAAGAAAGCAGCTAAAATGCTCGGATTTGTTAAAAGGAACACCAACAGCTTTCGTCTAAGACAAACTAAGACACTTCTCTACAACGCCTTAGTACGAAGCAAACTCGAGTATGCATGTGTAGTCTGGAATCCATCGTACGCTAAGCAGTCACAAAGAATAGAAGGTATCCACAGAGCATTTACGAGACACTTAGCATACACGTCGTCGGGCATATCGCATAGAGCTCCCTACACAGAGAGGCTAAAATTTTTGGGAATGAGCAGCCTTCATCATCGACGTAAGATCCACGATCTTTTATTCTTGCACAAAATTGTCAACGGCGCTATAGACTGCAGTCAACTAGTAAGCAATATTAAATTAACGGTACCAAGCAGAATTCCGCGACACCCTCTTACCAGAACATTTCATATTCCGTCTTGCAGGACAAACATTGGCCAACACTCACCACTGGTGCGTATTTGTCTCGAATACAATGCTTTGTGCGGACGCTCAGATGATCTTGATATATTTCACGACTCATACAAACAATTCAAGCGTAAGATAGTCCAGGGGATGCTTTGACAGATCTCTTCTTTGCTATGTTTAATGTCTAATCTGTTGTTAATTTTGCGTAAGGTGTATTTTATTATAGCATTTTTTTTTTATATGTTAAGTAAGTTTTAATTGTTTGTTTATACATAATACTTTCTAAAATGTTGTGTACGTCTATAATTGATATGCATATAAGATCATATTTACAGTGCCTTAATCTTAACACATTTATGTATGTATATTGTTGATGTACCTTTAAGTAAATAAATAAATAAATAAATAAATAAATAAATAAGAGCAATCCCTAGTGCCTACTAGACTGCAATTATCAATTAAAATTAAATTATTATTGATTATACGAATGTTTAAAAGTTTAATTTTTAATACCGTAACATGACATATATATAATCGAATCGACACTTTTGTTGCGCCAAATGACGTCATTTGAAAACAATTATTGTATTGCTGGATATGAGTCAAAAACTGTTTAGGATCTGGCCCATTTCCAGAAACCAATGAATGTAGTGGCTCTGGCGGCAATACCAATGGCGTCAATTTGATTTGACCGCTCGTGCAACACAAACCATGGGCTTCATTTTTAAACTAAGATACCTTGCAATATTGGCACACAACGTTCATTGGTCCAATAGCAACAATATGCTGTGAACTGCAATCGATTGCCACGTTATAATTAAATGCAGGTCGATAAGGGTTAAATGCATTATTAAATGCATAATGCAACATTCCTAGGACACCCGCAATACCAGAGGAGTAACAAATGCGTTGCCCGCCTTTTAAAAAGGAGTAAGCTCTTTTCTTGAAGGTTTGTAGGTCGTATTGGTCCGGATATACCGCAGGCAACAGTTCATTCCACAGTTTAGTTGTGCGAGGCAGAAAATTTCTAGAAAAGCGCACAGTTGTGGACTGCCAACCATCTAAATGATGGGAATGGAAATTCTGTCGCATAGGACGATGGCAAAAAGAGGCGGCAGCAATCAGTCCGAACAATTCCTCGGAGCACTCCCCATAGTAAAAGCGATAGAAGATGCATAGCGAGGCCACATTTCTACGCAGCGCCAAGGGGTCTGCTGATTTGAATCAACCGGGCAGTCGATGATTCGAGTCGCTCTCCGTTGAATGTGGTCTAGAGGGAGAAGCTGGTACTGGGGTGCCCCTGCCCAAAGATGAGAATAGTATTCCATATGAGGCCGAACCTGCGCCTTGTAAAGTAGTAGGCGGTGGCTCGGCGTGAAATACTGTCTCGATTTGTTGAGCACGGCAAGCTTTTTCGAAGCTAATTTAGCCTCTAAATAGCCGCGGAACTGGACTTCACTCGATATGTCGACACCAAGTATTCCAATATTGGCTGAGGCAGTTATGGGGATGTGCTCAAAACGAGGCGATATGACCAACTGAAGTTTTTTAGCGGTGAACGCGCAAACTTGTGTCTTTGTGGGGTTAAATCGGACCAAATTAAGTCTGCCCCAATCTGAGACTTTCTTTAAAGAGGTCTCAATTTCAGACACAAGTTTATTTCGGCTCTCAATGACGTTTTCCCGAGACATGTTAGCGCGGCCGGTATAGAGAGCATCGCTCGTACTGTCGTCCGCATAACAATGAATGTTGCTTATTTGCAACATGTCATTGATATGGAGGAGGAACAGAGTAGGCGATAGCACACAGCCTTGCGGGACACCAGCACTTACAGGCATGGAGTTAGAGCATTCACCGTCGACTGCGACCTTAATGCTTCTGTCTGCTAAAAAAGCTAGTGACCCATTCGCATAATCTCTCGGGAAGCCCATAGGAAGGGAGCTTCGAAAGAAGCACTTTGTGCCAGACACGATCAAAGGCCTTCGCTATGTCCAAACTAACCGCCATGGCTTCCCCCTTTGTCTCGATCGCCTGTGCCCAACGATGTGTTAGGTATGCTAGAAGATCAGCAGCCGACCGACCCTTACGGAAACCGCTCTGCTGGTCACTAAGCAGCTGATGACCCTCTAGGTATAGTAAGAGCTGACAGTTGATAACGGATTCCATTATCTTCGAGAAAAGGGGGGTTATGGCTATCGGTCTGTAACTGGACGGATTTGAGCGATCGCCTGTTTTTGGGACCGGGTGGACCAATGCTGACTTCCATGATGTCGGGACTACGCCAGAAGAGTAAGAGAGCCGAAATAGTCGCGTTAAAACCGGTGCTAACTCAGGAGCGCACATCTTTAACACAATAGGAGGGATTCCATCAGGCCCACTCGACTTATGGATATCAATCTCGTCAGATTAACTTGCTCTTGTATACCTTTGACTTGTAGCATTACGAGTTCCGCGACTTAAGTTTGTACGTCTAATTACTGGCATTTTAAAAACAAAAAATACTATATAACCATGTGTTAGTCTTTTTTATATCTTGTGTTAGTCTATCAAAACTTACCAAATCTCCATATTAAATTGACCGGCCGATGCATCTGGTTTTAACGATATTTGCAGCGCGCGTTCTGTCAATCGCGCCAACTGTCAAAGTATGACTGAGAGTTATGTCAAAAGCGCTAAGGTTACATTAGAAAAGTTAATATGGTCGTTAAGTTTTCTTAAATTCTCTAATATTCCACGCAACTATCTTAAATTTTTTCATAAAGACCTTCTCTTGTCAATAACAAACACAACAAAAAAAGAATTGGCAACATTTGTCCAGCCGTTTACGCGTAATGCCGTGACCAAGAGAAATAGGAATTCATTTTAATATACATATATAGATACCTACTCGAAAGATACCGGATATTTTGGATATCGGTATATGGTACCGGATATTTTGGAACAGGCCTAAAATAACCAATGACCAACAGGCTCATTCATCGACTGATTGAATTTTAATTTAGTTAAGTGGTACATGTTAAATTATCTGTAAGGACAGCCTCGACTGTGCAGCGGTAATAAAAGCGATTGCTGTGCATGAGGTCTCGGATTTAATTTCCGGGTCGGTAAAAGTGTTATTAGGTTTTACTGTGAATAAATTCTCATTAGCAGAAAAGAGTCTGGAAATATGGTAGACGGCAATGGGCTCACCCCGTATTACATAGGACCTAAAACCTATAATCTAACACTTCTGTCTTCCCCTTTGGGGGCATTAGTGTAAGACTGTGTATGTATATATTATTATAATAAATTAGTTGTGCTTTTAAACTATGTGTAGAAATTTTTTAATTATCTTTATTGTAGATAAGTACTAAACACATATACTATGTTATATCTTTTTCTACTATGCGCTCGTTTTCTTTTGCCAATTTTGTCGTGTTTTCGCTCAGGTTAAGATTTACCGCTAAAGTCAGCATGGTGATGTTGCACATCATGGTAATATTATTTAATGCAGCGTACCCTTTACCAAGTATCAAAGCTTGTATGCGATATATTTCAACAGCAAAGAGGCGAATAAAATGAAAAATGAAGAATCTATACCAGCATTCAGTACTCTAGGATTTACGTCGTTTATTTCGTCGTTATTTTGTTCCTGACCCTGTGCTGCTACTGAGAATTTCTTGAAAGAACACTACCCGACCGGGAAATCGAATATAATACTTAATGCACAACATTGACATTTACTACCATTACGCTATCTAGGCATTAATAAAAGGCAACCTGAATATAAATATATTATTTTGGAAAATATGAACAAGAAAGACAAACCGTACAAATCGCAAAACTAAATCTGATTCAAAAAGTAAATCTAAGAAACTAAAGGAAAAATAACATAAAAACACAACTAAAATATTTAGACCAAGGTATAACACTGATCCATATTTTATTCATACATTAAACTAAAAACATTTCCTACTCCACAAAAATCCTCTTTCCACGTTACTTTTCACAGTCCGATCAACACTACACCTATTGCACTTCATTCCACTTGATAAGTTCCACGAAACAACAAGAACAGACCAACAATTTCCGACGAGACGTATCATGGTATTAATCGCATGGCGGGATCAAAAAGAACTTGAGTCCTTTACGTTCTCTCTGATGGCAGCTAATTTGCATGCTCCTTTTGAATCTTCCCTTTAACACTTACGCTTCAAATCACACGTGCATATATATCACCTTATAATACGTATGTTTATATATGTAAAATATTTCCGTTCCTAGCTAAAAATATAACTGTACGTACTCATTGCCAAGAAAGCGTACTTTTATGAGAAATTGAATTGAAAATTCCTGTTTAAAGATCAAATATGATTTCAAAGGAATAGTATAATAAGTAATTATATTTTTCTTTCTAAAGTATGCGTTTAGAGGATACCGTTGCTTGTATGTAAAAGTGGTTTTATTTAATAGGTGCACTTAATCTTTGACGAGCAGAGCTTGGCAATGGCGTTTGAAAAGACTCATTGCTTTTATGATATACTCTAATATTTTAGTATTGCTCTCACACGGAGCAAACTTTTTATAACTCTAGCCAGGTGTTCTGAGTTACGTTCTTCTTTGTGTCCCTTATGTTAAACTTTGCAATAGTGATTAACGTATTCATTAGCACGGAAGTACATATCGGGAATAGTATACTATAAATGAATCTATTTCCATTCAAAGGTTATCGCGTTATTAAGTAAAAACATTCAAACATACATATATGAAGAAGTAAAGATGTTTGGTGTCCCACCCCAAAGGTATCATACTTTTTACAGACTATCACGTTTTCATTTTTGATATATATATATAATTCTACGAGTAAAACAACTTTAAGGATATGCTCATCTATAAATCAGTTCTATGGATAAAATATTATAAGCTATTTAAATTTCTCAAAACATCAACAAACATCGAAACATCAAAGTTCTGTTGCTGCTGTTGCTCACAGGTAATACGAAATGACCCTTCTATCGTCTATTGAACAATATTGTCAATAATGTGCAGTGGCTGAGATTTTCTTTATAAAAACCAATAAAACATTTACCCAACCCAAAAAATTAATTGGAGCGCTCACAATCGGCAGTCAGAAATATTCCAAATTGAGAGTCAAGATGCTTTTGGATGTCAAGAACGAAAATCCATAAAACACACTCATTTTCGTTTATTTAATATTACATTTTGCCCGCGGCTTCGCTCGCGTAGATATAGGTTAGGTAGTGAAAGTACTTTTTTTCTGGATGAAGGGTAACTTATGTCCTTTTCTGTGCCCCTGACAACGTGTATGCGAAATTTCATAATGATCGGTCGAGTAGTTAAGGCGTGAAAGTGTATCAAATAAATAAACAAACTCACATTCGCATTTATAATATTAGTTAGGATTAAGGAGGTTGGAATTAAAATTCACTATTATTTTATAAAATAAAACAGAACGGTGGAGAATCTGATTCGTAATCAACACAAGTTCAGTATCTAAATTTGGGCAACTAATCGTGCTGTCGCTAAGGGGGGTCGAATAATGGTATAGTGTCGTAGGACTCTCGACAGGCCGCTTGTTGCGGTCATTAGAAACGTGGATTACGCAACACGACTATTCCGGTGCGTATATCGAACAGTCCTGTCCACCGCACACATAAATTAACCCGGACAATCCGCAAGTAGGCTTTTACAGTGTGCCTGAAATGAACTAGCTTACTGTTGTCAAGCCGTAACTAATTGTACCGCTGCTTTAATCCTCTTTGGAATAGATGCGCTATTCGAGTATGTGCTCCGTTTATCTACGTGCAAATTGTTATTTAGTGTGTATGCTGTTCCATTGCCAGCCAGTGCATCTATGTATAATAAGATGTCAGGATAACTTTTATAAGAAAATTAAAAATAAAGGTTATTCCAAGTAAGTTATTCGTAATTTAAAAACAAAAAATCACGCTCATGTAACCCTCGTCACCATGTCCAATAAATAAGACTTGTCTACATAAATCTAACGATCGCAAACTTGCTCGATTTACGACTTACAATTGGAGGCATCTTGGTCGAAATTCAGAATCATGGTGTCATTGTAAAATTCCGACCAATATTCTAGAATTACCAGATAATACATTTAAAGTTAAAATTAAAACTTGCTTAATTTTTAAAGCATATTATAATATAGATGGATTATTTGAATGACAAACATCCATGGCACTAATATTTGCATCAGATCACAGGACGTTAAATGACAAATACTAACACTTTCTTTTTTGTAATGTTACTACTTGTAGAATTAGCTAGAAATTTACATTGCTGTTACACTCAGTCGTATTTTAATCAAGAAGAATGTGCAATGAAGACTACTCGTGATCATGGACAGTTCCGTAAAGTTTTCTTTTGAGTCTTATTGAGTTCGCATGCCAAGGACCGTCACGGTCACTCAAATGTCATTGCTTGTGGTGGCGTCGTGGACCGGGTCGTACCCTTCCCTTCAATATGGCGAGGGGGGCGATGGCTGGCCCGTGCGTCGTACTCGTGAACGGGTGCTACTTGTGGTGAGTGGTCGACCTTGGTTTCGTGGAATTCGATGATTTACATACTACATTAAAAAAAAAACTTTTTTTAACTACGAACTACAATCATGCCTCGTCTTGATCATTTATGTACATGTAAGTGGATGCTCCTATTTATCATACTGCTGCTTTAGAGGCTACCATTAAATTTTATTAAACGCTTGAGTATGTTCGGTAGTAGTTCATGGAGAAATGGTTGCAGCACCTTACAGTTATGATTTGTAAACGAAAGATTATTGTAAACTTGGCGATTAAAAAGAGTGGCCATGAATTTCTTGCCCGTTCTTCTCATGAGCCCTACACCCTTGTTTTGCTGAACGTGACAGTAAATGTAAATTCACAAAAAAAAAATAGTGTAACTTTGACATTCATAAGTGTTACCTTGTAACCTAACTTGAATAAATTTATTTTTGATTTTGATTTTGTTGTATTCTCGTTAGAAACGCATAAGAACATTTGATTTAGCTATACCTATGCAATCGTCAACGACATATTTGTATGATACTATAGTGAACGTTATTTGAATGTAGATATGCTTAGAGCTATTCGAAGTAATCCCTATTTAAAATGTCAAAATTCATATCAGGCACGTGAACAAACGATACAGTATTGAATGATAAATTTGAATGATAGACAAAAAGACATCAATCAACACGATCGATCACAACTAAATAAAAATTTATTAAAAAATCAGTGACAATACATACATCAATGTTTTATGCCTGATCGTACAATCATTTTTCTCGTGTCACGCTTCGCTAATTAAAAATTGACAACGCAACTAAAAGTTAATGAAATAGGTATTATAAGTTACAATTTGCAAGTAAGAAGATATGAAGCATGTTTAAAATTATTGAGTAAGTGCAATGGCTCACCTTTGCACTATGAACCTAAGTGACCTAACAAGCGACAACAAAGTCACAAGTCATTGAGCTATTCATTGTCTTTAGTTAATAGCAGACACAATGAAATGTCTAAAACAGATTGAAGATGTTGAAACTGCTAAGAATCATATCATAGCCGAGAATAGATTACTTAAGTTTTTACTTTATAAACTACGATTACTCCATAGAGTCTTTAAGCGCGATGTTCTTTTGTTCCAGGCATGCTGTAGCCACGACATTGTGATAGACAAGCCAATATAATTACATATGTATTATGTTCTCTAACATACACACCAACTTTTGTGCCGATCGCGCAGCTATACCGATAACCGAAGCAAAAGCAGGACCATTACCACGCACCGGCCGCGTTTTAGACTCTGGCTGTAGGTAACTGAGGATTTTTTAACATTTAGTCAGATAATCATCAGATATTAGTCAGTACAATAACACTTTCTCTAAATTTAATTGAACCAAAAGATTGCACGCGTATTAATACAAAGGGACTAACGAAGTAAATTCCTTTGTACGACTCTTAAATATGACCACAAGTTAATGTAGCACGCTGTCTAAATTTTATACTTACTTACGAGTATAGTGTGGATTTCAACAATAAACAAGTTTAGGAATAAATCATTTATGAAGTTATAAAACTCGCAGCGATACACGCACAAAAGTAAGCCAATCTTTACGAGTGTTTTCTAATAATTGTACTTAGTAACATAGGATTATTTATTGGTTGTCTGGGCAGTTTTTCCATCTTAATATGAAAATAAAACAATAAGTAACAGTGTCTGTTTCTTGTTATGTCGGAAAAGTTATTCAGTCAATTGGAACACAAATTATTTTGTTGTTGCTATCATAATATTATTTATTGTATTGGTTTCATAAAATTGTAAGACTTACCTTACGTTATTTTATCGATAGTAGGTTTCTGAAAATAACTGGACTATATTTCTTTATTTTTGTAATAGTTCCACCGTAGGAAATCATGTTAATATCTCGATGGTTTCATGAATACAAATCTAGGACAATAAATCAGGGACAGGATAAATCCATACCCTAAATAACTACCTGTGAATAAAGTAATATTTCTTATGAATAGATAAACCCTCTAACCTGAACACTGCTTTATTCTGTCACCCGCTAAACAAATAGTGCCTACAATAAGGTTTTCTCTATTATGTTTTTTATTTCTACCTAATTATAATAATTCGGTATAATATAATTATTTTATCCGTACAATCATATATACTGACAACATTATAACTAATCTTAATGGTTTCGCCATCGTAGTAAATTTTCCATTTACGTTATTATCATAATAGGAAAGATAACGAAGGCATATCTTCTATATTCCGCTTATCTTTTAAGACGTAGTTAACGGTTTGCTCAAAATTAATTAAATATTATTACAAAGTATGTTACTATTTCAATGAATATTTTGTCTGGTTTGGATCCCGTTTCTTTAAATTGAAATTATTTATAAAGGAAACGAAGGAAAGACTTAGAAAAATAAAAAATAATTATCTAACAAAACGATAATAGGGGTAAGACAAAAATATATAACATTGTCGAAAAATTAGCTGAAGAATTGTACTGTTTGCCTTCACTAATTGTTCTACACAAATGATAGGATATACTTGGCACATCCGTCGCCTCCTGCTGTGAGGAAGTGATTTACATCAAGGAGGCGGCGGAGCGGGAGAGAGAGCGCTTAAACTCTCTCCCCAACCGCAGAGCCGGGCGCCGGAGGGCGCGAGATGACCTTCAGCCACCCTGAGGATTGACCTGGGGATGGTGGGCTTTTCGTTCAGCACCAGGTCTGAGAGGCGGCGTGCGTGTTCCTACGCGCGCCTCTGTGTCGAGTCCTTCTCCCCTCTAGGGGGGAGACAGTAGGGAATATTATAGAGTGAGTCCTTTAGGTAGGTCTCTTTGCGTAGTGGCCTATCGTTTTATACGGCGGCGACGGGCCGAAACCTCGGCGGGGTCGCGACCGCATGTGAAAGTGATTCGCGCGGCCCCGTCAATAGCGGTTTTGTCGAGGAACACCGTGGTAGGTTTAGTCGGTATTCCTGGAGGTACGTTTTCATCTTTTTAACATCTTTCTTTTACCCCGGCGAGTTCGACACAATCCCTCCGCCCACCCCTGCGGTGGGGTATGCGTCAAAGCATTCCCCCACGTAAAAAAAACACACACACACTTGGCACATAACTTATTTGAGAGGTCAACAAGAATAATATTAGTATTGTTGAAAACTAATCTAATGTGTTTTGTACGGCTAAGGTGGTAACCAGGCTTCTTTTATTTTGTCCTACAGATATGGTATTCCAAGATCTACCTCAATCAGACAGGCTTAATTAAGGCCTTATTTCTTGCTCGTTTCTTGTCCGTTCTTTTCATTGGTTCTACGCTCTTTCTTTACTGAACGTGACAACAGGTAAATGTAAATTCATATTAGTGTTTAGTTAGTGTAAACCTTGACGTTCATAAGTGTTACTTAGTGACCTATATGAATAAAGATATTTTGATTTTAAAAAGAAACTTATAGTTAAATTTATGTAACTAGGTTACCTATTTAATTTATCACTCTTTAAATTAAATCGTTCATTAACCTCTCAAGTAAATCAGACACAATAAAAAGACGTAGTCGCCTATTACAATATACATATGTACATAATGCATAAAAACATTTCTTTCGAGTTTCCCGTACTATTCCGTTATATTTCATCATGAACTCAAAAGTCACTTCGTCAATAAACAGCGTTTATTATTACTTAGGTCATTATACATACAAATACACTGTATTTTAACTGGTTAAAAAGTTTTCAAGACATTCTCCATCAAAGTGTCAAGTTTTATCCAAAACAGTTCGTGTAAGCAAATGTAAGTTTGTGAACACGTTTGATGATCACAGCCAAATCCTACTGATATTATAGTATAATATCAGTAGGATTTGGCTGCGATCTTCTGAAGGGTGAAAACAGATACTTTCCAAGGCAGTAAGTATCATAATCGATACAGAATAATCTTTAATATTTTAACGTGAAATTTAAGTATTATAGGAATTTTCTCTTTCGTGTTGTTCAATTTAACATTTTATCTTGTAATAGCTGATTACTTTTGTATCTCAAAGCTTAACGCTATATTATTATAATACTAAACATTATATAATTTGATTAATATATTATATTGCATACTAGTCAAGAAGGGACTGCTCTGGAAAGACGTACCGGAGATAAGCCAGCTATCTATATCGGGCCTTTTCGAATGTTGCGCCGTAAAACTAATTGATTATGGAATAGTTATTGTCTGTATTTATAGAATTCCTAAGCCTGATAATTTAAATATGTTTTTCTGTAAATTGGAAAAAATGTTGATGAAATTATGTAAAATGAATGTAAATAATATTGTTTTAGCTGGAGATTATAATATTGATACGCTTAAGACAAATAATATCACAATTGAGTTGGAATGCTTGCTACTAAATTTTAACTGTACTCTAGCATTAAAAGTACCTACAAGACTAAAATCTCTAACATGCATCGATAACTTTGCACATAACTTTAAACGAAATTGTAAGACGGAAGTGATAGAATTTGCTTTATCGGACCACACAGTGCAAGTTCTAAAGTGCCCTATTAAAACTAAATGTGTTATCGATTGCTGGCGAGCAAAACGTCGAGATTATAGTATAGAAAATATGGATAAATTCAAAACCTGCTTAGATAGCCTTTCATTTTCAGATATTTATAAAACTAGCGATCCAAACAATGCTTTCGCAGCATTTATGCAAGACTTTAAAATGTTATATAATTTGTGTTTCCCATATCGTCTTGTCACTACAAAAGTTACGAGAAAACAAAAATGGATATCCAGTGGCATCAAATTGTGTAGTAAGAAAAAAAGGCAGATGTTGGAAATCTTCAGAAGAAATCCGACACATGCTAATAAAACATCTTATTTGAACTATACAAAAGTATTACGCAAAATTATAAGATTGACACAAAGAGTGCAAAATAATCACAAAATAAAACATTCAGAGAACAAAAGTAAAACAACTTGGCAAATAATAAATAATTCAAAATTTAATGTGCCTACTAACACAATTGATAGAATTAAATCACAAAATATGATTATCACCAACCCTATGGGAATTGCAAACGCATTCAACAATTATTTTGTTGATAGAATTGTCCCTTCAAATAACAAAGGAAAGAACTTTACCTCGCTGATAAATAAAAGTACCGTCTCAATATTTATGAACCCTAGTTTGCCGTTGGATATTAATAAAATAATAAAAGACTTAAGAAATAGTAATAGCGTTGGATGTGACGAAATAAGTACAAAAGTAGTAAAATATGTCAACGACCAAATTTGCGGACATCTGAGTCATATCCTTAACCTCTGCATTAGTGTTGGAATTTTCCCAGACGCGTTAAAAACGGCAATAATTAAACCCTTATTTAAAAAACAAAATAGAGAGCTTATGGAATGTTATCGTCCAGTAGCCTTGATATCTGTGTTTGCAAAGATATTTGAAAAATTCATCTACAGAGAAATTAATCAGTACTTCGAAAAATTTAACATACTTTGTTCGGAACAGAAAGGGTTTAGGCAAAAAAAGAGCATAAATTTGGCCATATATGATTTTTTGAATAATGTTATGGTAAATGTAGATAAAACTAATCCAATATGTGCAATCTTCTGCGACCTTACGCAGGCTTTTGACTATGTTGACCACGATATATTATTTGAAAAGCTTGAAGCTTACGGAGTTAGAGGTAACATTTTAAGTCTATTAAAATCATATTTAAGCAATCGTAAACAAATTACGGTTATATCAAGGATGAATGTTAAAACGAAAAGAGTGGAATTTTTTCAGTCGTTACAACGAAAGCCTAATTTCGGGGTACCACAGGGCAGTGTTATGGGACCACTGCTATTCATTATTTATATAAATGACTTGCCAAAAGTGACAAAACATCCAATGTCGCTTTTTGCTGATGATAGCACAGTCACTGTGGCATGTAAAGACAAAAATGTATTCAAGTCTGACATAAATAATGCCCTTAACTCAATTATTCAATGGCTAGAAACCAATAATCTTAAAATTAATACAAGTAAAACAAAAATAATGTATTTCTCTCAAAGACCTAATATTTCATCTAACATTAATATTTTTCATCAAAATAATATAATCACTGAAACTACAATCGCAACATTTTTAGGGTTAACAATTGATCAAAGGCTTAATTGGAAAACATATATTAATAACCTAACTAAAAAGATCAGTAGCTCTGCGTATGCACTTCATAAGCTGTCTTTTATTCTCAACGTTGAATCACTTTTAACGGCATACCATGGACTGATAGCTTCAGTATTGAGATATGGCATCATATTTTGGGCTAACTCGCCTGACTTTGAACAGGCCTTTAAGGCGCAGAAAAGATGTCTCAGATCTATGTTTAAACTTTATACAACAGACAGCTGTAAACCTTATTTCTCACAGTATAAAATTTTAACACTTCCGTCAATATATATTTTAGAACTCGCAATATTTGTGAGAAACAACCCTCAGCTATTTCCAAGACTAGCAGATACTGTAGTTAGAAATCGCCGAGATAACACTAAGTTAAGGATGCACCCGGCTAAAACATCACTTATGAGAAAAAGTATTCTCTGCATGGGACCTACTATTTATAATAAAATACCAAACAATTTAAAAAGTTTAGACATAACTAGTTTTAAGAAAAAGCTTAGGGATTTATTAGCTTCTAAGTGTTATTATAATTTAAAAGATTTTCTAACTGACTCATTCTAAACATTTTGAAATATAATATTACGTACGTTTTTTTTTTTTTTAACAATACTTGACATTAATTATTCGTGCTTAATTATATTTATTTTAATTTTGATTATATTTTAATTTTATTTTGATTTTAATTTGAACTTTACTGTCTTTATACAATTTTACAATTTATTTACTGATAAATATGATTTCAAATCTCAAATGCTTTTTACATAATATTACCAACTTTTCTTTATTTTAGAATTTAGTTTTATATGGACAGTGACATATGGCATAATGACTGCAACACCTGGTACATAAATGAGTTGTAAAATACTGAAATTATAAGTTGATGGCGATTTAAAAGAGTGGCCTTGAGTTTCTTGCAGGTATCTTCTCATAGGCTCAACCTTTTGCCTGAACCTTGCAACTAACATAAATGTAAATTCAGTAAATATAATAAACTCACTAACCCATTTGACGTTCATAAGTGTTACTTTGTGACCTAAGTGAATAAATTATTTTTGACTTGACTTTGACTTTGACTATATTTAATTAATTACCATCATTTGAATAGTATTCTAAATTTAATTATTATTGTATTATTCTATGTAACTACTACACTCATTTGTACACCTATACAGGTAGAACATGCTGGACGTTCAAATTTTATAACATCAATGCTGCAATGTATCACACATGTTTAATGCAAATAAATATTTTCATTTCATTTTCATTTCATTAAATATTTCCTGTTGTTATAGAAAGATTTATTTTATAATATATGTATATTATAAAATTCATTTCACACGGCGTGGGCTAAAACCTCGGCAGGGTCGCAATCCGCATGTGAAAATAATTTGGGCGGTGCCGCTAACCCTGGTAACGTCCAGTAACACCATGGTAGGTTTCGTCGGAATGACCGGAATGTCGCCTTCTTTTCCCGGGTGAGTCCGACATAACCCCTCCGCCCGGCCCCGCGGAAATGCCTGCCTTCGTGGGCCTGCCCATCATCTGATCAGTTCCAGGTCCGAGAGGCGGCGGGCGTGTTCCCACGCGCGCCTTTCAGTCGTGTTGTCTTCGTCCCTCCACGAGGGGGCATAATGTATCTTGTACTTTAGGAAGGTTAGTTCCGTGTAGTGGCACATTGTTTCACGCGGCGGGCCGAAGCCGCGGCGGGGTCGCATTAGCACGTGAGAACAATTCGCGCGGCCTCTGGAAGGAAGTAGTTACGGCTACCATACAGAAGCTAACAGATCACAACCTCGTGTTGAGTAGAAACACGGTTTTCGGGCTCTTTAGAGAAGCTAAGCAGTCGACAAGAGATGAGTGGAATCGTTAAGCCATGCGATGGCAAGACAGCGATATTATGCCAGCAAAAGTTAAAATGCTACAGTAACCATTTCCCATCCGGTAGGCGACATACTTGAGTTTCACCACACCACAAATATAACTACTTGATCTTTTTACCACATACAAACTTCTTTAGAAATATATGGTAGGCGATCTTAAGAACAGCCACTCTACGGTATCAATCTGGAGGTTGTGGACTCCAAAAACTGATTACGACAAGCGGTCCAAAAAATCATATAGGTCACAAATACATATAGTTTAGTAATCCTTGCCAAATAATTTGGGACCGGCATTGGATTACCATACTTTCGGATATTTCTGGAAGACGTCAACTTTTTTAATATATGTACATTACTGCTCCTATAGGACAGCGGTAGGGAATACGACTTTTGTGCATAAGATCTCGGTCGATTGTCGGGAATGCTAATGTGATATTCGGTTTTCTATAAAGAAAGTCTCTGGAGCAATACCGAATCTGGTACTGGCGATCCTATTGCCGTCTAGTGGACTAGACGGCAAGGATCGCCTGCTAAACTTAGTACTTTAAATACCTGGGGATATACGCCATATTTCGTTATAAGCTAACGAAAAATGGTTTATGCTGCACGTAATAGTTTCTATTATGCGCCGCCCTCTCTCTTTTGGAATCTAAAGAGCACAGTTTTATATTTTACTGTATGTGATTAAATGATCAGCAGTGTATATCAGAATAGTACTCTGTTGATAAGAATAGTACTTGTGCTCTGTTGTTTAAACACCGCGATGTTGCCACACCGAAATATATTAACGACAAGTATTGGAACTTTTATACTAAAATACTATCACAGTAAGTCAGATAGTAGCCTCATAAGAGTAGACACAAGTGCTATGCATTTTGCCAGCTGTATTTTGAATCTTACTCAATAGTTTACCATTCAATTACTTACGTGCTGTTACTAACAACTTTCGAACAGATATCATTCTGCTTGGCTCGGGAATAAAATCCCAAAGTTCAGGATTAGCTGTAAGCGCTAATTTATGCCATGCGAACAAAGATAATAACAATGTCCCCTTTTTTTAGGAAAACACAGTCACCTTAGTTCAGCATGACTTAGCACATACATATTTCCAAATTCATATTTCTAGGTCAACCTCATTTTCGTAAATAGACTAGCCGCTAGCTCAACTTGGATTTAAGCTATGGCATGTTATGATATATTCATATTGTTCTAGCCATGAATCTTGTTAGCAAAAAGCTGAATTATGTAATTTTAATAAACAAAATAAATGTACGCAAAATATAACAAAAAGTATAATAATGATTAGAAACTAGGGTACCTACATTCATCATTTAATATACATACATCTCTATATTATAAAGAATCGACCCAGAATATTCTCTAAGCAGTACATAACTACTACGTGTAATAATTTCATGTACGAAATGACTGATAAAAACCAGTAAGGTACATATCCACTAACATTTCAGAGCGGAAAACACGTGTAGTAGAGTTGGGTGGTTTTTATGTCGGTAAAGTGTGTTCTCTTATATGTTTAGCTGATGTAATCAAAGTAGGTATCTATTAATATTGTCTTCTGTTTACGCGAATGTTATTCATTGAAATTAAACTACTATATACGGATTTTATCGCGTTTTTTATTTAACACTCTATTACATAATTTTGAAAACTGTTACACTACTATACTACTATTAAACTTTACTAATTTTAAGCTAATTAAATTATTAAAACTATTTGTATTTAAGTTTACACTTTCCCCGACGTTTCGGTTGCTTTTAAGCAGCATGGCTGCTGAAAAGCAACCGAAACCGAAAAATAAAAACGCGATAAAATCCGTATATAGTAGTTTAATTTCAATAGGTATCTATTAAATTTACAATTGATGGTGCCATAAATGAAGAACTCTCTTTAACGGCCTCATCCGAGAGGGCCTTGACGCGACTGATCGCGTCAATCGTCGATCGGCCCTCTCGGAATCCGAATTGATGTTCGGACAAGTCGGGGCCCACCCGCACCAGGTGCCTGGAGAGGCGGGCAACCACTACTCGCTCAAAGAGCTTGCCCACCTCATCCAACAGCACTATGGGGCGGTACGCGGAGGGAGAGTCCGCGGGGCGGCCCTCCTTTCTCAGGAGGACCAGCTTACCCGTCTTCCACATGGCAGGGAACCGTCCCGACTCCAAACAGGCGCTAAACAGCCTGAGGAGCCGGTCCCCTAGGGCGTCGTAGGCCAAAACCCAGGCGCGGCCAGGAATTCCGTCCGGCCCGGGAGCGGTGTTTTTGCCCCGGAGCCGAATCATTGCCGCGCCGAGCTCCGCCATTGTTACCTCTGGTGCCCCGGCATCGGCACCGCCCTCCTCAATATCGGGCGGCGCCATTTCGGGAGGCGTGTGCTCCGCTCTCGAAGGAAAGAGAGCGGAGACCACCTCCTCTAATTGCCGGGGCTGGAGACTCTCGGTGACCGGTGGGGCCCAGGGGCGCAACTTGCCCCTGACCGCCTTGTACGGGCGGCCCCACGGATCTGCCTCGAGAGTCCCCAGGAACTCTTCCCATCTTTGGGTTTTGGCCTCACTGATGGCGGACTGCAGGGCGTGCTTCCGCTGTACGTATTCGCCCCGCAGCCGTGCCTCCACGGTCGGGTCACGGTACCGCCTGCGTCGGCGGTACCTAGTGTACTGGCGACGCGCCGCAATGCACGCGGCGCGTTTTTGGCCTATGTCATTAGACCACCAGTACACCTGACGCCTTGGAGGTCGAGCACTGGCCCGGGGCATCGACGCGTCGCAAATCCGCGTCATCGCGCCCCGGAACCACTCCGCCTCTAGCTCAACCTCCACAGGCCCTTCGCCCATTGGGGTCCAGGCCTGGACGATGGAGGCTTCCACCAGCACGTCTAAGTTGAGACGTTTCAACGCCCATCGTGGGGACGACGGGGTGTGCACTCTCCTCGGGCGATCGTCCGGGATCGCCGGCGAGGCGAAGATGTCGAACCGCACGTAACGGTGGTCCGACAGTGACTCCGCCTCGACCAGCACTTGCCAGTCCCGGACGCGGCGCGCTACGGCAGGGCTTGCGAACGAAATGTCCACAATGGACTCGCCCTGCCAGCGCACGCACGTAGCGACCGATCCCCGGTTAAGAACCACGAGACCGGTCGCAATCGCCCACTCCTCCAGCGCGTCGCCGCGAGCGTCGGTGACAGGGGATCCCCAAGCAGTTGATTTGGCATTGAAGTCCCCCGCCACCACGACGGGACGCGATGGGTACCGGTTAATAACGGCCCCCACCGCGCCCAAAAATTGCTCAAACTCGGCGAGGCGCCGGTTCGGAGAAAAGTACACCCCGATCAGGACGGTTCCCTCCCAATCAACACATATATAACCCTCGCCCCTGTCTGTCATCACCAGGAGCGAGGGTCCGGACGAAACAATGGCCGCCGAGCCTCCGAGGTCCCCAAACCAGTTGTGTCGGCTGGGGACGCAGTAAGGCTCGGCGACCACGGCGATGTCTATTGACCACTCCGCCATGTGCTGCAGCAAGATATCCTGCGCCCTGGCGGAGTGGTTAATATTCACCTGTAGGAGGCGATGGGCCATAATTAATTATGTGTCCATCGCCTCCGTACTGCTCCCTGCTTGGGACGGGGCCGGGGCGGCCGGAGTCCCGGCGACCGCCCCTCTGGCCCTACGTCGTTTCGGTGGGGAGCAAGATTTGCTCCCCATCCGGTGCTCCGCCGGCTTTCCTGCAGCAGAACAGAGGCTGCAGGAAGGTTTTGCGGCGGAGCAGGCGGCGGCCTTGTGGCCGGGCTGGCCGCAGCGATAGCAGAGATCGCTGCGGTCAGTTTCGGCGGTGCATTGCTGCCTCACGTGCCCCGGTTCGAGGCAGCGGTAGCACCGCCTAGGCCTCGGCGCCAAGAGATTCACCTGAGCCGAGACCATCCCGACCAGCAAACGGCCGGCCGCCACCTTCTTCGCCGCGGCGATGGGGCAGTGCACCACCACCGTGCACAGACCACCATTGCCGCGGCGCATATCCCCCACCTTGACCTGCGCCTGAGGGCAGGCTCCGGCTTGTGCCACCGCAGCGGCGACATCCTCAGAGGAAGCCGAGTCGTCCAGCCCGGTTATCCGCATTTCTGCGGACTTCACCGGGCGGGAGATCTTGACCTCCTCAGGCGAAAACAGGGAGCGGAGTTTATCCGCTACCCTGTCCGCCTTGTCACCGGAGGTGGCACCTGGGACCTCCAGAATTCTGGCCCCAGTGGCGGCAACCTTGAATTGGACGCCTCCGGCGAGGCCCATCTCGGCGAGATTGTCTCTCATAGCCTGAGTGGCCTGCCGGAGGACGCCCGCATAGCTGCCGCCCTGCCGGAGCCCCTCCTCTGTCAGCTCCACCACAATGGCGGTGGAGCGCGGGGGGCGCAGGTCAGCTGGGCGATACAGCGTTCCCCTACACCAACCGTTAAGTTATAATAGAGGAGCCTTCCGGGACCAGTTATAGACAGGTCTTGTCCCCAAATCCCGACTCTCCACCCTAACCTCAGAGATCCGGTTCTCGTAAGCGATCTAGCGGGGAGACAGTAGGGAATATATTTGAGTGAGTGCCTTTAGGTAGATCTCTTTGTGTAGTGGCCTGCCGTTTCATGCGACGGGCCGTAATCTCGGCGCGGTCGCGACTGCATGCGAAAGTGATCGCGCGGCCCCGTCGAGGAACACCGTGTTTTATTTTCAAAATTTTGTAATACAGTGCTAAATAAACAACGCGATAAAATCCGTATAGACATAATCCCTCCGCCTGCCCCCGCGGAGGGACACGCGTCCAAGCATTCCAACACGAAAAAAAAAATAAAGAAAAAAGGCACCTACATGCATTGTCTCACAGTTTTAGTCTATTGCGCCAGGTATGGTTTAAAACCTTGTTGTAATGGGAGAGCCGATTACTGTTAACGAGACACAATAATTCAAAATTTCATGCTGCTGCTGACATTTTTTAACAGAAAAGGTCAATAACACTTTGCTTGCCTCGACAATTGAATTTAAGTCTTCAGGCAGATGGTCGCATTCGCAACCGCTACGCCATCGAGGCCGCATGGAAAATTGTTAAGTTTTATTCATCAGATCTCACCGCTTGAATAATTTATTCATCAATTTGCAGCGCTTAAATACCTACTTACCGCATAATTATAATATTTTCTGATTCTTGAAAACTTTAATATAAACATTATTCCATCTTTATGTATTTTACCAGTTCTCATTATTCTAGATTTGACCGAAAACCGTCTTTCTATAGGTTCTTATCTCAACGTAAACTTCTATTAATAAAAAAACTCAATATTAAGATTTTTTATTAATTAACATTATTACGCGGTATGCAATGCATTGCTACCAATAAGGTGGGTGGACCATAGTAGGCCATGCTTCTTCGAAGGCCAATTATTAAAAAGTCGTAGTTATTGTCATGTTATGACAAATTCCTTCTACTCACTCACACTTACACCCATTGAACTGAAGTACCACCAGTACACCTGACGCCTTGGACTTTTGCGCTCACAGCAAAACACATTTTATTTTCTTAATTTTTACTCTCTGAATAATAAGGATTGGCTATGGTACTAAAAAAATGTCTTAACTTCGATTTCAGTTAAAATACAGCTAATTAGAGATCCGAGAAAAGTAAAACAAAAAATTGACGTTCGGCCTTACTAGAAACAACTATAAAGCACGAAAATATTAGATACATACTTAGTTTTTAGTTGTAAATACGTATCGGGAAAGTTAAAACAATGTAGGTAGATATTTGTTTATAATAAAGACTAAGAGTACTTAGTCTTTTTTTTATTGTCTTGGTGGCAGACGAGCAAGTGGCTCACCTGATGGAAAGTGGTAGGTAACCGCTGCTCATGGACTTCAGCAATGTCAGAACACAGCAAAGCCGCTGCCTACCGTGAAAGAAGAACTCTCTTTAAACCTCGTTTGAGTCTTCTTCTTAGGAACATTTTGGCCTTACAAGGAACGGACCCATAAGAATCGTTATGAAGTCAAAGTTGCATTGAGGAGTGTGTTTCTTTTGGAGGCGGTTTGTGTATGGTGTGGGTGGCATTTCGATGATCGGGCGAACGGAACTTGTGTTCATGGACATGGTTCGTCAAAACGGTAGAAGAAGTGGTTTGATGGCACAACGCTATATAACAGAGGTTTTAGAAGCGCCCGTGGTACCTTACATGGGATTAATAGGCGAAAATTTTACTCTAATGCAAGATAATGCCCGATCCTACGCCGCTGCACAATTTAGAAAATTTATTTAGCCTATGTACTTACTACCACAATTCTTATGAATTCAACGATATCTCATATGTCAAAAACCGTCCAGCCGTTTGGGTTGGAGGGCGTGCCAAAGAAATGGACATACATACCCAAATACATACATATATACGCTCGAAAAACATTACCCTCCTTCTGACACAGTCGGGTAAAATGAAAACAAAATCTGTGCTTCAATTTTTTATTTTATTGTAACAACTAATATTCAATAAACCAACCAAAACCAATTTTTGTTACATTTATGGCTTTTGTTAAAAAAAAATGAATGGTCCTTTCCAGTATACAAACATACACTTATGGATATTATACTGTTATGAAGGTAACGAACCAAACTATAGGTTTCAATATAAATTTGTATAAAAACCTTGAATACTTGGTTAAAATGTTTATTTCAAAGGCGTCTTAAACACGCTTTAACGCTTAGTTTAGTTAGTACGCCGTAAACGCCTGGAAAATAGCTTGTCCAAATACTGATTTGCCTACCAACCCATTCTCCCAAAGGCAGTGGGATGGGCCGCTATGCATCACGGTTAGAGAAAATCTTTTCTTGTATTCATACGTTTTTACTTTTTATAAACTAGTCGTGATGTAATGACAATGTGAACTTTCCAATGGTGCCTATTAGAGAGTCGTAAAACGTGGCAACACGCTTTATAGAAGCGATTCAATTCACTGACTAGTTTTTTTGTACTTTATAGGTTATGTAAATGTCATAGCTTTAAGGTCATAATATTCCGCCATGATTGTTCAGATAAACGTCAAATATTTTCTATTTTTATTTTGTCCATCTTCAATATTGTTTTAATGTGGATATTTTTAGTTTAAATATGTTTATGGGTTAATTTCCTAGGATTTTTAACCACGTACATGTTGTAGCCGGAGTTCCATACAAAAATGAAACGTCTCCTTTCTAGCATCGTTCGTTGATCCAAGCCTTCTCGCATCAATGCCACAATTTGAGCGGCTTGTTCGGACGAAGTATCCGTATTTATGGTTACGAAACTATTGTTGAGTTTAAAGGGCGTCATGCGTGGATATAAAATATTATAGTAGGTATCTTAAGGTGTCACACACTGTTTAAGTTACGATAATATATCCGCTCGAATCATTCTTTTAGGGGTCACACGTCATATTTTACCACAATTTTTATACAGGATAATCTAATATGAATAATACGGCCTTACTATTAGATTTATTAGATAGCTCATCGGATGATGATTCTGACTTCGAATATGACTTGAAAATTTCTGCCGCTCGGTGGAATTGCCGAACAATTTGGGTAGAAAATCATATAAAGTTTAGGAATGACCGCGGTGAATTTAATCTTTACGAAGACCTTTCATCAAAAATGTTTCACATATATTTTAAAAAGTCAAATGAAAGCCTTCTCCCTATTCATAATTTGATTCAAGGCGATATCAAGAAACAAATAAATAATAAAAAATCGCTACAATACAATGAATGAGCGAGCGGGAGTGAGTCAAACACGCCCCGCACCCCGCATTCTACAACGAAAACTGTCGACCCTTAATAGACGATCGAACTTGTGCGATCGAACCAACGGACTGGTACGGTGCGCTGGGTTATGCGCACTTCGTCCCATTCGCACTTCATCCTCCGTTCGTAAATGGTCCCATTTGCGGTTAGTCCCATTCGCAGTTGGTCCCGTTCGCAGTGAGTCCCATTCGCGGTTTGTCCCATTCGCAGTTTGTCCCATTCGCAGTTGGTCCCATTCGCAGTTTGTCCCATGCAAGTAGTTTGTAAGGTAAGAGGTCGTAGGTATACCTACTGTTAATAGTTGATTCAGAAGTGTTTAATTATTTAATTACAATGTATATTATCGATTTCGGATGTTTTATTACTATATTTGTTGATATTTTATTCATTCCACTCACTTCGGTCCATAATCCTACCTCTTCCCTTACAAACTACTTGCATGGGACAAACTGCGAATGGGACCAACTGCGAATGGGACAAACTGCGAACGGGACCAACTGCAAATGGGACTAACCGCGAATGAGACCATAATTTGCGAACGGAGGACGAAGTGCGAAAGGGACGAAGTGCGCATAACCCGGTGCGCTCGATACGCCATACCACCGCACCGCACAGTGGACCGACATATATTTTCGGTACCGCACCAAGTTCAATGTCGAACCACCGTACTGATTAATAATAATAATATTTGACGCCTTGTGCGCCACACGATCGGATGTGGTTCGTCAGCGGACCGCGCTCGTGGTTCGGCCGCACCATGTTCGATCGTCTATTTGCACTTTTACCGTCGTCACAGGGTATGGAAAGAAATATTTTAGAGTCCGATTGCTTGCTGTCTTAACTAATATATCTGCATAAGTGAAGTATCATCAGCTCATCATTAATTTTTGTTCAATATTGGGTGATTGATTACCAAAGTGACAAAAAAAAGGGTGTGAGGAAATGTTGTTGAATAAGTAAAATTAATATTTTTCGTTCCATTGTACATCGAATATTGTGCACACTCTGTTAAGGATCTTGCGATATATTTTGTATGTTATGATAGCATATTACATATATATATATTATATATTATATTGTAACATACATATATTTAGCATGTTAAGATAACATCTTTGCATCGCTCGGCATCTTAACATAAAATGTCCATATCGCTCGATAGCTTAAGATGTATATGAAAATATTATATTATCTAAGCTGTTTATGATAGTTCATACAAAATGTACCTATAGTGAGCGATATTTTATCATAACATAAAATATTATAGTATCTTCGCCGTGTGTGACGCCCTTAAAAGACTAATAATCAATTCTATTGGTAACAATAATTTAAATCGCAACTGAGGAAAAAACTATAGGTAACAATTAATTTCAAACTTTACTTTAATTAATAACACACGAATTTGAGATTATGCATAAATTTTATTTGCCCGGCTTTAATTTTATCTTGGCAGTTCTATTTTTAAATATTGTCTCTTTTTTATTATTAATGGACAGTCTCGACATTTTCATTTAGTTTAATCTAAAAAGATTGCATACTTATCAATAATATTAATTCGAAAGTAATCCTGAACTTTGATGCAGTTTAACCGGGTTAGCCCGTCAGTGTAATTTCGTAATTTTATTTAATATAATATCACTTGAGTTGACAGATAAAATGCATCACATGTGATGTATTGGCAAAAAGAGATAAATATATATAAATGGTATAAGAGTAAAAGAGACAGATAAAATGCATCACATATGATGTATTGGTAGATACGAAATGCGCTGTCAGTGTCCTCAATTGTCGGCCGTCAACACTCGTCTTGTCAAAATAAAACCAAGCTTATTCGCCGTGTTTATCACTTTGTTTGTTTCATTAGTTTGTAGAATTATTCTGCCTGTTACTAATATTATTTGTGTGTAAAAAGTGTAGAAAGTCCACGTTATTATGATCTGTTTTAGTGATATCATATATTAAAAATGTGTGATAGTGACGATGGTGGCGACTCCGGTCGCTGTGGTATGGATTTGACTGGATTTCTATTTGGTAATATTGACGAAAGAGGTCAGCTTGAAGATGATGGTCTTCTCGATGGGGAGTCTAAGCGTATGTTGTCTTCGCTCACTAGACTCGGTTTGGGCTCTATGTTATCGGAAGTCTTGGATGAAGAAGAAATCAGTAAAGAGGACGAAGAAAAAGGTTAGCATTTTCAGAAACCTTTCAACATGATTGAAGTCGCGCCTTGTATATAAATCTTTAGCGTCAGCAGCCGCTACAATACAATATATTGGACTGTTAAAATATATAATATTTGTTTTTGTCATAAATGTTACAGGCTTAAGAGATTCTTGTTAAATATATACCTATATGTCGTGGCCAAATTATAAAATTGATCAGCATTTCTAAAATGGCTGGGCATTTCACATTGGACAGTTTTAGCTGGCTAAAACTGTCCATATTGTTTAAACATCAATAGTTGATGATATGTAGTGGCCATATGTAAGGTTTTCGTGATATCAAAGGTTAATTATAAAAGAAGGAGCATATATTTCAAATAGTTGTGTTGTAAAGACATTCCACTTCACTTTTATCTTCAATTGACTTATAACTTTAGTGTTCGCTTTTTATCAGTATAATTCAGTCATGTCAAGTCAGCTACCATGATGCAATACTAAAACAAAACAATATCAACCGCTTGAACCATGATGTAACTATTTTACAATATGATCATTATTGTTCGACAGAATCATGAAGTGTTAATATTGTCAAATGCTGATTTTTCATTAATCTGGTCAGACTACATCATTATGTAGGCGTGTATTTGACCATTAGTCCAAATGGTTAGCCGCATCATGCAGTGATCAATTCTATGATCTGGTTATGACAAATACATGCTAACTACTATACTATACTGAAAATACTGAGAGCTTTCCATTAATACCAAAATATTTGATTCTATTTTGCAGATTATACCCAAAAAAGTCCATCAGCTGTTGACTTCTTTGATATAGATGATGTAGCAGAAGAAATCAAAGTAAGAATGCTTATTTATTAGAACTAGATGATAAAATGTTCCGATTTGTAATGTCAGAATTACTTATTTTTGTTTTCTTTATTCTTTTAATCTAGTGTGACTTGTTATGCAGGATTATGATGTGTTCTCTTTTCCACTGGTATTGGATTAACTATAAAGATAGATTATTTAACACACAGATGCTGTATACAAATAAGATTTCAATTTTTTTAAAGTGCTGATATTTACTATCAGAAGTACTAAACTGGTTGTTACTTAGTATGTAACCATTAACCTGTCAGTTGTTGGAATACCAGACAAAGTTAAAACCTATTGTGTCTGGCCGGTGGTATGCAACTCCCACTCAATAGGTTAATTGTTACATTATAGTATAAATCTTGTTAGTCAAGTTATTACTATCTTTGGCTATGCAATAATGTTGCACTTCTTTCGACTCTGTTTATAAGCACTTCCATAATCAATGTTGGTCATGGGTGTCTTCTCAGTAGAAAGTTTAGACTATACACCACCACATTGGCCCAGTGTTGGCCGGCGACTATATATCTTCAGGATTGTTTCATATTGTTAAGGACTGTTATTATCAGTCAACTCTCATGCTAATTTTCTTTTAAAATAATTTTATTGGTAAATTAATATTATAATTTAGAAACGATAAAATTGATTTAAATTGATATACAAATTGGAATACATTTCAATTTGGATTGGATGTTTTGTCATTGTGGTTTTTGCTTGTGTGTTTAATTTTTGATAAAAGAGTAGGAGCAAGTATTTGCTAGTAGTTACATTTAATTCTGTGCTTTTAATGTAGTGCTAATAAAATGCTACTGTGCTTTGGCAGTGTAAGACTTAATCTCCTTAAATAATAATACAATGGATTACACAGAGGAAGCCATAGTAATTTTAGTGGTAGTATTTGAATCCCTAAGTATATGTTACTACAAATGGTCTCAGTCTGGGTGTTCTTTATATCCTTGCTTAAATGTTTTGTTAAACCCACTGTGAAACAGGAATGATTTCAAGTGCAAGAATCATCTCTCAAATAGAAAAATCAACAATATATTAAATGTATAGTCATAGAATAGCTATGAAGCTGTGAATTGTTTCTTATAATTTATCTTTCAAATAAAAGAATCACTGCCTTTGCCTTTGACAGAAATCTGAGTATGATTATTAATTTTGAGGATCATTTTTCCTACAAAGCCAATGTACTCAAGATGTAGATATCACATTACTATTGAATCCTTTCAATCTGTCAGCATCTGGCCCAGGCTTAACAGGCTACTGCAGCTCGAAATGTTAATAATATTTACTTGCATCTGTAGTTTGGTTTTATTTATAGTGCATCATGGCTTGTAGCAAACAAATTAAGTATATTGTATTTTCAAATTATTTAAGAGTTAATTTAAAACTGATGGTATAGGGTGATGCATGGATTTCAACAGTCAGATTTTTTAGTATAATATAAACCAAGTACTAAAATATTTGCCTTACCAAATATACCATTGGTTACTTTGAACTTGTTTGTTAAAATGTATTTTGTTTGTATATATTAAGTATGGAATTTGAAAGCTATTGTGTTGTAATTAAATCTGATTTACTGAGAATTCATTAAAATATTCTTAGAATCGAAACTATGATATTATTGACTGAATAATCTAAATATATATAAATTAAACTATGAATCTAATGAATTCTCAGTAAATTATAAGTGAACGCCACTTTGATTGTTGTTTGTGTTAACACTAGGACATAGACATTAGCACTAACCAAGCTGCACGGAATGATACAAGCGCAGAGGCACGAGGAACACACAACATAAAGTCCGAGGTAGATGATACAAATTGTCCACAGAGTGAAGAAAAATCTAAAGAAGAAAACTGGAAAGATGATAATATATTTACACAGAGCGAGAGAACTAATGATGAGGGTTATGAAGGTGATATGGAAGGAGATGGAGAACTTATGCCACCACCAGCCACAATACCGTAAGTTGTATTTTGTTATTTATAATTATTTATTATGAAATATTGTTCAATAGGGTTGACTTACAATTTTTTAATATTTAGGTCAATTAGTTACATTAACCAAAACCCATAACTATAAAATACAAAGTATTAGGTCTTTACCTATGAAATTGCTGTTTTTCATGAAATAAATTAGGCATATTTTTCTATATTTTTTACTTCTATTAATCAAAGTAATCACCCATGCAATCAATGCATCTTTGCCAACGCGCTTATTGATGCCCTTGAAGAAATCAGCTGGATGGGAGGCATCAAATTCTTCAAAGGCATTTTGTACTGCCTCTCGGGTATTGAATTTTTTTCCCGCCAAGAAGTTATCCAAATTCTGGAAAAAGTAGAAGTCTGTAGGCGCAAGGTCTGGTGAGTACGGTGGATGACGGAGAACTTCCAACCCCAGCTCTTGTAGCTTGGAGACCGTCTGCTGTGCAGTATGAGGTCGCACGTTGTCGTGCAGGAGCAGTGGAGCCGAACGATTGAACAAAGCTGGTTGGAGACGTGCGAGCTTCTCCATCATTGTGTTCAGTTCTTCACAGTACACATCTGCAGTAATGCTCGTCCCGTTTGGTAAGAAGTTGTGATGAATTACACCGGCGTTAGACCACCAAACAGTGACCATCACTTTTCTAGGGGTAAGTTTTCGTTTAGGGCATTGTTTGGGTGCTGAACCAGATTACAAACAACTTGCTGAGCGCTTACGATTGTCGAACAGGATCCATTTCTCGTCACAAGTAACAATGCGGTTTAAAATTCCTTCATTTGTATGCCTGTTGAGCAGTGCAAGGCACACCTCGACGCGTACTTCGCGCTGGCGATCATTGGGTTCGTGGGGTACCCATTTGTCAAGCTTTTTTACCTTAGCAATTTGACGCAAATGAACCAATATTGTTTTGATGCTAACGTCGAAAGCTGCTGCTAATTCAGCCGTAGATTGACTATAATCAGCTTCCACAATCGCCTTTAATTCGTCATTGACGACAAAAGTTTTCGGACGACCACGGGGTTCATTTTTCAGATCAAAATTTCCAGAACGGAAGCGGGCAAACCAATAACGGGTGGTACGTTCGTTTGTAGTGTTCGCTCCGTAAACGTCGTTGAATGTCGTTGCGTGCCGCTTGTGCCGCTTTGCTGCCACGACGGTACTCATACTCCATAATTACT
The DNA here is from genome assembly GCA_963675205.1 of Catocala nupta. NCBI lineage: Eukaryota > Metazoa > Arthropoda > Insecta > Lepidoptera > Erebidae > Catocala > Catocala nupta. The sequence goes on along the minus strand of OY776084.1, from coordinate 18,329,425 downwards.
CGAATTTTAACGTATCCATAATGACGAAAAATGTTCGAATGCGATGAAAACAAAACAGTAACTATTAAACAAATGATGATTTTAGAAAAAAGAATTCCATGTTTTTAAAATAAAATCAATTTGAAATTAGAAACATCAGCCAAAAAAAATATTTTGATTTGGAATGGCCAGTACGGCAGAACGGCAATTATAAAAAGATACAAGTGTTTTCACACTTGTATCTGGTAGAAGGGTTAATTGTTATCACTAATATAAGAGTGTTGTAGTTCCTCAATTGAGTAGAACCTGTCATGTTGTAATCACCTATGCTCTACTATTATTAAATATCATATTATGATTATTCAATATTAGATTAACATTATTGCAGTTATTAATTATGTAGGCCAATATTAAAGAGGACATATTTTATAATTTGTAGGTCAAGATCTGGGCAGTCAGAAAAGCCAAAAAGGTTGGAGACACCACTGGCTGCTATGCTACCATCTAAATATGCCAATATTGATGTCAGAGAACTGTTTCCAGACTTCAGACCAGATAAGGTGAGTCATTTGAGCTTTAAGACATTGAATATACAAGACAAGACAGACAAGAATTCTAATGTGTTTTATTCACAATTTTGTGAGATACCTGTAATAATCACAGATGTTGAGAGCAATACCTGTCATGCTATGGCCATTAATTGCTTGCTTATTGCACATCATTAATATGTGTCAGTGTTCCATCACCAAATCTTTAGACCATGTATGTACATACAATTATAGTCTGACGCCCATCTTAGAGGACAAGCCTATTGCCGTTCTAACTAAGCACTGCTTTACCAGACTACATGCTGTTACTGAGAATTTCTTGTCAGAAAACTCAATATCATTGCTGGATCCAGGATTCAAATCTGAGACCTCATGCAAACCAGTAACTTTCACTACTGCTGCGCCACCGAGATAGTTGGTAATATTTCGAGTTGCTAGATAGGAAATATCTATATTGAAGCATCATAGCAGTTTAAGGCACGATTTTACTACAATATCGCAAACATAGCTGAGTTTGAATGAATCTGTTAAGTCCTGGCGAGCAGGTGGTGCATTCCGTTCAGGAACATTTAAGGGCATCACATTATTTATATTGCTAAACTTATACATTTCAGGTACTATTATTCTCACGCCTCTTCGGTCCAGGAAAGCTATCAAGCTTGCCCCAAATATGGCGTGGTGTGAAGAAGCGCAGACGCCGTAAGCGCAGTGGCAGTACAAGTAGTGATACTCCGCCAGCGCCTGCAGATAACCAGGAACCACAATATGCCAGTGATGATGAGGAGAAATTGTTGAAGTAAGTGAAGTATATTTAATAGTAACTGCATTGTTGTCATTTGCCTTTGGTCCTGAGGATTGGGGGTATATTCTGTTTAAACTGCTATTGTATTTTGTATTCTGAATTTGAATTGAATTGATTCTGGAATTTCTGTCTAGTCTTAAAGCTCTAGTATAGTCTATTATATAATATAAATTTTATTTCCATAATCAATGCTACAAATATTGTGTAAAATTAAACATATTAAAATTATAAGTACAAAATGATTAAACTAGTAGAAAGGTCACCCATCCCTGTACTAGTTAAGAACCTGTATCACAGGTGACGGGGCCTTACAATGCAACAAATTCAGTAAACTAACGCAAGGAACAGACTTAAGATATAATCAAGTATAGTGCTATTTTATAAATATTAACATAACTTAAATACTAAATTAAATTAAACACATCGCCGAAATATCAAATTTTGTAGATATAGGTAAGAATCTAGGTTATTATGTAATTCATTATTAAAAACATAGGTTGTTTTAGGTCTCTAAGTGATTAAGATCACACTCAATAGGGACAGCCATATTCCGAGGGAGTTCATATTGACAACCTTTTTCTATATTGGGGTGTATATGAGTGTATGTGTAGGTATATGGGCGTATGCGTATATGTGTGTATAGTTGGGGTAGGTAATCCGAGGGTGCGTGTCGGGTTCCTCTCTTCCCAATAATTTTATTACAATGGACTGCCACCAAATAACGCCTACTTCGATTTAATATAAAGTAAATAAATGTTTATTTTTAATAAGTCTGCATAATAAGTACTCAATAACCTTTCTGTATAATAGTGTGTCTGATCATATTACTAATGGATAAACAACAGAGCACCGAGATTTGGGTCGCAGCGGGGTATATAGAAAATGGATGACACAGGTACACATTACTAGTATCCTCAATTAAAGACAGGTTTACATTAACAGTGTAAGAAACGGGTTAGAATCTGTTGATTCCATGAACCATAAATTAATAAATAATGTTTTCTTTATTAATTTACTGTTCACTTTTTTACAGTAGAATACTTAGTTACCTAAAGGACAAATATTTAATATTTCTTGTTTAGTTAACGTCCAAAGACCAATAAGTTCTATCATTATTCATTACTGAAAATGTATGTATATCTTATCACTAAATATATTGCTGAAACTTATACTTAACTTAAAATTACAGGCCTATGGAAGAGAATCAACAGTCAAACAGCGACAATAATGCTTTTCAGTCGGGCGATAAGTCTCAAAGACCGACGCCGGCGCACTGGCGGTTTGGACCAGCGCAAATGTGGTACGACATGCTCAATGTTCCTGAGACTGGCGATGGATTCGATTATGGTTTTAAGATAAAGGTGCGTATTTTATTCTTTCTATGTCAGCATTTTTAGTGTAGCTTTGGCTAAATACTTATAAAATGCTGTTATGTCCCAAATCGCGATAAAATAAATACCTATGGATCTTTTTGCACCTCAGATTGTCAACAACATAATCTCACCGCGGCTAGATTTGCAGGTTGAATGTATTAGAGAGGCATATGATAGGCAAAAGGAGGAAGGAGGCAGTTGTGGTTTGGTCGGCAAGGTTCCGGCAAACTGCTTCCCAAATCCTCAGGCAGCTTATAAAAAAGGTTGAATGTTCTAAATCCAATCTGCAAATCTATCTATAAAAGTTAGAGAACAAGTATTTCTGTATTTAACCAAAAATAATATCGACCACTATAGTAGCTATAGTAAATCCATAGTAGATTTCTAGTAATAAGAGAAACAACAAATTTATTTACTGCAATATCAAATTACCTCTTAGGCACCTTCACCGGAGAGAGAGGACCAACCGAAACCCAAGGAAGTTGAAGAAGAGACCCCAGAAAAATCTGAGAATGAAGAAGATCCAGACAGTGGCTTCCCTGATGACTCTTTTCTTATGGTGTCGCAGTTGCAATGGGAAGATGACGTCATATGGGATGGTAGCGAGATCAAACATAAGGTATATGACATTACTACTTACTATATGTACTTATCCTAATGCATACTAATAATCATATAAAATCGGTTTTGATAAAAGGTGTAATTTGTATGTTAGATGACAGAATGCTGCCTCTTAATTTCAATTAGTCTCTATAAAAAATCTTTGTGGCTAATTTATAGGTATATTAATATAATAAAGCTTAAGACTTTGTTTGTTTGTTTGGTTGAACACTCTAATCTCAGGAACTACGGGTTCAAATTGAAAAATTATTTTCGTGTTGAATTCCCCTTTTATCGAGGAAGGCTATAACATCAGGCTACAACCAATAGGAGCGAAGCATCAATAAAAAAATGTTGCACTACGGGGCAAATTCTCATAATATGTGTCGCAGACAAAGTTGCCCGAGTCGGCTGGTAGCCTATAAAGTTTAGACCCAAGAGTTTGAGTGTTGACCAAGATAAAAAATTGATTCGTACATCCAAATTTTTAAAATATTACCTTATTGTTCGTTTTCGCCTAGGGTCACATATGTTGACTTTAAGTGACTCTGCCCTTAAAAAAACCCTTGTAAAAAACAAAAAGGTCGTAGTTGTGGCCTGCTATACGATTTTAACCTTAGGAGTGGTCATCCGTCACTCAAGTCGATAGTACATATACTACGACTCTTCTGACTGATTAACTGTCAGCCGGACCGTGATATTTATCCCCTGCTGGCAGCACAGTGACTCTAGAAGGGCGACAAAGCATAAGTGAAATTCTGGTGTTGCCAGCGTACAAAACCTGCGTATACAAAACCTATACCATAAGGCGTGCCTGTTCGCCCGTTTGCTACTTAATATATAAAATAGCATAATCGGTCTTCATTTTTGTTCTGTTTGTTTAAAGATCTTGGTTATTTTCAGGTGTTAGCTCGATTGAATAGTAAGAGCAATGCTGCTGGCTGGGTGCCAACATCAGTGAGTCGTACTGCGCAACAGTTTTCACACCCGAGGCCGCAACCACCCGCGCCTATGCAGCCTAAACCTGCTACGTAAGTTTACAGAACATTGATGCTAGAAGCTTAGATTTATGCTAGAATTTATTAGATGTAGCTGTGAAGATGACTACAAGGCGTTATAATTATAATTGAGTCAAAAGGTGCAAAGAAGTGTACACATTATTAACCTCTGAGTCTTCTTCAAAGAGGTTAATGAAAACACTATGTGGGTCTGTGTGTCTGTCTGTTAGTGACAGGCATAGCTCCGGAACCACTGGACCGATTGACTTGTAACTTGGTGTGCAGACACCTTGGGGTCATCCCTCGGTCTAGTTTGAATACGGGCCAAAAGGTACCCGAGATATAGGGGTCATAAGGTCAGGGGATATCCACCAACAGAGTGATTTGGAAGTACAAGGGAGAGGCTTTTGCCCAGCAGTGGGACATTACAAAAAGCTGATGAAAATAAAAAAAAAGGTCACATGAAGACGAAGAGGTTGAATCCTGGGTTTTTACACCCATCTCGTTTTCTACGAAACTGACTCTGTTGTCAAGCCATGGTACGCTCGACTGTGGAACACGCCTAACCAACAACAAACTATTCTTTAATAAAATCTCTCTTAATAAGTAAAGACTATGCTGTTGCAGTTTGTACCGTAGGTCCAACCTATCTATCTATTTATCTATATAATCGCCTAAAATTTTGAATTATAAAGTGTGCAAATGTTTTTAAATTATAAAGTGTACCGCCTTATCAAACGGTACTCCTCGCTTTTCATGCTTCGGAACCGCACAATTGGTGTTAGTGCATTTGTTTGTAGAATATACAGGTGTCCCAGAATATGTGAATCAAATTGTAACGGGAGATTTCTTATGTACGGACCTTTCAAACGTGCTAAATAAAAAAATAAAATATGTTATGACTTTGTGTAAAAATAAAAAATCTATGTTTTAAAAAAGTACGACATTTTTTAGACTTTCTACTACAGGTGCTTCGTTTATGGCTAATTTAATTTTTCCCACCATTATTATTTGTGAAGGATTGATTCGTCAAACTATAAAACTGACGCAGTTTTGAAGTCGTAACATTATTTTGGTGTATTTTTTGCACCAAAAAAATCTTGTAAGTTTGACCAAAAACACAATATACTATTTTTATTTTTTTAATTAGCTCTTTTGAGAGTTCCTTACCTAAGGAATCTCCCGTTACAATTTGATTCACATATTCTGGGACACCCTGTATGAATTGGTTTGAGCTCATTAAACAACACATTTTGACTTTTAATGAGTTATGACTATCATACCTTATTTTATAATATAAGCAATACTACTGCAGTAACTCGTAGTGTTGCAATACTACACTGCGTGAATGCAATCTTATATATCTATTATCTGCCGTTTTGTTTATGCATATGTCAGAGTGTAAGTAAAAATTTATAGAAAAATTTGTTTCCTAGGGCCGCAGCAGCAAAAGGCCCTGACAACTCTGCCGATGGCGAGGACAACACTTGGTACAGTATATTCCCCGTTGAAAATGAAGAGTTAGTTTATGGAACATGGGAGGAAGAAGTTATATGGGATGCAGAGAATATGGATAAAGTACCTAAACCGAAGATACTGACGCTTGATCCGAATGATGAGAATATTATTCTGGGTGTACCTGACGATGTTGATCCCTCGAAGATTACAAGAGGTATGAATCTCTGTCATAAGTCTTTTATTTGATTATACATTGCCCAGTGGTGACAAGGAAGCATAACAACTGATTATGCATTTTTTGTTTCTATTAAGCAATTAAAACAATTATTTTATAATAATATGTTCAGACAAATTATTTACAACATGACTAACCTAAAGAGAATAAAAGAACAACAGTATTTAAAAAGCGTCAATATATATTTTTGATGAGGGGACCTCATTGTTGTCAATTGGCAATGTCTAGAAAACTGGCAGCATTGCCACGTTGGATAGCAATGCTTATTCTTTGCGTAAAGAAAATACCAGTTGTCAAGTCACGCAAGATTTCGATCAGCTGCTTAGCTAGGTTTCTATCACTTTAACCCCATGTTTTAACACCAAAGGGCTCAAATATATGTAATCATCATATAATAATTTAAATTTGTTAACTTCTAAAAGTAAATTTCTATCAAAATATTTTATTACATTATTTTCTGCATGCTAACGACTTTATCTTCTACAGAGCGAGGTCCCGCTCCAAAAGTAAAGATTCCCCACCCGCACGTGAAGAAGTCAAAGATCCTGTTGGGCAAGGCGGGAGTCATCAACGTGTTGCAAGAAGACGCGCCGCCGCCACCGCCCAAATCTCCTGACAGAGATCCTTTCAATATTTCCAATGATGTGTAAGACTCATTTACGTTTATATTTTATCCTTATACCTATAACATAGATGCAAGTGGATACATGTGACTTCATTTCAATTTAATTTCAATCATCTATTGCAATCCATACATCTGTACTTACACAGGTGTTACATTAACATATAAACATTATGGATCATGTTGGGCATAGCATTTATGGTTCTTCAAATGGCATTTGTTCTGTTGCAGATAAGTTCAAGTAAATCATACGATATATTCAAGTGTATAATTTGCCATGAAGGTATCCATGTCAAATTATATCATAACAGATATAGGGATTTAATCATAAAAACGTAAAAAGATAAAGCTATTTGTGCATTTATTAAAAAAAGGGAAATCTGCTGGGTCTCTAAGTTTGTGCTACAACACTTGCACCACGCCATTTTCTTAGAGGCCGCAGATAATATGTTACGTTTACTTTGGTTTAACAATGCATATAGTACTTTTTAAAATTGATGTGAGCTATATAATGTCAAGTTTGAGTATTTTGTTCGTAAACAATGATTTTTGAATCTTTGCTACAGTTGGGTAACAAAGTAATATATTTGTATAGGTATTACCAGCCGAAATCGCAGAACCCGCGCTTAAAAGTGGGCGGTGGTCAGCTGATCCAGCACAGCACGCCGGTGGTGGAACTGCGCGCCCCCTTCATCCAGACGCACATGGGCCCGGCGCGCCTGCGCGCCTTCCACCGGCCCGCCATGCGCAAGCTGTCGTACGGGCCGCTGGCCGCGCCCGGCCCGCACCCCGTGCAGCCGCTGCTCAAACATATCAAGAAGAAGGCCAAGGTACCTCGCTTAATATTTGACGAATTAATCAGATCGACAGACTTGATATAAATTTACGAGAAAATTAATTGTGCGGTATCAAAAAAACCGCCTCATTCAGTAAATCGATTTAAGGACCCCTCGAATCAAACCGATAACAAGTTATCGTAAAGAAACTGCCAGAAATCGAAAAATAGAAGAATTTATAGTACACCTTATATCGAGTCTCGACCTCAAATCCTGAGACTCATTGACGATTATTATTTTTAGTTTACACATCTCATTTTCTTGTATCTGTACTCAGCATGTAGCGACTCTAGTTTCTGATTGATCCGATAAATTGATCTCGCAACACTCGATTGGTTTGCAAAAGTGGATTCGTACCATTTTTATATGATACGAATTCACTTTTGCAAACCAATCGAGATGCCTAATTTTGATTAAATTGTATTTTACTGCGTATAATATATCAATCATTATACTCATAATCCTTTCCTACCTCCTGTCTGATATAAAAATTAACTAACCTAATTCCTACAGCAACGCGAGGCCGAGCGGTTAGCTTCGGGCGGAGGTGACGTGTTCTTCATGCGTACTCCGGAAGACCTGAGCGGGCGCGACGGCGAACTTGTGCTGGTGGAGTTCTGTGAGGAACACCCGCCGCTCATCAGTCAAGTCGGCATGTGTTCTAAGATCAAGAATTATTATAAACGGACGGCTGCTAAGGTATGTGAATTTTAGACCAATGTCTTTTTCAAACTGTGTAGGTATCTATGTGATATCTTATATATAAAATTCTCGTGTCACAATGTTCGTTCCCGTACTCCTCCGAAACGGCTTGACCGATTCTCATGAAATTTTGTGAGCATATTGAGTAGGTCTGAGAATCGGCCAACATCTATTTTTCATACCCCTTAGTGATAAGGGTTGTCCAACCCTAAATTTTTTTTTGAATCTTTTGGTCAAAACATTTTTTATGGCAAAACAACATTTGCCAGGACAGCTAGTTGAATTATATTATATGAATATTATTCAATTTTGTGATATTCAATCACCTTGTTCTAGTTTTTCTTGACTAAATTTTTCTTTACTTCCTCTTGGGCATGTCACAAACTCAGTTTAGTTACACTTAGTCTTTGGAATATTCTGCTGGGATACACCGGATCAGCATAGGACCTATAACATGCTGATTTGGTGTATTCTGAACATAGTGGTTCATATACTACTTGTGTTTGAATTGACTTCTCAAACTCTGCTTATGCATGCTTTGGTAAGCTAAAGACTAAAGACTTTCTTCACGTTCGTGAATACATATACCTAGTCGATATGGAGAGATAATCAAGTTTAAAACATCCTAACATTAAGAGTTGATCTTTGATATGCCGTACAAAAATAGCTAACAGTACGATCGTATGCACATTATAACTATAGTCTTTAATATTTATACCTACCTTCGACTTTGTATATGTATGTTTACAATAATGTTTCCAGGATGACGGTCCCAAACCACTGAAGTATGGTGAAGTAGCGTACGCGCATACGTCCCCGTTCCTCGGTATCCTACCGCCGGGCGCCACGCAGCCCGTCGTAGAGAACAACATGTACAGAGCGCCGGTATACGAACATACGCTGCCGCAGACCGACTTCCTAATTATAAGGACACGGTAAATCTTATTATCTTACGTAATAAAATAACATATAAAAAATAATTTCATATATGTAGCGGTTTCTTCTTCATACCTGATGTGATTATCACAACCATTACGACAATCCTCACAGTTCCGTCTCTGTCCCATTTAGTAAGATCTCGTCAAATTGACTACATCAATATCGTGCTCAGGTTGACTGATGGTATTCTAGCAATAAAAATTGGCTGACAAGGATTTTATTATAAAAATGTTAACCTCTGCAAATGTTATGAAATATACTTACTTACTTAAATAATTAAATCACAGCTGGATTTTTCAAAGTTAAACCACATTATTGCTAACCAATGTGTGATCGAATCCTAGAATTAATTATGATTATTCGATTTCTCTTTTTTCAGGCAATCGTATTACATTCGTGAGGTAGATGCTCTCTTCGTGGCTGGACAGGAATGTCCTTTATATGAAGTGCCTGGCCCGAACTCTAAGAGAGCCAACAATTTCGTACGAGATTTCTTGCAGGTCAGTTCTTACATTAGGCGTACGTAATTACGAAAACGATTGCATTGCAGTTAATCGTTAATAATATTATAATTCAATTATTATTATATATTAACAAGATATTATTATACTAATAAAAACAATCTATTAAATTAGGATTATTGGTATTGACAGTAAATAAATGAATTCTGAACAAGCAGTGAAACTCAAACAAGTTGAGCTAACACAAAATTTCTGGGCTATGCTGGTAAATAAAATTTAAATTGGTAATAGTACATTTGTCTCCGTAGGTATTTATATACAGATTGTTCTGGAAATCCCGCGACAAGCCAAGACGTATAAAGATGGACGATATCAAGAGAGCGTTCCCTTCACACTCGGAGAGCTCCATTCGAAAGCGTCTCAAGCTATGTGCTGACTTCAAACGCACTGGATTGGATTCTAATTGGTATGTATTTTTTCTGTTCTTGATTGTATTGTCATAAGATATAATTAGATGCTTAGACAATTGCAAATGTAGCTAAAGCAAATTAGGTACTAATATTCTTTTAAACCCTCCAGCTAAGCTAGAATGCTTGTAATTAAACAAATTTAATACTGATTTTATCGCGTTTTTATAAGAACTAAAATTTCGTAATTTTGGAACTTTACTATTGTTAAACACTTTTACTAGATACTATTTACTTATATTTAAGCTATTTAAATTATGAAACTATTTAGATTTAATTTTACACTTTGCCCAACGTTTCGGTTGCCTTTCACCAGCCATGTTCATAGGGAGCTTTTTTATATTGAAATTAAACTAAGTACTTTATACACACTTTGTCGCGTCGTTTATTTTAAAACACTTATATTAAATCATTTTTAAATAAAATTATGTACCTAATAAAAGTGTTTTAAAATAAACAATGCGGCAAAAAACGTATAAATTTGTTATTTCAATGTTAAACATTCGCGTAAACCTAAGACAATATTATAGAATGCTTGTGTTAGGAGTAAGTTCACATCGGTATTTTTGTTGGGTTGTTTAGGTTTTAACTCATTAGAGACGAGGCGATCATACGATCAGATGGTTGGAACTTTTATTGGGTATGATCGAGGCACCGATTCTTCACCACAAATGTTGCAGATTGTTTGTGCCTAACAACTATTATCGTAGTAGAAAGCACCGATTGCTGGCGGTTCCAGCGTGCCGTACTTGTGGCACGTTGTAACTCACCCATAGCTCCCTCACTAAAGCAGCTTAACGCTCTCTTAGACGTTAACCCAGAAATTGATATTTTTGCGGATGAATCATAAGTATTATTATTAGAATGTATGAGGTACTGTGAGCAGAATGCGTGAATGCTAAACTTTAAATTTATATTATACTAGCGACCCGCCCCAGCTTCGCACGGGTAGAACAAAACCTTAACAAATTATATACCTAAACCTACCCTATGAATCTATCTATTGGTGAAAATCGCATGAAAATCCGTTCAATAGTTTTTGAGTTTATCGCAAACAGACAGACAGACGCGGTAGAGGACTTTGTTTTATAATATGTCGTGATTATTAAATAAATAATTATTAAATAGTGTACTTAGTGCAAGTCGTTCTATTTGATGTAAAATAAATAAATAGGATAAAAGAAAGAAGAAAGAAGTTTCAAATCTGGTAGTAGAAGTAATTGTCAAATAACAGAAAAAAGATGCACGATATAAAAACTAAGACGTAATCGCTATTTAACTGCAGTTGTGTGAGGGCAGGAGGAAATAGCGAGACATTCCTACCTCGACCACACTTTTTCAAATAACCTAATTTAAAATATTAGTTGCCTCTTTATTTTGCAACTAATTTTTAAACTGTTTGCACAAAATGTTTTATATTAATTGCTATTTGCTCTTGTGTGTAACATTAATATACAAAACATTGGCCACCACACTTCCTTTTTTTTTACGTGTGCGACGAAGAGGTTATGTCGGGCTCACCGGGGGCAAGATACCCCGGTAATACCGACTGATGGTAGGTTTCCATGGTGTTCCTCGACATAACCATAGATGGCGAGGCCGCGCGAATCGCTTTCACATGCAATCGCGATCCCGCCGAGGTTTCGGCCCGCCGCACTGTGGGCTGAAAATCGACCTCCATAGACACCGTTTAGTTTCTCCATAGACCGTTTTGTTGACAGATATGGCTTCTATTAGCTATTATACACATAACAATGTCGTCTGAGCTAACTCCGCACAGAAATGAATTTATTATAAGGTTTTTTCGAAAAAAATGTATGGAGCTAGCATGAAAAATCTGAATATGTCTGAACTTGCAAGGAAAACCGTAATATCCTCAGAGATGGTTATAGGACTAATTATTTGTGATTTTTTGACATACTTCATATAACGGTACCTGCTGCAGAATTTTTTTTAAAAATCATCTAATTTTTAATTAATTTTTTTTAACATTAAACGATTTGTTTTATTGTAAAAGTAAAGAAACAACACGTTATATGCATATAATACTAAATCTTCGCCAGTTATTTGTTAAAATATCAAGAAAATTATTTTTGCCTTACATAGTATATATGTTTTAAAACAGGTAATTGGATACCATTACTAAACTTTGCATACAGGTAAACCACTGAATATTAAATTGGCCTTCTAATGAGTTCTGAATAAGAGATTAAGTGATTTGCAATATCGCACAATGGTAACTACGGAGTACACTAATTAAATTCTTACAGGTAAGTACATAGGTAAACTAATTAGTTAATTAGACATGTTACGAGTTCTAAGAAATATTTTCGACAACTGTCTAATTATTTTATTATTATGTCTAAATGAAGGTATTTTTTTAAATCATTAAATTCTACTAATGTCAAAGTAAAGATCAATCGATAAGTTAGTTATTTTATTAACGCTAATAATAGGAATTAAATAAAAAGAAAAATAAATTAAAAAGGTATTTTTTAATAGTTGATAAAATTTATATAAAACAAAACATAGGTACAAAAGTATGCAAAAATATAAATAGGTACAAGAATAGTAATATAAAATATTTAAAAATAAATCAATTGCAAAACATAGTTACGTACCAAAGCTAAATAACGAAAGATCATGAAAAAATTACATTGAATAGAATTATAATTAAAAGCACAAAAAGTTTCTAGTTTTCCTTATCACTCTCGTCGATTTCTGAATCAGAATCTAGATTGCCTAGAAACTCAAAGTCAGTTTCTTGAAACTGAATTAAATTGAGGGTTTCAGGAAATAAATCCTCCTTTTTCTTGGCATCTAACTTGGGCCTTTGTACATTTATAAAAGGATCCGAAGAAACAACTAACATATTAAGGATATCATGATTCGAATCTTGCCTGCTCTTTTTCTGCGAATGATGTTCCCGAAACCTCCTAAAATCTTTATTGCGAGACTCGGATGCTTCTTCCGAGAGACTTCCTATGGGTACAACATCATTCTTCTCGATTATGTCTGCCCCGTGTATAAGTAATTTGTGGACGGTTGATGACATATAGTACCAGTCATATAATTCCACGTACCTCTCTGCTGTTTTGAAGGCATAATCTTTAAATTTAATTATATCTACTTTTTCCCCGGAAGTTATTGCCTGTAAAATCACAGCAAATCTTCTTATTAGTTCTTCGTCCAACCCAGTAATGGCTGCAGTTTTATGGGGAAATTTGAAAAACTTTCTTGCAGTGTTGCCGTCATTAGTAGTTCCGGAACCTTGTTTAACAATGTAATAATAATAATAATAATAATAATAATATTTTATTTCTCTCCCACAAAAAGATACATATAAAAGTTATTACAAATTAGTTGTCTTCTATTTGTGGGAGACAGGAACTCAAACTAGGATACCCTGTGCTATGAATTCCTGGCTCCCCCTCTCGGTTTTTATAGGTACAATATTGTCACAAGGGTAGTTAAAAGTGGTTCAAAGATATTTTCTTGTACATATAATAAAAGAAAAAAAAAAAAAGTAATCTAGTTATAAAACCAAACAAAAAGTAATAATAAAAATAAGAAATTAAACAAAATATAAACAAAATGATAAATCAAATTAACGCCTGGATTTATGTGTGTGCGCGCGTGTCTGTGTAAGTGTGTGTGTGTGTGTGTGTGTGCGTGCGTGCGTGCGTGCGTGCGTGCGTGCGTGCGTGCGTGCGTGCGTGCGTGCGTGCTTGCGTGCGTGCGTGCGTGCGTGAGGGCGTGCGTGAGGGCGTGCGTGCGTGCGTGCGTGCGTGCGTGCGTGCGTGCGTGCGTGCGTGCGTGCGTGCGTGCGTGCGTGCGTGCGTGCGTGCGTGCGTGCGTGCGTGCGTGCGTGCGTGCGTGCGTGCGTGCGTGCGTGCGTGCGTGCGTGTGTGTTTGTATTACGGAAGCTACGCTAAGATAGAATCGTAAGAAGTTTTCCAGTTTGTTCATAATCAAGTTTTAAGAGCCATTGGCAGACTTTGTTTTTACATTCCACCCTAGATAGGTTAGTAAGTGCGAGAATTTTATTGATTTTATTGTACAAGTAGTTTCCTCTAAAATAAAAGAACTTTTGTGCAAATGATGTTGATGATTAGTTAACAGAGGTGTGTTTCTTGACAATTGTTGACAATATATATAGTTGCCTAATAGTTAATACGCCTGCTTCCTTATATAACGCTGTTGTTGGAAATAAACGTGGTCTTAACAGCGCAACTTTCAGTACCAGTCTTTGCACTCTTTCGACGTTTAAAATAATGGTTTTATTTGTTCCACCCCAGACAGAAATGCCATAAGATAAAATGGATTGGCACAGGGACTGATAAACTGTTTTAATTAGTTCCCAATTTGAGACGTGTCTGAGATTTTTAAATATATGAACAAGTTTTATAGTTTTTTTTACAAGTTGAAAGATGTGATTTTTAAATGATAGGTGTTCGTCAATTATTATTCCTAAATATTTTATTGATTCTATTTTAGATAGAACTGGGCAGTCCGTACAGCTAGGTGATAGCGGATGACATGTGTGGGCGTGAATATTAAAATTGAAGTGATTAGGTGTTAAATTATAAATTGAAAAAGTCATGTACTTAGTTTTTGTGGCATTGAGTGTTAATTTATTGAGAGCAAGCCATTGAGTCACGATGTTGAAACCATTCTGGGCAGCATTGAAAGTTTCATTCCAAGACTTCCCATAAAAAGTTAACGTGGTATCATCTGCATACGAGATGATGTGACAGTTCTTAATGTTTAGCTGGCATAGGTCATTTATATAGCACAGAAATAAAGTAGGTCCTAAAATGCTGCCTTGTGGAACGCCAATATTTATAGGAATTTCATTACTATAATATTCTCCAATTCGAACTGACTGAGTTCGGTTTTGCAAATAGTTCTGGAAAAGCTGTAGCTGTTTATCCCGTATTCCTATGCTTGCGAGCTTTAATATTAGTATATTTGGGCAGACTGTATCGAAAGCCTTCTGTAGGTCTATAAAGATGGTTAAACATTTTTCCTTGTTGTCCATTTTGTTTACTATAAACTCAGTAAAATCATGTAAACAGTCGGACGTCGATTTGCCCTTTCTAAACCCGTACTGATTTTTTGAAAGGAGATCTTTATCTTCTAAGAATTTTACCAGTCTCTTGTTTATGATCCTTTCAAATATCTTAGACAAAGAAGTTAGCAGTGATATAGGACGATAATTTGTCACGTTTTCTTTGCAACCACTTTTAAAGATAGGAACAACAACAGATTTTTTAAGTAGTGTTGGAAATATACCTTCTTCCATACATCTATTTAATATGTAAGTTAGGGGAGGGACTATTATATCTTTTACATGTTTAAGGACTGTTGATGTTATATTGTCCCATCCAGCTGCGCAATCAGAGCGTAGATCCAGGATAAGTCTCTCAACTTCATTTTCAGTTGTCTCGAAAAGGACAAAAGAGTTGCAATTAGTTGCTATGTTTGCTACATGTGTTGGGAGCGGAGCAAGGCCTATTGGAATATTATTGGCTAAGTTTAATCCAACATTTCCTAAATAAGTATTAACTGCGTTGACTGAAACTTGTGGGCTAGCTTTATCATGTAGTAATTCTATTGGTGGTGATTTTGGTTTATTTATGTTGTTTATAGATTTGATAGCAGTCCAAATCTTTTTATTGTCATTTCCAGCCGATTTGATTAAATTGCTGTCGTACTGTCGTTTACACTTTTTTAATATATCATTACAAAAATTTCGTATTATACAGGGTGATTTTGAAATCGTGTAATTCCTTTTAACCACGCATTCTACTGGTGATATAGAATAACCCTGACCATATTTTTTCCTAATTAGAATAATGGTTTCGGCAAAATTAGAGTACAGATTTTTTTCATGAAATGATTTCAAATAGTCATATTTTAACCACCTGACACAATCTTAATATTTTACTAATTTAAAAATAATAACATAACAATAACTGATGTCGTAAATAATAAGGGGCAATAAAAAGGACCGCCCGTTATTATTTACGACATTAATTATTAATATGTTTTTTTATTTTAATTAGTAAAAAATTAAAATTGCCTCGGTTGGTTAACATATGACTATCTGACACCATTTCACGAAAAAAACGGAATAATAATTTTTCAAAAAAAATAAATCTAATTAAATAAAAATATGGTCAGGGTTATTCTATATCACCAGTAGAATGCGTGGTTAAAAGGAATTACACGATTTCAAAATCACCCTGTATATTTCCTTTTGTATGTTATTGCTAAAATATTGTTGTTCGGATTTTGTTTAAGTTTGTAGTGCATTCTGTTTCTTGTTCTTATACATCTTAGTAGGCCAAGTGTGATCCATGGTTTTAATGTGATTTTACTCCTGGGAATTTTAATATTTATTGTATTTCTGGTTATTGTATTCTGTAAATTTTCTATAAAGTAATTCATCAAATTATTTGGATTCAATTTACTATTATATATATAGTTAAAATCAATATTATTACAATCATTATATAAACTCTCATAATTAATTTTACTAACAAGTTTTAATGTTTTTTTATGTTTGGGTCCTGAGTACATGCAAAAGAGAACCGGCTCATGATCAGTAATCGCAGTTTGTAAAATAAATGTGTAGGAATATACATTGGTTTTAATGATCACATGATCCAAACAGCTGTTTCCTCTAGTTTGTTCATAATGCGCTGGTAGCATCCCAAAGAAAGCAAGAAGGTCAAGATAACTAGATGTAGTTAAATTTGTATCTTTAATGTTAATGTTAATATCGCCTAATAGAATAATGTTTTTAAAACTTGACACTTTCATTAACAGTTTATGCAAGGAGCTTAAAAAATTGTCTAGTGTTACATAACTAGGCGGCCTGTATAATGCAATAATTGCTGTCTCATTTTTTATATTAATAAGAAGACAATTGGCTTCTGAAAAATCCGGTTCTTCAATGCTAGCAACAATATCCTCTTTCATATAAATAACGACGCCGTCATTCTGGTTAAAACTTTGTGTTGTTGAAAAACTAGAGTAAGCCGGTAATAAAGGCAGATTACTTACAGATGACAACCAGCATTCGGTTAAAATAATAAAATCACAATTAAAATTTATTCTTTTTAGTAATATATTTAGGCTGTGAAAATTTTTGTTAATACTTCTGATATTTTGTTGCAATATCTTTAAGTATGTCTTTGGTTCTGATATGATGTTTTTACAAGACTCTGGATCACAACAGTGAAGGTCCGTTATAGCAAATGTGTCTAAGTTATTTATATTATAAAGATCAGCGAATTTTTATTTTTATAAGGTTGTGTATAACTTGGACATAAAAACAAGGTGTTTGGGAACTGCTATTTGGTCTGTTTGATCTAAGTATACTTGTACTGAATTCTATTTTATTGCGCATTGCTTCTATAATTTTACATGTCAGTGTAATGGAATGTATGATATATATGGGTGTGTAGCTATGTGATAAGTATATGTTGTTGAATATGAACAATATGTAGTTAGGTTTGTTAACATTTGAATACAGGCGTAAGCTTTTTAAAACAACATGCAAACAATAAAAATATATAAGACTACCATAAAAACTGAATAGTCATAAGTTTGGCTTTAAGCTTAGAAGATCAGTCTCACTCTTGATCATTATCGGTTTGTCGGGTTCACTTTTCCGTATAAAAACTCTGCCAGATGATGTCCAGCAGAATGTATAATTATGTTCCCTCGCAAATTTTCGAGTAAGATAGAACAGGTGTTGAGTTCTCGGAGGCAGACAGTCAGATATGTAAATGGGCTTGGCTGGGCCATTTATATTTAAGTGAAGCGAATTTAGCTTATTCTGCTTGTGCTTTATATTAAACAGTCTGGCTTTCTTAATCATGCTTTCCTTCGCAACAGTGCTAACTAAATCCACAATTATTTTTGACGGTCTGTCTTTCTTGTTGATACAGTTAACATCTTTAATGTCAGATCTTTGTAGGGGAGCGCCGACAGCACTAGCTGTGTTCAAAACAATCGTAATAAGATCTTCTTGTTTTTCGTTAGAAGTTAAGGGTGTATTTTTTATTTCAAATTTGTTGCTGTACAACAAACGCTCCAGGATGTCAACCCTTTCTTCAAGCTGGTGAATATATTGACGGTTTGCTTTCTTGTCAGACTCCAAAATGTCCACTCTACTCTTCATATCCTCGTATTGTTTTGAAACAAAAACGATGGAATCTTTGATTTCAGAATTCTGTTTCAGTAGTTCACTCATCATATTATGCAGTAAATCCAATGACGTCTCTGTTTTCTTACTACGTGACTCACAATTTATGCAGTGAGAGTTGATTAGTTTCTGCATTTCAATTATGAAACGTTCCTGTTCGTCACCATGTTTACGCTTGCGCGTTGTAATGTTGTCATTTTCAAAGACAGACGCAGACAAATTAGGTGTGGATCCACTTTGGGTAAAATTATGTGGTTGTAATGTGGATGTACTTAACAGGCATGGCTCGGCGCTAATAGGCGTTGTAGGAGGTGTTCCAATCTGAGATTAGGAGTCGCAGGAGGTGTACGTCGCAGAGGCATTTTAAACAAAAGGTAAAGCTGCTCTGAGTTAGGTGCCAAAAGCTCCTCAAAGTTTCTGTTCGCCTAGTAATTACACCGAATTTATATTTTCTATTTTACTTTATATTAAATAATTTTTTAATGCGAATTTTCTATTTTAAATGACAAAAATGTTATAAAAATTTGCAGAAATTATAAAAATGTCCAAAATAACTTCAAAAAGAGTCTCGCGCTACGTGCAGGATTTGAACTCGAGGACGTGTAATCGGGATCAGTCCGACCATGTACGACTCTCACTGCGCTAATCGCGCTTGTAGTAAATTGTTCAAATATTCGTTCTTGTTTGTAGTGTTATAATTATGCGTAAAGAGTAAGTGTTCAAGTAATTGACCGCTAACACTCGAGCAAGATCACGCACGAAGAGAATGTCACAACAATGTCACTGTTTTTGCACCACTAAATAAATTGTTTGATGGTTTGTTTCACTGATAAAGGTATATTATGCACTGTAATTGTATAGGTTAGGGGATTATTAATGCTTTAAGTTCGTATACACCGGGTAAAAGTAATTATTTCCGTACGAAAACAATTTTAATCACAGAGCACATTCGATTTACGTCCGTTCACTTCGAAGCGCGGCGGGGGGAGTGTGAATGTCAATCAAAAGATTTAATTCGTCTTTAAATTTGTCTTGAATAATCTTTTTTCTCTTACTTAGCATTTCTTTGTGCTCGTTACCTCTCGCAGCCCACTCTTTAAAATCTAGTCTATACGAAATATGTAGTAAACATTCCATACAATTTATACGGGCGTGTAGAGATGACAATCCAAACTCGTATATATCAGAAGATACGGTCTTTGCTGTTACTACACTCAAACGGTTCATTTCTGTCGGTTTTGCCAGACACAAATAGCATGATGAACTTGATCTGGCTTGAGACAAATACGTGCAGACTTTACCATCGATCATTGTCATCATTAGGTGATGATTCACCCTGTTTCTATTATTGCACTCTGTAGGAATGAGAGCCTTAATTTCTTCATCCATTCGTCGTTTGTGTTCGATGACTACTGCTTCGCTTTCCTTCACAAAAGTAAATTGAACTGGACGACAATACATTGTTGAGCATGGTTTTGGGTTCATCCACAAAGTATTGTCTCCATCAGTCAGTTTTAGTGGCACCAAGGAAGTCATGAAAATACTTGAATCGTCTTGATCGCTATCCATTTTCTGCTTGTATCGGCTTTGGTTTGACGCACCATCGAAACCCCATTTAGATATCAATTTTAAATCCTTATTTTGCACATCATCGTTAGGAAAACTTTGGAGGATTCTTTTGACCGTAATGTCGAGTAAAGCTTGAAGGGTTATTCTTGCCGATGAATCGGTCACTAACACTGATTGCTTCGGAGGATAGCATGCCAGCTTGGTTTGTTGCACTTTGTAGTAGGATGGATAAATATCCTTTCTACCTTCCCGAATAGCTGACTCTCGTAAAGTGATGTATTGCCACTTTGATAATTTTAATGAAAGGAGTAATCCAAGTGCTTTTTCTGGTGTAAATAAGATAGTTTTCACCGGTTGCTTAAGCGTTTCCTTAATTTTAGAGGCTGCTTCAGGATGTTTCAGCATATATTCGATTACAGATGCGATATCCTCACAACCTTCTTCCTTAAAACGCGCTGCTGCTGTATATGCCAATTCACTGGGATTGTCAGTTTTATGCTCATCAGATCTTCTCTTCTTCTGTTTGCTTTCCAGATCTTCGAATGGTTTTCGTGACCTCTTTGTCATTGTACCAACAGAGTATGATGTTGAGGGTTCTGGAGAGATTGATCTTGATCCCTCAGCAACAGTTGGTTCTTGAGCGACTAAATTTATACAACTTGGCCAATCGATAGTTGCTTGCAGCCAAATTTCGTATTGTTTTCTAAAAGTATCAAGAATTCGGTGAGATTTTTGCCACCTTTGTGATGCAGCTCGTACAAATCTCCGACAAAATTCTTTTAGAGTCACTTGATCTTCAACGGAAAGACAAACGTCTAGGCGGGATATAACTTCACTAAACAATACCTCATGATCAAATGAAGTACTCTTACATTTTAGAAGAACGAATAGGTCTAAATTGGTATTTAAACTTTTCATTATAAAATTTCACAGTGATATGTTAGGGGTAACAAAGCTTAGAATAAACTAAATTATAATGCAAAATGTTAACCATTTTATATTTCAGTCCAACATTAGTTAACGACCTCATTAGACAGTTGTCGAAAATATTTCTTAGAACTCGTAACATATCTAATTAACTATTTAAGTTACTTATGTACTTACCTGTAAGATTTTAATTAGTGTAATCCGTAGTTACCATTGTGCGACATTGCAAATCACTTAATCTCTTATTCAGAACTCATTAGAAGGCTAATTTATTATTCAGTAGTTTACCTGTATGCAAAGTTCAGTAATGGTATCCAATTAACTGTTTTAAAACATATATACTATGTTAGGCAAAAATAATTTTCTTGATATTTTAACAAATAACTGGCGAAGATTTAGTATTATATGCATATAACGTGTTGTTTCTTTACTTATACAACAAAACAAATCGTTTAATGTTAAAAAAAATTAATTAAAAATAAGATGATTTTTAAAAAGAATTCTGCAGCAGGTACCGTTATATGAAGTATGTCAAAAAATTACAAATAATTAGTCCTATAACCATCTCTGAGGATATTACGGTTTTCCTTGCAAGTTCAGAGATATTCAGATTTTTCATGCTAGCTCCATACATTTTTTTCGAAAAAACCTTATAATAAATTCATTTTTGTGCGGAGTTAGCTCAGATGACATTGTTATGTGTATAATAGCTAATAGAAGCCATATCCGTCAACAAAACGAACATCTAGCAACTTTCATTTCTATGTCTATGGAGGTCGATTTTCAGCCCACGGTGCGCCGTGTGAAACGGCAGGCCACTATATAGTACACTTCCTCTACTGTCCCCTTGTGGGGAGACAAAAACAGACTCAGAGGCGCGCGTGGGAACACGCACGCCCACACAGCCCACCACCCCATCACCCTATTGTCATCTAGTAGTAACCTATTTTACTAATCGCTAATAATAAAAATGCCGATGTAAAACTATTACATTAATTTTAAAGGTGGGTTATAAAGCCCGACTTCCGTCTCCCGTCCGAGGAAGAAATCCGCGCGATGGTATCGCCGGAGCAGTGTTGTGCGTACTTCAGTATGGCGTCCGCGGAACAGAGGCTTAAGGACGCAGGTTACGGTGAAAAGTTCATATTCACGCCACAGGAGGATGACGATGAAGAGTTACAGTTGAAGATGGACGATGAGGTTTGTTGATGTATTTATTATTAACTAGAGTTCTGCCTGCGGCTTCGCTCGCGTAAATGTCAGTTAGGTTATGTTAGAAACAGTACTTTTTAATGTATGAAAGGTACTTTATGTCCTTTTCTGTTCTCCTGACAACGTAGACAAAGAAACTCACATTCACATTTATAATATTAGTTATGATTTATTTTTATTTTAAAAAAGAATACACCTCTGTCGTGGCGTCTTTACAAACATTCAAACAACGGAGACAAAATCATCTAGACTCGAAACAACTGGTTGTGAATAATAAAATACAAAAAGATTTCGTCCCGTGTGGGGATCGAACCCACTTAAACCGCTACGCCAATCGTGCAGCATCCAAGCCTGTGTCGAAACTGATCGACACAGGCTTGGATGCTGTACGGATGGCGATCACGAACGCTTTCCTTTCCTATTACTCTAGATTATTATAAATCCCATGGATTTCGTAAGTGCCTAAATAGCATTTTTTCATAATTTAACAACTTACCCTTGCCATGCCTGCATTCACTACTAGTGAGGGAACAGAGAGGGCACAGAGAGGGCACTTGTGTTTGCGCACACGCTTGTGCACTATATGCGCAGGAGGCGCAGAAGGCCAGTCACCGTCGACATTGGCCGCCGTGACCAAAATGCGGTCTGGAGGACATTATTTAATTAATATTTATTGTGGTACTAATGTCTTTCCGTTCTCTGTTTAGGTAAAAGTAGCCCCGTGGAATACAACACGCGCTTACATCCAGGCCATGCGTGGCAAATGTTTGCTCCAACTAACTGGCCCAGCCGATCCTACGGGTTGCGGTGAAGGGTTCTCATACGTTCGCGTACCGAACAAGCCCACACAACAACCGAATGAAGAACAACAGCCTAAGAGAACGGTGACGGGAACTGACGCTGATCTGAGAAGACTGAGTTTGAATAATGCGAAAGCATTGTTGAGAAAGTTTGGTGTGCCTGAAGAAGAGGTGAGTTTATTCATTTTGGAGCCAAGGTCTAAGAAAATCGAAGACATAACTTACGAGCGCTTATAGAATTCGTATCTTACCCATATATTTAGGTACTTGATGCATAAAAGTTACAGTCATAAAATATCACTGTACTAAATTATTGAATACTAGCTTTTGCTCGCGGCTTCGCTCGTGTAAAAATAATTTAGGTTATGTTAGTTACTGGTCTAAGATTTTTTTTAATCGTTTGATATCTACTGCTCAAAACAATAATGGTCAAGTTTTTTAAGCCGCTCTTTAATAAATACATGTGTTGTGCAGATCAAGAAATTGTCTCGATGGGAGGTTATTGACGTGGTGCGAACGCTATCGACTGAGAAAGCCAAAGCCGGCGAGGAGGGCATGACGAAGTTCTCTAGAGGCAACAGATTCTCTATTGCTGAGCATCAAGAAAGGTAACATTGAGTTATGAAACTATTCTTGTAGTGTCTAACACTAATGTATGCTGAAAATGAAATTGTATGAGCCTTATTTTGACGGCGGCATAGAGCAATATGTATGTTAGAAAAGCCCGCCGTGATAAACTAATTATTTCTTACTATTTTTAGTAATATTATATGTCACTATGGTGTTTATGTCTCAATTACAAAAAAAACAATGAAGTCATTTCAATTAAGCTTAGTTTATTAGGAATGTATTATGTATATACAGCTATGTTTATACTAAGTTTAATTAAAATGACAACAAGTAAATAAGCTTAGCTACCTATTAAAATCGCAGGTACAGGTGTCAAAATATCAAAGATATTTCATTGACGCTTAGAAATTCTAAAACACAGTACGACGGAAGCAGCTAAACCTCACATTGCCCGGTAATTTTTGGTTAAATTGAGATAGTTATTGTTGTATTTCAATTTATTTTTAATTACGTCAGATATAAAGAAGAATGCCAGCGTATATTCGAGCTACAGAACCGAGTACTGACGAGCACTGAAGTACTAAGTACAGACGAAGCCGAGAGCTCTGTGAGCGAGGAATCTGACCTGGAGGAGATGGGCAAGAATCTTGAGAACATGCTCGCGAATAAGAAGACCACTGAACAGGTAACACATTTATTAAAGTAAATATAATAAAAAATAGTTAATAGTCCTTTTCTATATTCCAAAACTAAAACTAAACTAAACTAAACTCAGATTAATTGGGATTTTCGCTATACCTTTTAGTATATATTGATTACTGATTTAGGTTGGTAACTAAAAAGATTACTTTAGAATAAAAAATATTTGTGTTACTGGAATATTACTGAAATAATATGAACATATGTGTTGTATTACAGTTATCACTGGAACGAGAAGAAGCTGAAAGAGCCGAACTGAGAAAAATGATTCTAGGACAGTCTGAAAAGAAACCTCAAATTAATCAAGCGGATCAACAGCAATCTTCCAGCCAAGGTATTCTTAATAAATATTTTAATATTACTAGTGCCTGCGTCTAAGTTTAGCAGCGGCATAAGCCAATGAACGCATGTTGCATCGGGTTCGATATCGAAGTTTATAATACTAGTAGATTTCTCCGCCAAGTAATGGCAGTGAACGAAGACTTGTTGTAGATAGCAACAAAAGATTTTCTTACCACTATTGTGGCTATACGAAAAAGAGAGAAAAGGAGAAAATGGCATGTATATATATAGTCACCTGTAATATTGCATGGATAACTGAAGGTCCAAAATTCTGTGAACATTCGAATTAGAATGAATATGAATGAATTAGATTGCATTATTTTATAAATATTGCAACGCGTATTCATTTTAGCAAATAGGTGAAATTCATAAGAGAGTATAATCTCAACCGAAAAGACACTCGAACACAGAATAATGTTTGCGTACGATCAGAATAGCGAGTCATCGAAAGTACCTATCTATAAAATAAACTACCCACTATAAATTTATTTGTAATTCTTTCCTATTTCTTTTACCCTGAAATATGTTCGTTTTTGAATAAACTATTGTGTAATAGAGTTTGTGTAAAGACAGTAACAGAGTGGTACAGCCAGCGACATAAGGCCATAAACTTAATTTTATTAATCAGATCCATCAATTATTGCTGGAATGAGAATAATTTGAGAACTATTGTGCTAGGCCACCAGCGGGCCTATGCAGCCCAAAAAGTTAATGAAATTGCCTTTTTTAGTTTTTATAAGTCAGTAAGCCTATTGAGTATCAAAATTTACTAAAACATCCTCAAATATTTAGATTCATCTCTTCTCGTAGGTCGGCTACTTCGCATAGTCCGCACATTCCGCAACGCCTCCGGTCAACGGTACACGCGCGTCGAGTTGGTTCGTAAGGCGGCCGTCATAGAAGCTTATATGAAGATACGGTCGACTAAGGATGACACGTTCATCAGACAGTTTGCCACCATGGATGAGACGCAGAAGGAAGAAATGAAGAGGGAAAAGAGGAGGATTCAGGTGAGAGATTAGGCTATTATAATATGCCGTAATGGCGTTTGTGTACGATGCTGATAATGCATGCATATTGAGGCAATTGAACCGATGGTACATAATGTAAATGACCAACGCAAGTTACGCAAGTAACCCATGCGTGACAGCGCATGAAGCTCGTGTAAGAAGCATGTACATGTAGTTCGCACTAGCTACTTACTAGTGTAAGTACTTTGTGCCTAGTCTTCTACAAATGCCATAATAGCCTTAATTAATTTGTATTGAATATTTCAATCACTAAAATGAGTTTAAAGCTTCATGCGCAATACAACTAAAACGCTTTTAAATGTTCAAAAAGATATGGATCGAGCTTTGTTAATTTATTTTTTTAAAACCATTATGTCTGACTTATTTTTTATTGGTATAGGAACAACTGCGACGTATCAAGAGGAATCAAGAAAGGGAACGACTAGCTGGTAACGTCACAGTGCCTGGACCGTTTCCAGATAGTAAGTACAGTAGTAAGTATTACGCTTAATAACTATATTACCTAAGAATAGAATAACCTTTATATTACATCATCTTCATTCCACATGTAGTTGTGCAACGGTTTGTCGTATTTATCGGTATGAAAAATTCAAATACAGTAACCAGAGATTTATTTGAATGACAATATAAGTGAGTACATTATAATTTAACGTTTGTTAAACATGCAAATCAATCAATTGCCGAACCTACAGAAAAGTAGTTAAAGATAAGATGAGAATAAACGAATAGAAGAATATCAACCTATAGGCAGTAACAGTGTGGTACAGCCAGCGGCATAAGGCCATAAACATTGGTGAGATATTGAATTGCTTTGTCATACAAAATGACGGTAATTCCTTATCTTTTACTGCAGTAACAATTAAAAAATAGTTGCCTTTTTGAATCACTATTTATAACAATTTATTTAATGTTCAGCTACTTATCTTGCTGACTGTGCTTCCCCAGACAAGCTCGCTCGTCATCATATTACTGGCATCGACTGCTTTCCTCATTTGTTTACTAGCTGATATTTAACAAGACTTGTAACATTGTAATAGGTTCCAATCTATCATCGTCCGTGGACATAGGCTCGCCGTCACAAGGGCTAATACCTCTCGGACTGATCAAGACTGAAACAGATGTGCTGACGCCTACGTCGCGACGTCGCGCCAAACTGAAACCTGACTTAAAACTTAAGGTAGTTTGAGTAAAATATTTTTACTTAATAATCTTGACGAAGGATGCTTATAGACAATGCTGCAATAGGATGGTCGCAGTAGTTCTTACAATTATTATAAAGAGCAGCTTTATTTATAAACAAACTTAATATTATCGGCAAATTAATAAATATATGTTATGTGATTACTATATAATGGTCAAGTTAGAATATGATTACTTGTCGGCAAGATTAGATTATAGTAATAATGGATAGCAGATTTTTTTTATATACTTAAAAGCATATTTTTATGTGTTATTTGAAAATATGGTTGTATATGACATATTGCAGCAATGAGGGCTATCGCATTTGAATTCACCAGTAGAGGTGCTAGTGGATAGTAAGGTATCTAGACGCCATACTCTATACGGCGACGTCACGGCACCAGTAAATATAGAAACTGACAATTATTACCGCGAAGCAGTGGCGTGCACAGGATTTTAAGACAGGGTAGGAAGAAAATTTTAAAAGGTCTCTTACCAAGCATTTACACTGCATATTGGTTTATTGGTTTAGGTTCGTCGTCGTATCGAATAAATTATGATGTGTGTGATTTACCATCTCAAATATACATAAATTGACTGAATTTATGAACATATCAATTTGCGGATATTCGAAGTGGCCTTTCGGCGCATTTGTCTGATGTTCTATAATAATAATAATAATAAAACGTTTATTTCAGATTTTAAATCCATACATAATAAATAAGTAATGTCCAGAGAGTCAGCATTAAAGAAACATTATATCACATACACATACATATATCAAAATACATTTAACTGAGAAAACAACTAAGAAATAATTAGAAAGAATTATCAAAACATTTAAACAAAAATAGGCTTTGCATGTCATACATGAATATGATAAATGTCAAAAAGATAAATAGGTACAAATATAAAATAACTAAAATAAATTCATAAAATAAAATTACATACATTTAGGCTAGTCCTGTTATTATACGAGTCCACTTAAATTGTATTGGACAGTCAAACCGAGAAACAATCATTTTTAGGATGCCGTTGCTACTGTCTCTCAAACGCCTTAACAATGAAGCCACTTTTTTTCGTATTATGGCGTGATAGCCATCCGTGTGAGCTTCGGCAAACATTAAAGACGCACTGCAATAGGGAGGCAGCCCCATCAGCATCCTAAATATGTTATTGTATTGCACACGTAACACACTGGCGGCCCGACGGGTATGCCTTACCCATAAGCTGCTCGAGTAAAAGGATTGGCAATATGCCTTAAACAGGGTTATTTTAACTTCAGCAGAGCATCGAGCAAACCTACGGGCTATCATATTCCCTCGGACCGCCAGAGCCCTACGCTCACGCTCCAAATCGTCGTCATCAGTTAGTTCACTATTAACTACGTGGCCTAAGTATCTAAAACTGGTCACCATCTGCAGCTTTTCACCGTATAGCATAATTGGCGGAACGTAACCGGGCACACTGAGCTTACCTTTGAAAAGCAGTACTTTGGTTTTTTGTACGTTGTATGTGAGACCGTGCTCCTCCGCGTACGACTCGCAAATATCCAGTAATTTACGCACTGCACCTACCGATGGTCCCAGCAGCACCATATCGTCCGCGTAGCTAATGTTATTGACGCACACATTATCAATATGACAACCTGTATGAGTGCTGCTAAGCTCACCGATTAGGTCATTTATATATAAGTTAAACAGGAGAGGAGAGGTTAATCCACCCTGCCTAACCCCGCATTCAATGCTATATGGGTCAGAAAAAGTCCCCGCCCATCTCACTCGGTTCCGCTGGCAGCGATACCATTCCTTTAGAAGGACTATAACCTCCACCGGCACACCCGCATTGCCTAGCCTGCCCCAAAGCTTGTTATATAAAACAGTATCAAAAGCTCTAGACAAATCCAGGAAACACGCGTATACCGGTGTTTTCCTGTCCGTATAGTACCTTACAGCCTGCTTAAGACATAATATCGCACTTTCAGTGGAAAGCCCACTTCTGAAACCAAACTGGGCTTCGTGCAATTTTATATGCTGACTTAGAATGTCATTTAGCAAGCTGTCAAGCACCTTGGCTATTATCGTCGCAAGTGAGATGGGCCGATAGTTTCTCATGTCCGATATATCCCCAGTTCTATTTTTAATAACAGGCACTACTATTGTTTTTGTAAGCTCCTCCGGCAAGTATCCGTGGCAAAGACAAAGATTGTAGAATAAGGACAGTACACGCGGCAAATGAACACCGGCATGCCTAAGGTGCTCGATACTGAGACCATCATGCCCAGGTGACTTGCCTCTTTGCATGCTATTAATAGCTTTTCTAACATCTTTCGCTGTAAAAGTTATATTTCTTTTCTGGGTGATCGTCTCAATATCGGGCGACCAAGACACACCTGTGTCATACTTTGGTCTAACCCTGAAGTGCTCACTGAACAAGTTAGCAATCATATAATGATCACTAACATTATTTACACTCACAGGAAGGCCAGGCTTTTGGCTCATACTTCCCGTTTCTTTCCAGAACTGTGAGAAATTGTTAGCAGAATGAAGAGAGGCAATTGCATCCATTTTTATTTGCTCCTGTCTATCCTGGCACCATTTCAACTTTCTCTTAAACAATTTCCTACTTTCTTTCATTTTTTCATAAGTCTGACCATAATTCGGTTTACCTTCATTTACCCAGGTTAAAAACCTAAACCTGGCCTCTCTATGGTAGCCTGCAACATATTTTGTCCATCCCACGACATAGCCCCCTCTCCTACGCCTCTTTACACGTTTGCGCGCAACTATCGCTGCCTGTGACAGTATGGTAACCAGTCTCAGATACATGTCATTTAACAATAATTTATGCTCTTCATTGGAGCACATCCCATCACAACATTCACTCATTTCGTTAAGAAAATGAATTTCTCGTAATTGAGTGTGACATAATTTATGATACTGCTGTATTTGTTCAGCAGTACGTTCACCCCAAACAACTCTGTTGGGCGGTGGTGTTCCGCTTGTCATTTGGTTACATGAGATTAGACCTATGTTACAATCAATTATCAGTGGGAAGTGGTCAGACCACTGCACGTCATACTCAATCTGTACCTTCCTGACTGTAAGTAGCGCTGCATTCGTGACTATGCAATGATCTAACCACCTCACACAGCCATGAGCCTCACTAATAAAAGTGTATGTATCAGATTTATTCATAATATTAAGATCTACACATGTCCATTGCTGGTCGTCACAAAAATCCAAAAGATGGTTACAAAATAGCTCATTTGGATGAGCATTAAAGTCACCCAGGATGTAAACAGCAGAACAATCGCTATTCTCTTCCATAATTGCACTAATAGTACTCAAACATTGCGTAAAAGTAGGTAGATTTTCGACACAATCTGTTGGCATATATACGCTAAATATAATGATAGACGAGTCACTTACTTCCAGCTTCACCGCAGACAGACGGGCATCGTCACAATTAATAACTTTGACCAATCGGAACACACTTTTTCTCCATAGAATAGCCACGCCACCGTATGGTCTACCTCTCAAGATGCCTGCTGAGGTATCTACCGCCGATGTACCTGTGCTACCGAAATCCTTATTGATCGTCTCCAACATTGATAAGTCATGGGGCAGCAGCCACGTTTCCTGTAGCGCGATAATATCCGTCTTATTGCAAAGATGCCGTACTCCCTCCAAAGATCTTTTCAAAGATTTGCAGTTATAAGAAATTAACCTAACGTTACTTTGACTATCCATTATGAGCTATGAAGGATTGCGTCTCAGTCTCATGCCGTGAATTTATTTCACCACTGCCCTTTAGGTGAACAAAACGCCTAAATGAAATTCCTATCGGCCACATACTATCATCCAGATATGTGTGCAAGTTTATTTTGCTCACAAATATTTTAAAGGCGCTGTAGTTCCTTTCTCTGGACATTTTAATTTTAATTGGCATCACTTCTTCTTGAGTCTTTGTGTAAATGTACTCTGCCACATCCTTCTCCGATACATCCTTGTGAACATTTGTGATAAACAGAGGAATTTTTGTGTCAGCTGGTTTAAACTTACTACTGTCGTCAATGCGCGCTCTGCCTTTAGATGTAGTAAATTTGTTGTTTAACTTTCTTTTATTTTGTACTAAGATCCATTTCCCATTATCTGGATTTTCATTTAACCTTTCAGTTCTCGCCACACTTGCAAAAGTTTGCTTATCATCCAAGCGGTTCACTTGTATTATGCTTTTATCTTGTTGATAACGTTCTACGCTATCAGTTAAGCAGGGTAGTTCCGTCTCACTCTTATTTGCCGCGAGCGCACATCGCATCGTTTCATTCTCACTGCCGGTAACATGTTCACTATTAACCAGTGATCCCTCCCTCAACTCGGGCGCATTCATAACTTGTTGGTGTGACCGAGACAGCGCACTATTTCTCTGTCTAGCGGTTGTTGACCCCGCATCAGGTAGATCTACTGGCGGTGACTCGACGTCAGTAATTTTTGCACGGCGCGCTTTTTTATTCACAAATGAGGGTGTGTGATTAGGTGTGCAAAATAACGAGTCATGTTTGTTATTGTCTAGTTTGTCTCTTAATTCATTTAATTGTTCTGTCGTAGCATAATTGTTCTTCACTTGTTCTAATTGTGATTTTAGTAACAATATGTCTTTCAATAGACATGTCACATCTATGTGGTCAAAGGTAACGGGGGGTAATTTGTGCAATTCTTTCGCCACAAATATCGGAATTTTCTCAGGGTCAGTACCCTTGATTACTGTTAAAATGTCCTCAAGATCTCGTTGAATTTTGCCATCATTTTTCTTCTTCCGTTTAACATTTCTTATATCCGTCGAAATGGATTCGAACAACAGTTTTTTAGAATTCTCCACCTCCTCGACACTAAAAGTCGATACGCATATACGCACCAGACTCTCTTGGTCCATCACATCCACTTTATTCATAATAAAAGTCAAAAGTTCATCTATAACAACATTGCAGTTTACACACTTTACTGTACACGACGCCATTCTCGGTAATCTAGAAAGCGCGCGCGTCGTTTCGCTATTTGCAAAATAAATATCTAACAAAAAAAAAGTCGGTCGTATGTTGTGCGTGACGGAACTATAAAGTTTATAAATATATTTTTTTTATTTATAAGTTAAATCTACACGTCTATCTTTCAGTAAGAATTTTTGCAATACGGAATCGTAAAAGTTAGTAACGCGTTTTATTGTAGTTAGAAGGATTTTTTCTATTGATGTCATGGGAAGATCTGTAGGTCGTTCCTGGCCTTGTGTATTCCTTAAATAAGTATGTATACGTTTTAGCGACGAAAAGGACCTTTCGGTTGAAGCACTGTTCGCGGAAACCGTAACAATTAATTTTGTCAAACGCAGTGCTTCGGGAAAGACTGTATTTATTTTCGTAAAAAGGTTTTATAATTTTATAAATACTAAGGCTTTTGAATTCGGCGGTTTTATAAACACATATGAGCTCATTGACAAGTAATAGACACCCGAAATTACCAGAAACACATAACCCGTATACCTAACCTTCCCACTGACTTATGTAGACGTTGCCATAGTAGTTCTGAAACTATTCAACACATAACTGGTTCATGTAAATCCATAGTACAAACTGATTATAAACATAGACACGATCAAGTTGCAGCAATAATCCATCAGAACCTAGCTCACAAATATTCCTTTATTGGAAAAAAAACTGCCTATTACAAATATAAGCCCAGTACTGTTTTAGAGAATAATTCCTTTAAAATGTACTGGGATAGGACTATTATTACTGACAAAACTATACACTACAATAGACCAGATATAACTATACTGGACAAAACAAAAAAATCTGTTTTCATAATAGACATCGCAGTATGTAACACACATAATCTCCTCACTACGCACGCGGAAAAAATGTCGAAGTATGTTGATTTAGCTACCGAAATAAAAAGGCAATGGCAGGTAGACACTGTTAAAATCATCCCTATTGTCATATCTACAACCGGAGTAGTCCCTAAGACACTTCTACATAACCTGAGCATACTTGACATGCCAAAATCTACAATCACAGTCATACAAAAAGCCGTTCTTCTTAACACATGTCGCCTCACACGTAAATTTCTTGCATCATCTACTTCTTAACTTTCCCCCTCTGGCACACTTGGCTAAGGCCCGTGTGTCAGGTTTTTACCCCTTTGAAATAAAAGGGAGATTAAATATAAATTTAAAAAAAATAATAATAATAATATTCTACCACAAACACACAACACCATCTAGCCCAAACTAAGCAAGGCTTCTACTATGGGTACTAGACAATGGATAAACATAAATATATACAATATTTTTTTGTAAATACATACACATTAAACATAGAAACGCCCAGACCAAGACAAACATCCATGTCCATTTACACAAATGTTTGACTTGTGCGGGAATCGAACCCGCGACCTCAGGCGTGGCAGTCGGTTACACTAACCACTATGCCATCGAGGCCGACATAAATTATAATGAATGATTTATAAACATCTACGAATTGCGTTGCTAATTCAACCGGAAAATTGACATTATAATTATTGAAATTTTCGCACGATAGTAATTTAAAAAGCTTTAATTTTTTTAGGTTTTTATAACGGTCGCGACATTCGTTAGATATATTGTCTTCAATTTCAAAAAATCCGCTTAAAATAAATTTTGTTGTCTACAACATTACGTTTCGGTTTTAGCGGTCTTGTTATACTTTTCACGCGTTCAAAAATGATTTCAAACTTAGATCTGAATGTATCCAAAAACAATTAAAATTCTGTAACTTTTTCACGCAATAAATTACATCCGACGTCTTTTTTTGCATAACTTCGTAAAGGATATCAGTTTCCGCGAATATTTCATTAAACACGTAAGTACACACAAATTGGAATACAAAATCTTTTAAATTGTGTAACAATAACGAAGCCTGACTTAAAGTCTCGCCATCCCAGGCGCCTACATTTTCCACGATATCCTCAAATAACTCAATTAAATTAGTAAAAGAATTGAGAACCACATTTACAGCACGCGAATTGTAAGTCCACCGAATGAATCACTTGCATTTTATCACTGAAAGATAGTTTTAAAAACGCATCACTTTTTAATACCTGTATACACACACCATCTGAACAACTTTCACAGTGAAGAATTTCCATTTTTCACTCTATAAAAACGTTAAAATGTTAAATGAACTGCGACAGCACAAGACAAACAGAACAAATATTAACAATGGCGACTTCTTAGAACTCGCATAAAATTAAACAAAATACCTACGACACAAAATAATAGTCCTTCAGATAACGTTTGTTGCATTGCATAACATTCGTCGTACTTCGGCAATTCTCGTGAACTTTCGTCATGTACGAAGGCCACTGAACACGTCATATAGACTCTCTTTTTTTGCGTTTGTGTGCGTAAGTTTTAACATTGTGTGGCAAATATTTATAGGAATGCACAGATATTTTTGTGTCCGTCTCGATGCACACATGCAAAGAATTATGCAATATTAGTTCATGTCTATTCCGTCGAATTAGGCGCTGGCTGCCAGCGCTAGTGCAGCCGGTACGCGACAGTTGGCGCTGATATTATGATACAGGTTTTAAGAAATTTTGTTTATGGAAATTAATTATTCGTCGATAAATATAATTATTGGACTTCAAAACAAAATATAATAAATATTTATCTGAGTAAGAGAGGAGTAGAAGGAGTTAGGGTAGACAGTGTCCGAAACCTCGGCGGGGTCGCGACCGTATGCGAAAGTGATTCGCGCGGCCCCGTCGATAGTGGTTTTGTCGAGGAACACCGTGGTAGGTTTAGTCGGTATTCCGGGAGGTACATTATCTTTTCAAAATCTTTCTTTTACCCCGGCGAGTCCGACATAATCCCTCCGCCCGCCCCCGCGGAGGGATATGCGTAATAGCATTCCCCCAAGTAAAAAAAAAAAAAAAAAGTCTTTATGAACCGCACGCCACTGCCGCGAAGTACGGTTTTTGACAGCTGCTGTGACTGGATTGACAGGTTTATTTTTAGGATTCACTAGTGGCGCCGATTGGTGCTCCCAAAAACGATAGCCACCATTGTATTTAATTGGCTCTTCAATCAACTTTAGAGCAGCCTATTAAGACATTTTAATGTTGGTATTTTTGCTGCTCATAAGTTAAGAGCCAGAGGTTTTAATTTATTCTGATGGTAAATAAAGAAAGTTTGGTATACTACCAACTTATTATATTTACTGACAGAATATTTTTTTCTGTTGACCAAAAGACAATATTTTTTATATTTTTATTTCTCTATTTAAGTGTGGAGCTTGTGGTCAAGTAGGCCATATGCGTACAAATAAGGCGTGTCCCTTGTACACGGGATCGATGGGAGGTGGCCCTTCGTCCCCCATTGAGGCCGAAGCCGAACCGCCGCACCTTGAGCCATCTGACGATGATATGGGCTTCGTCGAGGGTACTAAGCTAACGCTGAAGAATATTAAGGTAATTTAAGTGAATTTCATATTTGTACACTTTGATGTGTTTTGGCTGTGCGATTTTTATACACTAAAGTTTGGTACGCAGATTGACTTAAGTATTTGCTTATATTATGTTTCGTTGTAAACATTGTTACTAGGTTGGGCTGTGTTATGTTTTTTGTCGGCATAATAAACTTTCATGTTAGAGTTGCTAGGGATAAGTACTAGATATTTGTTACTTAATGTTTAAAATTGTTTTATGTATAAGGATTGCATATCTGGTTATTGTAACCAGTGCTGCTTTTAGCACCATTGGCGACATAGGTTAATGTTTTTATAGATAAATGAATTGTAGAGGTAGGCCAAATATTTGTTTTATATTACATATTCGAAATATTAGGTAGGTTTACTGAATATTCGTATTTACCCGAATATATGGCTAAATAGATGTTCGGTAATAATAGTTTAAGTATGAAGTCGGCGCCTTTTTTAAAGAAAATCGTTAACATTGTGGTTTTCATACTTACTATTATATCAATATTGTTTGAATGGCCAATACGTATTCTATTTTTTTATGTATAGTTGCTTGTATTTAGGCTCCTGTGGTTTGTCTTAAATTAACAGAATCATCAACCATTATGTAATTGTTGCGAACACTAAGCGATACAAATTGTTTTAAAAGGTTATTGATATTGATTGTTAATGATACATGTTATTAATAATATATACAGTATATTCTTGAAATATAACTTATTGTCTAAAATAACCATTTTATTTTATACAGACACCACGAAATTAGATGATATTATATTCAAAGTCGTCATTGTATTGAGTTGTTTATCATTGGTTAATGCAATATCCTATATAATTATACGTTTTTTGTTTTATTAGCTAACAAACTATCTTGTTTTATATTTTTATGATATTTTTTTATAATATTTATTATATTTATTCTTTATTGTAAGAAATTAGTTAGGTATATCTTTTTTATATTTTTTGTAAGCTAAATTACAAATTATTAGCAGATTTCTAGTTTTAAATAATAGAAAAAAGAAAGATTGATGACAATATTAATTGTTTTATAAACTTTATATTGTTTTTAAAGTAGATAGTATCTACCTACTTTAAAAACAATGTAAAGTTTTAATTTAATCTAGTATCTATTAGATACTAGATTAAATTAAAGAAAATTTTAGCAATATAAATGAATTATGCTAGATCTTTGCCTCGGTAAAAGTTTCGCCGAATATTAGTAGTCGTTAAAATAGATATTTGTCGCATCTCTGATGAAAACATATAATTTGCGAATGATGTACCTCGAGAAGTTAGAAGATATTAGGCTGACAATATAAATTTACACTATGAAACTCTCAAGTAACGATGAAGTTTGCATCGTGGACTTTATACTTAGCCACGCGTGGTTCACGGTGCAAGCTTAGCAGTCGACCGCGTGTCAGTCTAATTTAATAGCCAACCCTATAATGTTCCACTATAATAACCATTAACCAATTCAGTTATCAAAAATACGAAAATACAAAAAAATCTATTCAAACAAAAGAAGACTGAGGTTAATAGTGTAGTAGTTCGACACAAAAGATCCCACTGGGTCGAAGTGTCGCCGGTCTGTACTGATTGGCCCCCACACAAGATAATAGTGTAGTATCGGCGCAATAACCTTTTTTATTTGCCTAGCAATCCGGTGACGACATGAAGCGGCGCGGCAGCGGGCGGCGGTCCGGCGGCGCGGGCGGCGGCGCGGGGGGCGGCGCGGGGGGCGGCGCGGGCGCGGGGGGCGGCGGCGACGCGCGCGCGCCGGGCCGCCGCAACCGGCGCGGCGCGGCCGGCGACCCGTGCGACTACCTGGTGAAGCGGCCCGCCGAGCGCCGCCGCACGGACCCGCTCGTCACGCTGTCGTCGCTGCTGGAGGACGTGCTCAACCACATGCGCCACCTGCCCGACGTGCAGCCCTTCCTCTTCCCCGTCAACCCTAAAGTAAGTCTCTCAGCGAACCAACCGACTACACCCATTGTTCCAATATGTACCACTCGAAATACTAACACTGCTTTCTTCTCTAGAGTATTAGTTATAACTAAACCGACTGAATGTGCCTTAGTATTTAAATATCTGTATTTAGGTACTAAGAAATAGTCAGTTACCACGAAGCAGATTTGATTTTTAAAGTTAGACTATAAAATATTTTTTATAAATCTCACTCACTTACTCAATACTATAAGAGATTAAATAAATTAATTCATAAAATATTATCATTTTTACTTCTGCTAAATTCTAATGCTTACAAATACTCAACAGCATCGCTTTTTCATCTTCATCGCTTACCATCCGAAAAAACTTGCTCGCAGCTTACAGATAAGCTTACGTATTATTTTTGGAGTTTACACGTGTTTTCTAATAACACAGAATATACACAAAAGTCTATTTGATTGTATGGAAAGTAATGACTTTTCCATGACCATCCTAATCAATTAAAAATTGTATACCATAGGTATTATATAAAATATAAAAATTTATTACAAAATTTTCCGAATTTGTTTTTATCGTAAGCGATTTAAATTATCTACATTTATTTTGACGTTTAAAAACGTATTCTATCTAATGTTTATTTACAAACGTGTTACGTCATTTGACTACTCGGTGCCTTACTTTCGAAGCAAGCGTTTTGTCAGTTTAAATAATCAGTACATTATGTATTTTTTTAATGAAATACTCAAACTAATTATAATAAACATTATTTTAGGGTCTATAGACACCACTAAATAAAGTGAGATAGTTTCCAAAAACTATTCTAATAGCCTATACATATCTTCATCTCGCATATATGTAGCTTCGTTTTGACCCGGACATTTAGTTTATTAATAATAAAATTGTGTAACTAGTAATTTCAGATGAAAACGCATTTCGAATCATAAATTTGGCCTAAATCACATTGCTATTTTCGCTTATCAAGCCCGCGTTGAGAAAAGACAATCAATGGAGTTGCCTTTTTTCAACACGATGGCAAAACAAAAATTCAAAATTTTCTTTTATTCGTTATCTGTAACTCTGACATTAAGTTAGAGTTACAGACGTGTTGTCATTATTCACTGTTTGGTGTTTTCTATAGTTGGTGGCGGATTACTATCGCATCGTATCGCGGCCCATGGACCTTCAGACCATCAGGGACAACCTTAGGCAGAAACACTACCAAAGCCGTGAAGAGTTTTTAGCTGATGTCAACCAAATTGTCGAGAATTCTACATTATATAATGGTAAGTTTGTTTTAATCGCCAATAATAAAATATTTCATAGTAGTTATTACCTTACACGAGTGTTCATGCCTATGTTCCATTCCTAGGGTACAAATTTCCACAAACCAAACTTCAACCAAATTTGACGTTTTTTGCCGTGCAAATTTAGCAACAGAGTTACTTTGCCTATTAGTAAATTAAAGATTTTAAGAAAATGTTATATTCATATCGTTACTTGCCTGCCTAGGTAACTGCCTAGTTATTAATAATAATCATCACATAATAACATGCTATCACTAACTTATGTCTGTCTATCTAATAGACATCCTATTTGTTACTTCTTAGAACTTTTTACAAGAAATAAGTACTTATTGCGCCGTGGCAACTACTAAACCCAAATTCTCAAAATTATATTTAAACTTGGTTACCTTTACTGTAGACGCCGCTATTTAGGCTAAGACAATTAAGTAATAACAGTGCCAAACAAACCACAACCTTATTGTTTACTGTCAGTGACCATTATTCTTTGCTCTGCAAAAATCTTGGCCTATAAAGAAATAATGTTCTTTTTTAGCTTTTGTGAAGTTGGTAGCAATGAGCACCAATAAACAAAAACACTGCAGAACTTCTATTACTATAGACTGGCTTACTTGGCCTTCTAATCTAAAAGATACAGTGACAGACAGATGTTATTAATAGGAATTCAAATGTTTCTTTATTCTTTTAGGTCCTACTAGTAGCCTGACAGTGGCGGCGCAACGTATGTTGCAGCGGTGCGTGGAGAAACTAGCCGAGAAGGAAGAACAGCTTATGAAGCTAGAGAAACAAATCAACCCACTACTTGATGATAACGATCAGGTATATGTTTTGCATTGTACATATTGCTTTAGCTGTATACACCTCTGCCTATACCTATATCGAGAGACAAGCTAAACAGCCTAGAAAGTCTTTCAGTGCCAAATAATGAGCCATAACTCCGCAAAGGAAAGGGTTCACGAGGCAAGTGTGTAGCGCAGATATACAAAATAAAAAATGATCTTGTAGTGATACTATCCGTTTACTTTTTTTAAGAGTGTCTTGTTATTATATATAATAACAACACACACTTAAAAAATAAACCAACAGATATAGTTAATTAATGTATAAGATATCCGAGTTTTCAATTTGCTAAAGTTATAAAAGTTAAAACAATGATAATTACTCAGTTATTCAAGTTGCGGGGCTAATATCTTCTGGATTACCAGTCACCACAATGGGCGTGCCACAGGGCTCAATTTTAGGACCCTTTCTGTTTTTAGTGTACGTAAATTATTTGCCGTTCTTTGTACAGGATTTGTGTGACATTGTTTTATTCGCGGATGATATATCCTTTATTTTTAAAGTAGACCGTAAAAACCAAAGGGGTATGCGCAAGCGACTAAGGAAAATAGTATCGGTATAAATATTAAAGTGTTAAGGTGAAAACGACTGTTTAAGATTCGTATTAGTATATAGTAGAGATGTTACGGAGATTAGTATATAAATAGTCTTAATAATTTAATAAGCTTAAAAATTTGTGAAGTTTAATAGTAGTAGAATGTAGTGTAACAGTTTTCAAAATTATGTAATAAAGTATCAAATAAACAAAGTGATAAAAGCCGTACATAGTAGTTTAAATTCAATGAATACACATTCATATTACATACATTGGGTTTGGCTTTAAAAATAATTGAACATTCTTTGCCCAAGTGCTCGTACGGGTAACATATGTTTGTCATTGATCTTAGTATTATTTAATCATTTCGGTGTATTTTAACCGTTTTCTTTCAAAATCATAGTTAAACATCTCACATTGAATCTTGTGCAAATAAGTGCTTATCTAAACTTAACAAATAAAGTGTTAAACTATCGAAATTCAGTGAAGAAAAAAGTGACATTTTAAATACGTGTGTTGGACCGTTGGTTGCATGACAAGTCAATTAGCACGGAGCGCACGCCACTCGCACGGTTGTGCGGTCGGCGTAAGGAGCTTTTCGGCGTGCGCTAGTGCCCCGTGACTGAGTTGAGCGGTCGTAGTATAGATCAAGCAACGTAGACGGCGCAACGGTTTGTACCTACGCAGCGTTGCCTCAGGGAGGAAATATATTTTGTGTACTACTTTTGCATTTGCTAACAAGCACATTGTACCGAAATGAAGTGTTCTGCGTGTAATGATGATTTAAAGCCTGGTGAAGAATATCTTCAGTGTATGATTGAGCAGTGTGGAAAGCTGTATCACTATCTTTGCAACAACCAAAAATTGACACTAGATGAGAGATCTGTCTGGACTTGCCCTGAATGTCGTTGTGCCTCAAAAAAGGGTGGCAACAACTCGGAGATTAGAGTTGGCACCCCGCAGTCTGCCCGCGCCTCAAACATAACATTAAGAAAAGCACCAACTACAAACCGTAAGAGTGACTTCCCCGTTGACATAAGCAACATTGCATTAGAGGTTAAGGATTTGAAGGAACATGTTTTGGATATGAGCCTTAAGGTAATTTAAATATTTACTTATGTATATCGTTGCCACGAAAATATAGCAGAATGCAAAGACAACCTGACTAAATTAAGCGGGCAATTTAAATCTATGGAAGATAGCATCATCACCTATCAGAACTCTTTGAAACAAGCAAATCCAATTGCCTGCACAACTAATACTCAGGGGCGCAATACCGTGAAGACGAACACCAAAACCCGTCCTAAAAACTTACAAGCTCAAACAAAAGCTAAGACGCGGACAGATTGTTCATCGGGTATCGACAAGGTCCAAACTACTAGTAACAGTCCAACCGTTGATACTGACCTCGTGAGAATAGCTCACCCAACTGAGGATCTGCTCCACTCAGTTGACACGGAGCTAGCCCTTACCACCTCCTCAGTGCTTTGCCTCCCCATCGATACACACATCAGCTATAAATAAGACCAATCTTGACTCGGCCTACTCGAAAACCAAGAAAAATCACCATTTAATGAAGGAACAGAACGTGAGTGCTGGCAGTCAACAGGATTGTGTTGCATCTACTGATGGACAGACCAACCAAAAAAAACAACGAAACTCTATGCGTGGTTCTATTCGTGGTACTGCTGGGCCTAATGTTACTTCTCTTCGTGCAGTTGACGAAACGAAAAGCATACACCTATGAAATATGGAGTCCGGTCCCAATGAAATTACAGTATACCTACAACAACTGTATCCTCAAGCGAAATGCGTCGTAGATGAAGTAATAGCAAAGGGAAACTATAGGTCATACAAACTGGTGGTGCCTATAGCGTACTATGAGTGCATTCTCTCGCCGGAGATTTGGCCTGAAAATGCTCGGATTAAGCCGTGGATTACCTTTCGTCGATTTCGCACCAACGAACATACGAAGCGATTATCACATGCCGAATCATTCTGAGCCTAGTGAAAAAAATCACTCTACCCGCATAAGAGCAGTGGCTACGCTTGATGTATTTTACCAAAATGTTCGTGGTATTAAAACAAAATTGCATAGATGGAGAACTAATATGTCACTTCTGGATTGTGACATTATTCTTGGTACTGAGACCTTCTTGGATTCTTCAGTGGAGAATTCTGAAGTTGTGTCCACTGGCTGGAATGTGGTACGCCGAGACAGAAACGGACCGGGAGGAGGGATCCTAATAGCTGCTAAGCCGGGAATTGTGCCTGTTCGAGCCAGGGACTTCGAAACTGCTAACGGAGAGGATCTTTGGGTCAAGCTGACCGTTAGAGGAATTAGTGTATATATCTGTGCCGTATATATACCTCCAAGTGCCGCG
This sequence comes from Catocala nupta, assembly GCA_963675205.1. Taxonomy (NCBI): domain Eukaryota; kingdom Metazoa; phylum Arthropoda; class Insecta; order Lepidoptera; family Erebidae; genus Catocala; species Catocala nupta. The sequence continues at coordinate 18,287,333 of OY776084.1, read as the reverse complement.
GATTCTGTGTATTTTGACTGGTTCTGCAAAGTGGAATCCTTTGTGAACGATTTTAAAAGTAATGTATTTATAATTGGTGATATTAACCTTAACAGTGCATCAAAATCTGTTTCTATTTTGCATACTTCCTTTCATTTTGCTCGATGTTAGATAATAATAATATACGTAATGTTTTTGGCGGCAAATTGGATGTAGTCCTATCAAGGGATATTGATTGCGCTGTGCAAGTTCAGCCCGCTGAGGCTGGTGGTATTGTAAACGTTGACTCTTATCATCCACCCCTTGACATTGAGATCAAACTTCTTACGACGTTGAGCAGGGAGCAGACCAGTCCAAGTAACCTCGACTCAACGACCGACTGGAATTTTTGTAAGGCTGACTTTCGTTTACTTTACGAACTCATGTCACAGACTGATTGGAGCAGTATCACTAGTGCCACGGATGTACCGTCCGCTGTTGGTGAGTTTTACAGAATACTGTCTAACATATTTGATATTTGTGTACCAAAAAAAAAGAGATCTATATCTAATAGAAAACGTTATCCCGTCTGGTTTTCCTATGACATTATTACAGATTTAAAGCACAAAATTAAGCTTCACAGACAATGGAAACGTCACGCCGACCCTAGTGTGTATTTTGCATTTTGTAGTATTCGATCCAACTTAAAAAAACGTATTGATTGTTCATACAAGCAATATATTGCATCAACTGAGAATTGCATTAGACACAATCCACTTCAATTTTGGCAGCACATCAAACGTCTTCGGTCCAAAGGTGGCTTTTAGCCTACAATGACCTACGATAGCAAAACGTTTACCGGCAGTGACGCAGCGAATGCATTTGCTAATTATTTTTCCAGTGTGTTTTTGCAACAGAGCCCCAAACTGGACGCTGATAATATATTACCTGTCGCAGCTACAACTCATGGAGGCTACATACACATTAGTAATTTCACTATATCTCAGGTTAAGGCCGGCATTCGTAAATTAAAACCGAGAAGCTCAGTCGGTCCAGACAAGATTCCACCATATGTATTAATTGGTTGTGTGGATTTTCTTGCTCCCCCACTCACTTACATAATTAACTTGGCCCTTCAAAGTGGCATATATCCTGATCGATGGAAGGTATCCCGAGTTACTCCGATACCGAAAACTAATAATAAATCCTCAGTTGAGGAACATCGTCCAATTGCGATTTTGTCATGTCCAGCCAAGGTGTTCGAAACAATTATGCATAGAGAAATTTACCATCAACTAAAATCCTACTTGTGTGATGAACAACACGGCTTCCGACCTGGTCGTTCAGTGGAAACGAATCTGTTGTCGCTCGTTGACTACGTCTCGAAGGGTTTGGATAGGGGACATGAAGTAGATGTTCTTTATTTTGATTTTAAAAAGGCTTTCGATGCCGTAGACAATGACATCTTACTGAGCAAATTACAAGCCATAGGATTCACGCCAAAGCTTCTGCATTTTTTCGCTAACTATCTCTTGAACCGAAAACAATTTGTTGCTCATGGATGTTTTCTATCGGGATCATATCACACGCGATCTGGAGTGAGCCAAGGATCAGTTCTTGGTCCATTACTTTTTATTTTAATGATTAATGACCTCGTCAGCGTAGTACAACATGCCAAATGCCTGCTTTATGCGGACGACTTGAAGTTAGTACTCGAAATTACTGAGAGTCGCACTCGCTTGGACCTCAAAAGTGATATTGATCGAGTCTTACAATGGAGTCTAACAAATAAATTGTATTTCAACACCAGTAAGTGTCACACTATGACGTTCAGCCGTAAATCACGACCTAGTCAAACTGTATACAAATTAGGGGGCACCGAGATAACTCGCGTATTCAACATGCGTGATCTTGGCGTTATCTTCGATTGTGGTCTGACATTTCACCAGCACATCTCCGCAGTGGCCGCCGAATCATATAGGCGACTGGGTTTCGTTTTGCGCAATGCACGTGATTTCCGTGATCCCACCATCATCAAAATACTATACAATTCCCTTGTTCGAAGTAAATTGGAATTTGCAGCTTGTGTGTGGAGTCCATATGAATCAACATACACCTTACTTATTGAAAAGATTCAAAAGGCCTTTCTACGCTACTTATATAAGAGAAATCATGGGTATTATCCATTTATGTACCCTACAGATTTCTTGCTTGGTAGTTTAGGATATAATTCCCTAGCTGTCCGGCGGTCTCAGACGCAGGTCATCACTGCTCTGAAAATTCTGCGGAATGCGATTGATTGCCCAGAATTACACAACATACTATGTGCGATTTATGTCCCCGACAATTATCTACGCCACCGGCCCAACCGCCGTCCCAGATTGTTTGCGACTGCACCGTGCCGCACCGTGTCGCGTGCGCATTCCCCATTGTGTCGCATGCACGGCGCAATCAATGCCCTAATTCTTGACCTACCCGATTGTGAAGTGTTGACTGATAGATTCAACCAAATTATTATATCATGTTTGAAATTTTGTGAAAGACATTGCATCTGAATAATGTTGTATATTCTAATTATTATCTGTATTTAATAGCTTATAATTTTGATATGACTGTTGTAATTTTAATAATAATGATAATGTAATCTATTTAGATCATAAGAGATTAATTAATTACTGTTATTGGTGTATAACCGTTGTAATTAATAATAATAAATAAAATAAATAAATAAATATTTTTTCATAGTTTTCGCCTGACTGATTAAAGCCTTTTAAAGACTTCTGTTATTTCATTAACACATTGTATATTTATTAAACTATTTTCCAGGTGGCATTATCATTCATATTAGAGAACCTGCTCACTACGAAATTGAAGATAATGCCAGAAGCGTGGCCGTTCCTGAAACCAGTCAACAAGAAACAAGTGAAGGACTACTATAGTGTTATTAAGAAGCCTATCGATATGGAGACTATGGGCAAGAAGATACAAGGTACAACAACTATTGTATTATCATATAATTTATTCATCATAGTGTCCTCGAGTAGTATTTTTATACGTACGTATATGACTAACGTAGCAAAGAAGCTTACGGTTCGCTTGGTGGTAATCCGTTTCCTTAGCAGATAATTGCTTGCATTACCAGATAAATCACTAGCGCTGAACCTAGAAAAAAAATATGTATGAAAGGAATGGAGAAAATGGCAAATATGTGTTCTGAGTATTCAAACGGTTTTGTAAAAGATTCAACGTTTTATATTTCTTACCATATACAATATGTCTGGGTTCGGACTGTACAAACTTTAGGGGGTGATAGTTTGCTTTATTTTATCACTAAAATCATTCTACAGGTGGGGTCTAAACCCAACGGCCTCTGAATGGCAACCATTTTTGTATTTTGGTTGACTTTTTCGTAGCGTCCATACTAAAAGTTATGTAACTTTGGAATTTAATGTCCGATTATCGTAAAACAAAAACTTCCCATAACGGAAAAGTATTAGCAATGAGATAAATAACTCAAATAATTTTAATAATTGCTGTATCATATTAAAATAAATGCTAAAAGATCAACTTTACGTCAAAATTAACATTGTTTTTTTAGTTTTTCTAGGTTATTACAATAAACACCCCTGAGAACTACCTCTTTTTATGCACGTGTCTCACAGATAGTATGTTAACCTAAATAATGATACCAAAAACTCGATTCTATGACAATTGGTTTAAGAGATATTGTTGTTGGAACATTACATAGGCTTGTGCAGGTAGTGAATTCATAACGATTTGGTTTTTCTTTAGATATTTACAGTGATTAGCAAAGATAAACAAAATAACAAGTATTAATTATTTAATAACAAAAGTAGATTTACAATAATTGTTCAAAATGTCCCCCACCACTTTGAAGGCACGCAGTAGTCCGGATCGCTACCTGCTGTGTTGACCGTCTCAACTGGCTCGGATCAGCCTTAATTTCGGCAGCAGCAACGCGAATACGCTCCAGCAACTCTTCTCTGGTGTTGACTGGCTCAAAATAAACTTTCTGTTTCATCCAACCCCAGAGATAAAAGTCCAGTGGCGTTAAGTCTGGTGAACGCGGTGAAGTTTGTACAGTCCGAACCCAGACATATTGTATAGATAATGGTCATTATTATTGTTATTATAAACATTATAACAGCAAGATGCCAATGTTTGTCATGTACTTTCATTAAAATGTCTTAAATGTGTTTTGTCGACCTTTATTTTGCTGTCCCCAAATTCTTATGAACGAATTTATGTCCTTTGCGTTTTAATAGGAGATTAGTATTTTGAAAAGCAACTAAATATAATTATAATCTAATATATTGATTCATTTTGCAGCTCATAAGTACCACAGTCGCAACGATTTTCTTCGCGACATTCAGTTGTTGGTGGACAACTGTCGTGCGTACAACGGTCCCAACTCGCAGTTCACCCGCCAGGCTGAGGCTATACTCAAAGTAACTCAAGAGTCACTGGAACAGGTAACAAAATAAATATACAGTAATAATTCGAAATTGGAATTATATTATTATATCATAATACATTGAAATACAAATAACATAACATCCATCTATACAAATAAATGAAATTGAAGTGTCTGTTTGTAAAGTAAAAATAACAGCTTTTTACTAAATGCTTATGATATACGGTACATATAACAGAAAACATTTTGATGGGAATTTCACTGGTAGATAGCTGATGTTATAAGGAGTAAATTAGGCTACTTTTATTTTAGATATTTATTTGTTAAATTCCACACGGGCGAAATTGCGGATAACAGCTAGTTGTTAAATAAATTAATTTACAAAAATATCCTCAGCGTGAGGTACCGGGCTGCTTGCTATTGACTAGGTCTATCTCGGAGGCCAAAAAGCCATGAGCCTATTACAATGCGACTAATCATTGAGGTTGGAGATTCTTTATTTTCCATAATACTCGGCCTCGATGGCGTAGTGGTTAGTGTAACCGACTGCCACGCCTGAGGTCGCGGGTTCGATTCCCGCACAAGACAAATATTTGTGTGCATGCACATGGATGTTTGTCTTGGTCTGGGTGTTTCTATGTATAATATGTATGTATTTACAAAAAAAAAAAAGTATATATGTATGTTTATCCATTGTCTAGTATCCATAGTACAAGCTCTGCTTAGTTTGGGCTAGATAGTGTTGTGTGTATGTGGTAGAATATTATATTATATATATTATATATAAGAATTAACAATTCACTTACATGGAAAATTCACTATAACTAACTTATCGGCGCACAATGTGGGTAGTTATTATATATTGTCAACAAAATACTAAGAATCAAATAACAAGTTCAATTAGCTGCATAGTCGCGGCGTAAACTAACACGGAATAAGCGCGACAAGAAGTGTCATGTAACGTAGGCATATTATGCACGATGAGTGTTGTCAATGTGTAGGTAAGGTGTATATATAGTGTTGTAGACGTTTTTTAAATGAGTATAATGTTTTTGCGTCTTTAATACTATTGGGTAGCTTATTGTATATTCTAGCTCCTTCGTACATTAAACATCCTTTTCCGTAGTTAGTTCTCGGATTGTATAATTGAATATTGTTTGCATGGCGTAGTTTAATTTTTTGAAAAGTATGTTTTTTTGTAAAAATTATTTGCGTTTGTATGTTTTTATGTAATATTTTACGTATTAATACACAAATATTATATATCGGCGCAATAACAAGGAATCATCATTTAATAATAGTTTACACTGTTTAATTATAAAACTAGTTAGGTCCTGTATGATTATTAAGATACTGCAACACATAAATTAACCTAAAGTTAACCTAAAATACAAGTACATGTGTTCTGCACGCTATATCGACCTAGTAACAATAGTTCATTGATTAATGATTAATAACTCTGTTTAATTACTTGTTTATGTTAAAACTAGGTCATCAGTAATTAATTACTGTGCGACAATCTTGTAAATCACATAATTCAATACTTAACCTAAAAATTGTTAACACGTGTTCGTTGCACTATAAATACGGCCGCACAAGGCGTTGCGAGTGAGTCTCGCTCGAGTCGCCGAACAGTACGGAGCTCTGTAAATTAGTTGTTAACCTGTCAGTTGAATAAACGAGGCTTTCAACAAACCAGTGAAGTTTTACTTTGAAGATGAGTGATGATGACCATAACGATGATATTCGTGACATCAGCCGTGCTGATGTCACACTTTTTAAAAACATAATGGAGCCCGGTTTTCCGACATATATATATATGTTTGTGATATGTTCTTTATTTTTGTATCTTGGTATATTTTTATTGTTGATGTACTGTAGTCGTAGTTAAATAATCATTTAATTAATTTGTTTTGTGCAATTTGTAAAGGTTGTAAATTAGTGAACTGAACCCCAAATTTGTATTAAATAGTCCAGGTGAGGCTTAATCAATGTGTTATATATGTTGTACTTAATTAGCTTGGGAAAGCAGCCAGTGGTGCCACGCAATGATCCAGTGAGTGAACTTAGTTTAGTCTGAATTTTTTTGATATGTGGTTTTCATGTTAAGTGTTTATCTGAAATTAGGCCGAGATATTTTTCTTGAGCTACTTCATTAATTTTCGTGTTATTTATTGTAGGTACTGGATAAGAAGGTATCTTTTTGTTTTTTGCTGAGAATATTATATAATTTGTTTTGGCAACATTTATCGTTAAGATATTGTAGAGGAACCACTCATTCAACAATCTCAAATCGTTTTGGGCATCCGTCATAATAGTGTTTATTGAGTTTCCAAAGTAAAATAATGAGGTATCGTCTGCATATAGAGTAATATCACCTTTTCGGCCGATTTCTTTAATGTTATTAACGTAAATGAGGAATAATAATGGACCTAAAATTGATCCTTGCGGAATGTCGAAATGTACCTTTTTTGAGTTACTTTGAACGTCATTTATCTTAACGACTTGGTAGCGATTCGTCAGGTATAATTTAAAAATGTTTAGTGCTGAGCCTGTTATACCAATGGCATTTAATTTGTTTATTAATAGATCATGACTTATGGTATCAAACGCTTTTTTCAGATCGATAAAGATACCGAGAGCTATTTGTTTTTCATCGATTTTCAGTTTAATTTTTGTTATAAGATCAATGGTAGCAGAAAGTGTATTTGATTGGGTCTAAACCCATATTGCTTTTTATATAACACATTTTGCGCATTAAGATATTCCTCTAGTCGGTTATAAAGGACTTTTTCGAAAATTTTTGACTTCACTGGCAATACAGAAATAGGACGATAGTTACCGGGTTCATATTTACTACCAGATTTGTAGATTGGCACGACTTTTGCAATTTTGAGACTATCGGAAAAACTCCGCATTGCATACAATTGTTTATACAGTTAACAAGCTCCTCAATTATAATTTTTTTAACACATTTAATGGATTTAGGGTTTATACCGTCTAGTCCTGAACTTGTATTATTATCTAGGTTGGTTATTAGCTTGGCAATTTCATCTACAGTACAAGGTCTTAATTGTGTAAGTTCGGTATGAAATGTAGTCGAGCTTATCCCGGTAGTTAGGGTTATACTGTTATGGTAGTTAGCAGGAATTTGTTTAGCCAAAACGGCACCAACATTGGAAAAAAAATCATTAGAAGCTTCACAAATATCTTTCTGGTTTGTTATGTATCCAGTTGAAGTGAGTAGTTTGCTTGGTGCTAAGGTGCTGCGTATTTTATTACATAAGAGATTGTTTATGAGGGCCCACATCTTCTTTGGATTTTTCTTACATTTGTTGAACTCATTTGTGTAATAAAAGCCTTTAGCATTTTGTATATATTTAGATACGTCTTTTCATTATATATGTTTATTTCAATGATTCGTCTTCCGGTGCTCTTTTATATCTACTCCATAATTGGTTTCTCGTATTTATTTCAGATATAATAGTTTTATTTATCCATTCTTGTCTTGGTGGGTTCAATACTTTCGTTTTAAACATTTTACTATTCTTTAAGCTTAAAAGTAATTTTTCTTCAAATATTTCAAACGATGCTCCTATATTTGGCTTCTTACTTTCTTTAATTGTTTTATAAAGTTTTTCATAGTCTACAGCTTCATATTTTATTCTCCTTAAAGGTTCTGGTTGATGTCTTTTTATCTCACAATAGATTTGCTTATGATCAGATATAGACGAGTCAATAATAGTTAGTTGGAATTCGTTTTCTTTTAGGCTTGAAGATATATGGTCTATTATTGTCTTTGCAGTGGCGGATTCTCGGGTGTTATAAGTTTCATCGATTTTGTTTAATATTTTGTATCCATTTTCTTTCACTGCCGCTTTATAATTAGTTGTTCCTTGTTCCGCCTTTAAGAGATTGATATTGAAGTCTCCAAACACAATCCCTCTTTTTCGTTTATGTAGCTGTCGAGCGTAAGTCTCCAAAAAACTTCTTCATCAGATTTTATCCAAGCTTCTGTCAGCACTATCAAGTGAATGCAGTTTGGGAATGACTCAACTATGCATTTTAGCTCGTCCAGTTTACCTGGTTTTACAAGGCTGCGAATGTTAGCGTAAAGAATTCTTATTGACATTTTGCTCCTTCTTATATCTTCATATTTTGTAACTATATCATAACTTATCTGTGCTTTTGTATTAGGAGATATTTTAACATTATCATCTATTATTTTCAGTTTTTTTACTGTTTTTGTACTATTTTCGGCACACCACAACATACGTGAAGTATTTGATAGTAAGCTCTTTATTACCGTTTTCTGATTCGCGTCTGAGTTCATCTTTGACCTTTTTAAAGAAAGCTTGTTGTGATGGTGTCTGGTCAGAGTATAGCTTGAGATTTTCATCCTTCAGCTTATATTTATTTTTTAATATGGTCTGAACTATATCCTGAGTCTTAAAACATACCTTTATCGGGCGACTTTTGCTGGAATCATATCATCACCAAGCCGATACATTTTTATATACTGACTATCTATTTCAATCATCTACATTACTTTAGATACGCTTTCCATATCAATGGTTCTTCTTTCATTTATATCTCGAGATATAGGCTCCGTTATGCCTGCTATTATTATGTTCTTGCTTCTGATTGCCCTTTCTCTAATTTCTGTGACTATGGTTTCATGCGTCTCAAGTGGTAATGGTAAAGTAGGGGTCACCAGAGCGTTTGATTTAAGACGATTCACTTCAGATTGTAGCTCGTCAACCTTTTTATCTGTAGCCAGATGTTTAGTATGAATAGATGATATATCAGATTTTAAGATCTTTTGTTCAGCGGTGAGGTTGTCGACTGCTATTTTTATATCAGTCATTTGTTCTTTTATAGAAGAAATATCGCCACTTACTTGATTCATAAATGCCTGCTGGTTAGTTAGCATTTGTGATCATTGTTTCCGGATTTCAGTCAGTTCTTGTTTTATATCGTCTTCTGTATTTTTCTTAACTGCACACTTTCGCGTACCACGAGAAGGAGTTTTTAAATTTTCATCAACTTCTGAGCCACTTCTAGTCGGTGAGCGTACTACACTCATAGTGATATGTGGTACGGTGTATGTGTACGCCACGATGCTCCGACGCGCTTAGATGAGCGGTTAGAAATATGTTCCTGTCTCTTTTCTCCCAGGGGGTGAAGACCGGTTACCTCGTCGCGCCGCGAGTTCGTTAAAAAGTGAAATGTCGTTAGAGGCAGCAATATCTTTATTTAAATATGTAACTTATTTTCGAGAACTTAACGTTTAATATTGAAATAAAACAATTAAAGTAATATTTGTAATAACTTGTAACACGTCTGCTCTGTACGCCGATCCGAATATGCGATGCGACCGTTCGCAATTTTTCGTCCTTCAGAGCAAAATTCGGTCACGGTGAATCTTAATAAGGGTTAACCATCTGCGCAAAGGATATAATAGTGCTTAATTGACTTCGAAGCGCGCGACGTACCTTAGCGTGTGTCTAAAATGATAGAATCTAGTTCTATTTTGGATAGAAGATATATTTGCTTGTTTTTGATTGACTGAATGATAGAACCTTGTCCACCCAAAGGTTGCCAGTTCGTCAGTCTTAGTGACCTGTTCACCTCTTCTTAACAAAAAGCTTCTAAGTACGAGGGTTGTTCCATTTTAGGATCCTCAATTTAATAAATTCGGGTAATCCAACTATTCGTTGCAAATTGCCTTCACTTACTTACTTCGCTGGCTCAACGACCCAAAGTGGATTTTGGCCTCCGACATTAAAGTGCGCCATCCTTTCCTATTTTATGCCAAGTCGGACCAATCGAGCACAATCATCTCTTCGGTCTGAGGTCTAGGGGTCTGTGGGTTGTCCAAGGTACCGCTGGAAAGATGAAATTTGACTAACTTAAAGCTAAAATATAAATAAAACTCTTTTTATCACTCACCAGTTCGGCGACCACGTAACTCAGTTAGAAGCTAACATCGCTCGCGTGCAGCAGAAGATGTTAGAAGAAGCAGAACATTCAGACTTGGACGTAGAAGAGCCTCCGCCGCCGCCGCCTGACTCAGAGAAGAAACGAGGTCGCGGCCGGCCCAGGAAACACAAGCCTTCTACTTCCACTACACCAGGTAACAGCATATAACAACCATGTTTCAAAATAACTGCTTCGTTGGTGAAATGGCATAATATTGCACTTATGCATGGCTTGGAGTTATGTTATCGAGATTTCTTGTTAAGAAATTGTTATTAACAATATGGAGTATTAAAATAATTGGGAAAGGAACCCGCCACGCATCCAAGGATTGCTCACCCTGATAGAGTGCGTGGCGTGATTTTCGCCAAGTAACGCCTAATTTAATTCAACATGAAGTATGGCAATGTGTCCGGTAGTTTTAAAATAGCTGCCAAATATGGTTCGAATTTTGGAGATGGAGGTATGCAGGTATAAGTCTAAGGATGAATATTTAAAAAAATCAATGGTTATAGATACTGGTATAATTTTGTGTTTGATGTTTTAGGTGCTACGCCAAGGAAGCGGGGAAGGCCAAGAAACGATCAAAACTCATTGGAAGAAGGTAATGACTATATATTCCTTATGAAGTATGACTTTATAAAGTAATTAGATTAATACATTTCAACAAGCAGCCAGACTAATATTTTAAACTTGACTTATTCACTAAATATGATTAATATACCTTTAAAATTCTTTCACTGTAAAATTTAAAAAACTAGTTTGGTAATTTCATGTAATTTAGCATATATATTTGCAAAATAATATTTGCGATCGTAAAAAGATTGTAATGCGCGTTCTATTAGAGATTGCATTTATTTTTATATCCAAACTGTTACTAATGTATTTTTTATTTAATAATAAGGCTTACCAACTAAAATACCAGACATTTAACTTAATAACACTTATTACATAATATTTATGTATGCTTTTAAATTAAAGCTTAGCACAGCATTTTATACTTTATGTGAGCATACTGTTATGCAAGAATTACAAACAGTAGGTGGTAATAAATACTAATAATAATAATCTACTAAAAAACTAATAAAAATACTAATAAAAATACTAATAAAAAACTCAGAAATATAATAATATACAAAATTAACCTTTACGGCGCTTCGTATTTATACATAGTTTTGTCGATATCAAGTTTATAGAAGATTGTATTACATTTGCGGAGGATATATGAGAGAGGTGTATTACTGCCATAATTATTACGACTGCTTTTGATAGCGAACGGTTTGTAGTTAACTAACCTTGCAGATGGTCTAGGTACATTCAAATAAATTTGGGCTAGGAGTGGCGGACAGTCTACGGCCTGATTGATTAGTTTGTATAAAAATAACAAACCCAGATAATCTCTGCGCCAGTACAACGTTTTCATTTTAATTTATGTATGTTTGTTTAGATCTGCAATACTCGGACAGCGGCAGCTCCGAGTTGGAAGAGGTGGATCAGAAGGTGGCGGCGGAAGCCATGGTGCAGTTGTCTGTACGCCCGCCATATACAGGTAAAATAAAAGGAAAATAATTTTTCAACAGTTATATCATTTTTGCGAACTTTTATACGGATGACTATTTCTCTCTATACTTTTATACGGATGACTAGGTCTCCTAACCTCGGTAAGCTCTTTACGGCACACTCTAACACTGCGTAAAGAAGAAATAAGAGTACCTAACAAAGATTTTAGGAGTGACTAAATGACCATAAATAACCAAACCATCTTATGTGTTTAGCGTGTATCACAGCTCTTTAATCTGCGCTAGGAAAATTTGTTCCTACTATCAAGGTATTTGTATCGTGTTGTTTAGATATTAGTTAGTTTTGATATCTTCCGCTGTAAAGTTTATAGTCTCTGTTGATTGTAGTACAACATCCGGTTACTAGAAAAATTTACTACTACTATAATTCTATAGTCTCTACTAAGACCTGCAGTATGAATATATTTTACTTGACTACTATTGCGGGACAAAACGGACGGGAAAATGTCGGCTGCTATCTTGATTACTCGGTATTTTTTGGCGTGTGACTGATCGTGGCGAGTCTTAGACTATAAAATAATAATAACTAGACTGCGGTAATATTGTATTATGTTGTAGTTAGTGACAATTTTCAAACCGTATCGCAGCAAACGCCTACAGCATGAACCATCCAAGCATTTAGTTTTAACTAACACATTTTGTATTAGTGTTTGCTTACTATACTCGTACTAAACATACCTACTATTGCAGAAGACGACGTACCTATGGGTGAGCCAAACTTCGACACATCGGAGTTCCTGAAGATAAAACGCGAAGTGCCTGATGAGCTGCCTCCACCTACAGACGATTTCGTAGACTTGGATCAACACAGCACTGACTACACGTTCCCGTCTGTAGTTAAGGTAAAGGTGTATACTATGCATTGTTATTTTATCTCTTAGTATTAGAATACCATGCATAATTAAAATTGTATTGTGTATGGCCACCGGTGTGCCGCGATTCAATAGGTTAATTTAACCAGTGCTTTTGATGGCATATTACTACAATTGTTGGCTGAATGATTTGGGTACCTTTATATCTGATATTTATGAGATAGCTATGGGATAAGCTGTGGTTAGGTTAGCTATAAAACCATGTGTCTATTGCCACGAAAGCTAAGTGGGCTTGGATACCTCGTTTTAACATGTATATAAAAAGCTTAATGAACACTGGATCTACTTTTTGCTTAGTTAAAAATATTTATTACTTTTCTATTGGTGAATACTACACACATGTCAATTTTATAGTTCTGACTGAGAATATAAAGTACCTGAACAGAATGATTAAAACAGTATTGTAACTATCACAGAGATAAAAATAGACCATAACTGGCAAAATGTGGTGTGGTGTATCTGTTTACACCACACAATGCGTGACACTATGTATGCACGTATGTAATACAGATTTCTGTTTGTAGGAAGAACCTATCGAGCCAGAAATGGGTATGGATACACCTATGATGGAGACCGCTGGTTTAGAACCTCCACCGCAATTCAAAGAGGAACCACCAGAAAACTGGCAGGTATGTTATCAATTCAATAGTGTACAGATAATTTGGTTGCAGAGGCTATTTTGTCAAAAGCAACCTGGTATTTTGTGTTTCAATTAGATTCTGTTGGTATTTGGCCGATTTGATCTGAAACCATTGTTTGATCGCGTCTATGTAATATGGCACGCTGGTTGTCTGACATATCCAGCAGATTTTTAGTCTCAATCTATATCATTTGTGATTAAGGACACGCAGGACATTGAAAATTCTTAAAAATTTTGTTTGCTCCGATAAGCACGTTATCATTAACATTTATTCGGTCGTTTTGGATCGCCGTCTCAATAGTCAATGAGAGAGCATTCGTGCTAGTCTGAATACAACACTATAATATATCTAACACTGATGACTAGAGTTCGTTAAGATTGTGACACTATTGATGTTTTTGTGTTCCAGCCGGACCCAGCTATACAAGACGACTTGCAAGTCACTGACAGCGAGGAAGAACCAGAAGATGGGTTGTGGTTCTAAACCAACAACGTCCTTAAGCCCAATTTACGTCATACTATTGTTTAGAGAGTTAAGAACTATTGCGAGCTTTTTAGCGCTCTGCGAGAAAACTATTCACTATAAGAGAGTTAATGTAATAAATTAAGTTGACCGTTTTGTTGTTACATGTATTTTGTATGTATAGAAATTAAAATTATAATTTTATGACTGGTTCGTTTTAATTTTTTCCTAGTACTTGTGATGACAACATCCTTGAAGTAGAACTTCTTATTGAACCTTATGAGTCAAATATTGTAGAGTTTTCAGCATAAGATACATTCTTCATATTCGGACGCTGTTTATGATTATTATTGAATTTATCTTGGATGATATCCTTAATAAACAAACATTTTGAATTATATTGTTTTAATGAGAACGTTGTACATTTGAGATTGTCCTAAAATCACGGTTACACTAAAACATGACTTAGCGATATGCTTACGATTAATGTACAATGATTTAGCTTTCGGCACATTGCAAACCAGTGAGCATTGGAAAAAAGACGACGCTGTTTGTATATACCGTATCCATATATTTCCTCATAATCAGTTGCGTAGCTTGCCTTAGACCAGTGTTGAAATTAAACACTTTATACGGATTTTATCGCGTTGTTTATTTTACTTTAAACACTGGTATTACATAATTTTGAAAACTCTAACACTACTATTATTGAAATTTTACTACTATTTAATCTATATATTTTCTAATTAAAACAATTTATATTTGAGTTTACACTTTGCCCCGACGTTTCGGTTGCTTTACAGCAGCCATGTTCACGGGGAGAGTCTCCCCGTGAACATGGCTGCTGTAAAGCAACCGAAACGTCGGGGCAAAGTGTAAACTCAAAGAAATGTATAACATTCGCGTAAACATAAGACAATATTAGACCAGTGTCTTATCTATGCCTTAGACGGCCGCTGTATCAAAATGTGTTGGGGCCCAAAGGATTAAACATTGTGGATAACATTTTAGGAATTTTTGTTTACCTACATACTTTTGGGGCTACTGTAGCCTGGGGGCTTCGTATCATTGATACGGCTGATAAGGCGGTAGCTACGCCTCTGCTCATAATACTCAATATTTGCATGAGTAGGTACTTTTATGTTGTATTTAAGGTGATGAAGTATGTAGCGCACTATCGAATTGGGTGTACCTGCAAGGGGGTTAGTCCCATTTGCCACCCCCAGCATTGCTCCCTCTGGTGGGGAACGGGACATTTTCCAAAAAAAAAATTATTAATAATTTTTTACAACTTACTAATAATTTTTTTTTTATAGTTTTTGAAGTAGGTATGGCTAAGAATTTTAGTATGAACTCTAAATAGAATAGGATGACTATTCAGGTTTAGTAATGTGATAAAGTACCTAACTATTGACTCCCAGCAGTGACTGGACATTTCTACGTAACAATGTCCCAATTGACACCGGTTAGCCACGCCCGGTGGCGAAGGGGATATTTTTTTTGGAAAATGTTCCATTCGCCATTGGAGGGGTCAATGCTGGGCGTGGCGAATGGGACTAACCCCCTGCAAGGATAGTTGTAAGATTAAAAATAAAATGATTTTATAACAATATAATTATTATCAGCTAAAGATATCTTGGGTGACCCAAGACCGGTCTGTGTGGAAAACCTTGGGAGGCCTATTTCCAGCAGTGGACGTATTTCGGCTGAGATGATGATGATTAAAGATATCTTATAATTGGCCAAAGTCTTTATTATTAACTCTAAATTATTTTTGATGGCTCGGAGGCAATCGAGCAGACGGATCGCCTGATGGTAAGCGATTACCACCGCCATGGACACCCGCAACACCAGAGATCATCCCCTCTCTCTACGAGAGCACCTGCCAGGACCAGTTATAGACAGGTCTTGTCCCCAAATCTCGATTTCTCCAACCTAATTCCAGAGATCCGGGTCTCGTAAGAGAGCTATCTCGTGCCCAAGTGGCACTACCTATTCTCCTGATAGGTGACGGAGCAATAAAGCCCCTCACCACTCGCAACTTTGGGAGTTGCTTACGATAACCTCGCTGAAGCCGACGTAGAAGCCGCCTACCATATCTCCAGTATGGTACCGGAGTGTATATGGCTCGCTCACTTGCCGACCTACATGCATACGTCTACCCAACTAGGCCTACAAGCCGGGTATGGCCCGAGTCAGCTATGACTCTTATTTGCTGAGCACGCAAGCACCCGAGAAGTGTTGTGGCAGCGAAACGACGCCGCCACTTTGCTAAAGACAACTCCGTACCTCGTGCGACCGACTGGTTCGCACTAGCCACGCATGAGTTCGACGCTCGAACACCACGTGCTTGCCGAGCAACGAACATATCGTCCTCTGCGGCTAACCACATAGCCCCTGCGAGTCCAACCTCAATGTCAAGCACCGCGCACTTTAGTCAGCGGTCGATAGAACACGCCTTTCGAGGCGCAGTGGGCTTTCTGACCCTGCAGTACCCTGGTCCTAAGGGGGAGACCCGCGGTAGTTCTACACCCGAAACCCTATCTACTCGGGTCCTGAAGATAGGGGCACAACACCAGAGGAGTCACGAGTGCGTTGCCGGCCTTTTAAAAAGGAGTACGCTCTTTTCTTGAAAGTTTGAAGGTCGTATTGGTCCGGAAATACCGCAGGCAACAGTTCATTCCACAATTTTGTTGTGCGAGGTAGAAAATTTCTGTAGAAACGCTCAGTTGTGGACTACCAACCGTCTAAATGATGGGGACGGAAATGCTGTCGCGTAGAACGATGGCGAAATGTTTAATGTGGCCTAGTAGGTATAATTTTTGAGAAAGTTAATATAAGCAAAAACACGATCTTCGTAAAGGCTTCCTAGGTTAGTATTAAGAACTTCTTTTGCGGTCAATGCAGATTTTGCCTATAACTTGCCTTAATAATTATTATAAGCTAACCGGCACAGTATGCCACGGAGCAAAGATTTTCTTTTAAAAATAATGAAAAAAGTAAATTACCTTCCAAGACTTCCCACATTAGAATTCACACAAAGTCCTTATCTTTTCCTCCTATCAGCTAGTACGGTACGTCGGGGTCGTATTAAAACGGAACAGTTTTTCGGATGAGACGACATTCACATTCTAATGTATGCTAAACGCCTAACCTTACTTGCGAGACGTATGAATAAAACAAAGGAGTCGAGCCGTAATGGTCAGGACATGTGTAGGTTGGTACCTATAGCCATGGTCTCATGGCGACACTTCGACTGCATATGCAATAGGATGAATCTGAGGAGTGTCATAAATGTGTAATAAAAGTGTTACATGGAGCGGCTTTAGTGTGAACATGGACTATATGTCTTCTAGGTACTTACTTAAAGTAGTTAGGTCCATACAGTTATGTATAAATACGGATCAATGATTCAGATAAAGAATAAACATAAATTAAGTACGTAGGTACTAAAAATTTGGCTATTAGGTGTTAAGTAGGCAGCCTTAGCCGATAAGACATAAATTACCACCTCAAAGCTTTGAATCTCCAGCATTTAGGTACACTAGAGTTACTTGGAATTCATTTATCGAGAAGGGAATCGTCACCTATATCAAATTCCAGCGTTTATGTAAATTAGTTATTTGATACTTCAGTATTTAAGCCAGTGTCTTATAACTCGACTGCCAGAGTTACAAAATGGATAAGAGCATTTAGTAGGCACTATAAAGACTTATTCGCAGAAGATGTATTAGAACGACTATAATAGGTAGTTACCTATATACCTACCTAGAATCGTGTAGCACGAAAAACTATATGGTTTCCCGAATGTCTACATGGAAAACGTACTTTTGTGCCCAATTCTAAGCCAAATCAATTTACGAACATAGTTATGTAGGTGAATTTATTTGAAATGTGATTAATGAGAAGTGCATATGTATCATGTAAACAAGATAGTGCAACCATTAGATGGTACTTCTTGTATCGAACAGATCAAACGAAGGAGAGCTAAAATTGCCGATTGAACATTTGCTGAAGTCTGGACCAAACCACTAGATTGAAGGTATTAATTCAACAAACATCACTATTAATTGCTCCATAACAGTAGGTACGCGAAACGGTTAAAATGAAACATTTATCGTAATTTCAACTGGGAGAAATGTCTACATCTTGGAATCCAGTCGTCGGCAAGTCTAAACGTAGTGACTCAGTTCGTTAGTGTATAGACGTCGTCAGTGTTGTGTGTTGAACTACCCATAGTAGGCACGGCACATTATTCATAAAAATAACCAAGTGAGGGTAGTTGCCGAAATCCGCACTTCACGAAGGCGCCACTGAGCTCACATCAGTTGGCAACCCGTGAGCACGATCGATGCAAGGCGGTCGAAACGTCGGGCTATATAAGTATTTATACCTTTAAATGCTTATCAACGCGATTAAGACCGTTATCTAATACTATGTTATGTGTATAAAACGCGAAAGTCGTAAAACATTAAAAGCTAAAATATTATATTAGTTCATGGTGATTCTGTTAGAGTAACCTGGATGCCTACGAGTTCGCAGGTATGTAAACATTATTTTAATTTGAATTAAGAATTTTGTTTATACAACGATGTGCTTACGAGAAAAAAAACTTTCTTAAAATGTACTAAGTGCCCGCGCGTAACTATGCGATTGCAGTCGGATATCATCTAAATCGAATGATTTGGTTCGACCAATCTTTATTAAATTTTTCGCATCGTCGTAAGAAGCTTATTTTGCATAGGTAGTTATCGTTGACGGAATTGATTAGATAGCTACAAATATAAACTTAAGTGAGCCGTAAGCAACTGTAGTCGCGATAGTTTGGGAAGCGGCACGCATCGCTGACTTATGAGGTTATGTGTGTATTAAGTAGGTAATGGTCGCTCGCCTTAACGGTGAAGGAAACCATCGTAAGGAAATCCGTATCTCTTAGAGTTCTCCATAAAGGTCTCGAAGATATATGAAGTCTGCCAATCCGCACTGTCAAATATAGCTTACCATTCTCACACTGTGAAGAGCCAACCGTAGGTCAGTTTGTATACAGAGCTGATATTATTATAAGCTTTGTCAAGGGGCATCTACGAGTAGGACGGTAGGTACCTAACTTTGACAGCGTCATGAACAAAAAGTTAGTAGGTATTTTTAACTGCTGGTGGCAGGTAAGCCAGCGACTCACCTTATAGTTACCGCCGTTCTTTATACCACAGAAGCTATTGCTTACCTTAAACAATGGGATGAATAGGAACTGCTATTTTAGCCGTCCATCAGACCGCAAATCTCGAGACACTTAAATTGCAAACGGACAAGCAACGAGTAGAATAAACCTCTGACTACAAAATATAGGTTGGTACGTAGACTATATTTAAAATGGTCATTAACTAATTGACAATAAATAAAACAGGGACAAAGCAATCAATAACCAGAGACATACAAAATGGAGGTGTATAAATCGACGTTGTATTTGAAATTTGCAATCATCGAAGTGTTCACAGATATCCAATCAAATTGGCGCGGTGCATAGAATATAAATGAAGCGAGCTTAAACAGACTTACCCGTGGGCGCCAATTTTGTGAAATCACACTGTTTGAATATTCATAAAAGTTAGATGGAATGGTATTATCATAATTGCATTATTGCATATGCCGTTTATCTGTAAAAAAAATTATATAACCAACCAAACGTACCGACTTAGTATACAAGCCAGAGTTAAGGCGCAATTCCATTGGGCAAATAACTTGCATGCAAGTTGCAAATTGCATACAACTCGTACAAACCTGCATACAAGTTACAAATTGTATGGAGTAGTTTGAACATGTACATATTTTTATTCAAGTGACCTGCAATTTGAACGCGCATACGTTAATTGCACGTTTCGAATGAGTGACGTTTACGCATATGATATAATATATCGCTGTACAAATTATCGTAAGCGTCAGAACCCCTGGACCAATAGAGGTATTTGATGTTTAGAAAATACCAAAATGCACTACCGTTTTTTTTCTATTTGATACCTAACTTCAAATATTTAGTACTTCGATTGACAGCAAAAAAACACGTAAAGAAAGTAGTCAGACATTCTGACATCAGGTTGTCTGGACCACTTCTTTTTTTCATAGTTCTAGACAACACAATTAATTATAATATAAAAAAAACGAAATAAATATATGTTGAGGTACTAAGAAGGTAGTAAATATATTTAAGATAAATTAGTTGTGTTGTGTAGAACTATGAAAAAAAGGAAGTGGTCCTGACAACCTGATGTCAGAATGTCTGACCACTTTCTAACATAATGTCTGTTAGGTGGGCGCACGAGAAAATAATCACTTTTATTGAGGAGCACGTCTTCCACCTATGATAGCCTACTCAATTGTTAAACATCTTCACTTGTATGCAAGTGAAATCTACATGCAATTTGCACATTCTCGAAAATATGTTTCCAATGCAAGCAACTTGTACGCAAATGTGACATCATACTTGCAAGAGTTGTTTAATGGAATCGCGCCTATAATTGCAGTTATTTTGTTAGTTTCCATGTGAATTGTTTCTTTTTCGTAACTACAACGATGTGCGCGTAGTGATCTGTGCTTAGATATATATATATATATATATACAGGGTGTCCGGTAATTAATGGATAACCTTGAAATGTCTTATAGCAGAACTGAAAGCCGTTCAGAAAAATTAAAAAAAAAGTAATTAAAAATATATATATATTAAAAAGTGCAAGCTATATTAGCATAGCATACTTTTGACTGTCTATCTATTAGCATAATTAGTGTTTCATAATAAAACAACAAAAAACCGATGGACTTTATTCATTTATGGTCGTAGTATACAAGAAAGTTATACATGGTAATTAAAAAAAAACACATTGGTATCTCAGGTAGTAGTTAGGATAGATTTGTTTCACATTTTTTTCTGAACGACCATCAGTTCCACTATAAGACATTTCGTTTAAATAATTTTAATAGCTTATAAATTAGTAAAATAAAAGCAATAGTAGTAGTAGTGTAATATTTTTAAAATTTTGTAATACAGTGATAAATAAACAACGCGATAAAATCCGTATATAGTAGTTTAAAATGAATAACATTCGCGTAAACAGAAGACAATATTATATTAATTATAATATCTTAACGTGGACCACAACTATTTGCTGTCAAAGATATTAAATGTAAACCTAACATGCATGGCAAGTTAAAAAGCTAGTAAGAATATGTAGGTAATTATATTATCTATACTAATATTATAAACCTGAAGACGTTGTTTGTTTGGTTGAACGCGTTAATCTCAGGAACTATTAGTCCGAATTGAAAAATTATGCTAGATAGCCCTTTATCGAGGAAGACACTAGGCTATATTACATCACGCTACGACCAATAGGAGCGCAGCATCAATGAAAAATGTTGCAAAAACGGGTAAATTCTCTTATGTGACGCAGACGAAGTTGCTTGGGTCAGCTAGTATTAGTATAACTGCAGTCGCATTCAGTGGTAGTAAATACGATTGCTGTACACAAGGATTCGGGGGTACGATTTATGAGTTGAGCAAAGTGTGAGTTTTTCTGTACCTAGGTAAAAATTTCAGAACAGCACCGAAATTAACTGTATCTGCTAGACGGCAGTAGACTTATCCCTTATTACCTAAGTAGTACTTAAGTCGCGCACCTCTGACTTTCGGAAGATATATGACTTTTCGAAATTATGTGCGTATTACTAGCAGCCATGGTCACGGCACGTGACCATGGCTGCTAGTTTTAATAATTTAATTAGCTTAAAATTAGTAAAGTTTAATAGTATAGTATAGTAGTGTAACAGTTTCTAAATTATGTAATAGAGTGTTAAATAAACAACGCGATAAAATCCGTATATAGTAGTTTAATTTCAATGAATAACATTCGCGTAAACAGAAGACAATATCTTGTAATACTGTATCTACATCTCCTCCTAGGGTGCCATCATCTAGGTACCAGATATAAAATTTTGAATTTAGCTGCTTAATGATGGGGTGAATAGCTGAACTAAAAATTACTGGCCCAAGAGGGTCACCTTATATATGTACGTATATTATGTGGATAACATGACATACCTGACCTATATTTATTTATAAAAAGTTCTACACTGCTACAGCATACTCAAGCTGAGATGAATATAGGTAAGTAATGTTTTTAGAGATGAATAAAGGTACCTACATGAAATTATAAAAGCACCTCACCTTGCTCTTCTCTATTCATGTTGTATCGCCACTTGACAAACTTTTTTAAGCTTTTTTCATAAGCTAAGTGAACATTCCAAAAAAAGCAATACTCACTTTACTCAGAAAAGCTTTACAACGAACTAGCTTTTACACGCGGTCAGCTCGGAGCTCCCGTAGTTCTAAAGAAAATTAAGAATCCGAAAAGGATGCTGCATTTTCCTATAAACTATCACAGCAAATTCATATCCAGGCGATCCTTTGTTTTTGTACAAAAACAGGACAAACCAACAAAAGCATTTGGGAATTTATAATATTAGCAACAAAACGGAAACTAAAATTTTGCAAGCTATGTAATAAAATTTCACTAGAAATTTTCTAAAACATATCCGACGAAATAGCCAGTAGTTTCACAGTATCTTTGCATAATAATAACATTGTAAGAATAAAAATAACATGTATACTATTCAAGAAACAGATATTCAAGAAAATGTGCCCGGAACAGATATTTAAAGTAAGTAGATAAAAGCAAGAAATGTACATTAGATGCAATAGACGGCGCATTAGGGGAGCGCATTAAGGTGTACATTATGGTGGACACACGTACACGTATATAACTATTACTGCGGTTTCTAGGAATAGTTCGCTGCATCGTTTTCTTTAACTCGTTTGAAACGTATGTAATCTACCTTAATATAGTATCCTCAATACAGCTTTAATGGAGGTGTTATTAGGTGTTAATCCAAGTATGAATGTACTATAGCGGGCTCACTTGCATAAAATAAATTCTAAAGATTTTCCAATGTGTTTTTTTAATACATGAGGTCATTATATACAAGCATAAAGTCAAACATTTGTGTGCATGAACATGGATGTTTGTCTTGGTCTGGGTGTTTCTATTTTGTTCTATTGTGTTACGAACTTTGCCTGCATATCTATACTAATACCTATTATAAAGCTAAAGAGTTTGTTTGTTTGTTTGGTTGAACGCGTTAATCTCAGGAACTACTGGTTCGAATTGAAAAATTCTTTAAGTGTTGGATAGTCAATTTATCGAGGAAGGTTATAGGCTATATAACATCACGCTACGACTCATGGGAGCGGCGCAGTAATGATAAACGCGAGTGAAACCGCGGGCACAGCTAGTATATCAATAAAATAACATGCTTATATTCGCCTTGACCTTTTAATGAGTTTTAATATCGTGTAAGGTAATTAATAGGCTTTAGCTACTGAAGTAGTTCAAACATTGTAAAGAAAACTAGTTTATTAAATCTATACCAGGGCAGTAATTTTTTTTACCGTAATAACTATCAGAACTATGAAATAATCACTAATATTACCTATATATGCGATCGACGATCATCATGAAAATTGTATACACTTTGTCAGGGGACCAGACAAGGACAGAGGGTACCTTTCATCCAAATAAATTACTGTTACTAACATAACCTAACCTACACTTACGCGAGTGTAGCCGCGGGTAAGATCTAAACAATAATAACTAATACCCTGAAAACAAAACAGATTATGATGAAAAAGGGTATAAAAGTATGTAGTGGGTTGGCGGCCGGTATATTACTGAGTGTTTGTTCTCGTGCAGCAAGAATACATAGATTCCGTATTTATATTGTTGGTTTAGTCTCTTTGTTGTGCTCGTGACTACCAGCGCTCTGCAAGACTTGAAACAGAAAATAAAACTATAACGAACGGTAAATACCTACTTAAGTTCTTTTTTATTTGTATGTTATGCTGGTTTTCTGAAGACTAGATTTTCACTCGCCTAAATGTAGGTTAGGTTAGAACAGTGTTTTTTTTTTCGGAGAAAAGGTACCCTGTGTCTTTTACTGCACGGTGCACCCCTGACAATGTGTATACCAAATTTCATGATAATCGTTTGAGTAGTTAAGGCGAGAAAGCGTAACAAACAAACAAACAAACTCACATCACTATAAATATAGTAGGTATTAGTCAGGATTTGCTTGTCTATTTTACTTATAACATGGATACCAAATCCCTTCCCCTGGACCGCGAAAGCGAACAGACGTGTCCACTTTGTCAAAAGTATAATAGGCCAAACTTAAATAAATAAAATAAATTGTTAAAATACACTTAATTAAAAATAAAAAGTACCAGGCGCGCATAAAGCAACAGTGAACGCTGGGTCGGTGCAAGAAAAGGACAGCAACAATCGAGACGGAGGTGGTCGCGTAAGCTACTCTGCGCAGGCACCGAGCTTACGAATACGTCACAGCGTGTGTCGCTTGCCACGATTTATAAGCGTCAGCGGATAGCAGACTGGATTTTACGGCTGTGGTCCAATTAACGTTAATCACACTCAAGGTAATTAATTATTTTAATTAACTATGCCGTTGAAACGAACACCACCTGGTACGCCGGTTGCGGAGCAAATTGAAAGTATCTCTACTGCGACACGCTCCCGAATGTTCTTACAAACTGGATCTTCTCCTGACCGGATTCTGACTGGATCTTCTCCACTGTCGGGCAAGATAGTAATGTTACTACTCGACAGAAGCGTAAGCGCGATGAGTGTGACTGCATGTCTCGATTAGACGAAATACACTTCCTACTATCGTCATATACAGCTCAATCGGACAGTAAGTTCTCCGCACTACAAGCGTCAGTCTCCGAAATTATTACTCAGAATGCGGAAATTAAAAACTCAATTAGCTTCATATCACAGGAATATGATGACATTAAAATCAAACTCACGAATATAGAATCCGAACGTGAAAATGACCGCCGTTATGTACGTGAGTTAGAGATGAAACTGGATAGTATGGAGCGTCATTTGTTCTCCACCAAAATAGAGATAAGAAATGTACCGCAAAAGCCTGAAGAAACTAAGGAAGACCTCTGCGCTATTGTGGAGAAAACTGCAGACGTGATTGGTCATCCCATAAAATTGGCAGAGATTAGGGATGTTTATCGTATCAAAAATAAAAACAATTCTTCCACGATAAATGTTGATTTTACAAGCGCACTAATTAAGGATACGATTGTTAAGAAGGTGCGTAAATTTAATAAGACCAACAATTTAAATAAGCTGAATAACACGCATCTTAAAATTGAAGGACCCTGTAAGCCAATATATTTATCAGAGAAACTGACACCAAAAATGCAAAGGTTGTACTCCCTGGCTCGCAGTGTTGCTATTAGTAATAATTATAAATATTGTTGGACGTCTTATGGAAAAGTTCTTATGCGAAGACAAGATGGAGAACGGTATATTATTATAAAATCTGAAGAAGATCTTGATAATCTCGATAAACATAAATGACTAGAGACAGGAAGCAGATGCCCATTTTTATTTTTTATTCTTTGTAAGTTTCTCCTTTCATTTTTACTTTTTCATAGAAATAATATATTTTGTAATACTAACATTCACATGTATGTAAACACACTCGTATACACCTCTTATATTCTTTTCACGTCACACATTACATAGCTTATTAATTACTACAAAATTAATATCACACAAATTATACAAATACATATTTACATACATCATATCACATCTTATACTAATTACTATATCCTTAAAATGTAGTCTAAATTTCATTTTAATAAAAAATAATGCAAAAAATAAGCCTAATCAGCTTCACGCAAATAATTATTGCTGGATCCAAATTATTCACAGTATAATAGTACCCACTATTAAGTCTGTAATAATAATTAATAAGCCTTTATTTACCGCGCATACCTATACTTTAAGTAATTATTGTAGGCAAACCGCAATGATTATGGTTTATGAAAATGAGGCCTATCGTGTATACAGAGTGATTTTGAAATCGTGTAATTCCTTTTAACCACGCATTCTACTGGTGATATAGAATAACCCTGACCATATTTTTTGTGTTTGATGAATTGACAGATCACTCTCCTATTCTATTACACATTGACTTTACGCCCGCCATAAGAAAAATGTCGACATCAATAGAATTAAGATTAATCTCGATGGTGTAAACAAATGCATGGAGGAAGAGCTATGGAAGAATTTATATTCTGTAACAGATGTTAATCAAGCTGCACTGATACTGACGAGAAAATTAAAGGTTTTATAAACACCAACACTTCAATTGTAAAAATTTCTAGGCGCAACAGACCCTTAAAACCTTGGATCACTTTAGGAGTTATAAAATCTATACGCAAACGAGATAAAATGCATAAGAAAACAAAAATAGATGCCAGTAATCTAGAAATTAAAAACATATACATTGCCTATAGAAACACGTTAAAAAGGATAATTAAAACATTAAAAACAAATTACTATTCGGATAAACTAAAAAGAAATAAAGCGAATACAAAAGAAACTTGGAACACGATCAAAGAATTATGTAACATAAAAAAGACTAATGTGTCATCATCAGAATTACTTAACATAAAAATGACATTCACTAAATCATTAGATGAAGTTAATGAGTTTTTTGCATCAGTGGGCCCAAGTCTTGCTAAACGTATCCTACAAACCTTAAACACGGACGAAGCCACTCTAGCACATAATGCTAAAATGACGGATACACCATTGCATTCTATGGCGCTATACCTTACTGATCCTGCAGAGGTGATTGATGTTATTAGTAGTCTTAAGCAATACAGCGCTCCGGGGATGGACAAAATAACAGCCAACATTCTAAAAACATTTCGTCACTATCTTGCTAAACCTATATCCTACTTGACCAATCTAAGCTTCGGACAAGGCATTTTTCCTAAAATATTCAAAACCGCTATTATCTGTCCTATTTATAAATCAGGCGACAGGTCTCTCCCTACAAATTATAGGCCAATTTCACTATTAAGCACCATTTCTAAAGTAATTGAGAAAATTATGAACAAACGTTTAGTTAATTATATAGAAAGCAATAAACTTCTGGGAGAGAATCAATACGGTTTTCGGGCCAACCACTCCTCCGATGATGCTGTCTTACAAATTACGACTAATATTACGTCGTACATTGACAGGGGTGACAAACGTGTAGGCGTATTCCTTGATTTACAAAAGGCGTTCGATACTGTTTCTATTCCAATTCTTTTGACTCGCCTAGAAAATCTAGGGATTAGGGGAAACGCACTTTTGTGGTTAGGGGATTATCTTACAGAACGAAAGCAGTGCATTAGAGTTGAAAACCATCTTAGTAACTACTGTTTAGGGTCGTATGGCGTGCCACAAGGCAGTACCCTGGGTCCGACGCTATTTTTGGCTTATGTCAATGACCTGTGTAAATATAAAATTCAGGGTGCTGAGATACAAATGTTTGCCGATGACACTGTGGTGTTTTTTCATAGTAACACATGGGAAAATGTACGACAGTTAGCTGAAAAAGGCATGTCTCATATTACCGCATGGCTTGAAGATAGTTTATTATCACTTAATGTGGATAAAACTAAATACGTCTGTTTTAGTAAAACTATGGCTTCATCTCCAAAAACGTTCAATCTAAGATTGCACTCTTATCCTTGTAACCGATCGAACATTGAGTTTTCAGCACGTTGTAATTGTCCTCAGTTATCAAGAACAAATGAAATTAAATATCTAGGCGTTAATATAGATGATAAACTAAATTGGAAAAAGCATATAACCACGGTTAGTGGTAGGTTAAGGAAACTTATTTACATTTTTAAAGACTTGAGACTTATACCTGACACTAAATTGTTGATACAAACATACAAAGCGCTAGCTGAATGCTTTTATCACCTACTGTGTATGTTCATGGGGTTCAGCGGCCATAAAACATTTGATTAAGGTTGAAAGAGCACAATGGGCTTTACTTAAAGTACTTCTCTACTTACCGTTTCGCCACCCTACACATTTAGTGTATGAGAAACCAGAAGTACTAAGCGTGCGGAAGTTGTTTGTCTATCAATGTATTCGAAAATACCATAAGAATACCGTACCTTATCTACAACCCTCGGGTAAAAGGATAGACAAATGTCCAGTCCCAAGTGTCAAAAGTAAATTTGCCCAACAACACTATGGTAATATTGCACCTAGACTGTACAATAAACTTAATCTAACGCATAGAACCAAGTCTTTAACAAATTACAAAATCAAAAACATTATTAAACTTTGGCTTAAGAATTTTGACTACAAGGATGTGGAAAACTTATTACAAATCGTAACATAAGCACACACACACACACACATACAAACACACTCACACACTCACTCACACACGCACACACACACACACACACACACACATACACACACACGTAAACTAACAAAAAAGTTACTTATTTTTAATTTTGTTTTACTTTTTTGAGTCAGCTCTCTCTCTATGTATCTTGCTTATATATTATTATTGTAACAATATTGTATAATTTGTTTTGGGGAAGGACTGTTTCCCAACATACAGCTCACGCTAGTTTGGGATTCAGGGCTGACACTGTAAATGTATAAAACTTTTGTTGCAATAAAGAAAGAAAGATAAAGAAATAATTAAAAGTGCCTAATGCATGATTTGGGGCTAGTAAGAGGCTTTAGTTATAAATTTGTTATAGGCAGTTTTACATCGTTTCTTTATGTCCAAAGGGATCTACAGGTTGTCCGGTAATTAATGGATAACCTTGAAATATCTTATAGTAGAACTGAATGCCGATCAGAAAAAATAAATAAAATAAATGTATATAGATATATATGTATTTTAAAAAGTGCAAGCTATATAGCATAGCATAGCATTTGACTGTCTATCTATTAGCATAATTAGTGTTTAATAATAAAAACAAAAAACCGATGGATTTCATTTATTTACGGTATACAAAAAAGTTATAAATGGTAATTTAAAAAAAACACATATCTCAGGACTACCTTTTTTTTTTTATTTTTTTTTTTTTACGTGGAGGAATGCAATGACGCATATCCCTCCGCGGGGGCGGGAATACCGACTAAACCTACCACGGTGTTCCTCAACAAAACCACTATCGGCGGGGCCGCGCGAATCGCTTTCGCATGCGGTCGCGACCCCGCCGAGGTTTCGGCCCGCCGTATGAAACGGCAGGCCACTACACAAAATACCTACCCAAACTAGGCACTTCCGACATTATAAAAACCCTACTGTCTCCCCCCTAGAGGGGAGACGGACTCGACACAGAGGCGCGCGTGGGAACACGCACGCCGCCTCTCGGACCTGGTGCTGAACGGATAGCGGGCAGGCCCACAAAGCCCGCCACCCCCAGGTCAAACCTCAGGGTGGCTGGAGGTCATCGCGCGCCCTCCGGCGCCCGGCTCTGCGGTTGGGGAGAGGGTTTAAACGCTCCCTCTCCCGCTCCGCCGCCTCCTTGATGGAAATTACTTCCTCACAGAAGGAGGCGACGGCGTTCCACGACCTCTCACTCCGGACCATAGACTGAACTACGGCCGGGAGCGAGAGGGCAACCGATCCGACTGCCGCGATCAACTCACGGCGCTGCGATGCCCAGGCGGGGCAAACCGCCAAAGTGTGCAGCGCCGTGTCCTCTATAACGTCGCGGCAGTCGCCGCAGTGGTGACAACCGGGCGTCTCTTGCCGGCGTATACGACACAGGAACTGGCCAAAACAACCGTGGCCAGTCAGTACCTGTGACAGCCGGAAGGTGAGGGCGCCATGCCGCCTCTCCAGCCACTCCTCAAAAACGGGACTTACCGCCACGATTGTGGCGTGCCCGATCTCAGGACTACCTTTTTCTTTTTTTTTTTTTTTTTTTTTTACCTGGGGGAATGCTATGACGCATATCCCTCCGCGGGGGCGGGCGGAGGGATTATGTCGGACTCGCCGGGGTAAAGAAAGATGTTGAGAATATAATGTACCTCCCGGGATACCGACTAAACCTACCACGGTGTTCCTCGACACAACCACTATCGACGGGGCCGCGCGAATCGCTTTCGCATGCGGTCGCGACCCCGCCAAGGTTACGGCCCGCCGTATGAAACGGCAGGCCACTACACGAAAGACCTACCCAAAATAGGCACTACGTCATATAAAACCCTACTGTCTCCCCTAGAGGGGAGACGGACTCGACACAGAGGCGCGCGTGGGAACACGCACGCCGCCTCTCGGACCTGGTGTTGAACGGATGGCGGGCAGGCCCACAAAGCCCGCCACCCCCAGGACAAACCTCAGGGTGGCTGGAGGTCATCGCGCGCCCTCCGGCGCCCGGCTCTGCGGTTGGGGAGAGGGTTTAAACGCTCCCTCTCCCGCTCCGCCGCCTCCTTGATGGAAATTACTTCCTCACAAAAGGAGGCGACGGCGTTCCACGACCTCTCACTCCGGACTATAGACTGAACTACGGCCGGGAGCGAGAAGGCAACTGATCCGACTGCCGCGATCAAATCACGGCGCTGCGATGCCCAGGCGGGGCAAACCGCCAAAGTGTGCAGCGCCGTGTCCTCAACAACGTCGCGGCAGTCGCCGCAGTGGTGACAACCGGGCGTCTCTTGCCGGCGTATACGACACAGGAACTGGCCAAAACAACCGTGGCCAGTTAGAACCTGTGTCAGCCGAAAGGTGAGGGCGCCATGCCGCCTCTCCAGCCACTCCTCAAAAACGGGACTTACCGCCACGATCGTGGCGTGCCCCTAACTACTAAGTTAGGATAGTTTTTTTTTTTTTTTTTTTTTCATGAACGGCCATCAGTTCCACTATAGGACATTTCCAGGTTATCCATTAATTACCGGACACCCTGTATAAAACTACATGTATTTTTAAAGCTAGAATGGCTTTTGAGAAAATTTCTTAATTAGCAAGAAAAATAGGCATGGTGACTAGACCACTAAAACTAGTTCTTAAGTTCATTTCATGCGTGACATTGTTAACAATATCTTCTTCACACAGGAGGAGCAAAGAGTTTTATATTTTCTTAACCTATATTGTCCTATTGTTGGGCTTCCCTACATTTCTCCAATGATCCCTTTTTAGAGCTTCGGACTACGGGGCTTTAAAAATGTTATATATTATACGCTGAACAATGTTTTCAAGCATTTTAAATTGCGTTTATAACAAACGGACTTTCTAATAAGAGGCTTAAACGCCCCAAGCGGCTTTCTGCATATTCAAACGTTTGATAATCTAAACAATAGCACAAAAACTAAATAAGCCGGATGTGTGTTACAATTTTATGTTGTTTTTCTTGCATCCTCTCTTTGTAATGATTCTATTATGAAAGGGACCACTGTTTGCTGAATGTATTACAGCGGTCCCATATCTTGCCACAAAAGGTTTATCCCGTTCGCGACATTGTACAATCGGTCTACTTATTTTTCTTGTCGTGTCTTCCTAATTGTATGTATATTGTGAAGGTTTACTTCCTGCTCCGTGTATAGTTATTTATTACAAAGACTTCGTGAGAGTCAATACAGTTGGGCTGTCCTTTATTAAATGTAAAATGTGGCGAAGGTAATCCTTGAATTTTATGTTCTTTTTATGCATATTACACATTTTTTAAGCTCGCGTATGCCACGGCGCAGATTTTCTTTTCGCTCTTTATTTATTATAAGGGATTTTTGTACAAAATATTGATAATGTCAATCCCATCGTATCTTATTTTAAAAAGATTTACCCGGGACAATGCATTTATATTGTGCCTGAATAAGATTTCTGCATACAAGAGATAAATGTTGTTTGTTGACCATTAGATAGTAGGATAAAAATACATATATTCAAATAAAAATATCATACATTATATACTTCAGTAAAAGAAAATATACAAATAGAAATTTGTTCTACCATCGCCAAGGAAATTACATAGATTACTATTTTAGCACATAATAGTTAATTATACCTACACGAATATAATTGGTATAATAATATTGTTTACAAGATATTATAACTTACTCATATATATGTACTTGTAATAAATATATTTTGTCGCATAAATAATTATAGATTCAGCAGATTTCTCCTTAAAAAACAAGTTAAGTCGTTAAGTTAGTATTTTATGAACATCCACGACTTACGCGATTCAGTAGACTGAATCTTATAAGCCAAGTCTACTATTCAGACCACTGAGCCAAGCTCTATACCGTCTGCCAGCTTAACAGTTGCCTTGCACCTACTAACTACACGAAAAAATGAGGCAGTTTTTGTGAAATAAACGCTACACTACTGTAGTGCTCATCAAAATGCTTAGAAAAATGATATGTCTGCATTTTTGATAAATAATTTAGTGTGTTATGATATTTAATTGGACGATAAGATATTAAATATAATTAAATAACTGTTCTCAAAGTTGCACTAAGTTTGTTACAGAAAGTTATCTAATTAATTAATGATTCTCGAATAATGTCGTCCCAACAAAATGTTTGCTAATAATGATTTTCATAATTCATTCGTATTCAAAACAACTTTAATTTATTCGTTACGAAGGAAATAAATTACTGTTCATATTTATAAGTTCGTATCCAATTTTCATAATTTATAGAGCGTAATGCCAACAAATTAAGCATATTGACATGGAGATTATTAGGTATAACAAATTTAATTTGCTCTTAGGAAATGGAAGTTAAGATAATATTTTACAGTATTTCTCGTAAACGTTATGAATAAGTAAAAGGTGTAATTCTGTTCTCTAGTCTGTTGAGCAGCGATAGCTCAGTGGGGAGACCAACAGACTGCAATGCAGAGGGTCTCGGGTCGAACCCACGTCGCGCACCTCTGACTTTCGGAAGTTACATGACTTTTCGAATTTATGTGCGTATTGATTGACAATTATAGCCTGCTCCGTGCCTCGGAGAGCACGTTAAGCCATCGGTCCCGGCTGCCATGAACATCTATGGTAGTCGTTATTGGGGAACTCGACACAAAAGAACCCACTGGGTTGAAGTGTCGCCAGTCTGTACTGACTGGCCCCCACACAAGATAAGATAAAATAAAAATGTAGTTATTAAATTCAGATTTCGTAGGACCTATGTGCTGTGCGTTTTTAAAGCGATTTGCGAGTTCTTATTACATAGCATCGTGCGGCCGAACTACGAACGCGGTCCGTTATCGGACCATATATATTCGATTGTGTAGCACACAGTGCGCCCAAAAGTTATTATTATTAACTAGCGTTTGCCAAGTGCTCGAAATTCGAATATAATTGAATTAAATTTAGAGTTTAATCGTTATTAACGTTTTATTGTCTATATCTATACCCTTATAATCACATTTCATTTAGTCACCTACTCCACATACATATGTAACCATAGTTACGAAGAATTTTACGACATTAGTCTAACAATGCCGAAATACTACGAACGCGATTCAACTGCCTGTGTCAAATGTATGCTTGGGTGCGTGTAGTGATTTTTCATTAATTTAATTTATTTCTAAAGCATAATTTATAAAAATATTAGGTTTGGCCACTCCTTCTCCATATAAACTTTAACTGTACCAAATTTCATGCTCCTCCGTCCGCGCAATTTTCGTAAAAAGAAGCACAAAGTTTTTGCTTCACGTATTTATTTATAGATATCGCTGCTTCGATCGCTTAATAATAATATGTCAGTCTGTGGTGCAGTGCGTTGGAGTGTTGTGAAGAGCGCAGCGTAGCACCGTTACCATATGTTTGTTCGGCCGCACCAAGTTCTATAGTCAATTTGCACTATTAGAATCGTTGAATCAATGCGATATGTAACACAAGCCAATCATAAATATGTTAAATCAGCGTCTCTCTCGAAAGACAAATCACTGCTCAGTTATGTTAATTCTAATCGATAGACCCATTAATTTGTCCGTAGGGAGTGTGTGAGGCCTACTCAATAATCGCTGATGTATCCGCTTGCTTCGGAACTTAACCCCAAGGGTTCGCATGATGGGTAAGCGAAAGCTATTACATTGGACCTTTTACATAGCTCCTTGTCCTATATAAATGTCAACGTCCACTGACTGCCAAAAGGTAATCAGAAAAACATTTTGGAGCTCTCAACGACTCCGCTCCGTACTGCGATAATGACGTTATTTCAGAAGTAACGTGGAACATTTGGAATAAATTTTGAGCATTTTGGTTTAATGAAAATTTTCTGTGAAAAATTATGACGTGAAAATTCTGAGAATGTTGATGTAAAGAAACGAAAAATTTTGGTCGAGTCCTAAATTATTTTCTACATTTAAATGAAAAATGTTTTGCGAGAGATACCTATTCCTAAACTCAAATAAAATAAATTTATGTGAG
This sequence comes from Catocala nupta, assembly GCA_963675205.1. NCBI lineage: Eukaryota > Metazoa > Arthropoda > Insecta > Lepidoptera > Erebidae > Catocala > Catocala nupta. The sequence continues at coordinate 18,253,061 of OY776084.1, read as the reverse complement.
CGAAGTTATGATGAAATAGATAAAATTATAAGTCACAAACATCTACATATATAATGAAATTGTAACGTAATTCCGTAACAATTTGTATTTTAAAGTGTTTGCATAAAATACATTTTAGAAATATTTATTGTTGTGAGCGTTATTATCGATGGACTAAATCAACCAAAAAATCACCCAGATTTCGATATCTTATCTGTATGAACGCGTTTCAGGCAAGTATACTATTATACATGAACTTTAATGAAACCCTACCGATTTTATTGCCCTGCTTAGCAGCTAACCTGTTATACATAAAAAACAGTTTAACCAGTGCTGTATAAAGTGTGACACAAATGATGGCTTGCAGATCTGGCTGGTTAATTGTTTGTTAGGTATATATTGATGAAACTTGGGCAGGATTTATTATTATTTCTATATAAGAACCAAAACTTCTTAAAATTACTATGAATTTCCGATAACTGAGATAAAAATTCGAGATAGTAAAATATTCTTTCATGCTTGAGCACTAAACACATCTTTCCACGCAAATGAAATCGCTGGCAGAAGTTAGTTTTTTTATGAAGCGTTCTTCTTTGATGGTAGAATGGATTAAGAAAACCGATATATATTTTAAAATAATTAAATAAAAACGGCGATTGTCCAATTATTAAGGAATTGGACAAGTCATCGATAGGAAGAGAAAAAGCAAATTCAAATCGCACCTATTGCACAATCGACGTGAACCCACTCCTGACATTAGCTTATAATCGTTCATAAAATAAATAAACAGAAACGTCAGGGACTATTCGTATTGAGATTACTGCCCTTACGGACGTAAGGTACAAGTGTCGAGCCTTTACAAAAGTTAGTACAAAACATGGGTTTGTCAGGAAACGTTTATTAGCCACGGTTCGTCCGCACTTCCTAACTTCGGTTAACTTGAGTGCAGTGTTATGGTACTAACAAACGATGTAGCGGTTGCACTTACTGCCTCTTTGATGTTGATAACATTTTGTTTTAGCCGGGTATTCACTTTTATATAGCCTATTGTGCGAACGCAGCAACCATTTTTATTTTGCCGCAGTTTTAATGGCTGTTATCGTGTATTTCAGGTTTGTTAGTTCGTTCGTTTTTGCGGGAAACCGGTTATTTTAAATTACAACAGTGCTGAATATTTTTGGACTGTTTTGCTATATATAAACTAGGCATATATAGAAGCAAAATAACCATGTTATTTACTTTCAATATGGATACAAAAGTGTCCAAGGCGTAGCAGTACCCATTGTAATACATTTTAGGTTGAAGATACAAAGTCTTATTTCGGATGTTTTCCATTTAGATTTAACATGGTTCGTGCTTGTCTTGCTAAATAACTTGTGCTTAAACGTTTTTAGAGTCTTCCGATTTGTACACGCAATTATTACAATATTAGATAACAGGTCTGATGTTGGCTATTATTTAATATCAAGAATTGTAAACATACTTAGTGACTCTGTTCATCAATGGTGCATGCCGTAGTACCGAGAATTCGATTGATTAAAAAAATTACCAAGTGAGGGTAGTTTCTGTGGTCCACACTTCTGAAATGCGCCGCTGAGCTCTCTCACCAAGAGTCAACCCGTGACCACGATCGATACGACGTCTGGAAATAAATAGGTATTCATGCTTACAAATACTTACTAATGCGACTGAGACACGTTGTCTAATATTGTAATTTTGTGGTTAAATTGGTAAATTGTACTCTTATACCAACTATCACAAATAAAATAACATAGCTATCAAGTTATTCTGTCCAAACTTAGGAACCGGCCTTCAATCGTAATATATTGGTCTAGACTATTAGTAAATATTACTCATACAAGCTTACAGTAATATATTTAGGCCGAGTCGACAATAGCTTAGGGATTATAGGATATGTATGTTTATATTTAGTCGAGAAACATTTACAAGACTTGAAATCAGTATCTAAATAATCTTAAATAATCATTTATTTACTAAATCAAGATTATTTTACATTTCCTTAAAAACTTTTCTACAGATTAATTCACTATTAGGTGATATACTGAATGGAAACATAAATCTGTTTTACTTGTGAACTGCACACTAGGTCGAGTCTGTCTCGTGGAGTCCTTGAGTGGTGTTGCCAGTTAAAAAACAATCTGCGTCAATTCGTGTGCTTTTATGATTAGTCATTTACAAGTAAACGCGAACAAACATACTTAATATAAAGAATATAAAATAAATACTACACAATTTATGAAAAAGGAAACAATGTTAAGAGATGCAGCCTTATTTATAACAACTGATGTTAAATTTAGGTACTAGTATCTTATCTTATAAATATACCTCGTACATATGTACACACAGAGTCTCTCGCCTCTATCCGCGAAGGCGTAGAGGTTTACTGCACCCATATAAAGTACGCCAACTACGTTTCGGTCCCACGTCATGGAGTCTATGGCCATTTACACATTACCATACTACGTGCTGCGACAGAAAAACCAGGAGCAATTTGCTCGGCCCTGATTTGTAACCTTAGCTAACCTCAAGCAGAGACACACACACACACACACATACACACAACCGCTACGCTACTGAAGCAGATTCGGGCTCTATATCTTATCTCATACCTTAATATACTTAATAAAGTTTAAATTACGTAATAACAATTTCATAACAAGAAATTATAACAGCCCAGGGACAGTTTAATTCCGTATCTCAATTCTTGATATACATAATGGTGGTAATTGTTAGAAAACTGGCTGTGAACGAGTGTGTAGGGAATAGGAACGGAAATAATGTGTTAGCTCCGGGCATACACACTTTTGAACGTAATAGCCAGGATATTGATCACTAACTCGCTAATTATAAGGCAGCGTTGACAATGGTGGCGCCGAAATTATAATTTTATTGACAGAAATTGGATTACAGAACGGTTTGTTGACATGTAAGCGTACCAACAAGTTTGGGTCCTCAAAACTCTGCCGAACGATCAAGGCATGGAATTCTCTACCAAGGCACGTGTTTCTTTCTTCCTTCAATCCTGGGTCCTTTAAGCAGGGTGTGAGAAAGCACCTCCTCAGGCCGTCAAAGTAGAGACCTCAACATCGCCTCAGCTGCTATGAGGACGGTGTGGAGGCCACTGCTCTTAGACCACACGACTGCTTAACATCAGGTGAAGTGCGGTCATTTAGACGAGCAAAAAAATACGTTCTATTAAATATAATTTGAGCTTTATTTGTGTTATTCTTGGGTTATTATAACTCGTAAACAGTCTTTCGAACGCTACAGGCTTGAAGTCGAGGCACGTGCTTTTATAATTCGAAAATCTCGATGATAATATGGGCATGGTATTCATTACTTTAAAATAATTCATCGCGTTTAAAACCCGTTGGTTAATATTATATTATTTTATTAATAATATCACAATAGACACCAGAGTCTACCAACGCACTGGGCCAGCGTGGTGGACTAAGCAGGGTTAGGCCCTTTTTACGTTGAGAAGAGGCCCGTGCTCAGCAATGAGACACTTTAATACAGGGCTGATATTATGTTATCTTATTAAGTTATATAAAAATATATTTTCACGTATATAGACTAACACCTCTAAATTCTGGAGGGACTAGGCTGGGGTGTGATATACGGTTACAGATACATGTCAGGTCAAGTAGGCAGCACACAGACGCTTTGTTGCTTCTGAGAACTTTATAAAAGGAAAGCTCTATCATTTTGTATAACATTTTGGGTGACATATAATATATGTTTAATATAAAAATACGAGTATTATTAAATTATGAACAGAAATTTAATAAAAGTCGCAGTAGTAAATATTTTCAATCTATTTTTAGACGTTTTTAATGAGATTTGTGTCAAATATTTTGCATGGTAGAGATCGTTTCTTCTCTTTGTCATTTGATTATTTAATATTCAAATTATAAGTAATATATGTATGTATACTTGAAAGTACGAAACAGATAATTTTAATTGAGTATTCTATACATAAAACACTCATTAATAAGAGTTTTATATTTTTTTAATTAAACAACTTTATTTAGTTAACTAAATAATACTCTTTTATTTGTGCTATGTTCATTTTGTCAGCTAGTCTAAAATCTCTGATATACTTAAACATACATACGCATTTTTTCACACCTGCACATCCTTAAAAGGGTAGGCAGAGGTGTTTTATATATTAATAGATGGTCACAAGTTTAGTACTGAGCGCAAGCGAGCTGGCCCATATTTCTCCCTTTTTTATCATAAAGTAAACTCCCGCATTGGCTTCCTATGTCGCAATGGACTTTACAAACGTACTATGAAAGGACACAAAATACACCCTGAACCAAATCAATTATAATTATGTGGATCAGACAATTCATTGTTCTGTGTAGGATAGGAATTCACAACACTCGGTGCTGCGGCAGTGGCCAGGCAAGCGCTTGTCAGCTGCGGCAGCCATGCAATCTCTTCTTTGCAGGCTACAAATATTGCCACAACCCGATTTACTCCTACAATGCGAACAGAAGCAAGAATATCACATAGCAACGTCAAATGTCATATAACTTAAATTGCCGAGTAGATAAACCCAATAACATTTGTCTGATCTAGGCATTCAAATCGTGACCACACATTTGATCGTAACTAATAGTGCAAACTTATGTAACGGAGTAGTCTCAATTCTCAATAGGCAATATCCTAATGTATAAGACTATCTATACTTGCCATTGAATCGGTAATTGGTTCTAATCCCACCCATCAGCTAGAGGGATTAATAAAATGCGTTTTAATAAAAAATATGCCTTTCGAATATTTTAATTTTCATTACTTGCTTCTATAATCTAGAGGTGGACCCAGATCCGTAGAGTAATGCATCTCAAAATGAATTTTAAACTAACAGATCGATCAGTGTCAAGTTAGTGCGTCTAATCCATTAAGTATACGGTTTTTCGCCTCTCATTTTGGTTGATATGGATTAAATTTAAAAGTCATCTTGTACGTTAACCGCGAGCGAAATTTTGCTGCGGGTGCTTTTAGATATGTTCGTTGAAGAACGTATTAAAATTTGAAATATTTTAATTTCTTTTAAATATTCGGTTAGGCAGACTATTTAAAATATTCTTGATTTACAACTACGAGTATACAGATTGATCATTTAACATGTATATAGGTACGCGTTAGCTATTATTAAAGTGACCGTAGCTGGAATAAGGTATTGAATTGTAAGTCGTAAGGACGCAATGAATAAAAAAACGGTTCGTATTTCACCCAAGTAATACAAGCAATCTAGCTTTACTGAAGAAATTAAAAAAGAAATGTTTAATTAATTAAATAAAGACAATTACAAATAGCTAATAGATAAGCTTATAACCTATTCGAGTTAGAGTTCCACTACTTATTATCTTGACACAGTTAAAATTAGCTAAACTTGCAGTATCATATAGAGCACCCAGAGGCAGTTCTAAAATTAAACGTGAACTCCAGCAAGTTCGTGCGCACCATCTAGATTTTGCACGTCCAACTTTGTACCAAAGCTAACCTCTGGTTAAATCGCGACGTACAGATTAGTTCCATCTAATTTAGGTATATATAGTTATATAATGGAAAAAGTATGTTAGTCTGACTGCTTCTGTATAATTTTTTGGGCTTGTGAACGGTACTAGCTTTCTCCCGGAAATAATACTTTTACTGGATGAAAGGTACTCTATGTCCTTTTCTGTATGTGTGACAACGTGTATGTGATAATATTAAGTAGGATTGTATAAATCAGTCCAGTTATGTTTAATACTAACACCACTTACTTAAAAAACGTAGCCTGAGTCACGCGCTTGTTCGCTATTTGTTATATAGTTTCATAACTACTTAGCCGTTCATATATATATTTATATATATATATATATATATATATATATATATATATATATATATATATACTATATTTTAAAACCCCATTCTTCTTCTTCCTTTTTTCTTTACTTATATCTTTTTGTCGTGCAAATATCGTGTGAATGCGATTACTGTACATGGGATCTCGAGTTAGATTTTCGGGTCATTCCGAATTAGATTTTCTGTCCCAAATATAGTATAAATTTTCCATCACGGAGTGTAAACCAGTGCCCGGTAATCGGAAGTAGGCTCAATAAGCTAACCCTCTATTATGTAAGATATAAAACCATAGCTGGCTCCATTTTATTGTAATACAATTCTACCTCCTTCTTCGATATATGCGTGACTCTGGATGTATGTATATCTAAAATACAGCATTTACGTTTATATTAAAGCAGAAAAATAAGTATCTGGGAAATTCTTGATAAGCATTATATAATGTTTAACCGAAACCCTCATACAAGATCCTTTACTAATCGCACAAATTAGAACGACCGGGACATAATATGTAAATACGTACATTTTGTGTTCCTGTGTGTAATTCTTAAAATTTACGTTTAGAAAGAAATAATAGTCCGCAGTAGTAATATTATGTATTAGGTGCCTATATTTCCCCTATTGTGCACGTTTCTTATAACTTCCTGTTTCCTCAATGGCGTATCACTGCGGCCTCGAGTATTGCCTCTTGCTGTTTAGGAGTATGTGTATTTGTACTTTTACCAACAATCATTGTACTTACTGTTATAACCTCTGGTTCTTATGAGTTTTGGGATATAATAGTCATAACACTGCGATGAGCATTCTTTCTAAATTTGTTACGAAACACATACGCTTGTCCAAAAGCAATGAGGAGGTTAGTAATTTCGCTTGCTTGACTATAGACTGAAATTTAAGCGCCCCAATGTACTTAAGCCTTACGTATTAGTTAAAACGGTACATTACAGCTCCCGCCCATAATTCCACATAAGTTTTCATCCAGTCACGGTTTGAGGCTGTCCTCAGCTGTTATCTGATAAAGGATCCGTCCCATGTTGCCACTATGGATTAACTCATAGATTCAACAGTCTGATGTGATTTAACCCTAAATCTGAAACTCTCAGCAGTTACCCTTAGGGGTTGCCAGAACTTGTAGTAATGCAAACACGATGCTCAGAGGTATCGTTATACGTCTAAGTAGTCACATATATCCATAGGTAATAATTGAGTGTTGCAAGTTCTAACTGTATGTATTATTACCCCTTTGATTTAGTGGACATCCGTTTTAATTTAACTGGCAATTTCTTAGTATTTTAATGCTTTAGCTTTTGACTTGGAATATCCAAGTATTAATTGGATGAGCTCTTTTTTAATCTTTTAAAGTAAAAGGACTTTGACAGGCGAAGTTTCATCCCGTCTTCTTGGTCATGCAATCTGTTATGAAAATAAAATTAAAAAGATTTATGTACTAAAAATGTTATGTAATTTTATAATCTAGTTAGTTTATCAATATATTATTTCGTTACTATTTGATATAAGGATAGAGAAGAATTAGTTTCTATCATAAGATTTTTTAACCAACTGAATCGCAGCAGCACATTGTCTTACACAATGTGTTTTCATTGAGAATTTTGCGTCATATGAAATCACAATTTTAACCTAAAAATTGTGATTTAAAATGACGTTGAAACTTACCTTTACCTGCTATTTATCAAAATTCTATGGTTTTTTATTGAGTTTATATAAACTGCTTTTATCAAGCGAAATTATTAATCCAAACAGCATATAACTTTCAGAATTTTGCATGCAACACGTACATTTTACGAGGAGCAATTAACGGCTAACCAAAGTCTCTTAAAATTTCACGTGAATTGTAAACGTGTGTTTTGTTTGTTGGGCTAGCGGACGAATGCAGGCATGTTTGTAGCCTATATAGGGCGGACTAACTAATATATATTTATTATGTAGACTACTAACACTCAAAGAAACGTTCATTATATTTAGAAAGATATAAGATTCGTTGGCGCGTTTTACTGTAGGAAATTCTCGTAAAATAAATACTGTACCTATACTTTTTATTTTTAGGCATTTATTAAATATACATACAAGCTGACACCTATATCCACGAAGGCGTATGTAAAATACAGTAGGCGAAATATATCCATATTTCGCCTACTGTATTGCTGATTTTCAATGGATTATTATATCCATAATAATCCATTGAAAATCAGTGTTGCGATATCACGTCAGTTTTATCGCAACATCAATGCTGAATGGAGACCATTTTTTGTTGCAGCAATAGCATTATATTAACTTAATTATCTTTTTTATTGAAATTAAACTACTATATACGGATTTTATCGCGTTGTTTACTTAACACTGTACTTATTACATAATTTTGGAAACTGTTACACTACTACTACTACTATAGAATTTTACTAATTTATAAGCTAATGAAATTATTAATACTATTAAAACTATTTGTATTTAGGTTTACACTTTCCCCGACGTTTCGGTTGCTTTTCACGGGGTCTCCCCGTGACCATGGCTGCTGAAAAGCAGTAGTAGTGTAACAGTTTTCAATATTATGTAATAGGTACAGTGTTAAATAAACAACGCGATAAAATCAGTATAATATAGTAGTTTTATTTCAATGAATAACATTCGCGTAAACAGAAGACAATATTATATCTTTTTTATGATTTTGTCGATATTTTATAAAATAAATTATGTAGTCATATTTCTTTTTTTTTTTACACCCACTTTTCGCCTACTATATTTTAGCTACCACTTAATAGAAGCGAGCTCTTGTCGCTTACCGGGTACAGTATCATACTCCGAGCTATTACTCACAATTTCATGACAGAACCCAATAAAACTGCCAAGCCGGGCATTGAACTTGAGACTTTATATACAGCAAACAAGTACATCACCGTTGCGCCACCGAGGTACCTATTTAAAATATAAAAAACTAGAATTATTATGATAGATATGTCATATGACATACAGCCCATAACACATTGAATGCCAAAGCAGACACTATAGAAAATATATCTATTGTTCGCAGTCATTAATGTGACCAGCATGAGTTCGAATGTATTATACAGGTGTCCGGTAATTAATGGATAACCTTGAAATGTCTTATAGTAGAAATGAAGGCTGTTCAGAAAAATGAAAAATAAATTAAAAAGTGCAAGCTATACTATCATAGCATACTTTTGACTGTCTATCTATTAGCATAATTAGTGTTTAATAATAAAACAACAAAAAACCGATGGTCTTTATTCATTTATGGTCGTAGTATACAAGAAAGTTATACATGGTAATTAAAAAAAACACATGTCTCAGGTAGTAGTTAGGATAGATTTATTTTCATAATTTTTTTGAACGGCCATCTGTTTCACTATAAGACATTTCCAGGTTATCCATTAATTACCGGACACCCTGTATATTTTAAATTGATATGATTTTAAGAAAACAGTTCCACGCACTTGGAATGAATCCTTTGTCGTGGAGGATTTTACAAACATTCCAACAAAACACACAAATAACAACCGGGCGGGGATCGAACCCTCAACACTCGGCACAGTTGCAATGTCGAGATGACCAATCAAACCACTACGTCATCCGCGCAATCAGTAATACGTTTCTATAACGTTTGTCCATAAAGTGCTCATAATTGCACTCAAGCGTTACCATGTCAACACGCCTCTACAATAAGCTATTTTAACCTATTTCCCCAGTCGTCTGTATATCGCCTTATTGAGTAATATTTCATGCTGCCTCTGTGTTTTGTTACCAGCAAATAGTGAAATTTATTGCAATGTCGACAGCCAAGTTTATTATCATTTTGTTTATTGCTCACCGAGGAATGCGCCAATATGTCATTACCGTTGCTTGATTTATTGGGTTATATTCTGAATAGAATTGCTACAAATTACACTTGTTATATCAGGCGTTTTTCTGCGATACATGAAACTGCCGTAAAGAAAACGCTCTTCGTATTATTTAAGTAGGTAAGGCAAGCGGTTATCGTACTGTATAATATGAGAATGAACTTACATACATACATAGTAGCACTTATTTCCATAGGGGTAGCAATAGGTGTATTAGGTACACCCAGATTTCCGATACCGTTCTGTTACAAGTAATAGACAGCGAGTCTTTGTCGTATTTCGGGCACCTTTCCAGACTGATACAAGAAAGCAGCGATAGCCTAGTGGGAAACCGTTGGAGTGCCACGCAGAGGTTTCGAGTTCGAATCCAAGGCGCGCATCTCTGACTTTTCGAACTTATATGCGTGTTACATAGTTAATTATCGTTTGTTTTAACGGTGAAGAAAAAGATCGTGAGAAAACTTGCATGTCTGAGAGTTCTTCATAATGTTCTCGAAGATATGTGAAGTCTGCCAACTCGCACTAGGCCAGCGTGGTGGACTATGGCCTAACCCTTCTCACAATGAGAAGAGGCCCGTGCCCAGCAGTGGGACAGTTAAATACAGGGCTGATATTATTGATATATATTTTACTAGTATAGTAACAAATAAGTTTTCTATATATTTAAAAGCGAAAGAAATGTTATTGGTAAGTAGTCTCATAAGTTATTTTCACAATAAATTGTTAATAGTCTTTGTTTTCGTACTACAATAAAATATTAAATGGTTGCACGTAAAGTGGTCTAAATAAAAATAGCGGTGAATAAACTTTGTCGACGGGCGCAGCTTTTATTTTTTAGTATGTGAGATTTAAACCTCTTTATTTATATCGTTCATTTATAATGCTTTCTAGTTTATATAGTGTCATTTTCCATAAATATTCTTATTTTTAGGAAGGTAGATTTAAACAGGAAATAACGGCAAAAAATATATGAACAGAGGCATCAAATAGCAAACATTATAAAGGCTTAATACAACTTATTTACTCTCAATCGGTTAGGATGTTTTCAAAGTATGTGCGTATTAAATAGTTGATTATTTTGCTTTAACGGTGAAGGAAAGCATCGCGAGGTATCCTGCATGACATGAGAGTTATAAAATGTTCTCGAAGGTATGTAAAGTCTGCCAACCCGCAGTGGGCCAGCATGTTGGATTATGGCCTAACTCTTCTAAGTCTAATAGAGGCTCGTGCCTAGCCATCGGACAGCATACAAACAGACGACATAAATACATTATTATCGTAACTTATATATAGATGGTTAAAATCTTGGTATTGCAACCAAGAATAGAGAGGATGTAATTACGCTTCTAGCGCAAGCGTCATCATTAAATATAAACGGTAACTCTTTGTTCTTTTCAGCTTTATTAAAAGCCCACTCACAATAGGATTAGACAGGCTTATTAAGTATTAAAATGCGTTTACTTGACTCCTACATTCAGTCGTGTTTGAAAAGAGGCAGCACAGCGCAAACAGATTTCAAATATTGTTTGATTTTTTATTAAATTGTTCTTACACTGAGAAGGAGCCCTTGCCCAGCAGTGCGACAGATTAATACCGAGATGATTTTATTATATTATAGTGTTATTGGTTGTTATGAAACCTTATTAGCTGCATGAACATTAATACCCTGTCTGATAGATAAATCGTTCCCTAATTTGTATGACTTAAACCTAGCTGTTAAAAAAACACTTATGTCTATCTTCTAAGATGTGTGATGTTTTCAGTCACGGATAGTTTGGTTCTATAAAACATTGACAAACAAATAGTATCTCGTATAATCTTTTAAAATTATGAGCAATACAATTATATCTACAAATTTATGTGTATACAATTATCTAAATTGTATTATCACGAAGCCTAATTCAACTGCTAATTAAACTGTATTATCTGCAGTAAGTACATATTAACTGCTATTAGTACAAGTGAATTATATATATTAGTTTAATATAGGTTGATTCGGCAATGTTTTTATTCAATAATATTATATACGAAACTTTGCACCCAGTGTTACTTGCTCGGGGACATTACTTTTATCTGCATGAAAGGCACCCTATGTCTTTTTCTGTCGCCTGACAACGTGTGTGCGAAATTTAATGACGATCGGTCGAGTATATAAGGCGTGAAAACGTAACAAACAAACTCACATTCGCATAATTTATAATATTAGTTAGGGTATATATTTTTTTAGAAATAGTTGTTTTCAGACTGATTGATATTCTCATACCTTCGATTTGGGTATGGGGATATACGCGTGAGACCAATTGTCCAAAAATGAAAAAAGGTCACTTGGCAGATGCTACATTAATTATCATAATCGGTCGAATTGTTATCTCATAGTAGGTTGTCGAATAGAATTTGCTAGATAGCCGACCGACAACAATACACCGTTCTAAAACTGACCTACATAATTGTGTCTATTGCCAAGCAATAAACACAATTATATCTTCAAATATATATAGATATTGCCTATATTATTAATTCGTGATTTTTATATATATACATATTTTTATATAATTGTCTATCAAAATTCAAATTACGTATGCAGTTACAAAGATGGCAGTAAATTACTTACAGATAATTAAAATAAACTATAAAAACATCAAGAATAACAAATTAGGAAAGAATGTAATCACTTTATCACGACATCGTGTGAAATAAAAACTCGTTCAGCCTAAAGTAGATAGCTGGGGGGTGGTGTCAGAGAGACGTGCGAAGTTCTGGAGACAAATTGTAGGCTTTTGACGGATGGCCTCGGAATTCCAAGGAAAAAGCTAACGTTGATTGACTTGTGGTGAAGGCAGCCTTGACTGTGAAGCCCTTTTAAAAATGCTCTAGTTTTGAAACTTTTTAAATCGTTATTAATGTCTTTAGCGTTTAGAGGCTAATTATTTATCTACTATATAAATCGTTGACCTCAATTTGTGTGTTAAGCTAATCGTTGCATTACCCAAACTCTAAAATACAAATAATTTTCGCAATCTATTCAAAAATAACTAAGATGCTCCAAATTAGGTAGTAATTTTCATATGACGGTAAAACTACGCACGATACAAACTGTGACGTAGCCGCTATTTAACTACAGCTGTGTGAGGGCGATAGCGACACATCCTGACTATGATCCTACTTTTGCTTATATCCAAATTTAAAATATTAATGTTTTGCAACCGATTTTGATATTGTTTGCACAAATAGATTTATTTTGTTTACTGTTTACTCTCTCCACTACAATATTATGATAATTGATATAGAAAGAAAATATATGCTATTCAGTAATTGTGGGAAGACCGCTGTGCAGCAGCCAAGCTGTCGCCTCACCGCTGCCGACGTGGCGTGTATTGTGAGCTCCCATACGAGACAATAATATATGTGGTCCACAAATAAATATTATACCATTAATAAATAAAATTATATTGCCTCAACAGATACGAAGTAACAAGTAAAGTTACTACTTGGCTACAACAACTAGATTATCAATTGCCTGAGAATCTACTCACACATATCGCATAATTACACCAATTTTTCCCTGATTGGCACACAACACACAATCAATCATACTCTACACACACTCACGCACCGATACTCACACTACACCCGTATACACACATACACACACGCTCACACAATACATACTTTATAAAATAATGTAAACTGTTTTGCAGCGACATTCACGTCTTATGCCATTTTTGTGTCCACGACTGAACACTGGTTTCCAACATACAGACATTAGCTTAGTTTGAAACATACATAGTTTCAGCATCTTTGGTGTAATACATTGCGTACAGTGTTAAACATATTGTATCCGCTGAATGTACTTTGTGTCAATAAACATTGAAATTAAACTACTATATACGGATTTTATCGCGTTGTTTATTTAGAGCACTGTATTACAAAATTTTGAAAATATTACACTTCTACTACTATTGATTTTATTTTATTAATTTATAAACTAATATAATTATTTAAACTATTAAATCTATTTATTTTTGGTTTACACTTTCCCCGACGTTTCGGTTGCTTTTCAGCAGCCATGGTCACGGGGAGGTCCCCGTGACCATGGCTGCTGTAATGAATAAAATAAAATCAATAGTGTGAAAGAAGAAGTGTAATATTTTCAAAATTTTGTAATACAGTGCTAAATAAAAAACGCGATAAAATCCGTATATAGTAGTTTAATTTCAATGAATAACATTCGCGTAAACAGAAGACAATATCAATAAACATTATTTTTTTATATAACGTAACGGGAATCAAACACACTCTATCGAATAAACGAGTTTATTCTATTAATAGATATTCAAATAATGTCTATTATCAAACTGCGCTCAATATCTAATAAGTTTACATGGCCCATATATTGTAAAATCAATTTTCATAGACGGCATCTTCATGTAGGTGCATTGTACATTATATGGAACTAGGTGAGTGCACTTTATGTCTACTTTTATAGGAGAAGGCGTTTGTCATTATTTTGTGATATATTACAGTCGTACGGGTATATTGAAGCGCACAGCTGAGCTTGTTACATACAATATTAAAGGTAACATTTTAAAAATTGTATACAATATATGAAAAGCTTAAAATACACATTGTTATAGCAACGACTAAGTGTATTATAAACTTTGGACATACTATTTATTTATTCAATAGGCAACTACAGATAGCAAATTACAAATGTAAATAACATTAAAGATAATTAAAAATGTTAATTCGAGAGCCTTGATTTGATTACGGTTGAACACAACATATTTTGATGAAAATATAGCACGTTTAAAGGGTAGCTAATATAAAAGAAATAAAAAAAAAAAAAAATACCATGCAGTATCTAATTTTATGGTAATTTCCATAATTAGTTTTTTCATTATTTTCAACTATAACTCCAACACATTAGGTACCTATTTTAATTTAATATTTTTCTTGGTGTATACTGATTGTAAAAGAGTATTATCTGCACATTTCTGTTGGAACATCCCTATGTATAAAGGCCCAATTCAAAAAGCAACAAAATTGCTACTCTTCATTATTAAATAATATGAAGTCCGGAAGCATTCTCCAGAGTAAACGGTCGACGTTACTTTCAAAATTCCCTTTACCGTCTTGTGGGGAGGCATTAAAGCAGCTTAAAGGGTAAAGACGTAATTGTATCAAGCAGACTTAGGCAGGGTCAAATAGATTAATATGTTTTGAGGGCCACCCAACAAGCTTAGGGAAACGTTAAACAGGCTTATGGCACGTAGTGCAATTACTGATTGCGTTTATTGAGGCGCCGAGAGAATGACTTAATAACCATATAATGTCATGAATAAGAGCCTGTTACAGTTTAATCCCCACGTGGTGCGCTCCAATGAATTTATTGCAACGAACCGTAACATTTTCTCTGTTGTGTCGAGCGTTGATTTACTGCACGCTCGATAAACAGCCTCTTGTCTCGTACCTACTTCAACATGCCTGTTGATTTTAGATACCAAGTGCTTTATAAAAACGTGCGTATATCATAAAATAAAGCCCGGTTTTACTATTTTAAGCGCGTGTAATCTCGAGGCCATTTTTCATATTTTGCATTACAGATTCGCCATATTGTTAACGTTGGTCAGCCCGCTTCAGTTGAGAGGGTAAAATGTGGAAAACCTAAACGAAATTTATGTTTTCCAGAATGTCACCCTTTATCGAACGTTTCCATATAAAATTTGGGGATGAGACATAAATTGTAGCGTCCGACCAAGGACGTTTTACGACGCTTGGAAGAGGATCTGGTACGTCTTAAATATTGGACTGGGGCTTATGTATTTTGGGATGTTTACTAGTGTTTACGACTCGACGCTAATGATTTCAATCACTAACAAAGAAACGGACGGTAGTTGAAAAGATTCATTGTGTCAATATGAATGAATGCCGACCGTATTTCAATTCGGAATTGAAATACGGTTCGCACAATATTATTATTTTATTTAATTTTATTCAGTAGGTACAAAAAACACATAACAGATTAGCATTTGTTGTCTTAATAGTACACAATGAGTAATTCTAGCATTCAGTTACATTTGTACACAACATTTGTAAGTTTACATTAGCTTAAACTTTTAATAAACTAATAAAAAAGTTCAAAAAAAAAGAATAGATGATAAATAAAATTATAAATACAATTTTGAAGAAGGTTACCATCCATTGAACGATTTACCAGATATTATTATAAAGAGAAAGAGTGAGAATTTTATTAGTTCGTATGTATGTGGATGAAGGCAGGAATCTCTGCACCTAGAAAATTCTGTCACAATTAAAAAGATATGTTATTCCAGTTCGTTATAGTCTTATATATTATGTTCAACTCGGGCATCAAGATTTTTGCGATGGTAAACAAGTAGGTATACAAAGTACTTATAAAAACTTATAAGGTTCATAAGAACAAGCTAAGGCTTATAGATTCAAATGTCAAAAGTCATCCAGTTCTTTTGCTCTTTAAGTATATAAAAAAAGAAAAGTCGGTAGACGCTTAAATTGTAGGAACTTCTTATTGGCCATAGCATTGTTCGAATTGACACTATAACCATCATATCTTATCGTCACAACTATCATAGCTACTTCTATAACGTATACCGACTTCTAATCCTTAGCCTATTTTATCCATTCCACATACGAAGTGTATTAATTATGTAAGTTAATTATAATGAATGGCCTTTATGTCTGGCGTTCCAGCAATTTTCTTATTCGACTTTAAGAACTGAGCGGAATAATTGTTCAAACGAATCGACTTCTTACTTTTCTTGTTAGTTTTAAGTTTTCAGTTTAAGTCACCGAAGCAAACGCAAACCAGAACTGACGAAGAATAAATTAAATGTAGAAAGTTGGAAATACTATCCCGTCCAGACTGCTGGAGTGATGTAGAGCTCCGATTGTAGAAATCGTACTCGCCAACATTTGGGAAATATCCCAGGGAATTTTAAAATGTGACGTGGACTTTTCGTACTTATATGAGTTACGTACTTCGTTTATAGTAAGTTATGACTTTAAATATGAATATATTAAATACTTGATATTACCGACGGCTTCGCTCACGTAAATTTAGGTTAGATACTGCTCTTTTTTTGGATGAGAGTGAAAATGTACCCTATGTTCTTTTCTGCTCCTCTGACAACGTGTATGCGAAATCTCATGACGATCGGTCGAATAGTTACGACGTAAAAGCGTAACCAAATAAACAAATAAACTCACATTCGCATTTATAATATTAGTTTGGATTCAGTAGTAATAATAAAATAAATAAATTAATCGCTAATGGAATGAGTTTTATCTCTGGTTTCAGATACATTGTCTCCAATATTATTAATATAGTTTTCACGTTTTTTCGTGGCGTACCAAAATAATATGGCCTCTGTTTACAAAGTATACATGAAAACCGAATGCATAAAGCTTATATTTTTATTTGTATATGATAAGCCGAAGTAGCAAACAGATTTGTGCATTGCAATGCATTATTTTAATAATTAGTTTTAACAATTATTAAAACTAAATTAAAACCTAAAGTACTTATTTATAGTACTTTTATAAATTCTGGATCAAATAGTTTAGTAAGTTATACTTTTGGTCTTATATGAAAGTAGCTAATTAACTTAATTCTGGTCACGGTACAAGTAGCTCCGCTATTTCTATTGTTTTAACATGTTTATACTAAACTCCCAAATTGTTTGTTTACCCAGATTCTGAATCAACTTTGTTTTTGCAACTTCCGTGAATACCTTGTAAATAATGTATAACCACAAGCCCCGAAACACTTATTTCCTGTCATATGAAATAATAAACGGTGCGTGTATAAACACAGGTAGGCATATATTACCGTCGTCCGAATACCGAGATAATGCCAAAATCCCGGAACACAAAAACATACTCATATACATATATATAGAGGGACTTTGTAAGAAAGGGACCGTTCCCCTTTATTGAATACCCTGTCTTTATCATCGCCCTTTGATTCAAGCAAGCCCAACTAACAGGTGTCATATTTCAATGGAACTTTTTCCTCTTCCTTAATTCGATCCACCAAATGATTTGGAAAGGCCCAATGGATGACGTCATTATATATTTTGTATAGATTAGATTTGTGTATGTAGGGGGTGAGTGAAATGTGTGGGAATATATAGCTGCTGTTCAAAGAACTATGTATGCTGGTAAACTATGTTTGTGACGGAAGTTTGTCGCCAACTAATAGTCGTTCATTATTTGTGCATTATGGTGTTTTGAATGTGGATAGTTCCAGAATATTGTATACCTAATATAAGAATATTTTTTGGTATCTACTAAATATAAAGTATAGTGGATGGCGTGGGTTTTGTTATTTACACTGTAACAATAGCAAGTTGCATTGGTAACATAAAATACAACGTTTAAAATACCATTTCGCATACCTACTGTTTTTACTAGTAATTTGTACAAATTACTAGTATTTTTGTTAACCCCTCCAGCTTAACTAGAATGCTTATGTTAGAAGTTGGTTCACGTCGTGTCGTCGTAGTTTTTTAATCAGATCCTGTGCACTACGCAAAGGATGTGATAAAAAATCACGACCGCAAGTTCAATACTTTATCTATTACGGCCGCTTAAACATACATTTTGCACGTAACTAAAGGTATTAAAGTTCACAAAGGTCACTAGTTTACCTAAAATTATTTGTCTAAATTCTGAGTGAAAAAAAAGCAATTGAGATAATATATATGTGTATTTTGCTAAATTTAAAATGGCAAGAAACATAGATAATGCTGTTATGGAAGACTTTAAGATATAAGAATTTTAAATCAAATAAATGAAATAACTTACCAGATCTACAAAAGCATACTTATATCTATATCTTGTCTTCGTTAAACGTGAAATGCTGGTAGAAAAATTAAAATCAAGATATTTGTGTAGAATTATTGGTACTAATGTTTAGGCATGTACTGAGCATAACGTGAAATACCACAATTCTTCATTGTTTATGGTAGGCATAAATAACAACTAATAATAGTAAAGGCCTGTATGTCTGACGCATAAACTTTAAAACTTGTAAATACGTCCATAAAATATCAACAGTTAATATCTTAAAGTAAGTGCCGGCTAGGTCCCCCAAAGCACTTTGATATGCCGTCATAAAATTGATGAACTCGAAGATGACGATACAAAAAATATGATTACATGGCGAGCAACGTATTGAAAATTTTTACAGCGTCTATGTATTACGGTTAATGTACTGTGAATAATTGACTTCGGTGTGCGTTTAAATACCTATAATGTCGTATAACAATTTTACACGTACGTATAACTTGGAACAGTATTCCGTAGTGTTTAATGGTTCGGAATCGTGATAGTTGAACTTAGTGCCCGCATTCATATTACAAAGTTAGGGCCTCGCAATTAGCGAAAACTTTTCAGAATGCGATACTATTTACGTTAAGGCTTTTGTACGATACGATGCAAGTAACATGCGCAAGCAAGTTGTGTAAACGACCGAAGGGCACAAAGTAAGTAAGTTATATGATAAAAGGCCCATTTACACAAGGCAAGTTGAAGTATGCGTCGTACTATCCTTGTCTTACTTGGTAGAACAATAGGAATAGCAGCTAAAGCCCATTACCACGAGGAAAGTTCCATTAACATTATGCGCAAGGTAAGGCTCACATACATACATATGTAGCTTGCGTATGTAGATTGCATAGTTTACGACGGCTTCTTCTATCGTATTATACATACTCCTACGTGCACTGTAAGGTATGATACCTTTTTTTAAATTTGAGTCTAACTACGGCTACTACAATACAAACTGTTATTCCGGTGTAATATTTAAAAACATATTATGGCACTGGTACATTAAATTTTAAATATCAGCAGGATTACATTTCGACGATACTTAACATTTATTATTCGGTATTGCCGTGGGATGTGTTGTGTTAATTATGAACATAAATTATAATAATAATTTAAATGCAAAATAATGATATTTGCTACTATTGATAATGACACGCATTCTTATGGTTTTAGTTTAATTTGGGATTGCATATTGTATCAAACAATCTAAGCTGAAAGATCTACACTGGACCGCAAAGAAAAAGGGTGGGTTAGAAAATCTTCAATATATTCAAAAGTACCTGACCTAGTTTTATAAAATAAAGACTAAATTAAAGAATATTTTAATGTGCTTAAGTTAAAATAAAAAAATGAATTCAAGCTTTTTATCTTTAATAAATGTAAAATAAATAAAAATACGTGGTTTTTCCAGTATTTTCGTAAATGTAGATTGGTTACAGATGTGCCGTTTTCACGCATTTTAGTACTTTGTGTTGCCTCCGCGAGCTTGCAATACTGCTGTTATGCGATTTAACATACTCTCTACTAGGTTTTTGAGGCGATGCTGCGAATTATACTTCACTCGATGATAAATTTAAAAATCTATGCTTCAATAATATTTACTCCTTGCATAACATTGATCAAGCTGTGTCGCTCTTCCTTACGAGTCTAACTACTGTAATGAGTAGCTGTACTAAAATAATGACCGTACTAAGACGTAAACGAATAATTAAGCCATGGATTACGCCAGGCTTACTACGATGCATGCGTAATCGTGACAAACTGCATCTTAAGTGTAGAAAACATCCAAATGATAATATATGAAATTAATATACACCCGCTACCGTAACTTTTGTAATGAGCTAATTAAGAAAGTAAAACAAGAATATGATAAAAAAGAATTTGCGAAATGTGCTGGAAATACAAAAAAAAATGTGGGACAAGATAAAAAGCGTTACATATTCCAAGAAACATAAGACACCTGCCACAAATCTTATTAACTTAAAAAGTCCTCTACAATCTGTCAATGACATCAATCACTTTTTTATAAATATACCTAACACACTGGCTAAATCGATCATAAGACGGTGCCCTGACTCACATATCTATCCTTGTATACCATCTTGTCCTTTTTCTTTTGTACTTCTTCACATTGACATCAGTGAAATAAAGACAATAATTTCTTCGTTAAACACCAACTGCGCTCAGTCACATAATGATATTCCCAGTTCAATAATAAAGAGATATACCGATGTATTGTCAGGCCTGATTATATACATATGTAACACTTCCATCTCTGCAGGTGTTTTTCCTACAAACTTAAAAAAGTGATTCACCCCATTCACAAGAGTGGTAGCAGGGATTGTGTTAACAACTACCGTCCAATCTCAATCTTGCCTATATTATCAAAAATTTTGGAAAAGGCAGTTAATAAGCAACTAGTCAAATATTTAGAATCTAAACAATTACTGTCCGATAGCCAATTTGGTTTTAGAAATGGAAGATCAACAAAAGATGCTGTTCATTGTCTTACAGATACGATTGTTAATAGGCTTGATGAAAATAAAAAAGTACTAACAATATTCCTTAACTTGGCGAAAGCTTTTGACACAGTCTCTGTGCCACTCTTGTTGAAAAAGCTGGAATACCCCGGCATCCGAGGTCTGCAACTTAAATTACTCGAAAGCTACTTGAGTGGCAGATCTCAACGTGTAATCGTCGATGAAAGGCTGAGTGACGAATGTGAAGTCAATATCGGTATTCCTCAGGGTAGTATTTTGGGCCCTACCTTGTTTCTGACTTGTATCAACGACCTTTGTCAGCTTAAATTGAAAAATGGTACCATTATTGCTTTCGCTGATGATACAGCACTCCTTTTTTATAGAGATAGTTGAGAAGAGGTTTACCATCTTGCACAGACTGGCTTCTCTATTGTAGTTGACTGGCTTCACCGTAATTCACTTACACTTAATACAGAAAAGACCAAACACATCGCTTTTTCATTAGCAAATCCACGCTACACTGATAACCCCCCCACCCTCAACATAACAGCTCACAATTGCTATAATTCATCATGCAACACGTCTACATGCCCAACAATAGCCAAAGTAAATTCAATTAAATATCTAGGCATCGAAATTGACCAAAATCTGAACTATAGCTTGCATATATATCAGCTGACTAAGCGGATAAGGAAGCTTATTTTTATATTTAAAACTCTCCGTGACGTCGCTGATGACAAAATCATAAAAAGTGGTTATTATGCACTGTGTCAATCTTTATTAACGTATTGCATCACAATATGGGGTGGTACATCTAAATTGCATATGATGAAACTGGAACGAGCCCAGAGGGCAGTCCTCAAAGTAGCCCATTCATTATCATTTTACCACCCGACCCATGAACTATACGAAAAGTGTCAAGTCCTCACGGTTCGTCAGCTATTTATCATGCATACAGTTTTGCGCAAACATTCTTCTTTAGGCTATAACCCGAAATTTAATGCCCTCAAGCGTAAAAAAGTAAGGTCTGCACAGCAAAATTTTACAAAAGTAGTCTTTCGCACCGGAATTAAGGGTTTCTTGGCTCTTACTTATACAATAAAATAAATGCTATTTTACATATATATCCCCTAACAAAGGCAAAATGTAAATAAGTTCTCACCACATACCTTTTAAAATGCGACTACAATTCAACTGAAAAGCACCTCGAAGTTATGAAATAAAATCAAAACAAACCAACACACACACACACACACACACACACGCGCACACACACACACACGCACACGCACACGCACACGCACACGCACACGCACACGCACACGCACACGCACACGCACACGCACACGCACACGCACACGCACACGCACACGCACACACATATTGACCATAGAGGCGATTGAATAGTTAATATATGTACTTGTTTACTTTAGTTAATTTTTAGACAACCTTTTCTAGTTCTCTCAGCAAAGGTTTTATTTTACCTAGCTTATGTCATTGTTATACATAACTATTTTAAGAGGGGGCCTGGTAATCTGCGTGACAGGGTTTCCTAGTGCAGATACCAGTCTCCCACAAAGAATCTGATTATATTCTATAATATGTATATTTGTTAGATATAAGATGCCTTTGTGGAAGAGAAATAAATGTTATTATTAATATAAAGCTACATAGGTCAGATACTTTTGAAGATTTTCTAACCGACCCTTTTTCTTTGCGGTCCAGTACATTATATAAAGTTTGGTGATTAACTGGTATGCAGATTAAGTGGAGTGACACCATATTAAGGGTGTTTGAAGCGTTGGATTTACGAAATTCTTAAGCAGGCCTTCCACCTGAACTTATTTTTCCGACTTTCCTTCTCCTCATTTACTATTTTATTGGAACTTATCCTACCCGCACTTCCACTACTGCAACACTTGTGTAGTTAAGTTTAGCCCTAGTGACTATGAAAAGCACTTTTTCTGACACTTGTGAAGTCGAGGTAAAGTTAAACTTTTTGGGAACTCGCAATGAATTTGATCAAAAGCACACAGAAGGCGCTGAATAAAATAAACCCATATTTTATTAAAATTATTAATGACACACGAGCAATACCGCTGGCGTCGTCCATATTGATAATGTTCAATCATTCGACGATCCCTCTGTAATCAAATTTTCGCACATGACGTCATATCAGTACCTCGATTTTGATTATTTATTACCTTAAAAAACTCAATTCCATACTCCTAATACAAATGGCACTTTACCGGTAAATAAAATCAGTGGCTGGCATTGACGGATCGCTTATCGCACACGCAATGAACGATCGACGACTGGCTATTACATAAGGTTTCTTATTTTTATGGCGATGGCGATCACGGTTACTCTATGGCCCCACACGAGTTATGTGATCCAAGATCTTGCACTAGTTTGGGTAGTGTGTACCGCTACGTAAGGAAGTCAACTGGGTCTTTAATGTGGGGTGTCAAGTCGTTTGTTTTACTGCAACAGTATCTAATGTTTTAGGTACGCAGTCATATGTACCGTAAATGTAATAGTTTTAATTACTTGATATATCCTTTAGTTTCTTGGTTACAATATATTATACTGCTCTCTACATGTCAGTATTTTTGGTCTAGTGGGTGACGGGTTTGTAGTTCACTATCTTTTGAGTGTAAGCTTATTTGACTGCAAAAATGATGTAGAGATCTAAGTGGTCGCCTTGCCACTAACACTGTGTCGAGTGTTGCGGCTTTGCATCCCACACGGGACAAAAGTTCGTGTGATCCATAAATGGTTGTTCCGAGTCTATGTTTTTGTGTCCATTGTTTAAAAGTTTGTAAAGTCCCCTGCGACACAGGAATTATTCCTAGTGCCTATTGTCTTATTAAACAATGAAAATATATATATTTTACATAACGACTTACTATGGAGCTTATTAATATTAAGTTATATGACTTTTCGAAATTATGTGCGTATTGATTGACAATCATCGCCTGCTCCGTGCCTCGGAGAGCACGTTAAGCCGTCGGTCCCGGCTGCCGTGAACATCTATGGCAGTCGTTATTAGGGGAAGTCGACACAAAAGATCCCACTGGGTCGAAGTGTCGCCGGTCTGTACTGACTGGCCCCCACACAAGATAAGATAAGATAAGATACTATGGAGCTTCAGACAAATTTAAATCCTAGAAGCTATAGCAATCGAATAATATTAATTGTACAAAATACATTTATAAATATTTCAGCCCAATAGATAAATGCATACATAAAACTTAAATCTGAATGAAGGATTCTGAAGATAATCTATATAAACGGTTACCTGTCTCCTGTACTGTCAAATGATACTTTAATTTACCTTTAAATCTGCATAACTTTGTACCTGAAATTTTCATAGTACATTGTAAAGAGCTTTATATACACAGGTGTAGTAAATGTATGTTAGGTTTGGTTAGGTTAATAATAGTACTTTTTTTCTGTATAAAAGGTCAATGTCCTTTTCCATACCCCTGACGACGTTTATGCGAATGATGATTGGTCAAGTACTCAAGGCATAGAAGCGTAACAAACAGAGAAACTCATATTCGCATTAAGGAAATTAGTTAGGATAAGTACTAAAAAGCCCGGCTATAATGATTACTGTAATAATCGGCTTGGCTATGTCAGTTCCAGTTTACAGTCTAATAAACGCTCAATGAAGCGAGGCGAAAAAGATGGGTCTTTTCTTCTTCAAATCTTCGGTGATTTGAGGATTCAATTTGTCTAACAAATCTTACACTACTAGAAGACTACTTTGGTTCTGTGTATTATGTTTGTAATAATGGTTGACTACGGTGCCGCGGTAGAAGTACCCTATAAGTACATGTTAAGGTATTTTGTATTATTGAAACGTCTTAATATCCTACTATTATAATATATGTGAAAGTGAGCAGCGATAGCTCAGTGGGGAGACCAACAGACTGCAATGCAGAGGGTCTCGGGTTCGAACCCACGTCGCGCACCTCTGACTTTCGGAAGTTATATTACTTTTCGAAATTATGTGCGTATTGATTGACAATTATCGCCTGCACCGTGCCTCGGAGAGCACGTTAAGCCGTCGGTCCCGGCTGCCGTGAACATCTATGGCAGTCGTTATTGGGAAGTCAGTGCCCTATAATATCCTGGACACTGGTCTAGCCTTAAGGTATCGTTAGCCTTCGGGTTGCGGAGGTCAGGTGGCAACTGCTCAGTGTAAAAACTGGTATCCAGTCAAATCCGGTTCGACTAGAAAAGCCGACCCCAAGTAACTTGGGAATAATAAAGGCTAGGGAGAAGAAGAAGATAATAAATGTGAAATTTTGTGAAGATATTTGGATGAATGCTATTCAACCACGTGTAAACTGCTAAACGGATTTCTTTAGCACATAGAACCCATTTTACCCTAGAAATGTGCGTCCATAGATTAACTCAAGCGAAATCGCAGGTATAAATAAGTTTAACATAAGCTTTATTGGGTTTTACTATCAGATGATTTTCAAGAGCACTCGGTCTGTAACTGTGTTGAGTAGATAGCATTCGGCTCGCCTTCTGTTTCATTTAACCTAAACAGAACTGGTGAAGTGTAGATAATTGATTGTTTATATTCATTGAAGGTTTTCCTGGCGAGGTACGGTCGTTGGGTAATGCTATATTGCGCTTTGTACCTAAGGATATCAGAGATTTGATAAATGAACAATCCACACTTACATATATTTTTAGAGGAAAGTTTGTCGTTTGTGAGTTTGGATGGAGAATAATAATAATAAAAATATTCCATCACATACACACAACACCATCTAGCCCAAACTAAGCAGAGTTGTACTATGGGTACTAGACAATGGATAAACATACATATATACTTTTTTTATACATACAAACATATAATACATAGAATGTTATCTTTGGAACTGTTAAACCTATTTGAAAATTCTTCTTTCAGCATGAGTTCGTAAGATTATTGTGAAAGGATCATAATTATAAATATGACTAGCTTTTGCCTGCGTCTTCGCTCGCATAAATTTAGGTTAGAATGAAAGGTTCCCAACGTTATTTTCTGTTCTCCTGACAAAGTGTATGCGAAATACCATGATGATCGGTCGAGTTAAGGCTAGAAGCATAACCAACAAACAAACTTACACATTAGCATTTATAACATTACTAACATTAGTTAGGATTAGGATATAATATCAAGCTATGAGCAACGGGAGGGGAGCAGTAATAAAGAACGGGAGGATGAAACGTGAGGCACAGCATCATGTTATATAAAACTGCACTGATGGCGTATTGGTTTAAGTCGTCGCCTTGCCGCTGCTACTGCGCCGAAGTGTTGTGGGTTCGAATCCCATACGGGACAAAAATTGTGTGATACACAAATGGTTGTTCTGAGACTGGGTGTTCTTTGTGTCCATTGTTTGAATGTTTGTAAAGTCCTGCGCGTCAAAGGAATTATTATCAGTGCGTGCGTAGTCTTTTAAAAATAAAATTATATACTTATATATATTATATATTCTTACGAGGATTTATCGGATGACAAGGCAGGGACGTCACGTAACCGCGATGACGCAGCAAGTGAAGAGGATCGTTCGTGTTGAATTCTCATTCCACCCGTCACTTTGGCTCGGGCGCTCGGTTGCAACGGAAGCGTATCAGATCATGACTAAAAAATATTTCTGTATGTTGATTGGAATTGTGTAATTTTTGTTCTGTAATTTATATAAATTCCTTGTCGGTTGACGGTGTCTTTTTTTTAATCACATACTCTTCTGTTCAATGGGAATATATTATAATGTGGTTCCGTAAGATGCAGTAAAGTTAAGCACAAGCGTACAGGACTGCAGTCTTTGACTGTACTGATAGCCCAGCGAGCAAGCGGTCACGTCATTGCAACCGCAACCCTAAGTATTGTGAATTTGAATCCGACCCAGTTCAATTAATCTATGTCAATTGGTTGTCTAGGGTGCGGGTGTATTTTGTTGTCGTTTATTGTGAAGTCTCTCGCGACACAGAACTTAAACATTTCATTGTGAAACAATATAATTCATAATATTTTGTTATGTTAATCCGTTGAATCTCTATATAAACTTAGATTGCGGTTAAATTCATTAACATTCTAATAAACAGCATACAGAACAGCAAAACTCGCAACAAATATTAAAGCGAAATACCAATTAGAGGATCGAAACTATGACACTCGACGCGGCGTATAGGCGAGGCGTCGGTATGAAATATAGCGCCATTGGTACAATAAAATACCAGATATAACTGCAGCGTCGAGAAAGAATCATACCCTTTCTTGGGGGCAATGTTCAAAAGCTTAGTTCGCAAGGCTATACTATAATACTTAATCCTATTATAACCATCGATCTAGCAGTTATTGGTCCACTTAGGTGACCTTTTCCTTTAGTGAAACCAACCGTGCTTTAAACCAATTTACCTTTACCTTTTTAATCATAGTAACGAGTGAAACCGTCCGATGAATCCTGCCATTATTAATTTAGACTACGACATTCTCTCAAGCCAACGTTTAAACCCTTCATTGCGTATTCTGTAGGGTGGTAATAAATTTCAAATTAACAAATTTCTAGCAAATTGAATTTATGGTCCTCTCAAAACACATTGACCCGAACACTGTAGGGGAATTTTAAAATTAGAAGGAAATACTTTCATGTTATTAATTGTGTCTATTATGTAGGTGTAACTGTTTCATAACGGTTTCGATTACAATAACATACCAACGTATATACAGATTACCAAAAAATTTACGTGAATATTCCACTAACTTTATTTCTGACAAATTGAGTTTGCTTCATATACTTTATATTGGCTTCCATTTTGTACTAGCCGAGTATTTGATCAATTACATCGGATATTGAATTAAATTACATAGAATATTTCCACAGGATTTCAAATTCATCAAACTCTAGCTTTTAAAACATATTTATTAGATAAAGTATGATTTAAATAAGACATTTTATCCTAAAACGATTTAACATTGTTTTTAGTCGAGATGCCATAGACAGACATAAAGAACATTATAATTTATATGTAATTATTGTCTAAGTTGTACTATATAACACATTATAACCCATATATAGTCGGGTCTTGCGTTATAAGGTACGTACAAGCTAAACAGCTGATACGTATCTTATGCATATTCTTCGATGTAAAGTAACTTATCCCGACGTAATATTATTCAACAGTTAAGTCGTAATAAATATGTCCTTAAAGAATCATTATTTACAAACTTTGCGTACTTCTCCAATAACGTCTTTACAACGATTCGATGTAAGACGCTGCGGGTTAAAGTGATCACGTGGCGTTGGCTCCAGCCCAGGGAAAGTTGCTCCAAGACAAAGATATAAATTGCCCACATTGTGCCCGTCGGTAAATTAATGTTGGCAACATTGGCGTCGCGCACCACAGAGTATCGTGCTCTATTAAGTTTGTATATTCACATTTAATTTTATTATGCAACCTTGTTGTTGTCGCACCATAAACTTATGCTTGTGAGCCCGGGTTTTGGAATTAAGCATTGTTATTGATTTCACGTGTACGGAAATTGTCACGCGGCAAATAATATGGACAGATGATAAAATAATCGTTATCTACATAGTACATAGAACCTAAATATATTTGGTGAACTTCGAGTGTATGAGACCGATACATCAAGTATATAGAGTCTTATCTATGGATACATCGCGTCAGGGATATAGCGGAGCAAGCGTATGTATTTTACAATTCCTTTTTGGCCACAAAACAATGTTTTAAAACGTGAACGTACGAACAGATAATAAACTCTGTTTTCATATACTCGTCCCTACGGACGCTGCACAATTTTAATGAGAATAATTAACGTCGTAGTAAAAGTAATATGTTCATTAAATTTTATTTAATTTAGTCTTGGAGCTAAAATTATTTATATTTATACGTAAGATATAATTTTTGAACAGTTTGTAACCCAAATATATTAACAAACTTCAAAGTATGAACATAAATCAAAATCTGCCTGCCGGCTGCAGCCTGTGAATGCTGTGTGAGTTCTACGGCATAAGTTTGTGCTTATATTTCTTGCGGACGATTACGAGAACCCGGATTCGATTCTGTATCGAGTAAAGTGGTAAAGGTTCTGACCTAATTATTGAACACATTATTCACTAAGCATTTAATAAAAGTTAAATAGAATTGGCAGAATGACAGCCAAATAAAAGATTTTATAATTTCACGTGAAATTATATTCTAAATGGGTACGCCCATTTTTAAAATAACGTCTATTTATAAAAAAGACTGTTATTATTTAAACAAAGATACGTAATCATACCTGTTATATATAATTATACAAAAAATCAAGTATTTTCTACTAAATATTAGGTAGGTATGTTGTTAACCTGATATCAACAATAATGAAAGGATAAGAGTTTAACGTCAAATCAAACTCTCTATTCTACTCTCTTTTTTGGAACCGTATGTGGCGTTATATATTTTTTTTTTACGTGGGGGAATGTATTGACGCGTATCCCTCCGCGGGGGCGGGCGGAGGGATTATGTCGGGCTCGCCGGGGTAAAATAAAGATGTTGAAAAGATAATGTACCTCCCGGAATACCGACTAAACCTACCACGGTGTTCCTCGACAAAACCACTATCGACGGGGCCGCGCGAATCGCTTTCGCATGCGGTCGCGACCCCGCCGAGGTTACGGCCCGCCGTGTGAAACGGCAGGCCACTACACAAAGAGACCTACCCAAAGGACTCACTCTAAAAATTCCCTACTGTCTCCCTCCTAGAGGGGAGACGGACTCGAAACAGAGGCGCACGTGGGAACACGCACGCCGCCTCTCGGACTTGGTGCTGAATGGATGGCGGGCAGGCCCACAAAACCCGCCACCCCCAGGTCAAACCTCAGGGTGGCTGGAGGTCATCTCGCGCCCTCCAGCGCCCGGCTCTGCGGTTGGGGAGAGGCTTTAAACACTCCTTCTCTCGCTCCGCCGCCTCCTTGATGGAAATCACTTCCTCACAGAAGGAGGCGACAGTCGCCGCAGTGGTGACAACCGGGCGTCTCTTGCCGGCGTATACGACACAGGAACTGGCCAAAACAACCGTGGCCAGTCAGAACCTGTGTCAGCCGGAAGGTGAGGGCGCCATGCCGCCTCTTCAGCCACTCCTCAAACTCGGGACTTACCGCCACGATCGTGGCGTGCCCGATATAGAAGTCCTTTTTTTTTTTTTTTTTATTTTTTACGTGGGGGAATGCTATGACGCATATCCCTCCGCGGGGGCGGGCGGAGGGATTATGTCGGACTCGCCGGGGTAAAAGAAAGATAGAAAGATGGAAATAATAGTAAAGTACCTCCCGGAATACCGACTAAACCTACCACGGTGTTCCTCGACAAAACCACTATCGACGGGGCCGCGCGAATCGCTTTCGCATGCGGTCGCGACCCCGCCGCGGTTACGGCCCGCCGTATGAAACTGCAGGCCACTACACGAAAGACCTACCCAAAATAGGCACTACGTCGCGTAAAACCCTACTGTCTCCCCTAGAGGGGAGACGGACTCGACACAGAGGCGCGCGTGGGAACACGCACGCCGCCTCTCGGACCTGGTGCTGAACGGATGGCGGGCAGGCCCACAAAGCCCGCCACCCCCAGGTCAAACCTCAGGGTGGCTGGAGGTCGTCTCGCGCCCTCCGGCGCCCGGCTCTGCGGTTGGGGAGAGGGTTTAAACGCTCCCTCTCCCGCTCCGCCGCCTCCTTGATGGAAATTACTTCCTCACAGAAGGAGGCGACGGCGTTCCACGACCTCTCACTCCGGACCATAGACTGAACTACGGCCGGGAGCGAGAGGGCAACCGATCCGACTGCCGCGATCAAATCACGGCGCTGCGATGCCCAGGCGGGGCAAACCGCCAAAGTGTGCAGCGCCGTGTCCTCAACAACGTCGCGGCAGTCGCCGCAGTGGTGACAACCGGGCGTCTCTTGCCGATATAGAAGTCCTTTGTAACAACTCTGTTATACTGATAAATACTGATAAAAAATATTTAGTAAAATATATACTCATATATTTTACTAAATATTTTTTTATGTATTTAACTGAATTTTATCACAAACATTTTTACAATGATTACTTCACAATTAATATAAGAATATGACAAGTATTATGCGTCGTTAGCACCTGTACTAATGCAAGCATTGTATCACAGGTGCATTTGTATTTTATATGCCGGTATCTGTATCTAGGACATGCATGTTTGTATGTCAAGTTTTATCAACATCTATCAAGTCGTATACACGTGATTAAGTAATAAACATCCAAGCTCTTTCACATTTATAATATTAATATTGTAGTAGGATTGAGTAAACTAAAATTATTATATAACGGATAACGTATATAACTTGTATGAATTCATGTCCCTATTCATACTGTGTTATTTTATTACATATTTAAGTCACATTTACGATATAAATACTTATAAATAAAGCTTTTTAACAAAAAATACTCGTTTGATTCAATTTCTGGAATGCCAGACATAATTGTAAAACAATAGTATTTGGCTGCCTCGGTCGCTCACGCGCCAGCTACGCGCTGATGTGCGTGTACGGCGCAGCGCAAGAGCCGCGCGCGTGTGGCCCGCGTGCTGCACGTACGTTCCCGCAACAAGTGACATAAGTACATACATATACAGTATGAAATTGAACGGAACTGTAGGCGCACGTGCGCGCCTACTATGCAAGCCTCACGTGAGTTGCGCCATAGAGGCGCACCAAACAATTGCAGTAACTGCACGCACGCAGTTCGCAAGCAGGACGCGAGCGGCGGCGCATTCATAGCGCATTCGCCAGATCTGGACGCACCCTAATATTCAAAGCTTTATTTGAGCAGTTCTCGAGTCAGATTCAGTTAACAGTTTTATAGTTTAACTAGATTTTGCCCATGGCTTTGCTTGCTTTTATGTAGGTTAGGATAGGTTAGGTGTTACTTTTTCTGGTAAAATTGGGTAAAGGTATGACAGAACTGACGTATACAAGAGATAAAAGTTCCTAAACTAACTAAGAATAAATACGAAACAAAAAAGATTTAATACTAAGAATTCTCGTCCTTAAGTGAACTATAAATATTTACCTATTGAAAAAGGAAAACACTACAAAAACTTCTTAACAAAAGAAACTTTTAATATGATTGCCTCTTGACGAGTTTGATGAGTTAGCTCGGTGGTTCAGTTCCGGGAACACAATGGCATCTTTACTGTTTATTTATGGCCACATAACTCCGTAGGTTCCCAGTCGGGCAATTTACGAGGAGACCTCTATCGATCAAAGAAATCATCGCAATTGTCTCGGTTAAGTAATTTGAAGAAGCTGTTTATTTTATTGTTCTAGTTTTATTTATTTGGCTGTCTTTATTTTACCTACATACATGCATAGCCGTGCGCCTATTTCAGTGTATTGCAGCCATGTTTCTCCTGCTATGATTTTAGGTCACAAGTGATAGGGGCGAGCCTATTATCCTCTACTGGACACAGTTCCAGACTATGTGCTGCTGGAATTTGTTGAGAGAAAATCTAATAACATTTTGCCTCGACTTGGGAATCGAATTCGAGATCTCACATACACAGCATTAGCATTTACTACCGTTGCGCAACCAAAGCAGTCTTGACTTTAGATATGCAATAACTATATTAATTGCTCTATTTACTTCTATATGCAATAAACGCAAGTATATTTATTGCTGACCGGCCACAGTGTAGTTGAGTTTTCTTAGGAATTTCTCAGTAGCACAAATTCTAGTAAGAGTGATTGGCTTCCTGCTATTGAGAATTTTATCGGTTGCTATTGTCATTTACTTAGTTCAGGTTTAACTACTAACTAGCTCCATATTATGTAGAACTGCCTCCGTGGCGCAGCGGTAGTGAATGCGACTGCTGGGTATGAGGTCTCGGGTTCGAATCCCGGATTGAGCCATCAAACAGTTATTGGGTTTTTCTCTTAAGAAATCTCAATACGAGCCCGGAGTTAGGAAGTTGGCGGTGTTAGACACCCCCGTGCCTCGGGAAGCACGTAAAGCCGTTGGTCCTGCGCCTGATCTCTCTCCGGTCGTGTCGGATTATTCGTCCCGTCGAATAGTGAGAGTTAGTGAACAGAGAGTGCACTTTTGTTTGCGCATATACTTGTGCACTATAATAGTTCCGGCGCCGAAGGCCAGTCTCCGTGAAAATTGGCCGCCGTGACCGAAATTCGGTCAAAAGGACATTATTACGTGGAACCCAAACAAATAGGAATGTACAAGCGTAACGGAATGTATAAATCTTTAATTAAGATGAAAAAGCTGTCTGACATTTATGGAAAATATAAAAATTTAATTTTTTTTCAATAAGCATATCCTGCTTTAGGCCTAATTACTATGACGTGGTTGACATTACAAACATTTAAACAAAGTACACAAAGAACAGCCAGACTTGGAACAAATATTTGTGGATCACACTAATAATTTTTGCCTCGTGTGGAGATTGAACTCACAAAACTTGATGCACTTGTTATACATATTTTACGACTGTCATATGAAATCCATCGGTACTGTCGCGGTTTCCTTTTATATTTATAAAGAATCAGCATTTTATAAATTATGTTATATTTGTACTGTAATAGTTTGCAAAACGAAGGACTTGTGATTAAGCCACTTTATAGAATACAATCGGGCAAACCGTTATTGGCTGTTAAATGCTCAGTCGCAGCACGTTGCTCAGAACTATGAATGATAGACGGCGATAAGCTCGCGGCAATGAATATATTTAATTTCTTCGTGTAAAGTGGGACTTCATACACCTCTACGTCTACCATATGAAGTGTGCATGTACATCAATAGAAGATAGATAGATAAAAAAGTTTAAATACACAAAATTAAAGGCAGGTATGGCCTACAATTTCGGTCAAATATTTTTTTAAATTTCTTCCTTAGGATGAGAAATAGTATCTCCTGAATACGAATCTCATTAGTGCAACCTGTCTACCGTGTATGATGCCGGCCTTACATTTACGTAAAATCATCATGCTCCTATTACCAACATTTCTAAGTCTTAAGGTCAGCGAGGGAAGCCCCTTTACTTATTCGTTGGGCATCCTACGGGCACTTTGCAGTAAATGTAACGCCGATT
Organism: Catocala nupta; assembly: GCA_963675205.1. Classification (NCBI taxonomy): domain Eukaryota; kingdom Metazoa; phylum Arthropoda; class Insecta; order Lepidoptera; family Erebidae; genus Catocala; species Catocala nupta. The sequence continues at coordinate 18,218,838 of OY776084.1, read as the reverse complement.
TAGAATCTTAAACGGGTATTATTTTACTGAAACATCCTTGCCGACAAAACAGCCATATTATAGAATATTCGCCAATATTTTGCTTATGGCTGTTTTAAATGTCATGTTCGATGTAGCCATAGAACATTTAAAATAGCCGATGCATTTATTAATTCAATGAATATTTTCGTGCTAGCCGCGCTATAGTTGACAACATTGCAGCCACGTAATATGTGTAGTAAAATATTGTCAGTTGGAGCCTTATAGAGAACATCACGTACGAGCAAGCTCTGGAATGATCTGCCTGCTTCGGTGTTTCCCGAGCGCTATGATATGTCCTGCTTCAAACGAGGTTTAAAGAGAGTTCTTCTTTCACGGTAAGCAGCGGCTTTGTTGTGTCCTGACATTGCTGAAGTACATGAGCAGCGGTTACCACTTTCCATCAGGTGGGCCACTTGCTCGTCTACCACCAAAGGCAATAAAAAAAACCAACAAAGTGAAAATCGTCGGCATCTCTTTTTAATCGTCACTTTATTTATTATTGAATACACGTATGGGGCAGTGGTTTAAGTGGTCGCCTTGCCACTGCGACAGCGCCGAATGTTGTAGGTTCGACCCCCAAACTCGACAAAAAATAATGTAAGCCACAAATAGTTGTTCCGAGTCCGATCGCTATTTTTGTGTCCGTTCTTCAAATGTTTGTTAACCCCCGCGACATAAGATTTATTCTTAGTGCGGGAGTTGTCTTCTTTAATGTTGATTGTAAGCCCACAGAAACAAACCACAGCTAGACTTCATGATACTTTGAGCTCATTCTGCGTAAATAGAAACACCAATAATTAAATTATGTTCAGGTACTTTGAAATAACTACACTGGAACATTGAGACAACTACCATCTTAGTCTCCCCGTGACCATGGCTGCTGAAAAGCAACCGAAACGTCGGGGAAAGTGTAAACCAAAAAAATAAATAGATTTAATAGTTTAAATAATTTTATTAGCTTATAAATTAGTCAAATAAAATCAATAGTAGTAGTAGTGTAATATTTTCAAAATTTTGTAATACATTGAAAAATAAACAACGCGATAAAATCCGTATATAGTAGCCCACATCAAGCCACTGTTAGGTCATTTATTATTCTTTTTAATCTTCATATAACAAAAATGTTAATTTAATTTTGCATACGTGCATGCGTCTCAGGCTATGTAATAATTTTGTAGCGATTTTAGTACAGGGCAACGTTGTTTGTTTGATGTATAAAGAAAAGGTTATGCTGTTTTCTTAATATTGTTTATGGAGAATGTTTCAGGCGGCCGAATAAATGCTATAAGGTGTTCTGATTACATTTTAAATATTAATCTGCGCGAAGTAGGGTCATCAATTCACTTCTCAGTACAGTTTCTGAGGAAAACGGTAAGTTCACTGCTTTAATTGCTTTTCTCAGTATTCTTCTTACTTTCTAGCGTATTGCGTTTCCTATTAGGTTTACCTAGAAAGAGGAAATGTCGTATTACTATTGTTGAAGAGTATTCGGTAAAGCTTTTTCTCAGAACAGTAAAGACAGAGAATGTATTCTTTAAATTGATCCGTTATAGAAATAGTAGTCAAAATATGAAAAAGTTGGCCGCTTCATATAAAATATATTTTCCATACTAAAAATATTTTTTGATTTTAATCAACCGAAAGTATTATTATTTATTTAAAAATATAATCTGCTGTAGATTTCCTGGCAGTACATATAATTAATTTTTGGCACAGTCTGCGAAGAGTTGAACGGAGCTCATATACAAAATATGTAATTTGCCATGACTACAGAAACAGTAATATTATTGAAAAACAAATGAACAACTGTTATTAACCTGCATAGCCATATTAAAATAAAATAGTAATACTTGAATTAAAACGCTTTGATTTGTAATATATACATATATATATTCACATTTACCATAATAGCATTTTTATAACAGCTTTTATAAAACCATCGTTTTATATTCTACTCTGTAACTCAGTTAGGTATGACAGATGTTCCTCAGAAAAAGTGTAATTAGAGTTTTATATTTCTAGGACTGAAGAGCCTTAATTACCCGTTTTTGGGCTCAGGTAACGTACGCACCACTTTACTTTTTATTACACAGCGAAAAAGCTTAAGCGAAAATGTACGTTTTTAACCCAGATCTCATTAGTATCTTCGTTTTAAAATGTATCTCATAAAATGTGACTAGAAACGCCTTTGACATTTTGGCATTATTGACCTAAGTATGAAGTAGAGCTTCTTACAGAAATTTACAATGATGCAAAAATTATACGATTATGGTTGATTAAATTGTTGTCACAGAAATAGTGTTATATTATGATTCGATTTATAAACCTTAAGCAAATATTTAATGATGAGACGTCGATATAATTACTCTTCCTTGTTTTATGTTTTAAGGCCTTGTAATTCGTTGATATGAAAACGACCTATCTTTAACTTCACCTGTGTTTTCACTATAATTCATTTATAAGGGTGACTGTACATTCGTGTTAATATATTGCTTATAAGTCAACGAATAATCTATTGACATCATCAGTAATTAATTTAAATAACTATCAATGTCCGCTTAAAATTATTCGAATCACTTAGCAAATTCCTATTTTACCTAGTATAAAGTAAAATATCAGTTTTATGAAACTTCTTATTTTTATAAACATGCTTTTACAAAGAAGGCCACCTTGCCCCATTATATAAATCATGTATAGTTTATTACTAAAACCTCACTCTATGTTGTCATGATGATATTTTCTTTTAAAGATTTCAGTGTCTTATGTTTACTTAAATATAACAGGAAAAAATTGCTAACAATAAATATGGTTATTTTCGAATTGTGTATTTATTTTACAATATAAGCAGTCTTTAAACACTGCTGTAAACTCGGCTGTAAACTCCGGCCAAGTATAATTTATTAAACACAAATTTTTATTTGCATTGTTCTGCTTGTGACTGTGTAATTAAAAGTAAATAAACCCCTGATCGCATTTTTCACGTCTCATATTTAGGTCACGCAGCCTTCTACAGTTTATACTTCCTACATCTTTATAGTTTTAACCTGTGAACATCAGGTTGGGCTACATTACTACCTAGTTTTAAGTGATTCTTTTAATTATAATATATTATGTAGTGTGGTTGATGTTCCTTTATTAATAAAAAAAATAAACGTACATGAAATAATTAGTGTAACTTAGCATTGCGATCATACTTAAATATCGCAGAATTGATGAATTAACGCATCTTCGTAGAACGTAATAGTAAAATTTGTTTATTATTATAGACAGGTCTATTGTGGGAATGCAAAACATATTTGAAAACTTATTATCTGGCCTACCATGTACCGCTGCCACTTAATAGGTTAATATTAGAGAACATTTGGCGATCCTGTAAGTATGTCTTGAAAATGCAATGGACATGACCTAATAATTATGTCATCAATCATTATGACTGATAACATGATTTTTAGGTGACTATGGGATGTCCATAGAACTTTAAATACAGAAGGTAAAATATCATAATAAGCCCAAGAAATGATTAAAGTTGGCTTTAGATTTATTTCAATAAAGTGGCACAAAGAGCTTAGTAAGCGTTGCAAGAAAGCTACTATAATTTAGTTCAGTACTATGTGGTGCGTTGTCACGGGGCGCGATTCTATGGATTACAATGCACGAGCTTTCGTGCATGTGTTTCCGTAAAAACACTTATCAAGGAATCCACGTAAACGACGGAGCTCCAAACGCGTCAAACCTCGGCAAATAAGAAACCAATTAAATCATTGATTCCCTTAACGGGATCAGAGTTTCTGCAAACAAAAAAATATTGCATCACGGCATTGAAAATATTAATGACTAGATTTAGCCCCATTCTTCACCTGCGTTAATGTAACAGTTTTTCTTAGATGAAAGGCCCCACGTCCATTTCTGTACCCCTGACAAAATGTATGAGAAATTTCATGACGATCGATTAGTTAAGGCGTGAAAGCGTAACATTCAAACTCTTATTTATATTCTTCTTCTGCTTTTCGTGTGGTTAGTGGCCAACCTGTCGTCAAGAGTTGTTCAAGTCGCCTGTAGGCCTATTAATAAATTAATCATTTATATTTATAATATTAGTTAGAATATACTTACATCATTTTGTTTGTCATTAATAAAATAGAAAGCAATCGGACGAGAGCACTATTAGCACCGCATATTATTATTTGCGGTGTTATAAGTGCTCCCGCCAGCCGCGCGATTGTGGCTGCGCCGGCACTGTACCACTTGATTTGAGTTATAGCTGCCCGGTGTTCCATTGAGGTTTTAATATGTTTCATACAAGTATTTAACTAAATGTTCGCACTAAAATATGATTTATATAATAGTCATAAATTGTCCTAAAGCCTTCGCGTACAAACGCATGGTCGTTGTTTGGACATATTCGGTGACAAAATATTTTTTTTTATTTAGTTTCCCTCAAACACAAAATATGTCAGTAAGGGCTACAGCAGAAATGCTACTTTTAGCATCGGCGATCGGCGATTTTGACTTCATGCTGCATCGCGTTTTGGCGACTCTCTGCGTTCGATCGCAGTATCAAATTCGCGCGTTTTAGAGATTCTAACGATGCTGCATCGGAATTTCGCGGCTTCTTGCGTTCGGATGCGGTATCGGGATGCGATCGAGTTGACTGTAGTGTTGCCGGTCGATAGTCGACTATCGATAGTTTGCCGTTGCCGATTTGCAATTGTATTGCTTACAAATGATAAATTTCAAAATGATTTCTTTCTTGATGACCGGCAGCAATATAAAAAAATATACTGGTATAACTGAATGGTCTTTGTTTCAGTAGTTTCAATATCATCATAAGCAACTAACAACATACATGACATTTGGATCTTTAGTTTGACGTTTAAATTTGAATGTCAGTTTAAAATGTCATCAGAATGCTGATAGTGGTAGGTATCATTCTAGTTTCAATCAGGTCTCGATATCATTAAAGTATAGTTAAGAGAATACCATTTTTGATATTTATGATATTGCGACTAGATTGAACTGGATTCTGGATACAATTAAAATTACGAGAATTGGTCTTCTATAGGTACGATTTTCTCGCGACATCCTTTTTTACAACCGAGGTTTCACTTACATAATAAGACACTTATATGTAGGTATCTGGCATACTAGAGCAAAGTAATATTTTGTCTTTTGTGCACTCTCAGGATTCTAAATTAGAATTATATTATGTTCAAAAAATTTCCAGTCGTCGTAATGTATGAAATAATGAATGATATTCGCCGAACGTGAACTGATTATTGGATGTCACCAATACCTCCTTCGTCACGATTGATATTTTCGCTTTATCAATAAAGCAATGCAGCTTCATTAGAATCCATCGTAAGGGTGTAGCTTCGTCAAAATCTAGTGCAACAATGAGTCTTTTTCCGCAGATGCCAAATCGATGCGACCGGCATCCGAATGTGCGCGTTCAGTCGCTGAGTTGAGCTTCCGAAAGGTGACTCAATCACAACGTTTGGCGTTTTTAAGTGTGTGGTGTGGAATGTTTGGACGCTGCATTTAGCTTCTAAAAAGCGACTGAGTCGCCTATCACCGATGCTAAAAGTAACATGTCTACTGTGGCCGTAAGTAGTCATAAAATGCGGTTAGATAAGCGTGATTCGGATGACATATGTCATAGTAACCAAGCTATATTAAAATTAAACGAAGTATAGTTTCTCGTACTAGAGATTAAACCCATCATTTATTAGGGTTTATTCCTGTCACAAATAATAATAATAATAATATTCTACCACATACACACAACACCATCTAGCCCAAACTAAGCAGAGCTTGTACTATGGGTACTAGACCTTGTACCCCTGACCTAGGACAATGAATAACTTAGTTGGCAATTTGCCGATATCAAGTCCTGTTTCATGAATTGTCTTGTTTACCTGTTAAAATTTACACACATAGTTAATCTCAAGTCTTATTTGTGTTTGATATTTAAATACTTTGGAATCATTCCAGAACAAAGCTCTCTCTATTTTATAGACTTCAACTGAACTTCATAAATAATAATAATAATAATAAATATTCTACCACATACACACAACACCATCTAGCCCAAACTAAGCAGAGCTTGTACTATGGGTACTAGACAATGGATAAACATACATATATATATATTTTTTTTGTAAATACATACATATTATACATACAAACACCCAGACCAAGACAAACATCCATGTTCATGCACACAAATGTTTGACTTGTGCGGGAATCGAACCCGCGACCTCAGGCGTAGCAGTCGGTTACACTAACCATTACGCCATCGAGGCCGACAATACATTTATGTTTGAATTTGATTTGATATTTTTGCAAAACGTGACATCAATATTTTTTAAGAATGTTTTAATTTGTTTAAGCGGTGTTATATATAAGCAGTACTCTTATGAACTTGTGAATATGCATCGCATGAAACGAGGCTTTATTACATACCGGGCGCATGCCTCATTGCTTCTTTTCTTTTTTTTTATAATAATACCTAATCACTTTATTTGCTGAACAAAGGCTAATACAATGGTCTTACAATTTATTCAAATTAGAACTCTTTGTTCTGCTTTCTAGACTTGCAAACATTAATAAAAATACACATACTATTTACTTTACAATAATAATTAATAAGGTTGGTATAGTTAATTAACAAGCTTTCTTAAGACAGCATAAATAGTAGGTACCTAATTTTTATTAGGATTTGTTGATGAACACTTCATCAACAAATCCTAATAAAAATTATAGTAACAATGTCATCATTATAATAACTCATGCTAGTGAATTTTATTTACTAAAGTCAAGAAATAATATAAAGAGTAATAATCGTAATAAAAAAGTCACAATAGTATTTTTCAATGTGTCATGGCGTCAATAATCATTATTTATGGATTATCATAAATTATTTTCTGATAAAAATTCAGTAATGGTATAATAACATTTATTTATCAGGAAATTATTAAGATGTTTTTTGAACATATTTGTATTCAGACTTGTAATACTGTTTGGTAGTTTATTATATATTATAGGTGCCATGCACAAGATACTTTTGTGCATTAAGGCCCTACTGGCTTTTCGTATACGAAGCCTATTACAAGTATTGTTTCGCCTGTTTCGTATAACTTTATCCCCTAGCTTTTCGAATAGATCTGGATTAGACCTTACAAAAATAGCTGTTTCATATATGTACAAGCAGGGCAGTGTTAAAATTTTGTATTTTATAAAATATGGTTTACAACTGTCTATGCAGTTTAGTTTAAACATTGCTCTGATGCATCGTTTTTGTGCCTTGAATACGATGTCTTTGTTTGTTGAGTTGCCCCAGAATATTATGGCATATCTCAGTTTTGAGGCAGCTGTACCATGTTATGCCATGAGTAATGCGTTATCGCTTAAAATATCTACGAGATTAAATAAAGCATATACAGTATTACTGATTTTTTTACATAAATCCTCTGTATGACTTTTCCAATTAATTTTGTTATCAATATTAACTCCTTTTTTTTTACGTGGGGGAATGCAATGACGCATGTCCCTCCGCGGGGGCGCGCGGAGGGATTATGTCGGACTCGCCGGGGTAAAAGAAAGATGGAATAATAGTAAAATATCTCCCGGAATACCGACTAAACCTACCACAGTGTTCCTCGACAAAACCACTATCGACGGGGCTGCGCGAATCGCTTTCGCATGCGGTCGCGACCCCGCCGAGGTTACGCCCCGCCGTGTGAAACGGCAGGCCACTACGCGAAGAGACCTACCCAAAGGACTCACTTCTATAATATACCCTACTGTCCCCCCCTAGAGGGGAGACGGACTCGAAACAAAGGCGCGCGTGGGAACACGCACGCCGCCTCTCGGACCTGGTACTGAACGGATGGCGGGCAGGCCCACAAAGCCCGCCACCCCCAGGTCAACGTTCCACGTTTCCGTTTTCCGCGTTCCACGACCTCTCACTCCGGACCATAGACTGAACTACGGTCGGGAGCGAGAGGACAGCCGATCCGACTGCCGCGATCAACTCACGGCGCTGTGATGCCCAGGCGGGGCAAACCGCCAAAGTGTGCAGCGCCGTGTCCTCAACAACGTGGCGGCAGTCGCCGCAGTGGTGACAACCGGGCGTCTCTTGCCGGCGTATACGACACAGAAACTGGCCAAAACAACCGTGGCCAGTCAGTACCTGTGTCAGCCGGAAGGTGAGGGCGCCATGCCGCCTCTCCAGCCACTCCTCAAAAGAGAAATTTAAAATTTAAGTTATATTAAGTCAGTTTTAGAAATATTTATCTTTAAATTATTATTGTCCATCCATTGTGCATTGTATAATTTTTAATAACGTATAATTAATGTCATTTTCATATGTATTCGCATTTTTGCAATAAATAGCAACGGTGCTGTCATCTGCTAATAATGTTACTGGGTTGGGGGTTATTCTAGGCAAATAGCAATGGAGCTAAAACGCTGCCCTGTCTCACGCCGTAACTTACAGTTTGGATGTGAGAAATGTAAGATGCCAGGTTCTTGTTACTGTAATTCATATTTTAAAGCTCAGTATATTGTTTCCTATTGTCTAGGTAAGATTTTATTAAGTTTAATATATTGCCTCTTATGCCATACATATCTAGCTTTTTTATTAATATATTATGATATACATAATCAAATGCCTGCGTCATATCGCAGAATATAGCGCAGACTGGTATTTTACTGTCGTCATTTGTTATTATTACATTTATGAAATCGTATATTGCCCTGTTTATGCTCTTATTTTGTTGAAATCCTTTTTGTTCAGACGCAAGAATGTTTTCATTTTCTATAAAACTATATAATTGCTTATATATGTATTTCTCAAAAACTTTTGAGAATACTGGTATGAGCGTAATTGGTCTATAGAATTAATTCTTTCCCTATCATGTTTTTTAAAGAGCGGTTTGACGACAGATGTTTTTAGCCTGTTAGGGTATATGCCTGTACAGATGCTTAGGTTAATAATGTGGCTAATATGTTTTGATATCGCTTCACCCACAAATTTTATAACTTTAGTTTAAATACCTTCATAATACGCCATTAGTATATTTTAATGAAATTATTATGGTTTTTAGGTCAGATGGTATGTATACCGTCATAATCTGCATAAATATACACCTACTTTGTCTGTCTATAAATTGTGTAACTTTGTTACCATAGTTAGGAACAGGTACAGTCTTATTTATAAAATAATCATTAAAAGCATTCGATATGTCTTGTGGACTTGTAATAATTATGTCATCATTTGTTCAAATTTTTGTAATCACGTCTTTTATTTGGTTCTGATTTGAGTTATATATATGTTTTTATACTGTGAATTTTTTGGGCACGTTGAGTTAACCTAATAATATTTTTATACTTTGATGTATATTTTTTATAATTCAGTTTATTAATTTTAGTAGGTTGCAATCTGTATTTCCAAAGCAATTTTCTTTTATTCTTACTGCATAGTCTTATGCCCCGGGATATCCAATAAGGTGATTTTGCTGATTTTAAGGTAACTAATTTATAAGGGAAGCAAAGATCGTAAAATAATGTAAATGTCAGAATGAAAGTATCATAAGCTTATTTGGATCTAATTGGACATATATGTAATTAAACGATCTCTTTATACATGATTTGAATTTATTTAAATTATCTATGCAATAATCACGTTGTGTTATTCGCCAAAACTTTACGTCCCTTTCTTTTCGTATAGGACATTCAATTATTTGGGCCGTGTGATCAGACAATTATAATTCAAATATATGGGATTTACTTTGGTTGCCAAAATTATGCAAAAAATTATCAATGCTCGATTTGCTTATTATTCTAGTAGGTTGCCATATTGCTAATTTTAGACTGAATTGAGATAATAGACATTCGAATTCCAATGTAGTACTATTCCTTTTTAAAATGTTGATATTGAAGTCTCCCGCAATTACAACCTTTTTTTTTATGCCTATTACATGTTCATTTTAAAAGTGTTTTCATTCTTTCAAAGAAAGTATCCAAATTACTGAATTTGGGAACCCTATATACACATGTTATAATTAATTTACAATTATTTAATTCTATGGCGCAATATTCAAATATTCCCGGTATCGATATTTTCGCAATTGCCGGCAATTCTTGCCATTGACGGCCTTTCTTTACTAAAATACACGCACCACCCCTTTTACTATCTTTCCTACTATATGTACTAGCCAGTCGATAGTTAGGTAACGAGAGCTTCGTTTCCATACCTAAAAAATGAATTCATAAAATGCTTGGTTACATCAACACTAATACTTTTCTCTGTTAATTCCAGTACGCTTACTGCAATACTATCGGACTTTTTTAACAAGCCTGCAATGTTTTGGTGCATTATGTGTAACTTATCACAGTAAAAACATAGTGTTCTCCAATTCGCCGTCAGTGATTTTATTGCGTTTTGTTATGTTTTCGTTGTAGTATACATTTAAGTCTTCTATTAGATATCGCAAGTCTTCAAATATCTTTTTCATTCCTGTGTCGTTTAATTGTCCTGACCATGTGTTAAACATAATTTCATCGTATTTAAGGTTTAGGTTTGAGTCCAGTAGGTATGGGTGTTCGTGAGTCAATATGTCCAGATAAAGTAAATTATTGAAATTTTCTACTCGGTGGTTGTGCATGAGTGATTTATTATTAAATTTGGAAGTAGGTAGACATATAATTAAATTTGTGCTAGTGATGTCTTTGAGGATATTTCTGATATGTAATATTATATGTAGATAATCCTTTGTCGTAGTGAAGTCCTCATCGCCTATAATAATCACGCAATAATCTTCCATTGTGTAGTGTTCGAGTTTAGATCTGAGGCCCTGTAGTAATGTTTTTACTCCACGATTGGGCATTAGGTAATGGCAGATGTTGTAGTTGTAATATGTCGTTTGGGCTAGTGACAGTATTTTATTGTTTTTATTTGTGCTTAAAATAGCGTTTTTTTTTTCGTTTTCGTAGTAGACATACTATTCTCGTTTATAATTTTTCCATTTCGTAAGTGCCCATTATTTTCGTTTTCGCCAATCAGTGATATAGTATATTTTGAGATATTGATGCCAATTCTGTTGTCACAAAATTCTTTTATCTTAGCTAAACATCTCTAAAATTTAGTTTAGTCCTGTCACTTTTAGCGATTTCAGAATACGAAATGTCGTTTGATAGGACTAAACAAAATTTTAGAGATTTTTAGCTAAGATAAGAGAATTTTGTGACAACAGAATTGGCACCATTATCAGTACTGTATTTAGAATTTTTACATAGTTCTATGTTATTTTTTGTGTTTGTTTTATTTGGTGTTCGTTTCCCTTTTGATGTATGTATTTTAATTTCGCAGGGCTACTCATAATTGTTTTAAGCATGTCTTTCTTTTTCGTTATTTTGTTATTATTCTGTCATAGTTCATTATTTTCTATAGACAATATTTCAATTTCATTATGTGCACTATTCAGATCAGCTGTTAGTTTGTCGATTTATTCCTTTAGCTTTTGTATTTGTTTACATTGATCTTCGTCATCTGAGTTGTCATCAGTAAGGCTGTTAGTGGTGCCATCTAGGAACGATTCATATGACTGTGTACTTTTATCATTACAATCCGAGCGAGTGCACCTGCACGTCCGGCGAAATGTATTATATATATATTATATATATATTCATTTTGAAGAATCTCAAAAAGGCAAATTTTGTAGGGATTTGAACCGGCGTTCGATATATCGTCGAACTTAATACACATACATTACGAAATTAAATTATTATTCTGTATGTAGAATATTTAATAATTATTCTCAACTAGATATTTATGTTTCTTATTGGTCGGAAGTCCAGTTTATTGTTCGAGAAACGTTTATAATAGACGGTTAAGTTTTGCGTCAAATATGCAACTTTGTAACAGAAACAACTAAAAAAAAGTGACAATATTAAAAGTAAACTGCTTGTTTACTTTTAATATTGTCACTTTTTTTTGCAATCTTATTTTTGTGAGTTTATAATGGGGTCGGGTTTGTGTTCACTTGGTTTATTGATAATTTCACAAGCTTAATTTAAACAGTTGTATTGTAAATGTTTTAATAACACCTGTACGTTTATTTTAGACAGTTATGTAGTTATTTAACACACTTTCACAAGGTTTACTGCAATTTAACTGTATTTAAAAATATAATAATTACGGAGCTATTTAACCGAACTGTTTACTAGCGTTTATAACGCACTCTCTCGCCCTCGCCCTCTCTCTGCTTATTATTAGTACATCATAAGTCATAATATAGTGCAGGACATTTATTATGAACTGGGTAACATTTTATTAGCATTTGAATTGACTTCCAGGATGATGCAATGGAATAAAACGCAAAAATAGTGACCCACAAATACGTGTTTCTGTGTCCACTGTTTCAATATTTGTGAAGTCACGTAAGGCAGAAATAATTGATTCTCTTCAAAAAAAAAAAACATTATATAACATGCCAAATAGGCTCTATAATGTTTGGAAAGTCCTCAGGCACAGGATTTATTACAAATGCAGGCATCTTAATAATAAATATATCTTATTATACTATTCATAGCATAGTGTAGTTAATTATTATAGGTTAAAATCTCTTAACAATGCAAAGTCAACAAATTTCATGCCAGTAAAGTCGTGTGGCTTCTAGTCGAATATTACTCTGAAGTAATGACGTCAAAATTACTTTTTTTATTACATGGAACTCGTAGCAATATATGTGCTACGGTCCGTGGCTACGGTTTACGTGACAGCAATGCTACGTGGCCACCCTACGTAGCATTCCTGTATCACGTAGACCTAAGTCTCCGTTTGAGACTGCTGTTACATATCAAGACGGTTTCTCTTTACCTAACACTCAACGTCTATGAGGTGTCTACGTTTCATAAGCTACGATTGTAATGCAATGTGTAGGGAAGTACACTTTTAATACTTTCATCGTCATTTTCCATAATTATACGTAAAAACATATGAGAAATGAAACCGAAAACGATCATTTGTCATTTATTGATAGGCTTACATCTGTTTATATCTGTAGGGGAAGTTATATACAAATAGATTTCGTCAGTTGTGTTTAAGTTGCCACGTAATAGGAGATTATTTTATGTATGTATAACTTACTCGTTATCATTGCATTTAAATGTGCATATAAACCCACAAGCAAGATTAATACTCTTATTAAAATATGCATTACAGATAAATATCACTTAATAATCCTATATCGTTCTTCTAGCTTTTTACTTTCACATACAGATATGAAAATAAAAATACATACGGATATAAAAATAAAGAGAGAAAGAAAAAAAAATGGTCATAGAATGTATGAACTACATAAAGTTGTATCAGTAACATGTGCGAAGTAATATCTTAACGCATTCCTCTCCGAACAATTTCTCGAAGTTTCCAATGCATGCGAAACCACAGGCGTATATTAGTGTATACACAAAGTTTAATTAAACTGCAGAACTTATTTTAATTAATTAACGACAACGAATAGCTTTGTGTATATTAAGTAGTGGTACATATAAGTTTAACTGTTAGTTTTATAATTTAACTAGATTTTGCCCGTGGCGTCGTTCCGGAACTTACTTTTTCTGGATGAAAGTTACCTTATGTCCTTTTCTGTACCCTTAAGAACGTGTATGCGAAATTGCATAGTGATCAGATGAGTAATTAATCTGTCAAATCTTAGAATACATAATAAAAAATCTATTGTGTCTGGTGTCTGGCCACCGGTGTGCCGTTGCAACTTAATAGGTTAAGCAGTGAAATCGTAACATACCTATAAACAAACAAACTCACATTCACATTTAAAATAGGTATTAGTTAGGATAAACAATGTAGGCGAATGTCTTTTGACACACATGTCTGCTTATCCCAAGGGGTACATAGAACTTTATATTACTATGTAATGGGCACACTTTTAGAATGTATACTGTTACTAAGAATTTAATTTCACTCAATAAGACTTAGTCTAATTCGGGTATAGAACGGGGAAAACACGATTACTCATGTAAGCGTATTTGTAAATGTATGCCACAAATCCAATGAAGCAGTTTGCCTTGCAACTAGCATCATGCGATTATCGATTAATCATTCGAATAGAAAACATTTCAATGCATTCAAAATATTGACAATTATTATATTCATTGATTATGTATTAGCAAGCGCTTCCAAGAGTCATATAATACGAGTCTAACGAGCTCAGAGAGCAGTACTAAAGGTATCCACTTTTAAGCCCTTTCGATACCCTACCAAGGACCTCTATGAATACTGTCAAGTACTGACGTGCGAAAACTTCTTATTCTACGGATTATATTAAGACAACATTCATACCTTTCTTCTTACGGACAAGCCATCTGTTCCGCTCAACAAATAATCGCTCGGCGACACAAATTTCCAATAGGTACTATACGTAGGACTTATTTTAGTCAGAAATTCTTTTGTTTCCTTGGATGGTTCGTTTACAATAAAACAAATAAATTAATCACTATAGTTAATAGTAACAAACATGAGTGTAAACATATCGTAAGAGAATGGTTACTAAAACTATCATACGACGACACAGAGAATCTTCTTTATCAAATAATTTAACACACACACATACACACACACATATACACTCACATACACACAAATATATTAACTAATACACAAGATTTAGTAAATTATTATGATCTAGTTCCTTAGATTGTTGTTTATTTTGTTTTATTTGTTTTGGAAGTCTTTTATAGATAATTTTGTTAGTAAATGTAAATGTACCCACGTAGTTTCAACATTATGTTATATAATATGTCAGTTATATAAATCTACTGTATCATTGGAAGGTTGCTGGTACTTATGGCACAGGTTTTACCTATTTACCCCCTCCCCCCCGGACCGCGAAAGCGAACAGACGTGTGCACTTTGTTAAAATTATTTAATTTGAATAAATAAGTTATTTAAATTGTCTAAAAACCACATAATTAAAGTCGTAAAGTACCAGGCGCGCATAACACAGCTGTGATTGCTACGAGCGGCGCAGGAACAGGACAACAACACCTGAGACGGCATTTGACGCGGGAGCTACTCTGTCTACGCCGTGCATAGAGCTTACAAGTACGTCACAGCGAGGTCGCTTGCCGTGGTTTATAAGCGACAGCGGGTAGCGGACTGGTCGACGTCAATTACTCCTAAGGTAAACTACTTCAATTAATTATGCCGCTAAAACGGACACCGCCAAGTACGCCTACTACGGATCAAATTGAAAGCGTTACTGCTGTTTCTGGCTCTCTACGATTTTTGCAAACTGGATCTTCTCCTGATCTCTCTACTGTGGGCCAAGAAACCAATATCACTACTCGTTTGAAGCGTAAGCGCGAAGACTGTGATTGCACGCCTCGATTAGATGAAATACGCTCCTTGTTATCGACATCTACTGCTCAATCAGACAGCAAGTTTGCGGCACTGCAAGCCGCCATTGCCGAAATTAGTATTCAAAATGCGGAAATAATGAATTCCATTAATTTTATAACTAAGGAATATGATGATATAAAAATAAAAATCACAAATATGGAGTCCGAACGAGAGAACGACCGTCGTTATATACGTGGGCTAGAGGAGAAATTAGACCTTATGGAGCGTCAACTATTCTCCACGAAAATAGAGATAAGGAACGTACCTCACAACCCGGCAGAGAGTAAGGATGACCTCTGTGCTATTGTGGAGAAGACTGCAGACGTTATTGGCCACACCTTAAAATCATCGGAAATAAGGGATGTCTACCGAGTGAAAAACAAAAATAATTCTACCACGATAAATGTTGATTTCGTAAGCGCAGTAACCAAAGACATTATTGTAAAAAAGATGCGTAAATTTAATAATAGCAACAAACAAAATAAATTGAATACGATGCATCTTAAAATGTCCGGTCCCAGCAAGCCGATCTATCTGTCAGAAAAATTAACGCCGAATGCTCAACGCTTGTACTTTCTAGCTCGTAAGTTTGCTAGCAGTAATAACTTTAAATATTGTTGGACCTCTTACGGCAAAGTCCTTATGCGAAAAACAGATGGAGAACGATATATTACTATAAAAACAGAATCAGATCTTGATAATCTCAGTAAAACCATTTGACTAGGGACTACAAGCAGACACCTATTAACGACCAGTAAATTATGTAACTTGTTATTGTCATTTTTATATTTTCATTTTAAATTTGTATCTTGTAAAACTAACCCTTATTATACACACACACTTATAGATAAAACTCATTCTTACTACTTACAGCACACCCTACATAACCTACTAATTTTTACAAAACAAATTTTACTACAACAATACAAACAAATACCTAAATACATCACATTCTTATCACACACAAAAATTATCATTACATCATCGAATTATAATCCTAATTTTATTCCTTACCTAACTAATTATTCCTTGACCAGAACAATTTATAGTATAAACGTATCTATTGTTAGACTAATAATTATTAACAGTTTATTTAAAGTGCGTATCCTACTGACCACTTTGATAAATTATTATTCTAATATTACTATCTGCTGTGCATACGCTACATTCAAACTACCCTACATGATTTTGATTAGTGTCATAGTATTTCATTATAAACAAAATTCAATTCGATTAGTACTACATTAATAAATGATATCGATGAAGAAGATATTGGGTGCATAAGATTGAGTGATCCCATAGATTGTTTACAAATGATATCGTGTTCCAATAATGAATCTTTTTTAATCTTAACAGTTAATATACGTAGTATAAAAGCAAATATCGATATTTTGCTCATGTTTCTCTTAAAATTTTCTAAACCAATTGATGTAATTGTTTTAACGGAATGTTGGACGAATGAACACTTCTTACCTCCAAACATAAATGACTACAGAATGTTTAGATCAAATATATCGTTAAACAAAAACGACGGCGTTGTTGTTTATGTTCGAGAAGTGTTTGAGGCAAAATCATTTGAGCCCCAATGTTCTGAGGGCAATTGCATTGTGGTGAATATTGCAGAAGACATATGTATTATATGCACTTATCGTCCACCTTCCTTCAAAAATCCCCTTAATTATATAAATTCACTGGATAATATTATTAATACATGTAACAAGAACAAAGTAGTTGTTTTGACTGGTGATTTAAATTTGGACACAATGTCAGATAATCCTAGTGCTAATTCTGCATTATATCTTGATCTGAAGGCAAGTCACGGTTTAAAGCAGGGTATTAACTGCCCCACCAGACAAAATACGTGCCTTGACCATTTTATGGTAAAAACGGCTGCAAAAATACAAACGTTTGTTTTTGACGAATTAACGGATCATTCATCCATTCTATTGCATATTGATTACACGCCCACTTTTAAGCAAAATATCTACGTTAATAAATTTGAAATAGATATCGGTGGTATAAATACATGCCTTGAGAATGAATCATGGAACGATTTATACTCAACAATAGATGTTAATGAAGCTGCAGTATTATTAACTGAAAAATTAGAAAGTTTAATAAACAGCAACACCAAAGTCAGAAAAATTCCTAAGCGTAACAAACCTTTAAAACCATGGATAACTTTAAGTGTTATAAAATCTATACGTAGAAGACATAAAATGCATAAGCAAGTAAAATTAAATTCTAGTAATCTGGAGATAAAATACAAATACGTAGCTTATAGAAATACATTAAAAAAAGTAATTAAATCGCTGAAAACTAATTACTACGTGGACAAACTAAATAAAAACAAAGATAATATAAAGGAAACTTGGAACACGATTAAAGAATTATGTAATATTAAACAAAATAAGGCATCACCTACAGAATTACTTAGCTTGAATACGAATGTAACTAAATCGCTAGATGATGTCAATGAGTTTTTTGCATCAGTAGGTTCAAACCTTGCTAAACATATCTTGCAAAACCTAAACACAGATGAGACAATCCTAGCTCAAAATGCTAAAAACACAAATGCACCATTGCACTCTATGGCACTATATCTAACGGATCCTGCAGAGGTGATTGATGTGATTAGTAGCCTTAAGTCCCACAGTGCTCCAGGTATAGACAAAATTACATCCTCCTTTCTAAAAACGTTCCGTTTCTACCTTGCAAAGCCTATATCGTACTTGACTAACTTAAGCTTCGAACAAGGCACCTTTCCTAATATATTTAAACATGCCATTATTTGTCCCATCTATAAATCAGGAGACAAGTGTCTTGCCACTAATTACAGGCCTATTTCACTATTGAGTACCCTCTCCAAAGTAATCGAAAAAATCATGAACAAACGTTTAATGCAATATATGGAGAGTAATAAACTTCTAGGGTTGAAACAACACGGTTTTCGAGCCAACCATTCCACTGACGGTGCTGTATTACAACTTACATCTAATATTACGTCACATATCGACCGGGGCGATAAATGTCTGGGTGTATTTCTCGATTTGCAAAAGGCTTTCGACACTGTGTCTATTCCGATCCTCTTGAGTCGACTTGAGAACCTAGGAATTAGGGGAAACGCACTTTTATGGCTAAAACATTATCTCACAGATAGGAGCCAGTCTGTCAGAGTTGCAAACCATACCAGTAACGTCCGTGTGGCCTCATATGGGGTACCACAAGGCAGCACCTTGGGTCCTACGCTATTTCTGGCGTACGTTAACGACCTATGTAAATTTGAAACACAAGGTGCTGACCTCCAGATGTTTGCCGATGATACAGTAGTACTGTTTCATAGTAGTACCTGGGAGAATGTACGACAAATTGCTGAAAGAGGTATGTCCCGTATTACAGCATGGCTCGAGGATAGTCTTTTATCAATAAACATCAACAAAACAAAATTCCTATGCTTTAGCAAAACTATGGCATCTTCTCTAAAAACACTTCAACTTCGTATACATTGCTATCCCTGTAACAGATCAAATATCGAAGTACTAACACGTTGTAGTTGTCCCGAGCTATCAAGAACAACCGAAATCAAATACCTAGGCGTGAATATTGACGAAAATTTAAACTGGGAAAAACATATAAATACAATTAGTGCTAGATTAAGAAAGCTTATTTAAATTTTTAAGGATTTAAGAGTGATACCAGATTCTACACTTTTAATTCAAACATATAAAGCTCTAGCTGAATGTTTAATCGCCTACTGTATTTGTTCGTGGGGAGCAGCAGCAAAGACAAGTTTGATTGAGGCTGAAAGAGCATAACGGGCTGTACTTAAAGTACTCCTTTACTTACCGTTTCGCCACCCTACACACTTATTGTACGAAAAAGCTGATGTCCTAAGTGTCCGAAAATTGTTTGTCTATCAGTGTATTCGTAAATATCATAAGCATACTGTACCCTTTTTACAAACTTCGGTTAAAAGAATAGACAAATGTCCAGTTCCAAGGGTTAAAAGTAATTTTGCACAACAACAATATAGTAATATTGCACCTAGATTATACAATAAACTTAATTTAGTGTACAAAACAAAACACTTATCAAACTATCAAATTAAAAAGTTTATTAAAACATGGCTTAAGAGTTTTAACTACGATGATGTAGAAAATTTATTGCTTGTGAAGAACAACACGTAAACACACACACACACACACACACACACACACACACACACACACACACACACACACACACACACACACACCCACGCACACACACACACACACACACACACACGCGCACACACACTTTACACACACACATACACTTATACGCATAGGTACACAAAATTAATAAAATCTATTGTTTAAGTATGTTCTAAAATATGTTTGTTTCAAATGCTTTTTGTAACAATTTTGTATCATTTGTTTTGGGGAGGAACTGATTGCCATTATACAGCTAGTACGCTAGTTTGGGAATCAGGGCTTACACTTTAATTGTATATACCTTTTTGTTACAATAAAGAATTTATTATTTATTATTATTTATTATTTTAAGTACCAGCTGCAAAAAATTCGTACCTAACATGACCGAATTTAAATTGTATCTTATGTATGTTATGTTCAGTGAAACAATAAATTAATTCATTCATTCATTCATATGTTAACTCATTGTACGGTAGTATATTGATTTAAAGTCTGAAGCGACATCCAAAGAAAAGTCGTCAAATTATCTACAATAAAATTATTTAAACTATTAAAACTAATTATATTTAGGTTTACACTTTCCCCGTGACTATGGCTGCTGAAAAGCAACCGAACGTCGGGAAAAGTGTAAACCTAAATATAAATAGTTTTAATAGTTTAAATAATTTTATTAGCTTATAAATTAGTAAAATTTAATAGTAGTAGTAGTGTAACAGCAAATTATGTAATACAGTAATAAATAAACAAAGCGATAAAATCCGTATATAGTAGTTTAATTTCAATGTTTTTAACTATATAAATATGCATGTCGTGGCAACCTTATCGTAAGGTAGCACTAAACACTAACTATAAGTCTCGTACATAGCTTGCCATAAGAACATATAACGGCGTATACCTTGTTGGTCGTCCCAAATTAATAGTGATTTGTACAATAAATAATCAGTTATCGAATCGATCAATATACCATATTCGAATCATTCTTCTCTAACAATCGCGATTGTTTGATTAAACATTTAGATGAAAAGCGAAAAATTTCTGGGAACACCAGACGTCCTTACATAATTATATTACCTCGTGGCGCCGGGTCGTGCCCAACAGACCATGATTGTGAATTTATATGCATCTATAGAAATTTATCAGGATTTTCATACTTTGCTTGATATTTAACGGTATACCAAGTTTTGTGTAGGCTGCTTTGCCTAATTTATTGTGATTTACATTCTGTAACGGAGTATTTACGACTTGGGCATTGAGATTTTGTTACAAAATGTTTCTAGCAAACCCTTGGGGCTTTATTAACGTTGACGATATATACGATACTGAAATGAGATTACCTTCATATAATATACGTATACCGGTTCATTAATTACTAACAAAATTTAAGCTCATTGGAAGACTGAGGATTTAACTGGAATCTATGACCTACGCATCCATAATAAGTAAATTATTGTCAACTATAATGATAGTAATATTATGCTCTAAACTCTAAATTACTTAATTTGGTAAAACTACTCTTACCATGAGTAGTTTACCATATTAAGTAGAGTTTCTGTTACATAAATCATACGAGAATGTTTAAAAGTGATTATAGGATATGTTTATATGTATATACTTATATCTAGTTATTTTTACACCATAAAGAATTGTGTATAAACAACACGTCTTGCTGTATAATTAAAAAGAAATCTACGTTCAAACTAAAAACATTCAAATATTATTATTATTAATACATTTTACTTTATTCTAACTTATAAACGAATGTGAGTTTGTTTGTTTGTTACGCTTTTAAGCCTTAACTACTCGACTGATCATTAAACATGTTTTTCATACACGATTTCAGCATTACAGAAAAGGATATAGAAACACCTTTTTTCGAGGTAGAAAGTACTGTCTCCAACAGGCAAAAGCTAGTAGGTAATAAAAAGAAAATGCAGATTCAAACTAAACAAAACACACAACTTTATTACGTGCTAGTATTAAAACTGCAGCATATACTGATAATCAAAGGGTCTTTTTCCAATCAAACAAACTGAAGGAGACCAAAAAGCATGATTCGTCGATAGTACTCCATAAAATTGCATTTCCAAAGAAAATATAATCCTCTTCCATCTCTTTAAAGTTTCGCAAAAGTATAGCAGCACAACCATAATAAAAAAGTAAAATCTCGACGAAGTAATATCACAAAGTGCTTTAATGCGCATCACAAATTAATAGGAAATCTGCTGCGTATCCCTAGTCGATGCATTTATAAATCCAAAATTTAATCAGTATAAAATATTAAATTTCACGAGCCTTTGCCTACGATTTCGTCCGGCTCGTGACTTCATTTATATTAATCGCAATAGTGTGATTGATATAAATTACGTCACCTGCTGGCCGTGTAAAACAACTTGTTATATTAACGACATTAGATGGAAAATGTCTTACTTTTTAGTTAGGCTCAAGCTTCCAAATTGTATGTATAATAGAAACCGTATTAATATCTATTTAGTTGTTCTTACGTGATACTAGGACATATAGACAGGCAAGCAATAAATCTTATAAACATTGTTTTGGCCTCAAACATCTCTAAATAGTCAACCCTATTTATTTACAAAATAATTCCAACGTACAAACAGTTAGGTAATAATATTTTTCATTTGAACATGACTGAGGTTTGCCGAAGCGTGCCGAGAAAACCCGAGCTCATATACGCGCGGCAAAAATTTATTTACCTGACGCCCGGGTCACATGTTATTTCTACGTTCTATATTAGGGAAGCCTTTTACCACGAGTGGGGTCAGGAAACTGCCTTTAATAGGCACTTTTGTTGTGGCTCCAGTAACGACACCTAGTTCGAGTGCGTGAATTTTGGGATAAGTATACATACCTATACCTGCCAACATGACTGTCTTTATCTTCACACTATTCTAGGAGTATTTTTACTTACCAGCTCCGAAATATAGTCGGTATTTGCCTTACATTGCCGGGGAGCATATATTCGAATTGTATATACACACGGCTACACATAAAGTTAGACACCCTATAGGGGAGGAGAGTAACCTATATTGGACCACTTTTGATATAATGATATATATCTCTGAATCCGTATAAACTACAAAAATGAAACATGTCTCATAATATAGCTTGATAATATCACTCTGTTAATACTGTAGTAAAGTCGCGAATGTTGAAAAATATATCTTTATTTAAAGTTGTCGGTCGGTCCAATTAACGCAACCTGTCTCTTAAATTGGACCACTGATACCCTAAATTGTACCACATCTATAAAAGAACACCAATGCATAAAAATACACGGCTTTTTATAATTTATTCTTTAAATTTAAAAATCTGTCTTTATCTTTTGAACTTAATTAGTATTTCAAATAAGAACAATATTTCTTAACGATTATCGGTAAAAGTCTTACATAATCAACATAAATACAATTTCCTAAAGCTTTCTAACAAATTCTAAAGTCACTATAAACTCAAAAATATAAAATAATCAACAAGAATTTATAACTCTGAATAACATAATAATTATGATATTACATAACTCAAGCAATTATTACATATTTCAGGGTTAGTTGGCAGGTAATAATTGCCTTAAATAACATAAAGAAAATTAACATCGATACAGGTCAAAACAATTGTTTTCTCTCACAACCGTAATACCTGTCAAAAATGACAGTCTTAGTGGCGCCACTGACGCCTCTTTTTCTCTTACCAGTGTAAAAAAATAGCATCAATTCTCTAGAGATATAGAAGTGGTACAATTTAAGCGCCGGTTCAATACAGGCTACTCTCCCCTATATGCATAACTACGCTATATACAAAATAGAGAATTGTCGGAAAGGGACCGTGCATAGTGGTCAACCAATCACAGTGCACTAGCACGTGCGGCGACGCGGAAGTTATGCTTACACACACACATTATTTTGCTATTGTTGTTTTTCGCCGGTCGTCTGTCAAACAAATACTAAGCGTAAATATATATCTACATAGTCAGGTCATAAGTTCTGTCATTAAAATTAAACATTTTTTCATCCGAAAAAAGAATTTCCCGATGCTTGTTTCCCGCGTACCGCTTCAACAAAGCGCGACATCTCTTCACCTCAGGTCCATTAAACGAGCGTCCAAACGATGTCCTGTTTTTCTTCGATATTCCCGAAGCCCTAAGTCTTCATTTAACATCCTTTTCACCGTGGTTCTGCTTAAACCCATCTGAAGGTTTTTGCTTACGTATGGGATTTCTATGAATTCGCGCCTTCACAGCTTTTATTACTGCTGGAGTCCTAACAGAGCGAGGGCGACCACTTCTTGACCTGTCATCTATAATAGTCTTCATTGTATCATTTGATGATACGATAAACGAATCTTCCGATTATATTCAAATTTTCAATATGTCAAAAATCTGAATTGGCGCGTATCAGCAACGATGCAATACAATAACCGCAACACGGTCTTCTATAAGTGTCCACTCCATATTTAAAAATGAGTAAAATTCTAAAAAGTGCACATTTTTATATTTATGTAAAATTCGAAATTCGAATTCAATACACTTTTTTGTGGCCAGCATTTTAAATTGAAAAGTTTTTATTGTGTGATAGAACTTATGACCAGACTAAGTATTATGGCGCCACAATTATCTCCACAATATTATAGCAGTAGCATATAATGTATCAATATATGTGTCATACATTAATTACATAAAAAACAATACTAAAAGTGACTATTCGAAGCTATGTCCTATCAATAAGACGGGGACGAGTGATAATAAATAAGTGAATAATAAGCTGGTGGTTTTTTGATGCTTGAACATGAACATTGCATTAGCAAATTTTCTCTTCATTTTCAATCTATTTTTAGATTTGAAAAACCTCAATTAGTTTTTGAGATATATGTAAAAAACTAAAGCCCAATTTTTTTTAGTTAATTGTTTGTAACTTTTGCAATTTTCGCAAGCGGAACATGAATTTTTCAAAAATCATCTACATGCCATTCTGAATCGAATAACACCTCGATTAAATTTTTTTCCGAGACTGCTGGAAAAAGTTGACCGAAAAGGCACTTGTTGACTTGACTATATTTACTTTGAACAATTTGACACTAAAAATCAGCATATTAAATAGTAGGTAAATTAAACGTATATCAAAATTACTGCAGGGCTTTTTGATTTAATATAAATATATATTAATATCGGCCCTACATTAAACTGTCCAACTGCTGGGCATGGGCCTCTTCTCAGTGTGAGAAGGGTTAGGTTATAGTCCACCACGCTAGCCCAGTGCAAGTTGGCAGACTTTACATATCTTCGAGAACATTATGGAGAACTCTCAGGCATGCAGGTTTCCTCACGATGTTTTCCTTCACCGTTAAAGCGAGCGATAATTAACTATTTAATACGCACATATCTTCGAAAAGTCTGAGATGCGCGCTTCGGGATTAAACTCGAGACCTCTGCGTGGCAGTCCATCGGTTTCCCACTCAACTATCGGTACTTAATGATTTAATAAATATCTTAAAATACTTAAAATATTTTCCAGTGCATAGTATACGAAAGTAAATAATTAAATACATTTTTATCCCTTACTTATTTAACTTAATGCTTCAACATTTTTATTAATTTTATGAGTGAATGTAAAACTTATTATTTTTACTCTTTTAGAGTTTTTTTAAATTCTTTTATAACATTTGCACCAGTAATAATAATAATTGATAATAAGTAATGGACGTATTAACGCTCAGACGCTAGCGCTAATCGAAAACCAAACTTGTAAAATATAATATTCGCGCCGAGCTAAACTTGTGCCGAATAATATACCTAATAATATAGAACATGATACATGGTAAGGATCAGGTGCCGTGTCCCGTTTAGCGTGAATGAGACAAAATAACAAAAATATAACGCACTCTATCGCACGATTCGCAGCGTTCAACTTCTTATAGTACAAAGTACAAACAGTATAGGTCGATGTGTCGCTGTGTGTACCAATAGCTCTCTTGTGAAATAATTGTAAGCGATCTACTTAGTGATAAGATAAAATGTGTTTGTAGGATTATTATAATCAGTTGATGATTCTGATACTTATGGGTCAAATACGTATACACAATAATTAAAAATAAAAATTAAAAATAAATAAAACGGTTATTTGAAATAGGTTAATTTTACGACAATTTTGCAATAGAAACGTTGATAGCCGCAAAGGTTTTAAAACCTGTGGCACAGCATGAAAGATTATTATCAGTATTTATGAATATAAAACATAGTGAAGTAAGTTATCAAAATTATGCTAAGCAGTCCGATTAGGCAAGTACAGTGATATCCATTATTTTATAGAAAACCATACCTATAAAGACTCACGACTATACCCCGTAGGGCTGCCCATATTTTGCCAGTTATTGATATGGTACCAAATAATAAAGGACGACCTTACCGCCGTATAACATCCTCAGCACCAGGCTCTGTTCTATTACTGAGAATTTCTTGAAAGAAAAACCCAATAACATCTTGCCTGACCCGGGAACATACTCGAAATTTCGTCATAACAGTCCTCACTAGTACTGGCTCACCAAGACAGTCAAATGAAGAATAATCAAGTAGGTAGAATTAAAAAAATTCAGAATGACTTATAGAGGTGTTCAGGTATGCCTAGTTTAGGGAACAATGTTTTTGATCTTGTTACAGCAGAACAGTGACCTATCTCATGTAAAGTCAATATCATAGTAAAGTTGGAAGCATGGTAACTGCTTACCCCCAAACGCGCTATATTCTTGTTTACCATAGCAAGCAATGATATGAAAAATAATTGTATAATTTCCAAAGACATTAAGATTACTAAGATATCATTCTGTTTATGTATTCCTTTAGTTATTTGCTTCTATAATAAGCTGCTCTACTTTATTTTGAAATAAGAACAAAGAAATACTCATTTTTCTTTGGCATTTACTATACTAGACTAGATATATTACGTACGTACGTACTATACCAACAAAATTACTTCAGTAAATATAATTTAACTTTACATAAACACAACGCTTTCTCGTAAATGGATGAGTATGTATATATATACGAAGTATGTCACCATCCAAACAGCCGGCAGCGTATCAATTTCTCTAAAACCTTAGCTGCCTATGAAGCTACAGCTACGCGCAATATCTCTTTTAGGCGGAAAGAATGGGTCGCCATTTTCCTGAGAGCGCGCCTCTTTTGTTTCGTCCACATTCATTAATCTATTCGTCAGGCTCTTAGCCCGTGGACACTCTGCAGTACCGTTACTTTCCATACTACTTTTTTTCGCTTTCAGTGCCTACTACTTAGTAACGTTGAACATTACACTTTCAGTGTTCTAAAGCAGGTTCAAGAAATTTTGCATTGAAACATGTACGGCTGTACTCAGACTGTAATTAGATTCAAACCTACTTTTACCCATGGCCAAAAAAATATTTTAGGGGAAAATAAATAGATTCTAAAGTGTTATCTACATATATTTAAAATTATGTAATCTATGTACAAAGGCCTATTAGATAACACTTCAATATAAACCTTTCTTTATCACTGTTATTTGTCCTTTTTTATTCTGCATTTATTAATTCTGTAAAACGGTTTAAACAATATGTAGAATTAAGTATACCACTTAATGCTTATTGGCGTGCAGGCTTAAAACTTAAAAGTAATAGGATCAAAAATAAATAACGTTTTATTATCAAGTTTTCATTATTCATTTTATTAACCTACCTAATATTGCACACGCAAGAATTGTTTCAGCAAACAATAATAAAATATGTTTATTACAAAATAATGTTGAAACATAAAAGGCATTTGGAGTAATAATTGTAATATATAATGCATTTAATTTAAGCCGTACGTTCGCAAAGCAATAAAAACTAACACTGAGCCGCCGTTTGGTATAAAATTATTTACTTTTTCACTATGTACCGTTCACGATACGAACCATAAATTTTAATTATTTCTTTAGTTTGTGCTTTATTTTTTTGTTTAGTATATCGAAGAAACATAAATGTCACTTATAGATAAAATATCGGTTTGGAAAGAAATAAACTCATGAAAAAGATAGTGGCAGAATAACTAGATTGAAAAATATTTTACGAGAGGTCGCACGGCCTCCTCCACGGAGGTTTTAATGAATATCTTATTATTTTGATCTATTTCATAGTACCTAGAGTTTTATAGTATTTCGATAACAGCTTCGTATCTTATAGCTCTTTAAAATTTTATTATATGCGGGCCGTCGACCGCTACTTTAAATTGAATTTAACGATGTATCGATAAATTGTGGTTTAGATTTTTTATCTCAGGTAAAAATTTACTAAAGTACGCTTACATTTTGTATCTTATTTTTATTTAAGGTGAAAATTAACTATATTACCTAATTTTATAAATGTTTAACGTTTGTAAAAACACATTGTTTCGTAAATATTTTATGACATGAAAATCTCTCAAAATATACATACCCATTTAAACATTTAAACGTAAAAGATTAGGTATGATCCCTCAGTAAACAGAATCAACAAAATAAGAAAATTTGAATGAAAAAGTGATAGCAAAGAAAATGAAACCTGAATAATTGATCAGCCCGTGCTTATTATACCCATAACATTTATATTTTCGTCTGTTTTATTTTTTTCTGTAATCAGAATTCGGGCCCCCTTTACGCCATAAAAATTCGGCACATGCCGCAAAGTCGTAACCCAAAATACAAATGAACTGATGAATTAGATATTCCTCTCTGGGAAAGCTCTTGGTGTTATGTATATAGGGTAAATAAGTTTAAACAGGATAATCCTCTCGAGATTCTCGAGGGTGGAGAAAAGAATAAATATTTATTAAATCATGGTATATGTAAGTCTTGGGAATTACTCTTTTATTACATTATAGAAGATTGGAGCCTTGAAATTGGCGATTGTGGTTATTTGTTTAGATTTGTCATTGTCGTTCTGTATATTCCGAAAGCGGAATACGCGTTTCCAGGGCTGTCTTTTTACAATATTATGCCGCATATTATTATTACAAGCGAGCCTGTTGCCGTTTACCAGGAATATTTCTGGTCTTCGTAATTGTACTAAAAGACAAGTCTATATTTGGCTCGACCCAAGAATTAATTCAGGACCTAACAGCACTAAGGCGACAGTTTTTCTAATGTTTAAATCTATATTTTTCTATACATTTAATGATTATCGCTAAGTTAATTGAATAATAATTTATACAAACGTTACAACTAAATAATGTAAGTCACAATAATAGTAATAATAACGAATCTTATTTTAATCTTTATCATAACAACAATAATTAAATATCGCTTAACAACATAGAACATTTTAAAGTTATATGCGTCTAAATCGGCCTCGATGGCGTAGTGGTTAGTGTAACCGACTGTCACGCCAGAGGTTGCGGGTTCGATTCCCGCACAAGTCAAACATTTATGTGCATGAACATGGATGTTTGTCTTGGTTTGGGTGTTTCTATGTATTATATGTAAGTATTTACAAATAAAAAAGTATATATGTATGTTTATCCATTGTCTAGTACCCATAGTACAAGCTCTGCTTAGTTTGGGCTAGATGGTGATGTGTGTATGTGATAGAATATTATTATTATTCCATTTATTTCAATAAAGTAGTCGTTTTGTATAAAAAACAGTTACGTTGTGGGTTATATACTAACTATTTCATCAATATTTTTTGAATGGTTAATACGAATGTTTTATTTTTCATGTATATTCGCTTATATTTGGGCTACTATGGTTTGTCTTAAAATAACAAAAACATCAATCATCATGTAATTTTAGCAAATCGAAACAACTAATACTGGCGGCTGAAAATAGTGTCTACTAGGCGATATAAATTTAAATACAAATTGTATAAAAAGTTGTTGATATGTATTATTAATAATGCATGTTATTAGTAATATATATAGTCTATTCGCGTAATATAAAAGTTTTTTTTTAATAACCGTTGCGTTTTATATAGGCACTACGAAATTAGATGTAGGACTTAAACAGCAAGAAGATATTATATATATTTGCTTTGGCTTTAGAGCTGATAGTAGATAGCACCTACGGTTCAGAGTAATAGTTCTCTATTTTTAATTGATTTCGGGATACTTATTAAATGTAGACGATATTATTCTACCTCTTGAGTAGTTGGGGACATAGTAACAACTCTATATAGAACTCAGAAAATTTTATTGAATGGCGATGAAACGCATTAGTTATTTCGTTAAACACTGCGCCATTCATGCATTTACTCCACTGTACATAAAATACCTATCTTACATACGACGATATAAAATATTTACCAGGATTCTTAAGTTTTATTGAAGTAGGTACAACACAGTGTACGTTCTTATGAGTACAGAACACACTACAGTCGCATTCCCAGCTTACTTAAAGACCCAACAAAGCATTATGAGTGACGAATGTCGTAAAACGTCTAAACAATATTAACACGGAAAGTACTGAGTTACACGACTTCCTTTATGAGCCAAGCTAACTCTACGACTCATGAAGAATTCAACGTCAGTGTATTCGATAATTAGCGAGAGAATTACCATAAGACCTTTCGCGTGTTTTGTTTAGCACTTCCTATTATTACATTTTTATGGTATACTAGTAACTGCTCGCGGCTCTGCCCGTGCGAATCCGATGGAAATCTATAACTGGGATATAAATTATCCTAGTATTAATTTGGGATATTGTCTTTTTATGTGCTGTATCATCAAAATTCGTTCAGTAGTTCTTGTGTAAAAGAGTAACAAAAATCTATACATACATTAATCCATTGTTTGTAACAAGCAATGTCTGCCGATTTATGTTAATTATATATGAACAGTTAAGTCTGGCGAGTTTATTTTCTGTAATACTTTTGTCGACTGTTCGGACACCGTAGTTGTTGAAGTGAACTTACAAAGTAAGACAATTTTAGTTGGAAACTTTAACCTTATGACAACAGCTGAAATACAACTTAACGACTGACAGATAGAGCACACTGCATACTATAGAGCGCATACTTTACATACATATTTACACAAAAGCAGGGACTACATACATATCTCTCCACTGCACGGATGGCGTAGCACTTTAGGAACTGCACCGAGTGTTGTGGGTTCGAATCTCACACGTGACAACAATTTATGCGATCCACAAATGATTGTCTCCAGTCTTGGTATTCTTTGTGTCCGTTGTTTGAATGTTTGTAAAGTCCGCCGCGACACAGGAATTCTTAGAGTGAGAGTTGTCTTTTAAAAAACAAGAAGATAAAATATCTCCAATTGCTACTGAATACATATTATCAATTGTGATAATGTAACTAAAGCAACGCGATGTAGTTATAACAAACAAAATACCGAACCACCTACTTTCTACCGTAGATGCGTGTAAGTTATTCGTTCCGGATCATAAGCTTGTTATGGCCGTACGTGTATAAACAAAACAAAACTTTTCTTTTTATAGCATTAGGTATACGGCACAAACTTCCTTATTAATCATATATTATTTCACTATGTAATATATCTTACTACTTGTTTCTGCTCGCTGCTTTGCCTGCGGGAATATATCCTTCTTTGATTTATTTATTAAAAAGACAACTCTCGCACTCGGAATTATTCCTGCGTCGCGCAAAATTTACATTTATTCAAACAACGTTCATAAATAAAACTGACTCGGAACAACAATTTGTAGATTACATAAATATATGTCCCGAGTGGGATTAGAACCCACAACTTTCGGCGTATTGACAGTGCTGAGACGACACTCTAGTGGCAGTAATAGAAACGCACAAGGGAAACAAGTAAGTATCCTGCGTGCTATACAGAATTCATGGTCTATTTATGTGCCAATTTTCATTCAAGGCTGTTCAAGGTTTTACACGTGATAAATTAACAAACAACTAAACATCTTCACAAACTTTCACATTAACAACATTTGTAGGATTTCTTAAGAGAAACCTGCATATTTTCATCAAATAGTAATTCTTGTAATGTTATATTTGGACCGATTTATTACTTAGCAAAGAATTTTCTTATTTCGAGCGAAGATTGCTGCCTTTATTTCCCGTAATATAAAAGTTGCACGTAAGCCGTGTACGGGCGAAAAACTCGTTAAAAATCAATACGTAGCGGCAATGTTTACACGTAGTCATAGCAAAACGAGCCGTATTGGATGTCGGCCAATACCGAGCGATGTTTGTCGAAACCCATGACAACGATGGATACGCACCTGTGAAACAAATATTTGGTCAATATACCAAACATTTCTGATAAACGTAAACACAGTTTCACGATGAATCAAGAAGCGAAGAAAATTGCAAACAATCTCTACGGAAGAGTCAACGTGCCGGCTGTCGAAAGATGCCGAGTTAACTTTTGCACCGACTTGGAAAAGTCAGTTTTGATGAGCAACTTCGAGAGGCGAGGGTGGAACCAAGTTGGTCCCGACGATGAATGGAACTTCTACTGGGCATCTACGCAGACTTGCAGAAACTTATTTAGCGTCGAAAGTGGATACAGGATGAATGACAACCAAATGATAAATCACTTTCCGAACCATTATGAGCTGTCACGTAAGGACTTACTTGTGAAAAATATAAAGCGTTATCGTAAAGAGCTCGAAAGGGAGGGGAATCCACTCGCGGAGAAGGCGGAGGTCGCTTTACATGGAGGTCAAGTAGTGACGCGATACGTTCATTTGGATTTTGTACCTGTTACGTTTGTGCTTCCAGCCGACTATAACATGTTTGTCGAAGAATATCGCAAATCACCCCAAAGCACGTGGATCATGAAACCGTGCGGAAAGTCACAAGGAACAGGAATTTTCCTTATAAATAAATTGTCTAAGCTGAAAAAATGGTCTCGTGAGGCAAAAACACCGTTCCATCCCCAATTGACAAAGGAAAGTTACGTTATTTCACGTTATATAGACAATCCCTTACTAATAGGGGGCAAAAAGTTTGATCTGAGACTTTACGTGTTGGTTACTTCTTTCCGACCTCTGAAGGCTTATCTGTTCCAACTCGGCTTTTGTAGGTTTTGTACGGTGAAGTACGACACGAGCGTTACGGAGTTGGATAATATGTATGTGCACCTTACAAATGTTAGTGTTCAGAAACATGGCGGTGACTATAATAATATTCATGGCGGGAAAATGACTGTGCAGAATTTAAGGTTGTACTTAGAAGGTACGAAGGGGAGGGCAGTAACTGAAAAGTTGTTTGCGGCGATGCAGTGGCTCATTGTGCATTCTTTGAAGGCAGTTTCTTCTGTGATGGCTAATGACAGGCATTGTTTCGAGTGCTACGGGTACGATATAATAATTGACAATCAATTAAAGCCTTGGCTAGTGGAAGTGAACGCATCTCCTTCATTAACGTCAACCACAGTAAACGATAGAATATTGAAGTATAAGTTAATAGACAATATAATTTCAGTCGTTCTGCCGCCAGATGGCGTACCAGATGTGCGTTGGAATAAGTTGCCGAATGTTGATGCTTTAGGTAATTTCGATTTACTTATCGATGAAGAGTTATTGGAGAAGGACGAGCCATCTGGCTCTCACAGTCGTGGTGCGAAAAGTAAATATAAGTGATGCGATTGCTAAGTATTGTAACATTTCATAGATTGTATATCTTTATACCCATATGTATATTTTGATGTGTTGTATTATACTTTTTAGTAATATTAATTAAATATTTTATACAAGTGTGTTTATACATATACGGCTTTAGGGTTATTGTCTTAACTTTGAATTTAATGACCAGAACGTTATGGAGAACAACAAACATACAAAACCAATTAAATGAGATTGATGTTTAAGTTCTGATAATTTTCATTAGATCTTAGAGTTCATTATTATAAGACAGTAAATTAGCATCACAAAATCTGACGTTGAAGAATTAAATTGTTTACTAAACCAATTAATTTAATTAAGTATAATTTAGTGAATTTTTAGCTGTTCAGACTATTTTCATTATTATTATAAAATCATATAATCTGTGAAACTGTTATATATTTGGATATCTTATGATTTAGATTAGTTTGTCAGCTCCTCAAACGCTCTTTTTTAGAAATGAATTTGAAAATGATATCTCATCTCTTTTGCTTAAAAATATGTGTCCTCTTATATAAATTTAAAAAGCTCTCATGAGAAGGATATAAAGTTCTTTATTAAAAACATTTTAGCCTGCCATCACATGTTGCGAGGCTCGTAAAGGTGTCACTACATAGTGTAAAATTAGTGGCGCGCCTCAAAGAAAGCTGCATACGTCGCCATTTGCATAGCAAAGTTTGTAGTGGAAAAATAACAGCGGGCCTTTCTATATGCTAAATAG
This sequence comes from Catocala nupta, assembly GCA_963675205.1. Classification (NCBI taxonomy): domain Eukaryota; kingdom Metazoa; phylum Arthropoda; class Insecta; order Lepidoptera; family Erebidae; genus Catocala; species Catocala nupta. Next base: position 18,184,875 of record OY776084.1, on the reverse strand, counting down.
TGGAGAACTTCCGGACAGTTAATGTTGGACAAGTTCTATCCACCGTGGAATCTGGTTTCCTTCCAACTTTGTAATTTGGGTAGCAGATTATCAGAATTTAAGGCTTTTAACTATTTTAAGTCTATGCGGTATGGTTCGTACTTTGATGATAGGTAATATTATTTTGTAAAGCGTTGGTGAATTTTCCGTTTATCAGTGCTCTTATAATTTTATATGGCAGCTTTAACCAATTTAATATGACTGTTTTATAAAAAGCGCTGATTTGTTATTGTCAATGTTATATTGTAGCAAGTATCGCATGACCCATAGGCCGATCAATTAGGCTACCTTTTGAATAAATTATAACAATGTCATGAATAATAATGAAAACCACAGCAGTGTTTAAAATAGATACTTGTAATTAATATTAATTAAATTCAAGTAACTGCGTCGCTGACGGAGCGGTATTAATTGCCACTGCTGTACATTAGGCCTCGGGTTCGATTTCCTGATCAGCATATGTGTTATTGGATTACTCTGCATGATATTCTTTGTAGCCGAACGAAGTCTAGAACTATGTTCAGTCGATAGTAATGGGTTAGCTCTTACCTTACTTAAAAGGTGGAACCTAAAGCCAGAGCTAGCGATAAGTGGGTGTAGTAATATAATTCATCTCTGCCTACACCTTAAACGATATACTGTGACTATTTGTGTATTATGTATAAAACTGAAACAAGGTGAAATGATTACAAAACGCGTCACGAAAGGCTCTGTGCTTATCTGTCATTTTAAGACTGACTAGGCATTGTGACGGCACGTCATGCGCTCGGGTTTTAGTAGAGCTTAGATCTGTAATAAGTTCAATTAAATATTTTATGAACGTAGAATTACTTTATAATTTCAGTGTTTATAATTATACCAAAAAGTAATTTTCCACTATAATACAATGTCTTCTTAGGTTACTTATATCTTTAATAAGAAAATGTTTGCTCCGACTGATGATCCGAAGTAATCTGTTTATAGCATACGAGATCAGTTTTATTATGTTGTTACTTGTATCTACCATTGAAATCCAAAATAATGCAAAAATTAACTTTAAAATAACTACGTCACTTTTTTAAATGACTACGGTACGGAATTTAAAAATAAGATAAAATATGTAGTTAACACTATATATTTTTCGCGATGATTATACATACTAATACACGTCAACAACAAGAATCCAAATATTCAAATTATTTTAAATATTATTTAGAGACATCGCTAATTTACTTAGTATTCAATAACTTATTCTCTAAATTGCTGGTATGCCAGACATTATTGAAAAATAATTGTATCTGTCCACCGACGGGCCGCTGCAGCGTCAATAAATGTTGTAAATTCTAAATGATGGTGAAATATTATTTTCGCAAAAAAATGTATTTCAGAAGCAAATGAAAGTACATTAAAAGATAGTAAACACGTAGAATGATCGATTGGTTCACAGAGCGCTAAGTGCGTGACGTAGAAAACATTAAAATTATACTCGGAGGGATAAAGTGGAATCAAAATAATACGTTTGTACAGAAAATGGCCTTTTTAGACGAATAACAGCTTTTTTTTTGGAATCGCTAAGTATTTTTATAATGCTTCTTATACCTATAATATTTATATTATGAAGTAGAATCTTTTGATGAATAGGTATATTAAATTTTATATATTTGGAATTGACTTAAGAAATGGTTTTCTATTTAGATGTAAATTTGAGATAAGAGGCAAACTAACTTTTTAATCTGAAGGCAAAACATTTTTGAATCGTGATTCTTTAACTCTACTTCGGTAGCAGCATTAATGAATGCGACTGCTATCTATTCTCGGGTTTGGTTCCTGGGGCAGTCAAAGTTTTATTGTGCTTTTCTGTCCGGATATTCTCAAGAGCGTATACTCGGAGTATTGCACAGTATGCGGCAAACGTTAAGCTGGCCTTCTAATACGTATCTTGCGAAATATGTATGCAATACACCTCTGGCTACCCCTTCAGAAATTTCGTCTATATTTCATACTAGATTTTGCTCACGGCTTTGCTTGCATAAATGTAGGTTAGTAACAGCCATTTTTACTAGATGAAAGGTACCCTATGTTCTTTTTTGTTTTCTTGAAAACGGGTATGCGAAATATCATGACGAACGGTCGGGCGTGAAAGCGTATAGGGATAATCTTATATGTTGTTATGAGTGTACAAATCAAATACTTCTTGATAGTTATGGATATATATATATATATTTACTGGTACCGGTTATAATATAAATATCTATTGGACTACGACCTAACTCAGTGGTTGCGGGGAGACGACTGCCGCGTGGCGCTACTGTATACTTGAGCCTGGCTATACAAAACTAAAGCGTCCGCAGTATTGCTACAAGCGCAAACAAACTCACATTCGCTTTTATAATATTAATTAGAATTTCTATATTCCTATTTCTGTAATAAGGCTATGTGTTTATTATTAAGATAGGTCACAAAGTCTACGTTTCTTCAGTAAACGTGATCAAAGAAAGATAAGTAAACAATTATTGTAACATGAATATGTATAGCATTTACTGACTACACCAGACACGGTCCACGATAACAGATAACAAGAAATACTTGTTCACTGGCGTGACGCAGAACGCGTCAAGCGAATAGTTTTTTTTTCTTTCCTTATTTAGGGACTTTTATTGCTATGGCAATACGCCAGTCCCATTGTAACCAAAACTAAAACTACAATAAAAATAAATATAATTTTACCTACCAGGCTAGATATTGACCTTGCAGCCTCACTCACTGGTTCGGCCAATATACTTTGGATGCTTCCCACATCAAATCTATTACACTTAAATTTATGGAATATGTGCGAGTAGATGATATGGTGGTATTAATTTTACTCATTATAATATAGAATGGCATAACACCATATGAGTAATTGATACCGCTATATATAAAGACTAGATATAGTCCGCAGTTGCACTCGCGTAAATGTAGGTTAAATTATTAACGGTACTTTTTCTGGATGCAAGGTGTCTGTCATTTTCTGTTCCCCTGACAATTTGTATGTGAAATTTCATGATGATCGGTCGAGTAGTTAAGGCGTGAAAGCCAAACACACTCCCATTCGCATTTATAATATAAGCTAAGATTATGTATAGGTGCAAAATAAAAATTTAAAAGAGAGTAAGGGAGACAAGCATCTCTCTTACTCTCTGGTTCGAGGATCTTTACGATCATTCAAACAAAGGACACAATCTCGAACAACATTTAGCCTCGGAAAAGCTAATCAAAATTTGTTTGTGCGTCGAGTGTTGTAGCGTCTTACCAATAACACTCAGCGTACTGGCAGCGACAGGGACACCACTACACTCTTTCAAATCGACATAATAGTTTTTTTTAAATAGGTGTGTTTAAATGACAAAATGGAGGGATAGGGCAATTATATTTTCAATACATAAATAAATATAAATGTAGATAATATTTTTGAATAAGACGTGCTATCAATTACAATCAAAAATGTATCAAACTACAGTGGGTAATATACACTTTAATTATTATGAAGCGAATCATTTCGGCAACAGATATGACTGAATTTGGTAGGTTTCTTATTATAACAATATGCATAACAGTAATGATGGGACTTTGATCTCTGACGCCATAAAAGCTCAAAGTATAAGCTGCTTTGAGCCTTTTTATGGAAAGCACACCATAGGAAGGGCTCTTTGATGGCTTTTTACGTGACGAAACTAATAACGAGGAAATTGTAGAAATATACCTTATTTTACTTTCATAATCAGCAAAACTGGGAGAGTAGGCTATGAAGGCTTTTCTTTTGTTTTGTTTTGCAACTAAGGCAACACACAATAAAGTCCCACGGGATAGCAAGGGGCTATCGCAGCTTTCAAAAGGCTACAACAACAGAAATTATTACTCACGCTGTGAAGAACTTGGGAAAACTGTGCTATTCTATGCGCTGACAATAGAATGATTCTGCAAGGTGATGTAAAATTCTACTCGTCAAAAGCATGCAACGCGAGGTTATTTATATCCTAATCCTTACTAATATTATAAATGCGAGTGTAAGTTGGTTTGTTTGTTACACGTTCACGCCTTAACTACTTAACCAATCATCATAAAATTAACCATACATCTTGTCAGGGGAACGGAAATGGATATACCTTTCATCCAGAAATGAGTCCTGTTTCCGAGGGGTAGAAATTTATTAACTAAATCTACATTGCTGCGAAGCTTAAGATTCAGTGTTTTTCTTTGACTGATAAGACACAGCTGATCTCCGCATCTGCAAGTAAACCAGCAACTGTTGATATACTGTAGTTATCACGTACCGTAAACGTAGCGAAAGAGGGGACCCTTTACCTTTTCCTTTTTGTTCACGGCTCGGGCAACAATACAATATTTCACAACAGTCACCAGACCTATATCATATTAGCACAGTTGATACAGCTACAGTGTATCCTAATCCTAACTAAAATTATAAATGCGAATTGAGTTGGTTTGTTTGTTACGCTTTCACGCTCTAACTCGATCAATCATGATGAAACTTCGCATACACGTTGTCAGGGTTACAGAAAAGGACATAGGATGACGTTACATCCAGAATTAAACTACAGGTCCTGTAAGAAATTCATTGACAAAATCTAGGTTAACGCAAGCGAAGCAACGAGCTAAAACTAAAGTAATATGTAGCTAACCAACGTATGCATATTAGTTTGAAATTGGATCTTAGGCGAAGTTATCATTACCGTTGTAGAGCTAAAGTTGATATATGCTGTTCAGGTGCTTATTTTAAGCATATAGTTTATGAGCAATTTAAACCATTCGTTCTGATTATATGTTTCGTATAAGCGATCAATGTGAGCCACTCTCGCAAATAACCGAAAAATAAACTTACGCATGAACTCCACGCGAGTAGCTTACGCATATAACCGTCGTGAGCTATAAAGAATAATTACAGCGAGATAGATTTAGCCAATCTAGTCAAAGTCTGACGGGTAGCTTTGAAATGCAATCAATACTATGATAATAATAATATTCTATCACATACACACAACACCATCTAGCCCAAACTAAGCAGAGCTTGTACTATGGGTACTAGACAATGGATAAACATACATATGTATATACTTTTTTTTTGTTGTAAATACATACATATTATACATACACCCAGACCAAGACAAACATCCCATGTTCATGCACACAAATGTTTGACTTGTGCGGGAATCGAACCCGCGACCTCAGGCGTGGCAGTCGGTTACACTAACCACTACGCCATCGAGACGCATAGCAATAATCTTTAATAACAAAAATCTTTATTGACATAGTTACATATTCATACAAGTTAGTAAATTGCCTGGATTCCGCACTAGTGAGAACTGCATTGCAGAAGCCAGGGTATTTTGCATTTGATTAATTACATGATAGTGAAGTATATTTTTTTAATAAGTATTTATATTAAATGTTTAATGATTCACAGAGATTGTGAAATGTGAATTCGTAAAGACGTTGCCTGAATAATAATGAAATAGCACTAGGCCCTTACTTATGCTAATATTTTAAAGTATGCTTCTTACTAATACATAGCTAAATCATGTCATACATTTCTTTTATAGCCGCTATACAGCAATATTCAGTGCAAAGCAACGTTCATGTTTTCCATTTTTGCGAATACGTAAATCTCCATCCTCGATGCAAATATTTGAATACTAGGAAAAATATTAATATAATCCTCGCTGACTTATAGATAGCATGTACTGAACTTAGGGGTCGATATAAACCTGTTCTTTGTTGCGAACGGTGTACATTTATAAAGCTCGGTACTAAGCAAATAAAAAAGATTAAAAGTGCAAAGGATAATACCGTGAAACATTTACTGTGCGAGTTATACTTGCACTTAATGCAATCAAAATTAATTTGTATGATATAGGTAGTTGTATAACGGTGGATGTAATATAATGGTCAAATATTTGGTTAATAATAAAATTCGGCATTAAATTCTTTAATATTAACATGATGACTGTCTTGCTTTTTCATTGATTAAATGGCAAATGAACACAGTTGGCAAAAAGTGGTTACATTATGATTTGTTTAATTTATTTGAGCAATGCAAACGTTATCCTTTGTGCCAATTTTTTTTCATAGTCGATATAATTTTCTATGTAGCGGGTGGTAAATTAGATTGAGTGTTATTTTAATAGCCAAAACAATAAATAATTTAATTATGTTATATAATATGTATATTATATAATAATTATTTTAATGGTAAAAAAAAAATAAAAAAAAAAAATGGTGCTTGTACAATCAGCGTAAACATAAGTCTATAAACATTCCCGACATTTTGAAGTGCTTTATTGTATACGATAATGGTAATTCTTCAGTTTTTACTGCAGGTACAGATAAATGGTATTTGTTTTAATCACAATTCATATAGTTGTTTTATCATTCGTAAAATACTGTTATAAATTTGTTTGATCTTCAGCTACTTATGTCGTTGACTGTATATGATGCATGCGGCTCGCATGCTAGTTTTTATTACATAGGACCTACTTGTGCCGGTGCCTCGCGTCGCTCTTTTACTGAACCTGCATTCTTATGCAGGTTCTGACATGTTCTTGACTTGTTTGCACGAAGTTTGCACGGCCTCTTGGCCGAGCAAACTTCGTGCAAACAAGTCATAATTTTCGCTAATTCATATAACTACATCATCAGCATAATATTTAAAATATACTAAAAACCTTCTTTTTAAACAGGTCTATTCATAGCAGAGCTTGTCTTTGCCAATGTAAATTTCTCCAGTCCTATGTTAATCCAATCAACAAAGTCCTGGCAAACGCACTAATGGCCGGCGTTTGTTGACTAAACGTTGTTGTACCAAAAATAGAACGACACCGACTTAACGTCTGCCTTCCTTGACTTCTATTTTCCCATGCTCCAACATTGATCAAGTTAAATTACGAAGTTAGAGTACGGTTAACGGCAGTGATTGCAACGTTACAGCGCTGTATTTTAAAAATACCGAGCATTTATGCTATTCGTTTTAAACATTTTCATACTGATATAAGGACTAATGAGTTTCAAAAACAGATGAAGTAAATTGCACGTACTCAGACAACTTAGCAGTTACACTCATCTTTAATGTCTTGAAAAAGAAAAGTTCATGATACTTTTTCAACGGTGTTAAATAAGTTCAGAAATTCGTCTTAAAGTTTGGAATGTCAGCAGTGGTAAGGGGTATTTTTTCGATCGATACTAACGCCCGTCGGCCTCCTGAATAATTTAATGTCACGTTTTGCCCGGAGCTTAGGAGTACCCGCTAACTTCGATTGAAAAATCCACGAAGCGCCTCGTCACTGCCCAAGTTATTAATCACGTTGCGGCGAAGGCGTTTAACAAAAATAACATTATGTGCTGTGGCCACTAGTTTTATTTTATACAAATTTATAGTCATCGTGATAAATGCTATTTACCTTTTACCATAGTTACAAACATGGAATTATTTGAATATAAATAACGTTCCTATATGTTTGTTGCTTGCTAAATGAGTAGTGTACTGTTTGAAGTTGTATTTTTGTTGTTTGAATGTTTGTTTGATAATGCATACATACGCGTATATCGCCAGCAGGTCTTCCACGACCTAAATATAGTATCGATTATAGTTTTAGACTCCATGATGTCTCTAACCATTCGGCTATATATGTAGATGTGATATTATGTATTTAGATTATTTGGAAAACACCATTATACCACCGTATTATACATTGCGTGATCTGTAAACTCGATTATATAAAAGAAGACGTTTGTCACCCAAAATTCGTTTCAGACACCGTTTCGTCTTTTTGCTACGGGTATGTATGTGTGTGTTAAGCTGTATTTGCATAAGTTAATTAACAGCTTTTCTTTGATATGACTTAATTATATAAGTATTTCTGGTGAATATTCATGTTTGTACATTTTTTTATCATGGTAATGTCATACGAGCGTTAAATTCTTAACATTTAAAATAAACTTTTTCTTCGGATAAGTTAAATAGCCTTTTATATACTATTGTGATTTGTATTAATACTCACTGTGTGTTGCTAACGCTTTCCCTCTTTGCTGTCTATGTATATTATTACGAGTTTATCCTAAACTGCCTCAAAAGTGAGATAGTGACTTTTATAACCCTTTACTTTGCTTCTGCGGTTTTTTTTAATGCGGTTCAAAGCTCCTGAACTATATTTGTGAGACTGCGACTGTGATGCTATGAAACTCACGTCATGTCAAAAGTAATGCCATTCAAATTGATTTACGTTAACAAATCCTAACTATCCTAACTTATTCGAGAAATGTGAGTCTGTTTGTTTGAATGTTACGCTTTTATGTTACATCACGAAATTTCGCAAACACGTTCTCAGGGCAACATAAAAGGACATAGAGTACCTTTCATCCAGAAAAGAATACTGTTACTGACTTAACGAAACCTACATTTACGCGAATAAAGTCGCGGGTATCTATTATAATGTCCTCCAGACCGAATTTCGGTCATGGCGGCCAATCTTAACGGAGACTGGCCATCTGCGCAGGAGATATTATAGTGCACAAGCGTGTGCACAAACACAAGTGCACTCTCTGTTCCCTAACTCTCATGATCCGATGGGACGGATAATCCGACACGACCGGAGAGAGATCAGGCGCAGGACCAACGGCTTTACGTGCTTTCCGAGGCACGGGGGTGTCTAACACCGCCAACTTCCTAACGAGATATTGAGATTTCTTAACAGAAAAACACAATAACCTTTTGTTGGCCCGACCCGGGATTCGAACCCGAGACCTCATGCATAGCAGTTGCATTCACTACCGCTGCGCCACGGAGGCAGTTATATTATAAGATATATATCAAAGAAAATAAAATACATAAGAAAATAAAATATAATATTTTACGTCCACAGGTCAGCTCATTAATAACGGTACTATGAAAACTCATACTGTAATCTGACATTCTTGACCTCAGCAAAATAATAAATATATTTTCATCTTTTTTCTTAGGTTGGCAGTAAAATCCTACAAATTGGGGCAGTGTCTAATGGATCGTGGAACAGTCGAGGGCCCTCGTGATTGCGGCTCAGCAAATGGAGTGTTGTTTTATTCGCCTGTCAGCACTTTCGCACGTGTAAATAATACGATCCGAATGTTTTTACGGTTTGACCATGACACATTGTGTCTTACTATTAATGAGAACACGTTTGTCTTCCACACTAAATATTAATTACACTAGCAAGTGGGCAGTAACTATATTGTCCATGGCTTTGCCCACGCTAATCACGGAAATACATATAATAAAAATATATTCTACCACGTCGAGTACCACGGAGTCGTGTAATTTGATTGGCTGTTTTCGCCGACGTGAATCACAGTAACATATATACATCTCCTTGCCTTTCATCTAAATCGGTTTAGTAGTTATGACGTGAAAGCGTAAAATTCAGTCGGTCAGCCACAGCAGATGATGCGTTTGACCGTTTGTTTATAAATTTGTGCTTTGATATACCTTTTAGAAGCGGAACGTGAATGTTTGTTATTAAAATTGTTACTTATTTTTTAGCTTCATCTTATTATTTAATAATAATAAGGTGTATCTGCGATTTAAATTCAAAATTGGTTTAGTCCTAACATTGTGATTTGCGTGCAGAAAGGCATAAACATATGTACATATAGAGTCTCACAGAAATATCTATACCTTGGGACCTTATGGACAACAATTACATTTACTTCCACTGCGTCTCCAAAGCAGTTCAGAGACAAGATTTTTTTACAGATTAGCGCGATTAATATCTATTAAATCACCCTTTAATAAAAATATATGTATATAAAACTAGTTGTTGACAAACGTTGTCCTATACACACTAATGTCTCTAAACTATTCTCGAATCCACTTGAACACACACAAAAAATTTCATCAAAATCAGTCCAGCCGTTTAGGAGAAGTTTAATTACAAACACACGCACAGAAGGTTTATATATATATAAAGATAGATTTTGTTCGCGCCTTCGCTCGCTTAAATGTAGGTTAGGTTAGATTAGTAACAGCATTTTTATCTGGATGACCGGTCCCCTATGTATACCTATACTTTTTTTGTTTCACTGACAAGGTGTATGCAATGTATGTATTTTATGATGATCGGTCGAGTAGTTAAGGGGTGGAAGAGTAACAAACACACTCACATTCACATTCATAATTTCATAAGTTAGAATATGCAATTGACAAGTTTTTTTTTTTCGTTCTTTTAACTGTGGCTACGTTACAATTTAATACACATATGACGTGGATACTACAAACGTATATCTATCTATACTAATATTACAAAGCTGGAGAGTTTGTTTGTTTGTTTGCTTGAACGCGCTAATCTCAGGAACTACTGGTCCGAATTGAAAAATTATTTTAGTGTTGGAAAGCTCATTTATCGAGGAAGGCTATAGGCTATATAATATCACGCTATGACCCACCGGGGCGGCGCAGTAATCATAAATGCGGGTGAAACCGCGGGCACATCTGGTTTATTATATCATGTCAAATTAAGAATAGCTTCTAAAAACGTGCGCAAGCGCAGCTTTACACTGAATTAGATACCAGAAAGGTAAACTTTTAGCAACTACGTATATTAATTACTAAGACTAATATGTAGACTAAGGCTAGAAGGACAAGGTTAATTAACTTATCTTAAGAAATAGCTTGTAGCTAACGTAAGAACTTAATATATATATATTAGCAGAAATAAATTTTCCTTAATTATATCATAATAGATTTAAAATTATTGTTAATTAACTTATGTAAATACAACGTAATACACGAATCACATCAAAAGTATTAGAATATCACATTCGTCGTAATAAGCTTTATTAATAGTAGGGGCTTAAATATATACTGCAGTAAATATAGCATAACATTATGTTAATAACCAGAGCAGCGATAGCTCAGTGGGGAGACCAACAGACTGCAATGCAGAGGGTCTCGAGTTCGAACCCACGCCGCGCACCTCTGACTTTCGGAAGTTATATGACTTTTCGAAATTATGTGCGTATTGATTGACAATTATCGCCTGCTCCGTGCCTCGGAGAGCACGTTAAGCCGTTGGTCCCGGCTGCCATGAACATCTATGGCAGTCGTTATTGGGAAGTCAGTGCCCTATAATATCCTGACACTGGTCTAGCCTTAGGGCATCGTTAGCCTTCGGGTTGCGGAGATCAGGTGGCAGTCTCTTCGTGTAAAAACTGATATCCAGTCAAATCCGGTTAGACTAGAAAAGCCGACCCCAAGTGACTTGGGAATAATAAAGGCTAGGGAGAAGAAGAATAGTAGGGACTTAAATATGAAGTTGCGACTTTGTATGAAGAAAATCAGTAATGTAGTGGTTTACGTACCATTTCGTAAATTTATCGAATAGTCTTTTCGAATTGTGTGTTTTTTATAGTATGTGCAGTAGTCGCTTGTATTTAGTCCACTATGGTGCGTCGAAAACATATACCATCATGTGGCAAATTGAAACAACGAATACGGGCAGATACTAAGCGATATAACTTCAAATACTAATTTTATAAAAGATTATTGATATTTGTTATTTATATAGTCTATTCGCAAAACATAAATTTATATAATAACAATATTCTATCACATGTACACACGACACTATCTAGCCCAAAATAAGCAGAGCTTGTACTATGGTTACTGGACAATGGATAAACATACATATATACTTTGTTTTTAGGTTATATTTATATATAATAGTTTTAATGAATTTAATATTTAATGATAACTGTGATAAAGTTCAAAATAATGTAATAAAAGCTTTTTTAAATAAACAACGTGGTAAAATCCGTATAAAGTAGTTTAATTTCACGTATAATATTCGAGTAAACGTACGACAATATCACATAATAATAATTAAGTTAATCAAGTAAATATACTTCCAGGCAGTATTCTTTAAACCAAACTACCTCACACCGAATTTAGTACAGCTATTAATTAGGTTATGCAAATATACTTAAACACACCAACGACATTCATTATAGGACCATCGCCGATGTCTGTGCAATCCCGAATTACCGTACTGCGGCTCAGTGGCTGTTCCCGAATCGATTAATATAGTCCCCAGTATTTATACGCACTCCCCTTGGTAATAGATGCCACTCAATAATTAACGCCTCCAAATTCGCCCACAAATTTGTTTCAAAATATTTTTGTCAAGTAATTGGATTTCGTATTATCCAATACGATGTCCAATTACGTTGATGTATTATTAAATCCAATTATTTTGGAGAAAAGGAAATTGTGTGATAATTTGGTAAAGAAACAACGTCAGTTGTTATTTGTAAGAATTGAATAAAGTGTCTTCAATAAATTTATGGGCGTGCTTTCTTTGTACAGAATGCCCATGAGACAGAAGATGGCAAACTTTATGTCCATTGCTTTTAAGCCTTATTGATCTTGTTGAGTAGAATTACAATTTTAACTTTAGCCAACATTACTTGTGGTTTTTTGAGTATTAAGTGTGTGTACTTATGAAGATTAACGTGACGAAGGTGATGTATGATGCTGGCGAATACTTTTTAAATATTTTATTAACGTGTGTGCGGTGATACAAGACTGCATTATATGGCACATGACAACGATATCTTCCATATTGTATCACTATCTTGTCCTTAATTAGAATATTTATTGCATTTGGATTTCTTTGTTTTTATTCTTGGCTGTATATGGTGTCAACAGCAGCAGGTTCCGTAGTACTTAGAATGTTGATAATGACCAAAGATGTTGGATGGCAACACTTTTTTCGTACTTCGTGTTAACGATTCGGCGTGATTTATTGACATGGTGTGTGGAGGCAACATTCGAGGGCTGCCTCTATTTGGTGCGGCATTTTAACATTTCTTCTTTGATCTGTGATGGGATGGTGGGCACGCGCGCTTATCACGGCGCTTGGGGCGCACTGTCAATCCGAATGTACGTTTGAATGTTATCATGTACTTTTTATGTTTTCGGATATATGCAGGCGTAAGTTATACACAATATGTCATACATATATATGTACATAGTCTTAGGCTTCCATCACTAAAGGGATAGTCTGGGGTGTATTACATCCCATTTCGCCAACTATAATGTTAGGACTCACGTGATAGGGACGAGTCTATTGTTGTCTGCCGGTCACAATTTCAGACTCCATGCTACTACAAACAATTTAATACAATACTACGAACCAGTTACCATATTCACAGCAGTCGTATTTCCATCCCAGCAGTTCCATAGCGGAATGACCCAAATTATCTTAATAACATTATGGTTTTACTCAACATAGAATTTTTAGCAAAAATATTCTTATTATACCGTCTTATTTGCATTCTTAATACGAAAAGGTCGTGGTGCATCTAGAATGTTCTCATATATATTTTACGGTAGATGTGACTAATATTTCTCTCGATATACGAACAAGCTGATAAAAATAAAGGATGTTACATGAATGATGTTCAAGAACGGTTACAGAGAGGTTCATCTATCATGTTCAGCACGGATACCAACGTAGATAGATCGAATGCCGTGCATTTATTACGAACATTTATTTATTAACCACTCTCAAATATTTAAAAATGGCGGCCTATCAGGAAAACTTTATTCAACGTTGTGTGTTAGTGGCAGCTTCTATATACTAGATAGGTCTCATGTCCTTGCTCAATGATAAAGCTTTGATCAGAGACCTAATAAAAGGTTAATAATTGATTAAGGACTTGAGATTTTATTGTTGAGTGTAAGGTTAGTATTAATTCAGATAAACAGTCATTACCACTGCATCACCGAGGCACAGAGGTACGTAAAATTTTCAATGACTGCCTCATTGGGCCCAATGTTTTAGCTTACAATTGCAGCTGATCCTGATGAGTATAACATGGAATTTAAAAACATAGCTCGCATAATGTGTGTGTAAAACAACAGTATGACACCCACACTTATAGGAACATTGGCTATTCCTTTGGGATTTATTTAGGGATGGATATAGTCTAAACAAAGGTCCAAATAACGCGTTATAATTTATAACATTATACACTGTAGTTATGTTTATTAAATATTATAAATTATAAATGTAATTGAACGTGGCTTTATAGAACAAATAGACATGATGTGATTTATAATAGAAAAGCTGTAAAATACAGTGATTAACTGAAGAACAATCGAAACTTTAATGTTTTCATCTGTGCTTCACTCGATTGCAGCTGTGTAGGCACTAGTAGCGATGAGCCGGAATAGGCTTCTTCCTTAATTCGACTGATCGATTGTATGGGTATACCGACATAGTAAAAAATCTGATCACAATAAAGTATAACAAAAGTTGTTAAAATCTTACTAATATTATGAATGTGAAAGTTTGTGGGCATGTATGGATGTTTGATACTCATTCACGCAAAAACTACTGAACGGATTTTGATGAAACTTTATAGTATTATTGTTTATATATCAGAGCAACATATAGGCTATAAAAAACCTATCCTAACATAAATTGCGAGCGAAGCCGCGGGTAAAATCTAATATCAGCCCTATGTACATTAAACTGTCCCACTGCTGCGGACGGGCCTCGTCTTAGTGTGAGAAGGGTTGGGCCATAGTCCACCACGCTGGCCCAGTGCGGGTTGGCAGACTTCACATATCTTCGAGAACATTATGAAGAACTCTCAGACATGCAGGTTTCCTCACGATGTTTGCCTTCACCATTAAAACAAGCGATAATTAACTACTTAATACCCACATAACTTCGAAAAGTCAGAGATGCGTGCCTTGGGACCGAACTCGAGACTTCTGCGTGGCAGTTCAAAGGTCACCTACTAGGCTATCGCTGCTTTTAAAAAAGGGGTAAAATCTAGTGTCAAAATATTTACGAAAATGTTAATAGGTGACATATGTTGGTTGTCTCGTTGGAGCATAAGTTTCCGCTTGTGTTTGCGTACAATTATGAGATGTTTTTGGATTGCCGGGTCAGGCAATGTTATTGGGTTTTACTGCTAAAATTCTTAGTAGAGGGCTAGGTCTAGGTTTAGAAATGTTTAAAATTTACCCAGTAGGCAATATACTTTTCGTCTGTAGCATTAACTTAAAATCTAGTAGGAAAATGGGTAGGTGTATTAACATGCATAGCATATAGGTACTTCCCAACCTTGGGTAAATATCCAATAGTTAATGTCAAATCTCGTGATTTTAAATAGATGTTTACTTAAACAGCTTCTTGCAGTGCCCATTTAACGTTTAAATTAAACAGGCATAATGCTTCCAAATTAATGTGCGTGTTAATTCGTTAACGACCATATATTTCTGGTATCAGATATCAAATACACTACCCATTACAAACCTTTTAAATAAAATTAAATCTCACCTTTCCGAGGTATATCCAATACAATCTATTTATACTCACAATGTGGACGACATTGTCACTATGAATGAAAACATAGGAAACAAGGATAGAGTACGTAATGAAGTCCCGAGGGCGCGCTATATAATATTTTTAACACACGAAGTTAAAATGCTTCCCTCTTTGTCTACCTTCCCCTAGGCCCTACCAAATTTCATACATAACAAGTACATCACAACAGATTTTCATTAAGAAAATTCATCAACGCTTGCGTTATATGCATTGAAGTACTCATGGTTTATGAAAACTCGCGGCAATGTAGTAAAAATAAAACTTTATGTCGCACCCAACGGTTTATATTATAGCTTTAGGTTGTTTTGTAAATGGCGGATTTCATAATACAATATCTAGTGAGGGAATGAAACAGGATTCATCTCTACCAACACGTAACGAGCCTGGTACGTAGCGTAGCAGTCTCAGACATGACGTTATTGCATTATATATGGTTTATATGTTTATCTTGTTAATATTGATTGTTAATAATTCGTTAAGAAACTGTTCTTTTTCTTCTAAGTGTTTTTAAATCTGCGTCGGTAATTGTAGGGTTTCCTAAAAAATATAAAACGTATATAAGAGAACGCAATTCAGGAACCCAAAAACAATAGTAGTCTTCAATAAAATATAGCATCTTATTTATTAATTAAATAAGTTAACTTTTCTGATCCATGAGTGTTTTTATGGGATTTCTGTTTCATAGTTAGTATTAATGCTTCCAATTGGTAAGCCTTAGTTTTATTTTGACGATGGCACGATCAATAAACGTAAATATGTAAACCTTTGCCACTGTGTGTGTCTTGGGTCAGCAGCCCAGAGACAGGAATTTAGCGGTGTTGGCAACCCATGCTTTGGAAAATACGTATAACTGTTAACTCTGCGCCTGATCTCTCATTGGTCGTGTCGCGTTGCCAGCCAGTTGGACGTTGAGGGTAAGGTATGAAAAAGTTCACTTGTGTTTGCGCACAATCAATCAATCGTTGTACCGATAGTCGTTACGGTGAACGGTCTAATAGCCAAGAGCCTCGACCAACATCATAAGAGGCTCGCGATAGGTGCTTGGGTCAAGGGTCAGATGCAGAAGGCAGTCCTCCTCGATACGGCACGCATAATGAGGAGGTTCCTCTCTCTGGACCCCTAACCACCGACAGTTTGGACCTGGTCTCGATGCCTGCGGTCTCCATAATTTTAATATTTTTATATGTTTTTTTTAATGAATATATTTAAAATGTAATTTTTATTGCTTAGTAATAAATAAATGTGGATAATAATATTATATCACCTACATATAACACCATCTAGCCCAAACTAAGTAGAGCTTGTACTATAGGTACTAGAAAATGGATTAACATACATACTTATATACTTTTTTCTTGTAAATTTGGAAATACATACATTTAATACATAGAAACACCCAGACCAAGACAAACATCAATCAAACAATGTTTCAGGTATAGCCCGGCCAGCTCAAAAATTGCCTTGTTTGCATTGCGGTCATTCCAAACTGGAAAGCCATTTGCAAAATAAAAATAAAGTATTCAATTATAAGGTTGTTATTGCCGGTCAGTATATTGCTGCCGCACATTGCAATAAAAATATTGACTATTGAGAATTCCTTTAACGTAGTATGTGGATATGAAACGCCTAAACTTCGTAACCAATAGCTCTTTTGGTAAAGTTAATACCGAATGAATAAACTTCGCGACAAAAGCAATTTTTACACATATTTTTACAAAGGCCCATTTTAACTGTATGTATTGTGAGTGTGAATGGCGCTATAATTCGCAATGATTCATTGTTATTGCCACATGTGATGTAAATTATTATCATGATCGTCAAAGCCGTCGTCTGATATTTATTGGGTCATTGCAACCTTCTGTCGTTAGTTATAACATACATTAAGTTTCAAAATTATTATGTTATGGCAAAGACATTGTCTGAACTGCCTAATATCTTTGGTGTTAGTAACTGTGTATATACACACATCAACAGAATCTAGGGATATTTTATATTTCATCAAATATCTAAAAAGCTATGATTTTTTTTCTGATATAGTAAATGGAACAATGTTAGTTTATTTTAAGGACTTTAATAAAAAATTAAAAACTTTTCGTTATTATTTTGTTTTAAATAAAATGTAAATGTTTTTAATCGCCTTTAAAAAATAATTGTATGTTAAAGATACTTCATTTCTTCTGACGAAACTATTAATTTTAATTAAAATTAAAAAATCTTATAAAATCTAAATGTAAATAACCAGTGTTGTCACCTCTTACATACATTAATTACACATCGTCATCTATTGTTCATATTTAAAATTGAATTGCCAATGTCTTGCTGAGGTCCCATATTTTTTGCAAGTATTCGTTAAGTTGTAGTTCCGTCGTTAAGTTTGGCGGGAAATCTCTCAAAGCTTTTCGTTGTAATATCCCAGGCATGCTCGATAGGATTTAAATCTGGCGACTGTGCAGGCCAATCCAAAACTTGACTATCGTGGTCTCGGAGAGCGGCTTACACCAGCCGCGCCGTATGGGAAGGAGCATTATCGTGCATGAGTAGAAATACCTAGCCCATTTGGATTCTGTGTGGGACAATAACAGGCTCTACTACCTCCTCGTGGTATTTTTGTGCAGTCATGTTCCCTTGGATCCAAACGAGCTCGGTTCATCCGCCAAGGTGAATTCCTGCCCACACCATAATTGTCCCGCCTTGGTATGAGTGGACCTCCAGAGGGTGCCGTAGACGACTTACTCTCCAGGGAGTTCTACAAACCGTGTTCTTCATGAATCCGGATGAAACCCATACTAGGAATCATCGGTGAACAGCACCAAAGACCATTGTTCGGCACTCCATGGTAAATGCTCCCGAGCCCACAAAAGCCGCTGACCGCGATTGCCATGTCACAATGCTGGAATACGTAGCGGTCTCTTGGAGCCTTTGTACTAGTTGCATCGCTGTGATATTGTGTTGTCTTTTAGCGGTCATTTGGGGAAATCGATCTTGTCTCTGCGTAGTAACACGATATCTACCCGATATCTCCAGTACTGCAATAACGTGACCACAACCTTGATATCACGTTTTGGCTGGTGTGTAGGGTCTCAGCAATGACGCGTTGAATAGCACCATTTTCTAACATGCCCAAGGCTCGTAACATGTCATCTCGACTCAAATGACGACGTGACATGACTTTTAAAACTCACATGGCACGTTAAATTAAAAAAGAAAAACAATCTTATCCCTTATCCCTTTTTATTATTTAATATCAATAAAACAATTTTAATTTTCCTTGTCGTAACGAATTACTAACAATTTAGGCGCCATATTTTATTTTTTATATTTTTTATATTGTATAGAATATTTCAATGTATTGATTGATTGATGATTGTTTCAATCTGTATATAAATTTTTAATGCCAACTAAAAAGATTTTAAACTATAAAGTCGTAAATAATTTAGGATTAAGGTATCCCTAGATTCTGTTGATGTGTGTATATTGCTGACATTTTATACGATCAAATATTATTTTATTTCTGAAATAGTGTATCGACAGTCAATGTGTTTGAAACAATATTTACTCAACATTCGTACAAGTAATAATAATAATTTTATTTCAAAAAAGCAGAAGTACATTATAAAACAAGTTTACATTTTCAATTTTATCCATAATCTCAGATATCTTTATGGCGTCTGTGTCTGAACTAGATAATTATTATCTGTATTTCAAACAATAGCGCTCTCTCTGGAAATTATGCATTTAAGAGACAATAGTACAAAAGAGGACAATAACAATAACATGAATCAAATAAAAATAATAATAATAATAAATCATAGAGAAGGACCAAAGGTAATTGCAATACAAGTTGCAGTCGCTTACTGAGAGGCCATTTGAATAAAACATCTTGGTTTCCCGTTACTGATACAAAAGATAAAATACAACCACATTACAATTATCTAAAATCCAACAATGACATCAAGTACATAAGTTCTTAGACTTTGGAGTGAAATAATGTTACAAAAATATAACCAAAATGTGAAATATTTACTTTACTACTTACAATTATTTACAGATGTAGGTGCGAGTGAGTAAATCTATTGTGCCTCTGTGTATTATGCTAGTCATAGTAAATACCAATCCAGAATGTTTGGCAATAATTATAAACGTGTTTGATTAAAAATACAATAGCTATTTTAAATTATAAATAGTTTTTATAGTAGACTAGATCCTAGAGCCATAAATGATTTTTGACTTTTGGGATTTGTACACATTCTTTAAATAATTACTCAATAATACTCAAGAATAGTAGGTAAAGCGGTTGAATATAAAAATATCGTTTTTTCGAACGGGTGAATGGGTATCCTTTATCTATTATCTTGGATTCCAGTTATCAGTAAACGTTAACGTAGTAACGTAGTATTGCGTGTCGAAGTATCGACTGTATAAATTTAAATAAAAATTAACAAAGTTGCCTAAACCGACTCTTCATTATGGCGTTGTTGAGCTTACACTAGGCAGCCCGTGAACACGATCGAAGCGAGTCGGCCGATACGTCAGAAAATAAATAGGTATTTTTGCACTTTATTAAAACGTCTGAACATTGAGATATTATAACTTAGGCGTTATAATATTATATACATATAAAATTAATAAAATTATATAATTTGAGTAACTATTTTATGGTTTTTTGTAAGCGGATAAATCGATCCATAGACTATCAGCTATAATAAAAAGACGCTTTGAAACTAGCGAGTATGTATACGCATTTACATTAAAAAATACTTTGCTATTTTGACGTATTAGGTCTGGTGGCTTTACCACCTTATATTATTATGGCTTAATTCATGGTCCACGAATGCTAGTTCAAAATCACTTCTTATTTTGAATATGTGGTTTTAAATTCCAAAGTCGACACTTTTTCGATTTGCTCTGGCTTAATCGCAGTAGAGGCTTGTATATCTGAGTGCAAATTGCATTCGGCGCGGATAGCACGTGCGATTTGAATTACGTCCAGACTGACTGCTAACTGCTAACAGGTTTATGACGATGAAAACGACAAAATTGGTTGCAGATACAACTGCATACACATTTGAACTTTCCTTTTTTGTGATTTCCAATCTGAGCTTCTTTCATTTTATTTTTAGCCACGGTTTACCACTCAATCTAATTATATGTCTTAGGTAACGTATCGTATTCTAATTGACTTTTGTAAGTCACTTGTGTGCAAGTAATTACATTTAAGTACTAAAACGAATTATTATTCGCAGATTCACAAGGGAAACGATTTTACTAACTTCGTAATTCAAAAAGTTGACGTTTTATCTCAAGTTTTATTGAGTTACCTCAATTAAAAACAGTTGGCAACATTTACCAGGCCCTAGTACATTTACGTTCTACGTTTAAGCGAATTCAGGCTATGGTACTACAAACATTTCAACGTAATGATCCCGCGGTACGCGGCTACAATTCGCTACACATGTAGGATACACATTACTACCACATCTGCTACGCATGCTACAAATGCTTACGGCGTAGCGGTTGCTACGCGCAATCGTAGTTACATGTAATCGTTAAGCCTCGTATAGTGTGCACCATTCACTATGTACGTTCGTATTACGTATTTCATTCATTTTTTCATGTTAATGTTGTGTTTCGTAGTACTGTTATTTGTAGGCTCGTAAATGTATACGGTAGTATTTTAAACGGGCGTAATTAAATTCTGTAGGAAATTTATTGCACTAGCCATTAAACTCGGTTCCACATGTCTGGAATGAAATAAAACGGTTTGGCTCATAACCCAGGTCACACTTATATTTTATTTGGGTGCTAGGGAGTAAAATGAATATTAGATATACAGTTTTAATATTTCCGAAAATTTGTTATTCAATTTGTTTTTCTGTTTGTGATTCTAAATAGCAATGAATATGTCTGCAAAGGCTTTCTACATAGTTATATATATAAAATTAACTCATACGACTTTGAAAATATTTGGTTCTTGAAGTGGTTTTAAGTAGTGCAGTTATTAAAATCTATAAGTATTTCTAATTATAAAGTAGCTTTCTCTATTATTTTGGTAATATAAATATATTTAAATAACCTTTGTTCATTATATTTGAAATCAATGTATATATAATACTATATATGTACTATATTAACGTTTCCGTGCTCCTTTATTACCTTTCAATCGAAACATTTTATTCCAGGTCAATTTTGACATTTTCAGGACAAATAAACAATTTGCCCGATTCAAGGCTAGGGGTTCGGGAAATTGCATTCACTGGACCAAAGCAGCTACCTACTGATAACTACATCAGTTACTGGTATACAGAACCACAATTTATAGGGACAGTACTCTCATAAATTAAACCGCTTTATGTTTAAGCGCGCTCATTACGTCCTGGGTACGCTCTTGATACTAAGTGTTTCCTAGAGCATATTAACTTTTATAGCCCTTGGAAACTGTAAATAAGCGTCTGAACCTCGTGTTTGAAAATATTGCTGTATAAATTTATTCTTATGTTCTCCTTCAAATGAAGGTGAGGTGTACCAGGCCAAGTCAAAAGTTTTGAAAAGAGTATGCAACAAAGAGATGCTGGCAGATTGATACTAAAGTAATACTATGGGAAAATATGGACATTCCATTTAAATTTCCCACACATTTTTATGAGCAATATTAAAATACACTCAGCAGCACGGACAGTGGCCCAAGTATATTTGTTGAATACTCATCATAAATAAATTATATGTTTGATCTAATAATAATCATTGTTTCGAATCTGGGCGAACTATATCTCTATCAAATGAAAACTATATGAGTTTTTGAAACATATTTATCTATTTTTTCATTTCCATAGTGAATATGATTAATAGGGTAGACATTACTTGAACATATTTTTAAATCTCCACTTAAGGAATTTCTGCCTAGGTAGAGATTAAAACTTTCAATACGGTTTTTAATGCATGGAGGTCCTGCGGAAGGTCTAACTTTCCTCTTAAGCGTATTTCAGACATACCTAGCGGTATTTAGTCCATCAGTTCTTGATAGTTACTAAAATTTCCGCATTTTGACCTACGAAATGTGCTTATCTACGGAACGAGCTTTGTGTGGTCGGGTATTGCGTTGTAATAAAAGGAACCCTCACTACCTCTGTATGTGCATCTGAACTCATCATTTCCATCAAAGATCCTATATCCTATAGAAATTAACGGTTTGCCGAGTTTTTGTTGGAAGAAACCACTGACAATGCTGCACACACTCACTGCTGCTTAAAGCTCTAAAAGCTATTCTGCATTCAATCGTCCAAAGAAATTTACTTCATTACTCATGTCTATTTTCCGGCAAATAACGTCGAGGTACTCGATGTTGCCCGGAATGTTTTGAACCTTTAGCTGGTCTTTTAGCATGCAGGTCTCGTTGCTCCATCCTTCTTCTGACTGTACGCTCATTAACGTCGACTCATTTTGCTGATCAATGATGCTGCCGTATCTGCACCGCAGTGATAAACCGATTTTACAAAATTACCAAGCCAATAAATCAATAATTGCGCACTAAAGAATGTCTAATTCCACCGCTTCCTGGTCTTTTCATGTAAGTATCAGTCTTGTTGTACCCTTTCAATAAGTATCTCTAAGATGTACGAGGTGCATTTAAAGTTTTAGCAACCTTCTGCTGAGTAAAACTTTGACTCTTAAGAAATACAGTTATAGCAGTCTGTGTAGGATTTATCGACATTGTGTTCTACCTCAAAGAACTACAATAAGGTATACCGAAATTTAAATAAATATAAATTATGCTTAATCACTTTAAAATCAAATTTCATCTCACTTATATTCCAAGTCCCAATAAAGTTACGCGGATAATGTGCCACAAAAGTTAAACTAACGAATTATTTTTGTATTTTTTGGCTCGTGTGAAGAAAATACTGATTAAAAAAAAATTATAACACACCATTTTGGCTCTAAAAAACTGGTTTCAGATTTACTTATTTTTGGGTCACATTCCGTGCCGCTAAGTGTATAATATCTGTTATACTTTAACTTGGCATGATTTATCTCGTGGATAACGTGAATTAATGCGATAATGGATAGATAAATCAAATGTATATTATATAACGGCAAGTTTATTTCGACGCATGAACACGGTTAGTGCAATCTAAACGAAACGTCAAGCGCTTGAAAGTTATACGAAAATAAGCAGGGTTGCACAAATACCCGTTACCTATTATATAAAATAAAAAGATTTTTCTCAGCGAAAAAGTCAGCTATATCACGAAAAACAATTACTTACACGCCTAGTTATCCATTTACCCTAGTTTACTAAAAATGATCTAATAGTTAACACATTCCTTTATTTATTTAAACCGCCTTACACTTGACTTCCAGTTAGAAAAATAACTTGATTCTGAAAATCTATAAAATATTGCCTAAATACATACATCGTTAGTTTTATAATAGCATACATAATTTATTTATTTATTCGGTTTTCATCAGACTGAGACTGACAGAGTATACATTCGTATACTGCGGTACTTTTACGACACGCCTAAACTCAACCCGTCATTCCGACGGTGAAGGGGGCACCAACGGAAATTACACCCAATTGGAGGCACCTCCTGGGCCTACAAATTACGTTCACACGTCATACACGAGATCTATAACTACATGCTATGTTGATTTCTATTGAATTGGGGACGTGACTGTGAAACTTGGTGTTCGTGTATGATTTTTCATTCATATTCTCTCCACGACTTAGGGATTTTCATTTTCATTCATATTGTTATTTTTAGTCTTGGATGAATATTTTTCCGAGCAGATCGGAGACTTTCTAGAGGATAGCACAAATTAGAAACAAATTGATTCAAAACGTGTATGAGGAATGGAATAGGCAAAGCATGAGAAGTATTGCTTTTTTATACTACTGAAGTAGCAAAAATTGAAGGGCTATAGAATAATAAAAGTATTTTATAGATTTTATATGGTTTATTTAATCATTATGTGGAACAACAACATGGTAGTGTTAGCGGCGTGCGTGTCATTGAGCACGTACTTATAGATTCCAAATACATGGCGCTGCTCACGTCCTTCGTAATACCATAACAAACATAAATATAGTTCGCCTGAATGTAAGTGGTTTCGGTAGCCTTTGATCGATTACTATACGAAAAATAACACTTGAGCATTGCTAATGGAAAAATAATCAAATATAAAATGAAAGGAAAAGAGTTAGCAGGTAAGGAAAAGGTAAGCCACTGTAACTCCTACTTCTTGTGTTGAACTTACTTACATCCTCGAATCAGAGACAAGTCAAGTCAAGTTAAGAGTGTCTTAGTCGGGATACGAGAGAAAGCCACTTTTTTCGGTCTTTGATCATTTCCTGCCGGCTTAAAGCTCATGAAACTACCGTCATTTCTACATAATTGGCTAAAATGGGCTCTTCGACAGTATAGAGCTGTAAGCTAAGACCATTGCTATTACTTAAAACCATAGATTGCGATCTAAAATGACAGATGGCAAAATTTTGGTGTAACACACCCGACATAGGCATATAAACGTGAGGCTATATACTATTGCAAACAGAAAACACATAAACAAGTGTGAATTTTCTTTTTTTAAATAGGTAACTCCCTTACCGTGCTTAATTTCTGTGTCTTGGATGACTACAAACATTCCAACAGCAGACATGAAGAACCCTAGGCATAACCATCATATAATTTTTATCCCGCGTAGGGATCGAACCCACAACACTCGATGCAGTGGCAGTAATGACGTGACCACTTAAACCTCCACGTCATTCATATGTAAAGCTGTTACACATCAGTTCCAAGTAGGTGCGTTTGTGCATGAGATTTGCGTATGTAATGTGTAAGGCGGCCGCGACAAGGCGGAATATGTAATCAGAACTTTGTCGTGTGTACTAAATGTTCATGTTATCTAAGATGTACTTCTTAATGGTATTATGTAAAATAAAATGTAACGTACGTACTTGGAGTACGAATACCGCCGATTTAGTGAATTGAATAGACAGTTTCTAAAATATGTATTATGTATATTACCGTTTTTTTAATACAATTTAAGTTATTATTTTCTTGGTGGCATATGTACACCACATAGTAGTTCGATTCGCGAGTAAAGTGTAAGTTTTGCTGTCAAGGGAATTTAGTAACAGTAAAGAGAAACTATGAGTGGTAGTGCCGCAATTATTATATAACGTGGGATCTAAAATATAGCTGGCAAAATCATGTTTTCATAAACCTCTGCCTACAAGGATATATGTAGGTATAAGATTACGTTAAAACATTTTTTGGATTTAGCTGTGTATAGTCCGAATAAATATCATTAGATCTTGACTGCACGAATAGCGTAATGTTTTAGGTGGACGCCTCACCATTACTATTGCGCCGAGTATTGTGGGTTGGAATCCCACACGGGTCAAAACTTTGAGTGATCCACAAATGGTTGCTCCAAATCTGGATGTTCTTTGTGTCAGTTTTTTGAACGTGTGTAAAGTCCCTCGCGAAACAGAAATTATTCCTAGTGCGGCAGTTGTCTTTAATAAAACAAACAAAACAGGTAACTTGTGGCAATTTAGAGGAAACAAGCAACACAACAAATACTGCATACACTACAATATTTTATTTCTATTTAGTTTGCCCACAGCAAATATACAGTATATGACACGATACAATTATATATAATTTATGATAGATTTACCAATTGTGAGCTAAACAGTTTTTATATAGGTACTAGCGCCATGAGTTGCTAAATGAGCATGCATCTTACATAACAAAATGTATATACGATGAAAACATTTATTTCCCGCTGAAAGCTTTGGTTTAACTTTTTTATTCGTCACGGGCAGAGGTTTTTACTCTTGTGAAACACCCGCGGGCGTGTAAACGAGACAACTTTACATTTAGCGCCTTAATATCCTTGTAGTTGTTAGCCTTCGACGCGAAAAGAGAAGTTTATTACAATCTTTCGAACGAGTTTGATGCCTTAGTCTGTCTTTGTAAGTGTTTTCAGTGTGAAAATCGATTTTATTAGAATGGGTCGCAGCTTATATTCATTAAAAGCAGCTTTATATTTGTCTATGTGTTTTAAGGCTTTGCTCAGAGTTTAAAAATTATTCTATCACTTTAATGTTTTTATATTTGAATTGAATGCTATCACTTTCCATCAGAAAATGTACAAATATATATAAATTAATAATCAACTTGTGTCATTCGATGTTGAACGTAACCTTTTCACTCAATCCCAAGTATGAAATTTTTGGCATTGGCTTTTCTCCAATGGCTGCTAAGCATGTTCATAACTGGATTTAAAGCATAGTGATGTTCTGCGCTATGTTTGCGTACTTCATAGTTAGTTTTACGTCAGTTAATATGCTGCAATGTTTTGGAAAATTGGATTTACATTTATTATTGTCATATATTTCATCCTAGACAGATAATTATTAACTAGACCGAGCATTTTTTATATAAACTCATCTCTTTTGCTCACTTTGGAATTTCATAGCTTATCTAAAATCCTTGGCTGTATTTGCTGGCCAGTATAATGAAGCCACGCATTGCAGTAAACATTATGCTTGCTTAGAAGCCCGCTAATAATTATTTGGGCAATATAGATTACTTTATATCTCGATAAGTCTAAAGAAATATACAATAAACACATAAGCAATAAACCTGCGAATGAAATATGACGAATTGTTATTTTAAGAAAATACATAAATAGCAGTGAATATAAAATATTCAATATCCATTTTTCCACGAACTAGAAATTTAATATACGACGCATGGTGCTACAAACTTATACGTTTTTACGGTTCCCAGTAGTTCTATAAAAAAAAGGAGAATGAGAGATACGTTGAACATTTACATAAGGAAGATTTACAACAAGGGTCTTCGTTACACAACTGTCAGCTTTCTGATGCTGATCTTTTGATTACGTTCATGTGACATGGGACTCGCTGAGAAAGATAAGTCAGCTTATAGTTGCGGTGCGGCACTGCACGATTATTTTTAGTACAGGCTTTTAAATAACGTAAATATCTTACTGAAGTTAATGTTTCAAATGCAAAATAAGGTGACAGGGATGTCGGGTTTCGTTTACGGATTGTGTTTCGAATAAACCTAGTTAATGAGGTATTGGAAAAATAATTCATTGATTAATGATGTAGATTAAAGGCTTGTTTTATAGCCTTGCATTAAGCAGGGTTAATTATATAGGCTTACTTCGCTTAAACATTACGCATAATTCTTTTTTTACCGGCTGTGTAGACGCTTATCAGCTAGCTTAGCCTTTTAAAAATGATCAAACAGGAGTTATACTTCTGGATATTTTTAATAACAACGTTCTCTAATCGAGTGTTGTACTTGGGAATATATTTTTATTTATTTTATATTGAATGATAATGTCCTCCAGACCGATTTTCGGTCACGGCGGCCAATCTTAACGGAGACTGGCTATCTGCGCAGAAGATATTATAGTGCACAAGTATGTGCGCAAACACAAGTGCACTCTCTGTTCCCTTACCCTCATGATCCGATGGGACGGATAATCCGACACGACCGGAGAGAGATCAGGCGCAGGACCAACGGCTTTACGTGCTTTCCGAGGCACGGGGGTTGTCTAACACCGCCAACTTCCTAACTCCGGGCTCGTATTGAGATTTCTTAACAGAAAAACCCAATACCTTTATGTTGGCCCGACCCGGGATTCGAACCCGAGACCTCATGCACAGCAGTCGCATTTACTACCAAGCCTATTACTTTCGAGAAACATCTTTAAGCTTCTTGTCGTTAACTGAATCAACTAATTTAATAATTATAAAAGATTGTAAAGATATTCAAATGTTTGGATACTCCATTTCGCAAACTGTTGAATGGAATTGGATAAAACTCGGCCTTCAAACAAAAACTGTGTCCTGGATTAACCCATAAGATATTTTTATCTTTGTACGTATGCGAAGCGAAACTATATTCTGATAACACTTAATCCATCACTGAATCAGCTGTTTAACAATACAAGAAAACTGAAATATAAAGGATAAATTCATGCATGTTAATCTTAAGCCTCAGGATAAAGCCGCAATAGGCTTACCTTCCTAGATATTTAGATAACGTCAACCTTGACCTAATAAATCAGTTCCTTACCGTCTTTTAAAAAGGACAAACTAATTAAGAAAATTAAGACTACTTTTGCTTCCGGATTTACAAATTTATATAGGACACATAGTCAGTATACCATTGGGAATTTCGTTAACTTTTCTCATTAAGCTTTGTAAAATAGCGAAGCCCGATTCTGAAAATAAATTTTACGTACGTGTCGTAAAGTATTATAAGAGCCTATGTAAATTTAAAATCAGAAGGTAGGTGGGTAGAGGTGTTTCCGATAAACCTCCATACAATGGTGTACTAAAATTATAATTGACACTTTATACATTTAACTGAAAGATGCAAAAATCCAATCCATATAGGTAAGCTTAATTCTGTAGCTTTAAATAGGTTTTATATAACGAAATCGAAATTTTGAATTTACTTTTTCAGTTAAGTCGTTTTAGTTGGTAAGTTGGTTTGTATGGATGGTGAGCGGGCAAGCGAATGAATGTGCTGGTTTCAAATACCACGTGGTATAATAAATTATATGTTTGATCTAATAATAATCATTGTTTCGAGTCTGGGCAAACTGTATCTCTATTAAATGTACATAATTATGTTTGTAAAGTCTCCCGACGCACGCACTGCGCCTTAATGCAAGCGATGTCTTTGAATAAAAAAATAAAATATGTTTTGTTTTTCACCTTATGTTTTTTAATTTTTTAACTTTCGGTTACAAAATAAGTTACCATAATATGTTCGGTAGTTTTTAGGATACTGGATATTTTTACATACACACTATTTTAGTCTCGGAACCGCGAATATATTTTATTGTGTACTTTAGAAGTACTACAAAATACACAGTTATTTCTGATGCCGATAAAATAATGTTATACATGCGTAATTATATTATTCTACACTAAATCTACTCAGAAAGTCAGGCAAATAATATATAGATACACAATAACTAGATACAGGAAGACAATCGTTAATATAGTGGTCACCATTTGGCAGTAAAATTTTACCGTATTTTTTTTAGGCGAGTCTTTTCGCGGCGCCCTTATTGCATACTATTGAATAAGTTATTTTTAAAGACATCTGCCGCAGTAAGTGTAATTCCTGTGTCATGAGGGACTTTACAAACAACGAACACAAAGCACACCTAGACTCGGAACACCCATTTGTGAGAATTAAATGAATAATAACAGACATAATAAATAACTAGAACGTAAACAACAACGTATCTGCGTTTAATTTTGTTTAAATTAGACTTTTACCAAGAAAGTACACGTGTCTGTATTTTTGTTTAAAGTAAATTTTAGTTCAGATAGAACATAGATATTAAATCGCGTGTATAAAATATGTACTTAGCACAATATCTCAACTTCAGTTTCAGTTTACCTCTAACATAAATAATTCTAACAGATTTTTACATATTCTGCTATCCTTGTTATGTTATAAATAGCTCTTATCTACGCTATGAAAAGGTAGATGATCGCGGCATAGTTTAGGGAAACGATACAAACAAACAAAATACAAGAAAATATTGAGCGAGATTTCCTCGCGGGATTGAAGTCGCCTCCACTAAAATTGGATGGTAAACTGAAGACACAATAGATTTTATTCTTTTTACCTCGGCGCCAGGGGAATTCGCCGGTTACTGCCATGAAAATCGACTTTCATCGCATGCCCATCAATCAATATTCATATTTTTAATTTACGTCTGAAAGCAACGTCCACATTCATTCTACCTTTATTGTTATCAAGATTGTACCAACAAAAAAACTTAATTACTTCCTACCAGTAAAATGTTTTTGTTCAGTAGTGATTCATACTTTTTACGTTTTTATGAAAACTAAACGATTATTTAAAAATAAAATTGTCAGTAAAAATAAACACAGACTAAATTTGTAACAGTCAAAATCATTTCGTAAGCGTTTTATTTAAGTTTTATTTTGACTTTATTTTTGTGATTTTATGGATATTCTGATCCATTATGAACCTGGAACCAAAGAAAGTACCACCATCGATTTACGGTAAAGTGACACCGGCGGTTATTGAAAAATGTCGAGTGACTTATTGTACGGATTTAGAGAAGTCCGTAATAATGAGTAACTTCGAGAGACGCGGTTGGACCCAAGTGGGGCCAGACGACGAGTGGAATTTTTACTGGTCCTTCACACAAAATTGTCGAACCATTTTTAGTATCGAAAGCGGCTATCGCATGAATGACAATCAAATGATAAATCACTTTCCTAACCATTACGAACTGTCCCGCAAAGATTTATTGGTGAAAAATATCAAAAGATACAGAAAGGAGCTTGAAAGGGAAGGTAATCCCTTGGCAGAGAAAACAGACGTGCCTTTACCTAACGGACACGTGATTGCGCGCTATATACATTTAGATTTTATACCTGTGACGTACGTATTGCCTGCCGATTACAACATGTTTGTGGAAGAATACAGAAAATCGCCTCAGAGTACTTGGATAATGAAACCATGTGGAAAATCACAGGGGGCAGGCATATTTCTAATAAACAAACTGTCGAAACTTAAGAAGTGGTCTCGTGAAGCGAAAACTCCGTTTCACCCTCAGCTGAGCAGTAAAGAAAGTTATGTAATATCGCGTTACATCGACAACCCACTCCTAATTGGTGGCAAGAAATTCGACTTACGACTGTACGTGTTGGTGACGTCATTTCGCCCGTTAAAAGCTTACTTATTCCAACATGGTTTCTGTAGATTTTGTACTGTGAAATACGACACGAGTGTTACTGAACTTGATAACATGTACGTGCACTTGACTAATGTAAGTGTTCAGAAACATGGCGGCGACTACAATAGCTTGCACGGTGGGAAAATGAGTATTCAGAATTTCCGTCTATACTTGGAAGGTACTAGAGGGCGTTCAGTTACTGATAGATTGTTTGCAGAAATGCAGTGGCTCATTGTTCACTCGTTAAAAGCTGTTGCGCCAGTAATGGCAAACGATCGTCATTCCTTTGAATGTTATGGATATGACATTATAATAGACAATACACTTAAGCCCTGGCTAGTAGAAGTGAATGCGTCGCCATCGCTGCAGTCAACGACGCATAATGATAGAATATTGAAATACAAGCTAATCGACAATATCGTATCTGTGGTGGTACCATCTGATGGCATACCCGACGCTAGATGGAACAAGATTCCTAGGGCTGACGCACTCGGTGATTTTGATCTTTTGATTGATGAAGAATTAATTGAAAGAGAGGATGCAAATTCACGCTATAATAAGTTTCATCGTGCTAAACAGTAACATAATTACATTTTTTATTGAATAAAACTTCCGAAAAAGTATTTTTTTTTATTTATTAGACAATAAAGAAACAGTGTTAATTATATTTCAGACAATTTTACGTTTAATTTTATTGTCACGGTTTGGAAAGTCCAAATCCTTTTTGTACATACAATCTTCGTCGATGAGTGTTTGAAAATCCCCTAAAGCCTCTACAGTAGGCGTTTTGGTCCAACGTGCATCCGGAATACCGTCTGGAGGCAGAACTACCGATAAAAGATTATCCACAAGCTTGTACTTAAGAATCCCGTCGTTAACCGTCGTCCCAGTCATAGACGGGGAAGCGTTCACCTCTATAAGCCAGGGCTTTAAGTTGTCGTCAATGATTATATCGTAGCCGTAGCACTCGAAGCAATGTCGGTTATTCGACATAATGTGCGCAACAGATTTTAATGAATGCACTATTAACCATTGAATATTCTCGAATAACCGGTCAGTCACTTTGCGACCTCGGGTCCCTTCTAAATAGAGCCTTAAGTTATGCAGACCAAGTTTGCCTCCATGATGCCTATTGTAGTCGCCGCCGTGTTTTTGGACGCTCACGTTTGTTAGATGAATATACATGTTATCGAGCTCTGTAACGCTCGCGTCGTATTTCATTGTGCAAAATCTACAAAATCCGTGGCGGAACATGTAAGCTTTTAAAGGGCGAAAAGATGTAACCAGGACGTAAATCCTTAAATCGAATTTCTTCCCCCCGATAAGAAGCGGATTATCTATATAGCGAGATATGACATAAGTATCTTTGCTTGTAAGATGATGCTGCAAATATTTTTTAGACTCTCGCGACCATTTCTTGAGTTTCGACAGTTTGTTTATGAGGAAAATGCCGGCCCCTTGGGATTTGCCGCACGGTTTAAAAATCCAGGTTGTTTGAGGGAATTTTCGGTATTCTTCGACAAACATGTTATAATCGGTAGGCAGGATATACGTTGTCGGAATAAAATCTAAATATAAATAGCGAGTGATGACTTGCCCGCCTGAGAGTTTTACTTCAGTTTTCTCCGCAAGGGGATTACATTCTTTTTCCAAATCTTTTCTGTATCTCTTTATGTTTTTTACGAGTAAATCTTTGCGGACGAGTTCGTGGTGCGTTGGGAAATGATTGATCATTTGATTGTCAGTAAGTCTTAAGCCGTGTTCTAGGCTGAGTATGTTTCGACAATTCAGAGTATTTGCCCAATAAATGTGCCACTCTTCGTTTGGTTGTACTTGTTTCCAACCTCGGGCCTTGAAATTATTTATTACTATAGATTTCTCGAAATCCGTGCAGAAGTTTACGCGTCTTCTATCTGTTAGGATGTTTGGTGTTCGACCATATACGAGATTTAGTTTCTTGTTATATATTGAAGACATATTTTTGGAATTCGTAGAATACTTGTATTTAAGGTAAGATAAAAAAAATACTAATAGTACTGCGTACACAGTAAATCGTGGCCAACTAATTTTCACGTAGCTTACCATTGACTGATTTACAATATTTTACGAATTATCTTCAAATTATGTCTGTATTTTTTGTTTTTACTTTTGATAGCTATTATTGACATCTTAATGTCATAGCGGTTAGTTCTTTTTATTTTAGGCTAAGGACACCAAAGGTATAACATATATAAAACGAAAACGTAAGAAGCTTGTATTTTTAAATTATAACACGGATATAGTAAAATAGAGCCGATCACTTTAATCTGGTAAAACCAGCCTTTTTATTACATTTGGTTTTTATTTTCATTTCAACAACAGTTGCCAATCGTAAAATATTTATACTTTTAACAGAGTCTTATTCATTGACTGCAGCAGATGGTAGTATATTTTCAACTACTGAAAACTCTGCGGGTAGTGCATCGGACAGACAACACAATTACTTTTAGTTCACAGCTTACTTATGGTATGTAAGCGGTTACCGTCGTCTATTTTATGGACGATTGCAATACGAGCCGTATCCCTCGCGGGTTGCTGTGCCTTCAAATATGTAGTCACCACAAACAAATTTATATGTTGGAGACACATAGTTTCCTTAAAGGCTTGTGCGACAATTTTATGGACTTTGGTACTCTGCTAGATTTTGACTTTATTAAGTTGTCGTAATAAGCAAGTAAAATAAAAACAAATTTGAATGAATGGTGACACCAAATAAAAGTTCTGAAAGAGTTTTCAGGAAGGGCAGAGTATTAATTTTTATTTTAACTTTATTTATTTAGAGGCTTTTATTACAGAATTATATGTTAGCCCCACCTTGGCTTATTCTAAGATACTTACTTACTATGTAATGATAGGGGACAGATGAAGTCGTTGTTGTACATATATCACAAATAGATTTAACGCCGCATTTGAAGTAATATTAATGAAAAGTCCTACATACCTACAAATTAAGATTATATTTGAACATCAATGAGTTCCTTTAGCGCTTGTATTTGACACAATCCATCAGTAAGTGTTGGACATCATCAAGGACACCGCAGGTATCACAATCGGTTGTATCGACATTTTTCATGAGATGTCCAATCTTTCTAGATGGATAGTGGCCTGAGAGCAGCCTATGCGCTATAACAATAATATTTCTGTTTAAATTACTATTAATAAACCAGAGTATCCTAGCAGGCTGATGTTAAATGGTTTTATACCAAATACTCTTTTCTTTACTCCTCTTGCCATCCATAATATTGTAATACTAATAAAATAAATAATAAATAATAAATATTCTACCACATACACACAACACCATCTAGCCCAAACTAAACAGAGCTTGTACTATGGGTACTAGACAATGGATAAACATACATATATACTTTTTTTTTGTATATACATACATATTATACATAGAAACACCCAGACTAAGACAAACATCCATGTTCATGCACACAAATGTTTAACTTGTGCGACTGACTTTTATTAATGACTTAATATTTCAAAACTACAACATACTTAGGTATCTTTTAGCAGTTTTGATTGAATCTAATTCTAATTTGACAATATCATTAAGTGATATTATCAAATTAGAATGTATATAGGTAATTCATACATTTAAAGAAAACATTTCTAAAGGACTCGATGAATTGTATGTCATACAATTCGCACACGTTATACACGGTAACTAACAAAGGAATGTGTTTATGTCGCCTATATGAATTATTACATAATGATCTGAGTTTTCCTACAAGCTTTATTTTGACATTATCAGTCCAGGACATACTCTTGATACAGTACTTATAGGCGAGGTACATTCTTCTAATAAACAGAGGTGGTATGCAAAGTTCGGACTCCATCACGTGTATAGGTGTACTTTTAATAAATCCACCAACTATTCTCAACACCTGGTTCTGGATTTTATCCAATTTAAACAAGTGCGTATTGGCACTATTATTATACAAAAAGCTACCATAGTCAATTCTGCTTCTGATTAAAGAAATGAAAAGTGTGCGAAGGTGTTTAGGGTGAACGCCCCAAGATGGACCTGTGCGTATTTTAAGTAAATTCAAATGTTTTATAATTTTTGAAGAAGTTTCATTTATATGTTTGCCCCACAATTAGGCTCTATCTAGCCAAAATCCCAAATATTTAAAACTATTAACACATGAAATAAAATTATTATTGAGGGTTACATTTATATCAAGTTTCTTACGACCTTTGCTAAAAATACAAATTTTAGATTTAGTAGGAGCTATCTCAAGTCCAATTATATTTAAATTATCAACTAACATATTTAATAAAGATTGTAAATTTGCTTGGCATACATTTAAAGTACTATGCCTTTGATAAAAAACAAAGTCATCTGCATTATGACAAACCATAAACCCTCTATCACCAGCAAGTTGACATATATTACGGGTAGCTAAATTAAACAACAATAATGAAAGAGGATCACCCTGTGCTAAGCCAGTACCAGTCCATGTAGCATCTATCACCCGAGTGTCAGAACGATTCCTTCTAGTAAGACACCTTGAAGATAAAAATGACCAAAGATATTTACAAATATAAGTTCCTAACTCTAAATGGTCTAAAATACGTATCATATTATCAACTAAAACATTGTTATGCATTACCTACATAAAAAACGCATTCCACTGTAGGCAATTTATTGGAAAAACCAATCTGTATATTATATATTATGTAACAATTCTGGTTAAATTATCTATTGTTGAAATTCCTTTACGGAATCCCGTTGTGTGAGTGGATAATATTCTTTTATTTTCTATATACCATTCGATTATTTTACACAATAAATTGTGGAAGATTTTGCAAAGACATGATATTAACGAGAGTGGCCTTAGTTTGAATTGCGCATTTTCTATATTCCCAGCTTTTAGATATATAGGAATTATTAAAATAGTACGTCACTGTTTAAGAATAATACTACTCTTGAATATTTTTGTGTATATACTAAGTAGAAACCTTTTTAGTATATTGGGGGCTTGATATATCATAGAATAAGTTATACCATCGCTACCCGGAGCAGTATCTTTCTTTTTTAATGCATATATTTGATTCCTGTAAATAAAGAGGGATTATTTAGGAATAGGAGGCCAATTTAAAACTGTATCTGGTGTAAGTGTATACAAGAGGTCCCTTTGTGCTTTTTCAGAAATTTATAACTGAGGCTTTCGATGGTGTTTTAACCATCGCATCTTATACCACATATCTGAGGCTGATGTCTTTTCATAAATGGTTGCACAGAAATTATTCCAACTTTCTAGTTTGGCTTTATAATTATATTAATAAACGGGTTTCCTTAATTTTATCTTGAAGTTTTTTATAGTTGGTAGGTGTGGGATTGTTTCTTAATTCTTTAAGAGCTAGACATCGAATAGCCACCGCTCTAGATAGCGTTGTATTCTAATATTCTTTGGGTTTGAAATTTGCAAATTGATTTGAACATATTTTAATTTTAGGGCTATTTTTCAATAGCACTTGAAAATAAAAGATTTTCAATATGGTCATATAACTGTCGAACATTACTATTATCTAAAGAAAAGTCACTAAAATAATCCTTAAGATCACACTTATATTTATAACTGTTAGGTTTTCAAAATAAACTTCTCAATATTATTTACATAATTTTGACAATTGGAATCGATAAACGTCTTAATAATTAAATGGTCACTACCAAGATTTTCGTTAATAATTTGCCAATCGACACTAGCAACTATATCTGATGATGCGAATGTGACATCAGGTGAACTATTCTGCAACTGTCCGTTAACAAATTTAATTATAGTTGAGTTTCCCGTATTTAGCGACGTGAATCCATACTCAAGTGCCGAGTCCCACAACTGTACACCGCTTTGCTCTGTTTTATAAGACCAATTATTATTGGTATGGTGACTGTTAAAGTCACCTTCAATTTACGTCTTTTTACTCACTATAGAGCAAAGTTGGTCCCAATATAGTATAAACAGTGGACGGACAGTATATTGATATAACATTATGTAATTCATTACAATTACATATTTTAACGTACAAAGCCCATAATATTGTCTTCTGTTTACGCGAATGTTATTCACGTAATTTTAACGTACAAAGCCCATTACAAATACCCCGATTATTTAAATATATGGAACATTTTTTTGATTGCAATGCTTTATGCACACATATAGCTACACCGCCATAATTGTCGTATCTATCCTGCCTATAAATGCTATAATCCGGTATATGTACTTCACGCTCCATGTTCCACTGATGACAGCTATATGTATTTTTCTTGGCTTAATAAAGAGCTAAAACTTAATAACTTAGGCAATAAAACTTTGAGCGTTCCATTGAAATATTTTAATCGTATTTTAAATTTTTCCGTTGTCCATTATTATGTAAACTAAACAAAAACTTAAAGAAATCGTTCTCACAAAATAAACGCAAAATAAATGACTTACATTCTTTAAATAATAAGGTGCCGAACACATTGCCCCGGCGGTCTGCGTTCTGCGGTCGAGTTCTTCTTTGATAATATACAGTTTCTATTTGACCACCGCGGTCTGACTGCTTTTATGTGTGTACAATTCAAAGACACCGCATATATCACAGTAAACGCGGAACGCAGAACTTGGAACTCTGACCGCTGACCACCCGCAGTGTGGCCGGCGACTAACTTCAACAGTTCTATAAATATCTTTCCACATGTCTTATTTTGTTGTGATATAATCTCCCTAGCATTTAATAGCAAGTTCTGTATAATCGTACTTCTTTCCTTTCTTCCATCGGTGTTATCATTTTGTTTACACGAATCATCACTTGATTCTGCGTTTGACAATACCCCATGCTCTTGTATGTCACATTCAACTTGTACTGGCAGACTTGTTGTTTTCTTCTTAGAAACGTCATTCTCTTGACATGCAATGTTGCACTCATTGATATCTTTAGAGCTAAATAAAAGTGGATTTTTTACGACCTTTATCTTATTACTTTCTTGATAAATTGTTGTCTGTATTTTTTCCAAACTCATAAGACATTCTAATGCTAATTTATGTGGTATGTTTTCTTCACTCATAATAAGACATACCTTTTTTTATTTTCTGTACAACAGACACAATTTGTCATATGAGGCCTTTTACAGTTAGGGCATTTGAAACTTTGAGTTTCACAATTTTTATGGTGTTGCCCACATTTTAGGCAAATTATATTTTTAGTTGGACTACATTTTTTTATATGGCCAAATTGCTAACAGTTGGAGCACTGACTAACAGAAAACATAAATTGTTCTATAGGTAGACGACATCCGAAAGCGTATACATATTCAGGGCAAGTAGAACTTTTGAAACATATTCTTACTGTTTCACTGTCCACCCACGCACTGTTAAGGTCTCTGCGCGTTAACCTTTTGGCAGAAATAATTTCATATGTACTCTCCAAGCTGTCTTTAATTTCTTATTCGGACACGTCTTAGTCAATTCCTTTAATTATACCATAAGAATACATTAGTTCAGTAGTAAACTGCATTGGAATATTAAGTTCCTCAAAATTTTGACATTCCATGAGATTTTCGGCCTGTTTTCTTTCATTGAACTGGATGAATAAATTATATGATTTATACTTAATCTTCAAATACCTTGTATATTTTAATTCTGTAGCAACTTCGCAAAAGCCATCTGTTTTGGTAAAATTAACAAAGATGTTAAACATACTTCATGTTTTTCATAAGTACCCTCAGTCTCCATTTGTTGCGTAGAACATTCTGTATTATTTTCTTCAATAGAATTACTCCTTATCAACCTTTTTGGCTTTCTATGATTTCGCGTTTTTGTAATAAAACCTTCTTCACCACTGTCATCACTTTTAGATTTTAATTTTTTTTCACTATTCCTTGTGTTATAAAGATTATTATCGCACCCATTTCTTCCGTTTCACGTTCATATTCTTTTAGCACCTCGGAATCATCCAAAACCGCGTCATCTTCGGTAGTTTCCATGTTTGTAAACAATAACAATAAACGTCACTACGATACGGAGCAATAACATGCGTGCGCACATAACCGCGTCTGTGACGCAACTGGAATATTAATTTAGACAAAAGGTTTATAGTAATGCCAAAATACGAAAGTTTGAATGAAAAGATATCTAATTATTATCTTTGTTTATGTAGATCTATACAAATATTGGCACCTGTTTTCCTTTAGGTACTAAGCTTCTTGTAGATATTTATTTGCACTCTGGTTTCTGATGTGGTACATTCAATTAAATAGTTTTAGTGGTAAATTACTATGAAGTACATATGTATACTTATATATTACATACATAGACGTGTACATACTTGTATATCTCCGATGGTAGGCAAAGGTATATTACAAACGCATTTCGCCAGCAATGTTTTAAAGTAAAAATAAAAGTACCGACAACATTAGGAGGCCTACCTCCGCCTACTTGCCGTCTATCGGGCACATTTCCACAGTCTGCGCTGATACGAAAATATTCTAAACTAAATATACTGCAACTTTTGCTTGATCTAGGAACCAAATACTAAACCTCACAACGCCTTCAAACGTAACTGCAAAACTTATACCGTGCAAGCGAAGCAGTCAAGCTATTTATTATTCAATCATTTTAAATTATGCGCCAACAAAGCTAAGGCTTGTCTGATAAGCGGCTTTATTCAAGAACAACTAATTGCCCAGAATTACGCCACACAATTAATATGACCCAGACAGTTGAACTTTAGATCAATATGTAAATGTTAGACTAAGTTATAGTATACATGTTCAACGGCTTATCTTCTCTGGGAAACTTATAACAACGTCGAGTGGATTACTTATCTCCATACTCAAGTTTGCAAGTTGCGGATTTCCGAATCTATACACATCCTTCGACACTTACCTCATCCTTCAGACACAGCCACGATATTTTTGACGAAATGTTTCCATAACGTCTGTAGTATATATTTTAATGTATATATTTTAGTATTAGTTGGTACTCGTGATAAATTTCGCGTTTTTAAGTAGTTTTATTGCCTTTTCAGAATAATAGCAGGCCTGTATATAAACTGTCCCACTATTGGGCATAGACCTCTTCTCAGTGTGAAAAGAGTTTAGCCATAGTCCACCACGCTGGCCCAGTTCGGGTTCGCAGACTTCGCACATCTTCAAGAACATAATAGAGAACTCTCAAAGATGCAGGTTTCCTCACCGTTAAAGCGGGTGATAATTAAATATTTGACTTATTTAGTCGCCGTGAGACACCGGTGATATTTTAAGACTTAACATATTAGAAGTAAAAAAGAAAGAACATTTTTTTTTATTTCTTTTTTCTTGCTTAGCATATTACTATGCACATAACTTCGAAAAGGCAGAGATGGACGTCTTAGGATCTGTTCGAGATCTCTGCGTGGCAGTTCAATGTCCTCCTACTAGACTATCACTGCTTCTGATAATAAGATATAATAAAAGACACCTAGTACTGCTTGACATATATAATCGTTAAATCAAGCGAAATTTAAATATTTAAGACGCTCAAAACTTCGAAACGTCAAAGGTGCGAAATCGAAACGTCTGCGTGAATGTCCAAAGGTCTCTTGGCTAACTTATAAATCACACAGTTCTGATAATTCGTTGCTACGTAAAAGAAATACAAACCGACAATAATACTTTCGTATTTATAATATTAATAAAGATTTATTGTTGTCTTTACTTTTTAAGACAAAAATCTACTTATTTTACTTATCGTACTTTAATCCATATCTCTTTCGCTTAAAGCGTCGTAGTCCTTTGTTAAGAAAGAAAGCAAAGACTCTTTAATATTTATAACATTAATTAAGGTTGCTTCTGTTTATTAATACAGAATTATGTCCGGCTAATTAAAATATACTTTTAAGACTAATAGTATGGTTCGTGCAATAGATTAAGTCGACCTCGTCGACTTATGCACGAAATGGTATGTTTAGGATCGCCGCGCAAGACATTAATATGATTTTCAATTTATTGTTATTCCAAGTCTGGGAGTTCTTTATGTCAGTGCTTACATGATAGCCAAGACCTTTTCATACATTTCATCCAGAAAAAGTATCGTTTCCGGAGCATAGAAATTGCCAAAATCTACATTAACACGAGAGAAGCCGTGGGCAAAAGCTAATTGTATATAAACATAATGATATGATCCAATGACCGGCACGTGGTAGGTACTTTGTGTTCGTGTAAACGCCACTTGAGCTTTTCGCCCATAAATTCATTTATTATTAAACATTATGGGCACTTATCCCGCACTCCCACTAATTCAGTGCTATAGGGTATGCTCAGCCTTTATTAGCAACTCAATGTACGTATGTGCATGAATAATTCAATCACCTAAGGTTCAATGAACGTTAACTTGCGTTATTTCTTGACACTACATTTTCTGGTCGTTTCTAGATATACCTACAGAACTTATATGCAAGTGAAATTGTAGAAATACTGTATATATACCCAGGCGTAATAAAGTTTTTATCCACTATACCGTACCAAACTTTGATAGTGTTTTTAAAGTACCAGATACGAAATATGTATGCTACGCTGTTTTCTAAAGTCTCTTGAGGTAGAAAGAAACTGGTTCCTTGTTTTAGCCGTAAAATGTACTAATAGTTATTTTTCTTTTGGTTACTATAATAGACGTATACATATATGAACGTATGCACGAATGGCGATGTGGTTTAAGGGGTCGCCGCGACACGCCCCACACGGGTAAAAAATTTGTGTGATTCACAAATCGTTGTTCTAAGTCTGGATGTTCTTTGTATCCATTGTTTGAATGTTTGTAAAATCCTTCGCGATGTAGAAATTCTTCCTAGTGCGGGTTTCGTCTATTTTATAAAATATAAAAGTGCAAAATACGATTAATTTATGTAAAAGTATTGCATGATCGTGGCACATTACGACACCAACTCGGTGATCGGCTAGTCTAAAATTTATACATTGAAAAATAATTTATAGTCCAGAATTTTGTTACTTTTCATGTTTTATTTATAAGTGGTTAATATTTGTGAAGATGTAAATTATAATTGTTGCTTTGTTTATGTAATTAAAGAGAACAAATAAAATTGAAAAAATAATACTGTCTTCAAAAGTTCAAAAGATATTATATTGTCTTCAAAATTCTATCTATATGTTCTAGTTAACATTAAAACTTGTTAGCTAATCTATATTAATGCTACTCACAAAATTATAAAGATTTGTAATTTCGTTAATAACTTAACTCAAATTACTCTGTCGATTTGAATAATTCTTTCACCATTAGAAAAATAGTCTTTTAATGGTTCATAAACTACATAACATCACGCTGCAGGCCACGGAAGCGGAGTAGCAGTACGTAGATGAAACAGAAATTATAAAGCTAAATATATTGTTTGCTCTGGCGAAAATGGTTATATATTTTAAGTTATTTTGGATGTGGAATTATAGATTCATGATATATGCATACTACAGAACATAATTCATAACAGACTAAAATAATAGCGCCACCATTATAAAACTGTTATGGCGTCATATTGCGATAAAATGCAGAATTTAAATCCAACCAGACAAATGGCCTTTCGTCTAAATAGCTTGTGCAATTTCTGTGGCTATAAATAACAAGTATGCAGACTGCTCGATTCATTTCAGTATAAATAAGGTTTGCTAACAACTTCTTAACTACATAACAACGCACAAAACGAAAAATATTGTAACTCAAAGGGAAATATTTAGAAATGTATTAGATATTGGTGCGTTTTAGATATCGTGTATTTGG
Organism: Catocala nupta; assembly: GCA_963675205.1. NCBI lineage: Eukaryota > Metazoa > Arthropoda > Insecta > Lepidoptera > Erebidae > Catocala > Catocala nupta. The sequence goes on along the minus strand of OY776084.1, from coordinate 18,141,851 downwards.
TAATTACGTTCAATAGAAGGATTCTAAGACGGTAAAAGGCGATTATAAATGAAGCAATTTAACCTACCTATATACAGTACTACTCTATTCCCAGCGGGTTTGGCATTGGTGCCTCACACCTACATTTTACAACTATAATTATAGGTCCCGCGTAATAGAACATATTACTGGCTCTCGGACACAGTTCCAGGCTGCTACAGGTAATTTACTCACAGAAAACTCAATATCAGTTTGTCTGAACTGAGGAACGAACCAGAGACCTCAAGCACAGCAGTCTCATTCACAGTAGTGAATAATATAATATTTTTTTCTATATAATATAATAGAATACATTTTTGTGTTTGTATTTATAATATATTATATATTTGTAACTTTTTTTAATGTCATTAGATTTCCTCTTTTCTCGGAATAAACGTCACTAATACTGTCTATAATATAGTAATAGTCTAGGATACTAACTCTCAAATCCTATAACATTTCTATTCACTAATTAAATGCAGTTCTCTGAACCTACAAACATCTTAATTAACCAATGCGATATTACTTCTAGTTTTTGGCGTGTTAACATGACACAAATACCTTTGTGACTACTCGCAGCCACCCGAAAACCCTTTGCCTACATCAATAAAGCCCAAGTAAAATTATAAACACAGATACAATAATGCTTACGACCATCATAATATGCCGTGTACATTTACATAGAGTCAACAAAAGAACACTGAACAAGTGGAAACTTGTGAAATATTGTGAGAATGATAAATGAAGTCGTTTCGACATTATTAGAGGACGTAACTCGTCCGCCATAATATGTAACATGTCAGCCGGGTATAAACCTTTCCCAAGGCGTGACGTGGAGTTTTAAGGGCCTGGTCTTTTGATAAGTACTGCTGGCAATATATTGCTTCTTTAGAATTACTAAGAAATGTATATTAATATTATGAATTTGAATGTGAGTTTGTGGTACTTTCACGACTTAAGTCATCATTTAATCATCGTGATATTTCGAAAGAGTACAGAAGTACAAAAAATACTTTTTCCGAGTGAGTAAAGCCGTGAGCAAAAGCTAGTTCTACATAAATAAAAATGAGCTAGGTAGTAAACCTACCAAGCAAATACTAGAAGTTTGAACCCTGTAGGATTATTTTTGGTGATTAAATACATAGACTGATTTAATTTTAGTATCTACTATTTCAATGAACTGAAGATCTTTGTGACATACTGATTTGAGATTGGATTGTCCTTAATAATAAAGGTTACGAAAATATATTATTTATATTTTCTAAAAGAATACTCCTGCTCTAGGCATTGTTTCTGTATTGCAGTAAACCTTACAATAATTCAAGCAAAGAACACAAAGAAGACCCAAATATTCCTTGTGCTCGTTGTTTAAACGTTGTAAACCGGTATTCCGAGTCTAGACTCGTTTGCAACTCATAACATTTGTGGACCACACAATTTTTGTATTCCCATGTAGGGTTTGAACTCGTAGTGGCAGTTGTGGACGACCGGTATGCTTTCACTCAAAGATTAAAGAGATGTAAATTGACTGAGCGATCTGAAAAGAATACCTACATTTTATAGTTATAAATTTTAATAGTCACGGGTGACGATAAATATCTTTGCCGTGAAAACGGTTCGTCAATACCCATCGAAGAACAAATCCCTTACATATACATTTGTCCAAGCGTCTCCACATAATCAATACACATGTAAATGTCTGTTGAGTTGACATAGAAGCAAACAGTACGTATTATTCTTTTCCTTTTAGTTTCTCCGTCTTGTTTTTACTTGTTACGCAATCCATCTCAGTTGTAGCGAGTTGTGAAAGTTTCAAAAGTGATGGATAGCTCGTAACTCAAAATATAGAGCTGACGTATTTTCAGTAATTTTAGAAACTTAATTTTGATTTATGCTTCTATGTTGCCATGGTGACGAAACATCCGGAGCACTCGAAATGATTCTTAAATATTTTTTCTTTTATTGCGAAGAAAAACGTTAGATATCATATAAGATTATTTTAAATTTATTTAATAAATATTCTTAACTTTTAGTGATTTGATGGCGCAGCGGTTCTGCATAAGACTGTTGTGCAATAGATCTCCAATTAGAATCCCGGGTCAAGCAAAATATTACTGCGTTTTTCAGTCAACATTTTTATAGTGGCAGCACAGAGTTTTAAACTATGTTTAAAGTGGCAGCACTCATATATCTCCATCTATCCGTGCAGGTGTATAAGCGTGAGACTATGATGTATGTATTTATTATCAATATAAGGAGAAATTTCATGCGTGTAAAGATAAGATACATTTTTCATTTACACTTTCAACTGCCAATTTAAAAACAGGTCATTGAACTTCTGCGTTCAATAAATCCTTAATCTTTAATTTATTTCATTAATCTACATTTACTACCGAATTTTCTATTGTTATTGCTTTTATAATTTAAATTATTTTGTAAAATGTTCACGGAGTAACATAACGTATTATTATTTTTTTTAATCTGTGAACAATGATGTGGGTTACATGTTTACAAATTTGGTGTATGAATTGTATTTAGTTATAATCTAACATGTAACTGTTTTTTGTTGCAACAAATAAAATAGAATAAAAATAAAAATTCTCTGAATAGTGGTGGATGAGGGCACGTCTCAACGGTTACTTAATAAATACAGAGAAATACCTCCACACCCTATAAGTAAATAGACATCCGTTACGACAAGTACATAAAGGATATTTTTAGTTTTTCCACAATATAAAAACGCCCAGCATTAATGTCCCTTTTCTAACTATGATTAATATCATGTTGTGCTCTTAAATAAAATATATTTATACACATTTATCACCAACAGCCAAAATTGTATAAACGTACATTACTTATATTACGTCATATCTGAAATGATTAATTATAATATCTTGTTCAGTGAGAACACTTAATTTTGTTCACAATGTGACAGATGAATGTAAAATATGGTCCAATTTCCGTACTTCATTCCATTCCTTGCAACCTTGATAGTGTGAAATATGAAAGGGGTAGAATAAAAGCTACAGTGAAATTTATTAACGTCCAACTTCCAAGCAATAATGACACATCTATTTTAAAATAGAAGTCAATTTTAATCAAGGATTCGGCAGCATACGTGCTGTTCTAAAAAAGTTAGCTTAAATAATACATTATTGTACACTAATAAGTTACATTACCAAAAGGTTAGACACAGCATGCATGCATAATTGCATATTTCTTCAGCTATTTATATGTCCCACGTAATAGAGATTGTTGATTTAATCATATAATTGAATTGTTATGTCGTTGCATCACTAATTCCTATCAGTGACATTTTATATACTCCAATCTATTTATATAATCTATCAAAAGGATAAAGCATCATTTTCTTAGACTAGACTCTTATCCAAGATAACGATAGTTTAATATGCTAACATTAATGTTGCATCATTTAAAGAAAACAGATACATTCGTCAAACAGATACGTGCATAATAAAAATAAGTATTAATATTTAATAATTATTTTATTATAAGCCCTATTTGTGTATTCAAATAGAAAATGAAGATAGGATATGAACGCGCTCACGGCTATGATAATACGCCATGCCCGCGAAGGGCAGCTTGTGGTAGGATGAGCTTGACAAATTAACTTCTTACTTTTATTAGAACGGTTTGCAACACTTGGAATACAATTTGATCTTGCTGCTTGCTTTTATATACCCTTTTATATAATAGGTATTGAAACAATTTCAATGTACCATTCGAGGTATAATCAAATACCTAAATTTTGTCTCTTTATAGCTAGTTTTCTAGATTGGTATCGCAGTAAATAATTCTAGTTGTGTTATTAAACTTAGTAATCGTTCTACAGCACACATTGTGACACCTGTAGTCAGAATCTACAATCGGTCCAACCGAAAACGACAAACAATTACGCCCGGTGTCCCAGTGAGCACTAAATTGTCTGGGAACCCAACGAATTTAATCAGAAATAAAAATAAAAGGAGCAGGCTAGAAAAAGATACTCGTAGTTAGAGACAAACTTTCGTACCTTTATGATGTCGATTTTAGTTCTTGTTATAGTAGAACAATTGCGTTGATTGTTATTGTATTTTCTCTAATAAAATTCTCAGTAGTAAGTCTGGACATGTACTCGGTAGACACGTATTACGTGAAACTTAATAACATAACTTCTGAAATTTATTTGTAATACAGATGAATTAAGTAGAGTAGAGTTTGGGTTAGGTTGGAGATAGATATCTTCAACCTAACCTTAATTCTTCGGGGATACGAAGGTGTGAATCTAAGTGACTATCTAACGATCGAACCCACAACACTAAATTATTGAAAATTGGGTCACACCTTTTTTAAGTATAGAATTCATAAAGCTAATCATTATTATCAAGCATTAGCTATGTGCGATTATTGATGAAAAATCGAATCATTCGTATGTCAAAATGATCTGAATGTATTCGAATATTTGATAAAAATTCGGAAGTACTAATCGATAATTGATTATGTATAAGAAACACCCAAACTTTTATTCAGTGGAGTATAAATTCGAATCATGGTGCAAGAAGCTAAAGAAATAAATCTTCTTTACGATCAACGGGAAGATTAAAGATTCGAGTGATGGTAAAAAAGGTCATAAACACTGTCAACCACAACAAATCGAAAAATATACAACGCTTTTATTAATGTGTTGTCCAATCGTGTTTCGAATATGCAATTATTATTCAAATAACCCCGTAATGATCCCGTTTTAGGAATTTTCAAGTAGATAGATACATGTTGTGAAAAAATATTTTGATGTTGTACAATAACAATAATTGTGTGTTATCAACCGTGCGATCTTATAATATATAACATTAACATATTTTAGATATGAATTGGACGTTTGTTTTAATAAAAAGCGTATCTTGTAGCCAAATACATTTTGTACGCAAGATGTAGGATACGTTATAAATTTTTAGGTGACATGACGATTTTATTCTGCATTAAGTCTATCAATTAATTACAGAGCCTCTTCCATGTCTCTTTATTCTCTGTCGTTACTTTAACCCCTTGACTTGATCTATGTAACTTCTCCTTGCTCTACTCTTTGAAGAAGATAGATCAGGTGAAGGAAAACTTATGCATGCTAGCACTAGCACAAATAAAAAAAAAATTTAGGATGAAAATGCGTCTTGCAGCGATTTTATGTAATTTTATTACAGCGTTTAAATTACAACGTTCACTGTTTGCTCATATCAAGTGTCAGGCAGGTCGTTTATCGAAAGAAAAATGGAGCGTCGACTTGGTTTACTTCTTATTTCAATTGAAGTTATTCACCAGCTACATTTCAAGCTGCACAATTTAGCTTGAATTTATAGCGGGGAGTTATTCCAGCCGCAGTGCTTTTGTCGAGTTAGCTATTCATGCTGTACCGAATTGCTATCGCGAAAGTATTAACTAATGTAAAAGCAGCAAATAGTTTGTTTATTTTATATAACTGCAAGTATGTACATACGAGTATATCGTAATGGTTTAAAAAGTCACTTTGTCATTACTAAAACGCGTTGTGTTAAGCATTTGGTATCTGTACATAACAAATTTTTTATGTGTTAGAGTTGATCTGAGATCGTTTATCTTTGTAAAAGTCTGATATAGAAAGATATTTTCAAATTTATGATACTTTCCAAATTTTTAGGCCCACCCACCTACGGGCTAATAGATAATGTCAATAGTATTATTTAAATTTGATATAGATTTTCATTATCACACTGCTACTCGTATCGATCGAAGTTAATACTAATCTAAATGCAAAAGGTTCAAGAATCAGTTTAAATTAAATCAATAATAATAAAATCCAATAGAAAACATATCTTGCCATTTATAAATAAATCTATTCAACCTACTACAAATAATTCAGTCATATTGTTCTTTGAGATCTATTTTATTTAAAATGTCCTTTTTTGAAAACATTTATAGATATTTGCTACTTTATATTGAACCCGAGGTTCTAGTTTATTTCATCGAAGCAGAATGTCAAGCCTACTTTATTGTACGTAATGGGATTCTGTATCCATTTCCCGCCTAAATAAAATCCACATACTTTTATACGCCGAGCAGATACGGATTGCATTAACAAGTTCCATTAGTACCTTTCGGAAATGTGTAAGTTAATAGACTTTAAAAATTGAATTCATTAATTCATTTCAACAGAAAAATAGTGCAGAGCTTCGGCGCAATAACACAATAGTATAAATAGTTTTAGCTTCTGAGGAAGGTTTGTAAGCATTCGTATGAAGTATTGGTGTAGATATTGGGTTCACATTAACCAACATGACCAACATAAGGTATGAAATGTTGGAGTAGATATTGCCTTCGCATTAATCACCATGTCCAACATAAGGTATGTAATGTTGGTGTAGATATTGGGTTCACATTAACCAACATGACCAACATAACGTGGCGTATTGGCGCAGGGGGAGGTCCACCCTGTTAATTTACATTAGATCCGCTCCATGTTTATTTTATTAATATACTCGTACTAATTAATTAGAAACCTGCAGATATTCTGTTTACCATACAGTTATGTGTTTTATAATAATATTTGTTTAATTTTGTGGATGGATTAAAATTACCTAGTTATTGGTTGAATTTGTGTACTGTATGAATTCATAATAAATGATTTACATATATAACATTATTATATGTAAATCAAGGATTCTATTACTATATAGTATTATCCTAACTAATATTATAAATGTGAATGCGAGTTTGTTTATTTGTTACGCTTTCACGTCTTAACTACTCAATCGATCACTATGAAATTTTGTATACACATTTCCAGGAGTGCATAGAACATCGGGTACCGTTCATCAAGAAACAAACATTGTTGTTAACCTAATCTACATTTACGTGAGCGAAGTCGCGGGTAAAATCTAGTATTAAATATAACATACATATTTAAGATTGGCAGAACATACTGTTCACCAATTATTTGGTGACGATATGAATAAGTCGAATGGCCTTGATACAAGTAATTTTTTTGAATGTAATAATACTATTACTGCCCTTCTTCTAACGAGCAGGCGAAGTTTCAGACGCTTAGAAAATGTACATTATAGGAAAGGAATGGCCGAAGCAGGTGCCGATCCTCCTCCTCTCTTTTCGTTCCATTTTAAAAAAAATCCATATCATCAGCGACGCGCATGTGATATCTATAATATTTGAAGAGATTATTAGCTACAACAACCACTTACTATCAGGCGGGCCGAATGCTACTTAAGAATGACACCTAATTGTAGCCGGTTGCCGTTAAAGCTTTGACTAAACATATAGCGTTGTAGCTTGAGAGGTCACCTCGCCATTGTCTCTATGCCGAGTGCTCTAGGTTCGTTTTCATTGTTCGAAAACTCACCTGCGACACCGGCTGTACATAGAACGCGTGAGATGTCTATTAAAAAAATGGTTGTGAGTTTTTAATTTGTTGAATGTTAAAATAACATAATAACTATATTAAAAGAATTCAATAACATTGTTGCTTCAGCCATACATGCTTTAGAAGTGAGTTTTCCCTATGCTAAACACAGTTCGAAATTTCGAGCTGCTATTAAGAATTTCTCGGTAGAAATCTGTGTTACAGTACTCTCACCGCATACGGTTCCAGGAATAACGAGCCTTAATGTTACAAAATGTTACCATTTCCGTTGGAATACTATTCTGTTTGTATTTCAGTATATCATTAAAATTTTATTCAATTATGGACCGTCATTAAAAGGAGCTTTTCTTTCTTTCAACTAGCTGAGAAAATAAGGGTAAGTTTTCATTTAGTTATATCTAGTTTCAGTCATATTTTATTAAGTTTTAATTATGCCATTCTATTTTACTTACAAATCCAAATAATTTTAAGCTTTTACGTCACGAAAAGACGATCTTGTTTTATCTCTTTAATCTGTCAATTGTTGGAATACATATAAGTAATTAAAACTTATTGTATCGGGCTGCCAGTATACTGTTGCGGCTCAATAGGTTAATGTCCGAAACTGTAGACTATACCAAATTATAATGAATCGTATTGGTATATGTCCTAATTTACATACATTCATATTAAACTGTCATATCATTTAATGTTTGATACTTGTTACGCGACCAATAAACTCACAAATATTAAAATCCTTACATTCATGCAATATGAATTATATGACTGTATATGAGACTCTGTTTAGATAGTCAGATTATGATTTAAAAGGAATTTTCATTTTATATAAAGAGGATTATTTGATTCATAGATTTTCGTTCAAAGCGCTTTGAAGCTTTATTGAAATTGACTTTGTTTTGTATTTGCGACGTGCATAAATATGATCCCCAGCGTATACATGTTTGCTATTACGTTCATATTATTACTTAAATAAATAATAAAGGTATATACCGATGAAAAATTGTTATAAAATCAATTTTACCGCTTCGTCTTAGGATGAAGCCGTGTCTAGAATGTAATGTGAAAAAGATAAGCTTTACGAAGCTAATACTAAGGATTGAATTTAAATATTTATATCGATTAAATATGCTATTAAAGTTTTGAAATTTTCGACATATATCCAAGTGTGACGTATGCACATGTTCTACGTCTCACTAAGCAAAGGAATTTGCCTTAATCTACGTAACCAGTTGACATATTTGTAGATAAATTAAACTGAGCACTAAACTCAATGAATTTCTAATGTCTTACTGTAGATACCTTGCTTGTTATACATGAATGGATTGTATAAATATCAAGCACTGTAGTAACAATTACACATATTATCTAACTAATCCTTCTAATATTATAAAGTTGAATGTTTGTGAGGATGGATGAATGTTTGTTACTACACGCAAAAACTACTGAACGGATTTTGATTAAACGTTACAGTATTTTTGTTTATACATCAGAATAACATAAAAGCGACTAAAGTCTATTTTAACATAAATCTACATTAACGCAAGCGAAGTCGCAGGAAAATCTAGTAGGTATAATATCTTACTTAAATTCTTGAAATAAAGATATAGCTTGCATTCAGTCGCTCGTAACCGAGACGGATATAATATATGTAATTATTATTTTCGTCTTTAGTAGAGGCTCGGTAATATTCTGCCACCATGTCAATAGATAAAATCTCTATTGCATTATAGGCAACGCTGTGTACACCGTGTCATATAACTTATCAGATAAAATAAGATGAAACATTAGTTACAAATGTATGTGCTATTAATACATTAATATAAAATTAATTCGATCAAAACATAACATAACATAACCATCTTTAATTACTTACTCCTTCTTTAAATATTATATTACTTTGTGGTGACTGAAAATTAGGATTTTCAAAAACATTCACACTGGGAACAACATAAATATTTGTATGGCGCGATGACGATAGCTTGTGATCGTGCATCCTTAACACCTTCACAATTGTGATATAATATAATGCACAGATAGAAAGCAAAGTATGCAGAGATACATATGTAAATAAATACAGCGGCGGTTAATACCTTCGATAATGATCTTTCGATTTTGCGAAACGCGAAACACCACAATCTTAAGTAAAGTAAGGTAAATTTCAAAGGATTTCCCTTAATTGGAAAATGAAACCCCGCGATAGTCAATTTGGTAAGTAATATTGGGTGAAATTAAACAAATATTTGAGTTAATAACAGCTGGTAAACGTGTGCGAGGGCACTGATACAATATTTTGTTCCAAGGTAATATTAAAAATATATTTATTTAATACTAGAATAGTTATCAATAAAACTGTAAATGTTTGGTGGACTGATCGAGATGCGATCTTGAACTAATTTTAGTTGCTTGAAATGAATAGATAATTATTAGGTTATTATTATTTAAATTGTGTTGCAATGCCATTGTTGCTGTGTTAAATATAGGGATCCCATGATATCAGACTGCATTGTTATAAAGATAAACAAAAACAATGCCTTGAAAGTTTAATCATAAAATTTAAATGACTTGCCGGTTAAATGAATAAAATATAAACTTCCTTTTGATTCCCAACGGCGACTTTTGTCTTTTTTTAAAAGTAGGTACTATTACGCTATCGTGGGTGTTGCAGAATGAAACGCCGAGATGATTTTTACACACACAGTATATATTTGAACAGAGTAACGCCCTAACCGCCAGTCGTATCGAGAATAATATTTTGTTAATCCCCTACCCTATTTATATGTTTTTATCAATGTATCAAACGGAGAGTTAAATATCGATTTATTACAGTTTAAGATGTAAAATACTGTACTAATGTACGGTACTACAGTAACAAATAACAATGATAATTATTAATTATAGAAATAATCAGAATGTAAATATGCAATTATAATATAACAATTTAATAAATACGTCACAATTGTTTTGCGTCTATTGAGTACTTGATAACAGTACCTTATTATAAATATCTACTTATAGGGATTATGGTTACAAAATTGTGATTAAGGAATTCTCTAGTATATAGATACTAACGTTCATATTTATTGAATTTACAAGAAGTTGATAACGTCATTAATATAAAGTTTAAAAAAAGTATTATTACAATAACCATACTATAGTTAATGAAGGTTAACAGAAACTTTATAAATAATGATTTTTACAGAACATTTATTATTATATTACGTTACGTATTATTATATTACGTATTATGGCTTTATTAAGATTTTTTATGAATAAGATCGTGAAACTATAACTTACCTATAGTCGAATGAATATTTTACAAGGGTTTGTTTGATTTCTGTGCAGTTCTCTTATTAATTCAATTAAAAAAAGCTCTTAAACAAGATATGACTATAATCAAAAACGAGTTTTAACATAATTATATATATGTAACTATACTATCTATACTAGTAGGTATTATAAAGCTTTGATTTTTATTTGTTTGTTTGTAAAGATTTAACTCAAAAACGAATCAACCGATTTATAAAAATTCTTTATTATTACATACCAAGTAACATAAACTTAATTTTATTTAAAAAAAGTGCTATTATTGCTAACGTAACCATTGGGTTAGGCTAGCAATAGCACTTTTTTAAAATAAAATATCGTTGTTATTTTTTTTATACTTCTAAAGTGGCAAACAAACATACGGCCCACCTGATGGTAAATGGTTACCGTAGCCTATCGACGCCTGCAATACCAGAGGCATCACTTGCGCGTTGCCGACCTTGTAAAAGCCTTCTAACGCCCTTTTTGAAGAACCTTATACTGTAGTCTTGTGGGAAATCCTGGGCAGGGACTTCATTCCACAACCTAAGCGTCCGCGGGAGAAAATTCCTTTGGAACCGTTTGGTGCGGCACCAATTAGGTTGTAAGGTGTGAGACCTACTTTTATGCAAGTGAAGTCGCGGGCAAAAGTTAGTTTTAGGTTAAATTTATTAAAGCAAGTGAACGTAAACATCGAAATAGAAGTTAGGCGGTTTCACGTCTTCAACATTTCCTCGTAGACCACATAAACTGTGCACATGATGTACAAAGCACAAGTTTGGTACACCAGCTGTGGGATATTAGCGCGCAATGGCCGCAGTTTACCCACCGTAATTGATTCCAGCTCACAAATTTTTACAATACTACGCTATAAGGCTTTAACACAGTGTATGTGTGGTGAATAAAAATACGTTCTATATATAATGTTTTATTATAGTGTCCGTTCTTTGTGTCCGCTGTTTGTAAAGTCCTTCTTCGTCTTTTTCCTAGTGCAGCTGTTGTCTTTTAAAAAGAAAGAAAAATGTGTCTGTTTGGATATATTTTTCGTCGAGAGATTGAGTCGCAGCGATCCACCAGCGACCAGACACCGGTTTTTAATTACATATATCTGGCATTCAAAGACTTGACAAATTAATAGGTATATGAAAATCATTTCCATTAGTGACATTTATAAAAGTATATTAAATGCGTTGTATACTACAACAATAGATGTTAGTCGTAGTTTGTTTTGAAATATACAAAGCAGGTCTGTTTTTCTACAGCTCTTAGATAAATATAACAAAATTAACTATTGAATAATAGATTATTAACTACAAATTGCTAAAAGCTTATTCATTTTGTATTAAAACAAATTGATTGCTTATTATGAGTACTTTACGCTTTTTAAAATTAGTATACTATTTTTGACAAAACTTGGTCATGATCCGATAAATTTAAAATTAAGTTATCTCGAAGCTCTAAATTAAAAGTGAGCAGAAGAGTCAACTTATCGACTTATAGCGGGAAAACTTTCAAATCAATTTAACATTAAAAATGAAATCCAATTTAGTCACCAGGAGCAGCTCACTAACAAAATATGTATACACGATATTAAAGACGTTAGCGAGAAAATACAATACATTATAGTCAGTGATATTTTAGTTACAATAACAAAAGGCGAACATAGTTCTATCTCGACACATTAATTTCACCCTTGAGGTACATCCAAAAGAAGGTTCGTAGTAAGGCTTCGACTACATTACTGGAAAGATGGTGACTGTTATTCAAGAAGATAGAGGGCGTCTCCCGCGTGTAATAAACATATTCTAGGAAACTGTTTCGTGAGATAAACGTTACAAGAACGCCTTGGATAAAGAATTTGTCTCGTACATATTCATAGAAGCGTTTAATCGCTATAATCATGATGCTGAGGCTCTCTGCAGACGAATTTGTCGTACATATCATTTTGATAGACTAGAATGCGAAATGGTGTAACAACATTGGATTGAAACAGTCGGTACTGTGTAATATGGCATAATATTATCTAACAGGCATGACTTTGGTGAAAGATTTCAATTTTGTTTGTTTGTAAAGTTTAAACTAGTGATGAAAGGACTCGAGGCTTTAAGGTCTTTAAAAAGAACTCGACTCGGTTATGACGGTTTGCGAGTCGAGCCCTTAAACCCTGAACCCTAACTCTTTTAAGAGCCTTCGACTCACGACTCGAGGTTCAATGTTAAGACTTTCGTTTTAAAAAGACTCCTGTTTTTAAACGACTCAAGTGCAACGAAAAGGTTTGAACCCTTTTGAAAATAACTCAGCTCGTGAGTCGTGCTAGTCACCAGTTGTGAGACTCGTGCGTAATTACGATGATTGTGGGTATATTCTGTTTTATAAAACTACTGGTATTTAATATTGTCTTCTATTTACGCGAATGTTATTCATTGAAATTAAACTACTATATACGGATTTTATCGCGTTGTTTATTTAGCACTGTATTACAAAATTTTGAAAATATTACACTACTACTACTATTGATTATATTTTACTAATTTATAAGCTAATAAAATTATTTAAACTATTAAATCTATTTATTTTTGGTTTACACTTTCCCCGACGTTTCGGTTGCTTTCCAGCAGCCATGATCACGGGGAGACTAAGATGGTAGTTGTCTCAATGTTCCAGTGTAGTTATTTCAAAGTACCCGAACATAATTTAATTATTGGTGTTTCTATTTACGCAGAATGAGCTCAAAGTATCATGAAGTCTAGCTGTGGTTTATTTCTTCTTGGGTTTGACTATTTGAAGTACTGGATCCCAAGCTGGTGGTACATTCCAACCATCTTCTCTATTGAAATTGGGATGTTTTTTGATTTCAATAGCCTCGCGAAGCATCCTTGGTAGGAATCGGTGTTCTTTAGCGAGAATCTGTGGTTTGTCAAATCTCAGGTAGTGGTTGGTCCCCTGTTGTATATGTTCACACACAGCAGACTTCAACGAGCGTTCGTGTTTTACGTCAGCTATGTGTTCTTTTATGCGGGTGCCTATGCTTCTCTTGGTTTGACCAATGTATGAGAGTCCGCAGTCACAATCTATTTTATAGACCCCTGCATCTTGTAAAGGTAATTGGCACTTGACGGATGGTAAAAATTGACTTATCTTCGTTGGCGGCTTGAAGTATGTGTTGATTGAAGCTCGCTTCAAGATGTAGCCAATCTTGTCAGTGACACCCCTTACATAAGGCAGTATAGCAGGCTGGCGCTTGACTGTGGCTGGCTTTTCTCGGGATCTGTGACAGCGGCGCGGCTATTGGAGCTTGTTGTCTTGCAGTACTTGCTTGACATGTTGAAGCTCGGCGTCCAGGTGTTTCTTGTCACAGATCCCGTGGGCTCTCTGAAACAAAGACATTCCCACGGTAGCTAACTGTTTAGGATGGTGGTGAGATTCACCGTTTAAGTACCTATTAGTATGGGTCTTTTTCCTATACACAGTGTGGCTCAAAGTATGATCAGGATTTCTGATGACAAGTACATCTAAGAATGCTAATGAATTATTTGCCTCTAATTCCATAGTAAATTGGATGTTGTTATTAATGGAATTAAGATGTTCTAGGAATACACTAACACTATCTGTTGGTAATATTGTAAAAGTATCATCTACAAACCTCTTATAAATCCTGGGTGTGATGGGGGCAGTCTGTAAAGCTCGAGCCTCGAAGTCCTCCATATATATGTCGGCAACAACAGGCGATACTGGGGAGCCCATTGCCACACCATCGACTTGTATGTAGAATTTATTGTCCCACAATAGATAGCCAGTTGTTAAGCAATGCTTAAGTAGTTCTGCATATTCCCTAGGCATATTGTACTCTATTAGCTTCCTTTTAGTTATTTCAATACAGTCATGTACAGGTATGCAGGTAAATAATGACTGTACATCAAAACTAACCATTGTTTCATTGTTAGTGAGACATAGGTGTTTAATCTCACTCACAAAATGGTATGAATCCTTTACATGTGCTCTCGAGTTGCCTCTGAGTGGTGAGAGTATCTTCGCTACGTGCTGAGCCAGTCTGTAAGTTGGTGTGTTGATCTGACTCACAATAGGACGTAGGGGAGCGCTTTCTTTGTGTATTTTTGGTAACCCATACAGCTTTGGAGGTTTTACGCAAGCTGGTATTAATTGTTTGACGTCTAGATCTAGTCTTTCGGAGTATTTATGTATGATGTCTTTGGTTTTGTTCAATATTTTGTTTGTAGGGTCTGTTTTAACCTGTTTATATGTTGTTTCATCCGAAAGTAAATTTTCAATTTTATGTTTATAATCTGACGTATCCATTATGACCGTAGCGTTTCCTTTATCTATGCCTAGGGAATATGCAGAACTACTTAAGCATTGCTTAACAACTGGCTATCTATTGTGGGACAATAAATTCTACATACAAGTCGATGGTGTGGCAATGGGCTCCCCAGTATCGCCTGTTGTTGCCGACATATATATGGAGGACTTCGAGGCTCGAGCTTTACAGACTGCCCCCATCACACCCAGGATTTATAAGAGGTTTGTAGATGATACTTTTACAATATTACCAACAGATAGTGTTAGTGTATTCCTAGAACATCTTAATTCCATTAATAACAACATCCAATTTACTATGGAATTAGAGGCAAATAATTCATTAGCATTCTTAGAAGTACTTGTCATCAGAAATCCTGATCATACTTTGAGCCACACTGTGTATAGGAAAAAGACCCATACTAATAGGTACTTAAACGGTGAATCTCACCACCATCCTAAACAGTTAGCTACCGTGGGAATGTCTTTGTTTCAGAGAGCCCACGGGATCTGTGACAAGAAACACCTGGACGCCGAGCTTCAACATGTCAAGCAAGTACTGCAAGACAACAAGCTCCAATAGCCGCGCCGCTGTCACAGATCCCGAGAAAAGCCAGCCACAGTCAAGCGCCAGCCTGCTATACTGCCTTATGTAAGGGGTGTCACTGACAAGATTGGCTACATCTTGAAGCGAGCTTCAATCAACACATACTTCAAGCCGCCAACGAAGATAAGTCAATTTTTACCATCCGTCAAGTGCCAATTACCTTTACAAGATGCAGGGGTCTATAAAATAGATTGTGACTGCGGACTCTCATACATTGGTCAAACCAAGAGAAGCATAGGCACCCGCATAAAAGAACACATAGCTGACGTAAAACACGAACGCTCGTTGAAGTCTGCTGTGTGTGAACATATACAACAGGGGACCAACCACTACCTGAGATTTGACAAACCACAGATTCTCGCTAAAGAACACCGATTCCTACCAAGGATGCTTCGCGAGGCTATTGAAATCAAAAAACATCCCAATTTCAATAGAGAAGATGGTTGGAATGTACCACCAGCTTGGGATCCAGTACTTCAAATAGTCAAACCCAAGAAGAAACAAACCACAGCTAGACTTCATGATACTTTGAGCTCATTCTGCGTAAATAGAAACACCAATAATTAAATTATGTTCGGGTACTTTGAAATAACTACACTGGAACATTGAGACAACTACCATCTTAGTCTCCCCGTGACCATGGCTGCTGGAAAGCAACCGAAACGTCGGGGAAAGTGTAATCCAAAAATAAATAGATTTAATAGTTTAAATAATTTTATTAGCTTATAAATTAGTAAAATAAAATCAATAGTAGTAGTAGTGTAATATTTTCAAAATTTTGTAATACAGTGCTAAATAAACAACGCGATAAAATCCGTATATAGTAGTTTAATTACTGGTATTTATTGTTAATATGTAAAAGTGAAGGGCACTTCTTTTATGGTGCCAACTCTTCATGCATTAAGTAAGATAGGATAAAACATTATTACTATTATTATTAAGTACCTATTGATCTGTAATAGATATGTAATGATCATACACTGAAGTTTATCTTATCATGGTCTCATATTAAACGACTCGCTCTGTTAAATGACTCGAGTTCTTTACTTAAAAGACTCGCGACTAAGCCTTGAACCGCTTAGTAATGAACTCGAGTCCTTTTATTGATTCGACTCGTTTCTAATGACTGGAGTTCATTCACATTAGTAACAAACCACAAATCGTATTTTTGGAGTCGAGTCTTTAAAACCGAGGCTAGTCTCTACTATAAAGGTTTAAAAGCCTTGAGTCCTTTCATCACTAGTTTAAACTATTCAGTTATAATAAATATAGTAGTTGTGTATGTGTATAAATACTGGCGATCATACGGCGATGGAATCTAAATTGTTCCTCGTTAAAATCAACCGTTACCTCGAACAAAGTGAAAATTAAAATAGTTTAAATTATGTTAAATTAGTACTTTGTAAAATCAATATACAGTAGGTTAACTTCAATGTGTAACATTTGCGTAAATGTAAGGCAGTATTAAATTATAATTAATTATTATCAACTAGCTTTGGCCTACGGCTTGGTTCTAAGGGAAACCTTTTTTCTGAGTTAAAACACCAATACCTGAAAATCTATGTCGGGCCTATAAACTATCTCAATGCGAAAAAATATGCCCATACATCTCACCTTACTTCGCGATAAAGAAGGATAATTTAATAAACTTTAAGTTCATAATTAGCAAAGTTACCGAAGGCACCTGAGGTAAGTATTCCATCATCGTCAATTATCTTGTGGCTATTAATCGAAACTGAATGTTCCACATGTCAATAGACGATAGATATACTAGACTAAAGGGGAACTAAACAAATAGCTTGGTCAGTCTAGCAGCTAGTTTACCTATGTCAGCTGTAATAATATAATTTAAAACAGAATCGTCCTGTGTTAATACAGAGTTCCACATTACTTGTTAAAGCTAATAATATTCAATACATATCTCAAGTGTAACCTCTTGTGACATCCATTTACTAACCATACTTCCCGGTGATTATTAAAATTAGAACGAGTTCAAGTACGTACTACAATCAAAACTAGCATTTTTAGCCAAGTCAAAAAGCATGAAAAATGGCTTTGAAATACATATCCGTCAGTGCTAGGTACACAATTTCGCGTCTGTTACGTTTTTGACACTGACAGTAGGCATTGAATGACGACCGTTTAGAGTGGCAGTGTGGATTTTAATCCATTTGGAAATTGAAATAACATATGTTTTTAACTTTCATGAATATATTAAGCTGGATGGCTATTCCATTAGGTTGATAGATGTCACCTTTAAAGCATTGCCTTATACTAAACTATTCATTTGTACGTATAGACTCACGACTGTATTCTAAGTCTAAGCTGACATGTATTACTTCCACAACCCTAAAATACATACCTGGCGTATGTTTTTTAGGGTTCCATGTAATAGGGAGCGTATCTAGTACCGTCTACTGGGAACATTTTCAAGGGAGGCCATTCCAAAATAATTTCATCCAAGTACCTCCTAACACTGTTCTACAAGCGAATCAAACTTTGCGATCGCACGTTAACTTTAACGCATACTTACGCATTTGCATATTTAACTACGAGGTAATCATAATTATTGATCAAGTTAAATCACAATAATAAAAACTACAAATTTTAATAACGACTTTAAATATAAAAAAACTTGTTTCTTTTGCTTTTTCTTTCAACTAAAATATTTCTATACCGCAGATGTTACATGTATAGAGACAAATAAAAGTAGCCGCATCCCAAACAGGGCACTATACAATTATACATTATAAACTCGCTATTACCGATTATGTGAATAAGCAGATCCTTTAACCAACTGTATTTGTGCGATTCAAACGGTCAACAGTTTGGTGGAACTTTCTTCGAAATTTATATTAAATGGCTCATAAAATATCAAGCATATTTTTGAAGGAAATAATGCTTTTTTAAAGTGGTTTAGTTTCGAGAAAACAATACTAGAAGATTAATATAATACAATAGGTATCTGACAAATCTAACTTCAGTCACGTTATCGGAAATTTTATTCAGGCTATCAGGGATAAAACTACACAAATAATCCGTAAGTTGCGTTTAATTATTCACAATATATTTGTAACGCATTGAAGTAATTTCACGCAAAATATCACAATAACCTTAATACTTCTAGTATTAATTTTATTATATTTGGTTCGTGTGCTAAACATTGGTTGGTTGTGTGTACCCTGTTTAGTTATTACTGGGAGTGGGTGGATAGCTAAACATTACAATATTTTATGTTATCATTGATTATAATAAATTCATTCATCATCATTGATTCAGACAGGTTCAAGTCAAACGAGGAAAGGATTAAACACCTTAAATCCTTTCCTCATTTGACAGGTCAAATGTCAATGATAATGCATCAGTTTATTATAAAAGATGATAACATAAAATATTGTAATGTTTAGCTATTCACTCAGTCTAGGAATCCAAGGCAGGTCCAGGGACGTGCCTAGAATTCCTAGACTGGCTTATAAACAAAACCAGCAAATTTTGACTGTAATATACTCCCACCTAATCCAAAAATAGAGGCGTACAATTACATTCTGTTTTTAACCCAGACAATGAGCCCGTCGGTTTGTTAGTTTCTCCGCTCATTAATATTTTAGGTGTTTTAAAATAGTGCTGTTAATACGTTTTGATATTTGGCACCGCTTTTGTACTATTTTTACAGCTTTTGACAAAACTACAGTGACACACTTGCAATCCAATCTATTAAATCGAGATTTACCAGCAATGAAATAGAGAGATGATAATCAAACTAGTCTGTAAGAATATTATGTGTAAGATTTGCGTTACTTAGACAATTCTAACAATGTTTCATGACAAGTGAAATTAGGTAGATAACACTGCACAACAGCAAGTCTGATGATTGGGTTATGGTAAATGTGTAACGTAGTTGCTAAGTCGGCCACGTTTTTAGATCGTGGTCGACCAGGAAGGTTAAGGTAGTGGAGTTAAAGTAACACTATAACACTATAGTTCGCAATTACACGTTCTTTAATGAGAGTTTTACAAATTATTGGTAAAACTACGCGAATTATATTTCGAATACAATATGATACAGGGCGTGGTTCTAGTGTAAAGGCTTCGGTACGAACTCTGGCAGGAGTACAGTGGACCACTTAACTTTAGGACGGCGGCGGCCGGCGGAAGATATCTCGATTCAGGGCGTGGCCATGTTTATATTTGCCGCCGCTGGGAAGGGGAAGCCGATGGAGGGGCCCCATGAGCACAGCCGCGGAGACACGACCGATCCGCGTGACACATGACATTAGTCCAACTTTAATGACAATTTCAAATCTGTAACTGAAATTTCTATATCAGATCTAGTTAAAAAATATGACTTTGACTCTCTTTTTGGTATTTTTATAATAAAACAGTATATTTAAAGATTATCTTATTTTATTTAGTCTTTAAATTGAAAAATCTTCTTTTATTTGACTTCCTTGCTGAAGCTGAAGGTAGAGAGCTGTTCTGAATGCTCCAACAATAGTCAGCCATCAAGTGTGACTTCCAGTAGCCTTGATTGACGATGCCATATTAAATTATATTAAGAAAACTTAAAATTGTTCTAATTATTGCTGATAACTAGATTAACACTGTAACATAGCGAATTGTTAGTGGAAGCTACAGCTCGTAAACAAGATAAAAGAAATGAGTATTGAGGTATAATATGTAGAATCAGCGACTTCGAATTCATATACATCATGTGATAAAAGTCATTCATCAGACAAAACTTGCAATTTCGCTGTGCAGTGTAATGGATGCAGTTTATTTTGATATCAATTGCAAACCACTGTTAAGCAAGTTATCATAGTCTCTGAAGAAAGCAAGCATTGGAACTGGTGATATTCTCAAAACGCGCGTACCGAATATCGAATTTGATATGAAGACAGAGTCAGGCCAGAGAAGCAGGCATTAAAACAATAATTAAAATATTTTTATCCCGGTATATTTCTGTGGTATCCGCTTTTTGCGACATTGAGCCACGCTAATGAGATGCAGCGTCTATTTCAGAATTAAAAACTCAATAATTCAATCAGTCTGCTAACCAACTCGCTCGAGTGCAGAGTCTGGTAATTTTAACGTACCTCAAAATCAATACGAGCATTTAATAGCATAGAGTCTGAGCTTTTATGTCATGCCTTTTTATTTTGTAGCAGCAGTATGCAGCTGGTTTTAGTACAAATACAATGCAAAGGTTTGAGCCTGGCAGGATTTGTTATAATAAAAACACACACATATTTTCCTTTGCATCCTCGCTGTCGGATAGGTGATATCTTTGTGCACTGAAACATAATATTTGTCTCTGGCATATTTATATTGCAACTTTGACCCGTGGATACGGTTTTATATTCGTATGAATATCGTATTATTTTCTGAACAAAGAATTTGTTTGATTTGGATATATAGAATACAGTTTTATAGAACAGTGACTTCAATATTTGTAAAGAATTTTGATTTCAAACTATAAGCAGTTGAGAATAGGTTGAAGTACTATTAAGGTTGAATGGCTATAACTATGATAAAATTATGCTAATACGCACTGATAAATTGAATTTAAGCCGAGCTGTAACTGTTAGGCTCCAGGACTTTAAATTAGAATAATAGTTTAATGTATAATGTATAGACTAACCTAAAGGATTTTTGATAAGCTAATAAGTAGGCTATAAAGTATTTGGTAAATATTTAAACTGATTGATTATTCTTTATTCAATATTCCAGTAAAATTAATGCCGGAGGTTAAAGTGTCGAGTGCTGACTCGATAATATACTATTAATGTATACAAAACTATTAAATCTAATTTTACCCTTGTGCCCATAACGATGTTATGATTGCAGTAGTCACGCTATAGTTATATAATGGGACTATTTTTATCAAGCATTATGAAAAGATAGTGTAGGAATAATTTACGTAGCTACTTATATTAAACATCAAAGATATAAACTTCAACAATTTCACGTTGATATGACTGATTAAACAAGAGAATTATAAATCTTACCCTATAACAAATAAAAATAAGTTCTCACGCATCACAAAGAAAACCATATTGTACACATTGCAATAAGAATCCCAAAGTACGGATTCTCTGTTACCAGCACGTAAAACTCGAGGGACAACACAAATAAATTTTGATAAGGCAGCGAGGCTAGAGAGGGCAAGATCCGTTTTATCTTCATACTTAAATGAATTAATGTAAGTTTTTGGATAATTAAGTCAAATGATTCAAGTCCTCCTAGTTATATTGCGAACAAGAATCGTTTACCCAAGACTTACATTCAATAAATATGTTCCTCGTATTACCAGTCATAATGTAATTGTAATTCACAAAAGAAATTAAGTGTTCGACCAGGTTACATCGGCCGTGGTCACAAGCTGATTGTTGCAATAGTCATGATAGCGTTCATTTTCGTTATGACTTAGGTAATAATGCTGTATAAGTACCTACTTTGCTTGATTTCTGTTCGTTGTTTAATATTAGAGTCTTCGTCACTAAAAACAAATAGAAAAGATGGTAATATTCTATTAATTTTCAAAATTCATAATGTTTAATAAAAATTATATTCTAGAAACTTCATGCTTTTAAAACAAAAACGAAGAACAAAGCCATTTAAGCGTTGAACATTAAAATTCACGAGCATAAACTATTTAATTTAAAACGAAGGAAGTTTTGAATTTCTTGCGGTGCGGCGGCTGGCGAAACTGTTTGATTATATTAATATTTTATACTAGAACTATCCAGCCATAGCTCAATAACTATCTTAAAACTAATTTATATTATAATTAAAGATACCCTTAATTTTTTAAAGGAATTTCGCTAGCCCAGTAATTAACCATTAAGATAGCAATAATGCGAAAAATATTAAGTAGTATATTTTATGTAGAGCGTCTTTTTTATAGGATTCCGAATGATTGCACAGCATTTACAATTAGATGTACCAATGTTGTGTAAAAATAAATTGAAACTTTAAAATTAATAATAAACATTTGGAAAATGTTTTGAAATTAACACGCACTTTAACATTTAATAAAATTAGCATAACAAACATAAAAATATACACAATATATAGAAATGTTTTATTATGAACGAAAACATTAATTAAATTACATATTACAGTAAGAAATAAACTTACAGACATTATTTTTATATCAAACGGCAAGTGCTCGCCAAAGCCTCTCTACAAACATTATTACTCTAAATATACATGCTTTTGTTTAAAACGTAAAACAGAAGCATATATGAAACAAAATGTTGATTTACTTATATATTTACTTGTATATTGGATTAACCCATACTTTCTGTCAACTGAAGACGTAGACAACCGTTATATCGTATACAATGTATCTCTATAGGTTAGCAGTTACTACACTATCATGTGGTATTAGATTATATTAGAGATTATAATTATGTTTTAGATTATAATTTTTGCCTATGTCCTTAGTGGGATTGTAATATTATAATAGTTTTACCGGTGGTAGGTCTCTTATCCGCCGTCTAGGTGGCTCAGTGCCACATATTTTACCACCAAGCAGTAGTGTGCATATTTGTTCACTGTTATGTTTCGGTTTGAAGCGTACTGTAGCTAGTGAAATTTCTGTGCATATGAGACTTAGGAACAAATGTCTCGGAGTCGGCAACGCGCGTGTGATGCCTCTGGTGTTACAAGCGTTCATAGGCTGCGGTAAGCTAGCTTGCCGATTTCATAGCAAAAAAATAAAATAAAAGTAGTAGATGGATTTTACCCATATGTTGCCAGCTATAATTTTATGTCTCACGGAATAGGAGACGATATATTGACGTGTTTCCGTCTACCGGGCACATCTCTATACTGCGTGCTGCGTTTCTTAAGAGAAATACTCAATAACAATTTCTCCGCCTCAGAAATCTAACCCGAGACCTCAAGCACAGCATGTTACCACGGTATTATTATGTTATGCTTAAAAGGTTAGGCAGTCATCTTTGATAGCTATATTTCCTCAGACATGTCAAAGTTCGAAGTAAAGCCTGTTGTCATTTGTTGCTTATAATTTAATAGTTCGTAATACCGAGCTTTGTTTTCAGGATATATCCAAAAATAAAAGAAACGAAACAATTTGTTTCTTCTATAAAAAGACAACTCCCAAACTAGGAACTTCTCCTGTGTCGCGATCTAGTAATTAAGGCGTGATAGTCTAACAAACATACAAACAAACGAACTCACATTCGCATTTATAATATAGTTAGGATTTATAATGTATTTTAACCTTATTTAACTTAATGTGTGTGACAAGTGACAGCTTGACAGACACTTTGCTAAGTTGTCACTATATATTTGCACGCAATATTTACACAAGATGTGTTCAACATTTTTGCTGGCTGATATTTGAAATACAGTGCATTAAAAGAATAATACAGTATAATTTGTTCATATAAAATTTTACTGTAGACATTACGAAGATTTTCATATCGATAGTGCGAAAATAGACCGCAGGCGATATTAATACGCAGTTTTATCCCCCATAAGCTTACGGTAATGTCAGCCTAAAGATCCCAAATGTTTCTCTGATCGTCGTAAAGGCATCTCCGCCAATCAGAAAACAATTTCCTTCCGCGCTTCTGGCGTACGGGTGTAAAAAGCGCCAGATTGTATGTGAATTGACGCGAACAAATGGATTTCACTATATACGACATTTAACATCTTGGATCTTATATAAGATGTACATATATGTGTAACTTGGCGTAGATGTGGTTCTAAAACATGAAAATGTACCAGTCATTGCATTAAATTTAAAATAATAGAATAACTGAATTGAAATGGAAATATATTTTGTATGATAAGCTCATTGTAGCACAAGGATTATTCCACAGAGCACGGTGTACATAAGCTTTCTACCAGAGACCTACAAATTCTATATAATCCAAAGGTATTAGTGACAACTACATAGGCGATACTAATACGACACTTATAACGTAGTCATACTAATGGCACTGTCTACGCTCGGCGCGCCGTCCGTCACTCTGCATAAATATAATTATACCATTCGTCACTGGCAGAAGCGCAGCGCGCAGAATAATGTGCTCTATGGATTATCTATATAGCTACATGTTTATTTTTCAGTTCCAAAACATTATAACAATATGAAATATGTGCGTAATACACGTGCTCTACGAATGTAGGGCAGCTACAATGGGTGGCTGAGTCTAATTTTTTTATTACTTAACTTAAATAGTTACATTACCAAAACTCCAAAAAGAGTAGGTAGATTTTAAAAATTCTACTTGCGGTGGATATTTGGTTGCAAGGCTAATTTGTTGTCATACATACATACATATATATATTCACGGCTGTTTCCCAGAGGGGTCGGCAGAGACTACGGATTTCCATTTGCTACGATCCTGACACACTTCTCTGGCTTTATTCGCTTTCATCACATTCCTCATACACAATCAATCAATCAATTAGCCCACCGCAGTCCACTGCTGGATATAGGCCTCTCCCATTTTACGCCACAATATTGGGTCTTCCGCCTTCCGCATCCAGTTTGACCCAGCTACCTTTTTCAGGTCATCGGTCCACCTGGCCGGGGGGCGTCCTACCTTACGTTTATCAAGTCGCGGTCTCCACTCTAGGACTCGCTTGCTCCAACGGCTAACGGTCCTTCTACAGATATGGCCAGCCCATTGCCCCTTCAGCTTGCTTATTCTGCAAGCTATGTCGGTAACTTTGGTTCTTTGACGGATAACCTCATTTTTAAGTTTATCCCCCAAAGTAACTCCTAGCATAGCTCGCTCCATATCCCGCTGGGTGACTTTAAATTTTTGGACTAGCCCTACCGTGTGTGTCCACGTTTCGGCACCGTAGGCCATAACAGGTAGGACGCACTGGTCAAAGACTTTGGTCTTCAGGCATTGCGGTAAAGGCGATGAGAAAACCTGACGAAGCTTACGAAACGCTGCCCACTTCAACTGGATTCTCCTGTCGATTTCTTTCTCGAAGTTGTTCCTACCAAGTCGAATCACTTGTCCAAGGTAGACATACTCTTGAACAACTTCGAGCATCGACCCATCGACGTAAATCGGCCTCGGCATAGCGTGTCTATTAAACATGATCTTGGTTTTATCCAAGTTCATGCCGAGACCAAGCCGTCCCAATCCAATTCCTCATACATGCTCGCCGGTTTAAGGTGCTCTTAAAATGGCCTTTTTCCAGAACGTCTCCGATCTGATCGAGAAATGTTCGCCTAGGTCTTCCCCTTGTGACTGTTCTATTCACACTATACACTTTTCTATTCTCGTCACTATATCCAATTTCATGCCACATATCTCTCTGATCACACAATTATAGAATATATCTTCTCCCTAGTCTTTATTATTCCCAAGTCACCTGGGTCGGCTTTTCTAGTCTAACCGGATTTGACTGGATATCAATTTTTACACGGAGCGGCTGCCACCTGACCTCCGCAACCCGAAGGCTAACGATACCCTAAGGCTAGACCAGTGTCAGGATATTATAGGGCACTGACTTCCCAATAACGAGTGCCATAGATGTTCATGGCAACCGGGAGCGACGGCTTAACGTGCTCACCAGGGCACGGAGCAGGCGATAATTGTCAATCAATACGCACATAATTTCGAAAAGTCATATAACTTCCGAAAGTCAGAGGTGCGCGACGTGGTTCGAACCCGAGACCCTCTGCATTGCAGTTTGTTGGTCTCCCCACTGAGCTATCGCTGCAATTATAGAATATACATATATATAAATAATATATATATACAATATCTTTAAAATGTATTGTCAACTGACAGAATAAGGATGCACCATACAAACTATGACGTAACCGCTATTTAAACACAACTGTCCGATGAAGATAGCAAAATACACTACAAACCCAGAATATTACTATATAAATTTAAAATATCAATCCCTTATTATACAACCAATTTTGATACTGTTTGCACAAAAGGATTATTTTTGATTGCTATTTGCTTTTATTTGTAAAATAATGTACAAAATGGAACACAGGCAACTACCCTACCTAGTAATAAAACATAAGTGTTAGAATATTTTTCTCGATTAAACTTAGAAATTGAACAAGTTTCTAGTATTACAGCGTGAATAAAAACGCCTGGAAAGACCTTAACCTCTTATTTTTTATTTCAAATTAATTGAAATCCGCTGAACAGAAAGGTATAGCTGCTCGTAACAAGATGTAAAGACTGCCGAGGTTGCCTATTTCGACGCTTTTACTGCTCCTGGTGGGTTGATTAAATTATAGAATGGAACTTCAACATTTCCTTACTATCATAGTAATTAGATAAAAGAAAAGGCTAAGTATTTATTGTAGCATATAAGTCTTTGGTTTTTAGTTTTGTCATCCCGGTAAATATTTCCATAGCGTTTACGTTTTATTATAATAAAAAAATCGAACTAGAATGTAACTTGCAGTCATATTTTAATAAGCTGGTGAATCAACAAGATCACCCGTTTCTTGGTATGTCATACATAAAAGTATCTTTACACTTGGGACCTGAGCTTGCAACAAACATCTTCGGGCGCGTAAATATTTGTTTCGTGTGGAAATATAAACTCGACGTTATAACTTCACGAGATTTCAAATAAACGTTTACTTGGATGTACTCGTCTAAAATAGAAAGTTTTGCTGCGGCCATAATTATTAGCATATCTTGCATACTAGTGACGTTTTCATTAATGAATAGTACTGAAAAGTAGTTTGTTTTATAAAACAATATTAATTTTATTTCTTAATTCGCATGATTGTCTTGCTGGTCCCATAAGTTAGCGCTTACACTTACAGTTCATCATAAGGCCCCGGGAATGACTAGGTTCCTTGATACTATTAGAAAATGTTTAGTGCTAGCACGGACTCTAGCGTTGATAGTGTGCTTGGTAGAAAGGCAAACGCCCTGGCTCTTATTGTATAGAACCTTAAGTAATAATACACCTATGCTCACCTCTACGGGAGTGTTGTGATATCAATATATGTATATAATACTCTTAGCTTGCAATGCAGAGATAAAATCTATTAAGAAAATTGCACAACTTATAAAAAATAATACGACTACAACTGTCTATACTTTACCATTTAAAAACGATAATCTGTAGTATTACATTCATAAAATTCTAATATTTTCAACTCGGCTGTTACGTACGTATTCGATTATTATCCGAATACAATTATACTTATTACTCATTCATGTGAATAAAAGTAGCATTAAACTGTGATAGTAGTATGTCGTAATGTATGTACAGACTTACATTATAGCTAAAGCTGAATAACAGGTTTTACTTGACTGCTGTGAATCGATATCCGCAGTAACCCATTATCTTTCAGTATACCAATCGTAGATATCAAATGTATTTCGCATAGTATGTAACGATCCCTTAGGTATTGTTATACATTCTATCGTAACAAACCGTACATTTTCAATCGTTCTCGATTCTCGTAACATCATATATTCGTGACGTAACGACAGATTGAGAAATACGATCTCACTCGCCTTCAATCCGTTAGCGGCTTTACCTCATTCGATTATGGAAAAAAGGTTTAAACAATGTGTTATCTCACCGAGAAATGTATTTGCTGTAACATGTATGAAGATTAAGCCAGGTCCCTAGAGCATTTGTTGGAACAAAAGTGGAACGCCACGAGATGGGATGACTTTTTTTACATGTTAAATGGAGCGCATGCTGAAATTGTTACATTGTGTGAAGTCGTGACCCCTTGTTGTGGCGATCGGATATTTATGCCAATGTTTTCAATAAAGTGACCAGTCACCATTGAAATGCTACAACTTTAATTTCGTATTTCGCTAGAAATAAAATTCACTTTATCAACATCAACTTTTGTTATATATACTGTAAGTATTTTCTTGGTTGAACATCTTACATAGGTTTAGGTCTGCTTTCTGCAGGTGGACTACGGATTTCCATTTGCTACGATCCTAGTATATCTCTCCTACTACTATCATGTTAGCTTGCTTAAGGTACTTTTAATCTAGTTTAATTATTTCATAGAAACGCAATATATAACTTTGAAACAGAACAATACAACTAAGACATTACGTATCGCTAAACCGCAAAGAAAAAGATAATCCGAGCTTACAATGTTAAGCGGTGGTTAGCAATGGGCGGGGCGCGGCGGGTAGAACAAATACTGAATATACAATACCTATATTTTATCTTTAATCCTACAAAACATCATCCAATAGATAATGTTTTTGTTGGACATATGACTTTGAATTCTTTTTGTTACATTTAGCTTTAGTTAAGAATATTGTGAACATTTTTGATGGAAAATGTATTCAAAAACGCGTGCAAGTCATTTGTATGCATCGCCATTAGCTACGCCTCTAACTAGCCTATTCAGCTTTGGTAATATGTCCGCTGGTAGAATTTAATATTCACCACAAATTGAAGATTTATCGGTCATCCATTTATTAAATCTATCATGAGCGTTGTGTCACTGTCAAATAGAAGGAAAAGTGATCTCCACTGCTGCACAAAAGCCTTCCCAACAAACGATTAAGACTTTGGGACAATTGTTGTCGTAGGAATTACGGTTGACAGCTAAATTGGTGACCACAGTGCTAAACTTTTCACAATTATGGTTCTTGCTCCTTATAGATCACCGAAGTTTAAATTGGTATAATTTGAATTGATTATTCCGCCATTTATCGGTCGTCTGTCGTCAGCCTCCGCGACTGAGTTTGATGTTTTAGAACCATAATTGTTTTGAGATTCTCTTGAATGTTTTTACTATATATACTTGTAATAAAATTATAAGTATAGATAATAAAATAATTATATTTAAGCAGCCTCGTTGGCGTAGTGGTTAGTATAACCGACTGCCACGCCTGAGGTCTCGGGTTCGATTCCCGTTTTTCTTGGTCTGGGTGTATCTATGTATAATATGTATGTATTTACAAAGAAAGTATATATGTATATTTATCCATTGTCTAGTACCCATAGTACAAGCTCTGCTTAGTTTGGGCTAGATGGTGTTGTGTATGTGATATAATTTTATTTATTTAATTGTCACTGTCTGTACATATAAGACATTAAGAAAAATAATTGACAGAGGTCTTTGTAGTAACTATAGAAGACAAAACAATGATTTTTGGTAAATTGTCTGTCTCTCTGTCTGTATGTTTAAAAGCTTATTACGCAAAAACGACTGCATGAAATTGAATTCGGCTTACATTTATATTGCTGGAGCACAGACAGGAGGACTATAAATAGTTAGGTGAGTTTTATGTGTTAATCAGCTTCTTATATGCAAATTAAATATATATATATATATAGGTACCAAAATATTTTTCGGGTAATTCATATTTTTTGTTATCGGAAATAATTGGTCGCGCTAAAGTATTGATATCTAGTACTAACATGAATGCTGTGGTATTAAGGCGAATTTAGGATGTTACGCATACATATCGTCAATATTTTATTTAACAGATATTTTTATTTTTAAATCATGGCGCATATTCGCATTTATGGGGACCGTTGGCGGCAGTAAAATTCAGTCGGAATATCATATTGAAGCTTTACATGCAATATCCGAAAGGTCACATGTGTTCGATTTCATTGATTTATTATCTGTCCAACAGTTTTATGTTTCCGCTTTTCCGTATCTAAAGCAGGATAAATACAAGGACCAAAACTGTAAAACTTATTTTAGCGACGGCTTATGAAAGTAATGTTTATTTAGATCGACTCCGGTAAAGGAGAATATAAATTTCTTACTTATACAGCGTGTTACATTAAAGTGAAGTCATATTTCAGGTTCGAATAGCGGGCGGCCCATGAATAAGATATATTCTAAAGGATTTTCTTAGAAAGGTCAGGTTAGGTTTTTCTTCAGGTAAGGTCTTTCTTAGAAAAAGCCTTTTGATAACCGTTTATTTAGTTTCGAGCCAACCAGTTTTATCGTTATCGTAGATATATTTGCACAAAATACCTACAGGGCTTTTCTGTCAATTACTAACTACAGGTAGTACCTGTGACTTCTAAGCCTCGACAATGTTGCCGTATTAACCAGATTGTCAGAAAATGTTTGCGTAAAATACAAAATAATTAAATGGACGTGATAGATTACAGTACTGTGTTTTATATATATATATATAATATATATTTTTTATATGATAGAACCAATAAAAATATTAAGACAGTTGCTTCGGATACTTATTTATAATATTCTTGTTGCAACCCTAACATATATAATTATGATCAAACCCGTTTGCTTGTTGTATAATGTATATATATTTTTTTTGATTTTCTTTTTATCTGTCACCTATGTCTACGGGTCATGAACGCTTGACTATTATGTAGGAACAAAGATTATTCGAACGTTAATGCGGATAGCCACAAGTCCATGGAAATCATATTGTATGAACGTGTTTAATTCTATATTAGTTTGAACCGTATAAACAATTTCGACGGATACATCGGGTTTTTTAAATTATGTCATATCTATACCAACAACTCTACAAACCGTACTATGAAACTTTCTTTTTCTCCAAGACCCGAATCAATCAACAAATTCCGGACGCCTTCAATGCCCGCAGTATTTTTCTCCAATCTTGATTGGACCCAAAAAAGAATGGGCTGTACGCCACAAAACAAGGTTTTGGGCTACAAAACAAATTGAAATCTGCTTTCGGATGCTGTTTTCCAAAGAATTTTTGCCTTTTTATCGTGGACTGAATGTAACTGGGGCTTTGGTCGACTGTGAAACAATTTAGTCGAAAACTTCTTTTTCTATGGATAATTTGGAGTTGCGAATTGTTAATTATATTGGTTGTATTGTGTAGACTGTTCCAAATTCAGGCTAACTTTAAATTCGACTAACATTAAAAGTTTATTCCGACAAAACCTTTTTACCTAAAGCTAAAAGCTCAAGTATCTGAGTAATTAACGGTATGGGTATATACCGCTAAATTAATATAACCGCTAAAATAAATAACGGAACCTAACGTAAATATTTAAGATATTGAAATTAAGATTTCTTTATAGATGGCATCAAATAGAGAATTACATCTGACTCTAGTTTATATAATCTTTAATTTTCTTTTAAGAATAACTCTCGCTTGGCATAGCGGGCTGACTTGACAAATATAGAAAGAATAGAATTGATGAACACATAACCAGCAATAGCTATAACTAGATCACATATTTTTTAAATTATTGATGTTAATATATTAGCCAGCAACCCACCTGAATATATGTAGTATGCGCCACTGACGTCTATGAGTAACATTGAAGTGTTGCAAAGGAAACACAACCTAGCTACTGGCTATCGGAAAGAAACGGAGAGCAAATCCATTTATTCTATTCTCCAGTTGAAACACAAATCTACTTGGCGACTGAAATTCGGTTACTCACCTGGGGCTCATGAGAAAACGTAATTAATATAACTGAGAGAGAGAGACAAAGAGAGTGATATACATATAGTGCGAACGTTACGAAGTGTGCGGGTTCGATAACTCAAAAAGCCCGTGTCACATGTCCGAGTCTGATGTTTTACAACCGGGTAGATTACAAAAAGGCTTTGATTGTAAAAATTTTTAGGTCGCAACGTATTCATTTGTCGTTTTTTCTACAACCAATTTTGTGATTCCTATACATAATACAATGGTTATTTTGAAGTATATTTTTTTATTTATACAAATTATGTTAATATTTAGGGCACTTAATGTTCTCGATCTGTTTTCACTAATGATATGATAGTTATTGTTTTTAATATTAAGCTATTGATTCACACCGGCACACCGACAGCTATACAAAATGCCTTTTAATTATGTTTGGCATTCCAAGACTTGATAGATTAAAATAAACCTCATTTAGCCTAAAGTCAACCAACTTTACATATAAAATACAACAGAACTCGGATTATCCACATTAAAAAAATTGTGAAATAGTTCGTATGTACGAAAAAAATTGTGCCAATTTCCTCGTCCAAATCCTTTCAACAGCTTACGTGTGCGTGAGTACCAAATATCCAGACATCTGAATATCTAAAGATCTTCATAAACTTTCACGTTTGTTATATTAGTGTACAACATTACTAACATATATACCCCTGACTTTCGGAAGTTATATGACTTTTCGAAATGATGTGCGTATTGATTGACAATTATCGCCTGCTCCGTACCACGGAGAGCACGTTAAGCCATCGGTCCCGGCTGCCATGAATGTCTATGGCAGTCGTTATAGGAAAGTCAGTGCCCTCTAATATTCTGACACTGGTCTAGCCTTAGGGTATCGTTAGCCTTCGGGTTGCGGAGGTCAGATGGCAGTCGCTCCGTGTAAAAGCTGATACCCAGTAAAATCCGGTTAGACTAGAAAGCCGACCCCAAGTGACTTGGGAATAATAAAGGCTAGGGAGAAGAAGAAAAGTATACTTACATATATAGCATACATACAAAATCATTTCAAATTTGTTTTGTATTGGCTCAAAAGTTATGTTAGGTAAAGTTATTATAAGCAAGTGTATGTACTATTATTTAGTATATGTACTGTATGCTTTCTCAGGTATACTGGTGTGATTCTATGTCATAGGTATAAATTTAGCATTCACACATTTTATGCTCGTAAATATTATCGATAACGATTCATACTGAAATCTTCTTGACATTTACTGTAATATAATCAGTTTAACAAGCGTATTTTTCAGTATATAACTATAAAGTTATTTACTATCTTTAAAGATATCTATAAATATTAATACGTGAAGTAAAAACTTTGTACCCCTTTTTACGAAAATTGCGCGGACGGAGGAGTATGAAATTTGGCACGGTTAAAGTTTATGTGGAGAAGGAGTGGCGAATCGTAATATTTTTATTAAGTATGCATTAGAAATACATAAAAACAAAATGAGAATACACGCATGCATGCATCCATGCATTTGATACACACAGTCGAAACGCGTTCGTAGTATTGCGGCATTGTTCGTCTGATGTCGTACAATTCTTCGTAACTATGGTTACATAGGTATACCTTATTTATATGTAATAAAGAAAAAAGAAAACAAAGTAGCAAGCTTAGGAATATCGTCAATGAAAGAGTATAATTAAGTAAATAATAATTTGTTTGAAATAGATAGGTAATTAACCTTGTTGAAATCTAAATGAAATGTGATTTTTATAGATAATAAAACCTTAATAACGGTCAATCTTAAAATTTAAATCAATTATGGTCGAATTTTGACCACATGACGACCGCTAGTTTATATAAATCTTTATAGATTTAACAAAAGAAAATTTATATTGTTAAACAATAATTACATAATAAACATATATGTATAGACTGCCTCAGCGGTTCCGTCTGCATTTGCGATTATATTTGCGTGCCATCATAAGTACCCAAATTGGGCAAGGTGTTATGGGGTTTTCCCTTGGTTAGTCAGTAATAGGCACGCTCCTATTTAAGACATAAAACGTAGTAATAAATGTAGGTGTCTTGCGGCCATATTTATCCGACTATGTTTTTTGCCTATCCTTTGGTACCTCAGGATGCACAAGCATGAGTCTATAGATCTACGTATGTAGGTATATAAAGATAATTTAGTGTTTTACTCAATGGTTAATCGATTTACGTATGTATGTGATACGTTAATCAATGCACATATGTAATACTCTTTGATAAAAACCTAAATACTGCTATGAATTTTAATAAGATAAATATTTAATAGTTGGATTGAACTTAGGCAGAACATAATGTACTAAAATAATATACTAAATTCAAAAGAAAGTGAAATCAAGTGGTATTATAGTGTAATAGACATCGCTACAAAAATGTGTTTTTCGTAATAAAAACTAAAACCGCTGACCTAAGCCATTTTCCTTTGTCGACCCTAACAAGTGGCTCACAGTAAGGAAGCAACTGATCCACTTTGTTTTCCTTTCATTTCCTGAACGGACCTTTGCCATTTTTTTGTTTACTTTAAAAGCATTTTATAAAATATAAAGCAGCGGGCATTCATTTAAATGTATATGTTGCAGAGTTTCTAAAAGCTACGGTATTATGATTCTTAAGTGATATTATAATAAGCACGAGATTTACAAAATCTCGTGCTTATTAGCCGTGATCATTTCATACAATATCACGAAGTCGATTTCAGTTACATCTTCTTCAGGTACTAATTACAATTTAACTGAAATCGGATGACGAATAAAATAGAGACGATACGTGTATTATTTGCAATCTTAATGTCACTAGTGAAATCAACTAAAATTATATTTGTTTCTGAAAGGCTAATCAACGATGTGTTAAAATCAAACTCATGTCAAATGATTTGTCAGTTAGACTTTTCTTAAATTGTCAACCAATCACAGCAGATGACGTGTGTTTGACCGTCTATTAATTAACTTTTATATTA
Source organism: Catocala nupta (assembly GCA_963675205.1). Taxonomy (NCBI): domain Eukaryota; kingdom Metazoa; phylum Arthropoda; class Insecta; order Lepidoptera; family Erebidae; genus Catocala; species Catocala nupta. The sequence goes on along the minus strand of OY776084.1, from coordinate 18,106,820 downwards.
GTCTGTCTTTTACATACATGGGGAAGGAAGTAGAAGAACATTATAGCAAGATTATTTTGAATACCAACATATTCATAGTTATTATTGCTGTAATATTATAATTGTTGTGGATCTCACATTATTAGTACTGAATAATAATAATAAGCCGTTCAATCTAAATAGTTCTACCTAGTATAGTAGTGCAGTCAAAAAAGTCCATATGTATAATCTTGCAACCGAGTACACGTTTCAACTATCTTGAAGTGAATGGGTAGGTAAACTCTTAGTATAAGTTCGGTTACTTCGTGCTTGGGAGGACACGTGAAACTGTCAGTCTAGATAAATGACAAATAAAATCCTTTAGTCTAGCTTAGCCTGTGTGGCTTGACACAACGCCAATTACCACAATAGAAGATAAAAATATTGGAAAGACACAAAATCATTTATCCATATTCAAACGTAAAAATTTTAGGCTATATTTTTAAATAGGTTTTCGCACCGCATATGTTTGAATTAATCAAGAGTAGTTCATGAATATAAAGCACGTAATTATACTGAAAATGCTGAATGAAGTACTCTCAAATATATGATAACGATAATTTTAATGGCAAGACCACAAACGGCTCATGAACATCGCTTGACATAAAAGCGACTTAACCGATAAAGTTAACAGTTAGTCTGTTATTTGGTAGAAAGTTCCAAACTAGTACTGAATCTATTTGATAGCTTCAGACATCACTAATTGGCTGTAGTTCTGCCATTAACCATGCTGTATTCGTTATTCGAAAGTTGCATTCAATGTTTTTTTATTTTCAACTTAATTTCGTGAGCTCCAAAAAGAATATAATTGCCGGCCGTGTAAGGATGCCGCCATATTGGTGGATCATAACGTTCTATAATTAATACTAGTGATCTCACAGTGGTCGAAATTCGAGTGTAATTTATATTTTTTATAAATTTTATATCTTTGTGTTTCTTCTCCATATAAATTGAATCATGCCAAATCTCACACTCCTCATAACAGTTTTCTCTTCGCGTATTAACATAAAGATAGAAGAATATTACAATACGATTTGCATTGATATATGTTAATGTTTATCAATCGTACTGCGTAAGGTACGCCAGTAACAAAGCTCGAACATTTATAGCCAGTACCTTGCATATGCTTTGGAGAAACCAATCATCAAAATAAATTTATGTCGTGTTAGTATTTTAATGTACCGGGCCATATATCACAGTAGCATATTTTGAAAACTGTTAGAATTTTGACCGACCGATAAACTAATGTTGATTTTTTGTTTGTTTGTTAGGGTTTGACTCAACTACTACTACTACTCATTCCTTTTTAAAGTTCTTTCACCATTAGAAATACGACTATCATCGAGTAACATAGGCTATATTTTATTTAAAAATAAAAAGTACCTTTACTAACTAACCTAACCCATCCTAGCCTACTTTTGCCCGAGCGAAGCCGCGAGCAAAAGCTAGTCGTAAATAAATTTATATATATGCCTTATAATTTCCTGAGATAACTAGTTCATTTAACTGCTTTCGTGTTGTACTTTACTCCATACTATATTTAAATGCTCGCATGTCTAATCGTCTAAACAAATCTATCGATAATTATTGAATACCAATTAACCAGTTTGCAGTCCACTAGTTATTAGAACGCTAATCATTGCATCCACCATTAATTAATAGTTTACTCTGACTATTAATTTGGAATCTCGCACACGTGCACGCGTCCTTAACCGGTATAATTACTTTGGGAAATGTGGTTGTTCGCTTATTTTTCTGTTTTAATTCGTGGCGATGTAAAAGTTCGTGTTCCATAACACTCCTACAATTATTTTTCAACAGGTTTTTGTGTGTATAATGTGTGCATATTATATGTATTTATTACACTAATGATCATGTGAACAGCGTGATGTGTGCGATAGCTATCGCTATTGAACTTTAGAAAAGCTTTTACAACAGTCTCCTACTAGGCTCAGTAAGAGACCGCTGGACTGCAACGCAGAGGTCTCGAGTTCGATCCCAAGGCATCTCTGATTTTACCAAGTTATGCGCACATAATTTGGAAAATCGAGATTTGGATAAAGCGAGCAATAATTAACTATTTAATACGCATATTTAATCGTTAATTGTCGCTCGCTTTAACGGTAAAGGAAAAACATCGCGTGGAAAAATGCATGCCCGAGAGTTCTCCATAATGTTCTCGAAGATTTGTGAAGCCTGCCAACCCGCCCTGGGCCAGCGTGGTGGACTATGGCCTTACTCTTCTTACAATGAGAAGAGGCCCGTGTCCAGCAGTGTGGCAGTTTAATACAGGGTTGATATTGTTATATAAAGTTAATAATCATTGTAGAAGCTATTATAGCTTATGGTCGAAGCTTCTCTGTCTCGTCGTAAATTCATGGAAATGCATACAAGCTATATATAAAAAGTATATTTTAGTATATTGTTACAAGACAGTGTGTGACAGTCTAACTGTGTAACAAGTTTTACTTTATTCGGTTCAATGGTTTACGAGTAATTGAGTAAGAAACGTATTCACAAACTTTTACATTTATAATATTAGTAGATGTATCACAGAGCTCTACATTTTCGAGCAAACGTTAAAATTTACAGCGTGTGTAACCTCGGTTATCGCATTTTCTGTGGCGTTGATGAGGTCATACTACGTGCAACTACATTGGCTTTCGAATACCGTAGTAAATGTAACATAGTTTCTTTTACCAATTTTTGTGTTATCATGCCTTTTTGTGTTCTGTGATTGTTTGATTTTAATCTGTCAATACTGACAGACATCATTAAAAACCTATTGTGTCTGGCCACCGGTGTGCCGCTGCGTCTGAATAGTTAAAGGCTTTAATGGGTCGTTTGATGGCTGTAGGTTCTGAATGTTTACTGTGTTTTTTTAATTGTTCTGTGAGTTACTCTTTGGTCTGATGCAGGTCTGACAGAGATTTCAGGCATCTTATTACGCACCAATTTTTTTTATTATTCAATATGTGCTCAAAATTATTACTTTTTATAGTACAATTGAAATATTTGTCATTTACTGACAACTATGACATTAACGTTGGCGAGCGTTAAGATTCAAATTGCTTTTATTAGAATGTTCCGTCAACACAGAAAATATACTATCATCTATAATTCGGTACCAAAAACGTATGTACAAGTTTATCAACTTCTACTATTACATGTATAAAACTGTAAGAAACACCAGGTAACCATAGATATAAAAATTAAATCCAGCAACACAATACATGTAATCAAAACATCCCTTCCTTCCTTTCCAAAACCTTCGCGAATGCAGCATTTAATTGTGTAGCTCAGTTATGTAACAATCAATAATCAAGGTTTTACATGCAACAATCATAAAGTCTGATATGTTTATGGAAAAACCGAAACCCCAAACATGACAATCTACGTTAAATTTATGTATATGCTTCACTTTTCTCTATCATCTCTAGTCAGTTTCATGTTGTGACGTAATCATACCGAAACACCATTAAGGCGAAATTATATTATGTGTAAGCGGCCATTATTTTTTATCTCTTAGTGAGGATACAGGCCAACTTTATTGTGATAATTATTGTTGCTTTACGATACAGAATTGGACACAAGACAGAAGTTCCATACCAATTTTATTCGCCTAATAGGCTAACAGCAGCTGTTATGCTGGTGGCTACTCTAATTATGTAGCAATACACACATTTGAGCCGCAGGGAAAATGGCGAGTAAAACCAATATTGGTCATGAAATCTCCTAATTAGGGTCTGCTTTTACGACGAAGTAATATAGTTTTCGTGGAAAGTATTTTTATTTACTTGAAGAGCATATAACTAAAAGTATATTGTAGTTATTACGAGGCTAATTATTACGTGTATTAGTTAAGGAGGCTTGAGGTTATATGTATCTATAGTTACCACAACGTTCTTGCGATAAAGTATTGATCAATTGCCAACCTTGTTTATTTTCGATACAGGGATACCCCAGGGGTTAACCCAAAGAGCTCGAAAAGTCACTCACGCATATTTGAGAAAAGGTAAAACGTTATTTTATTATACTTCTATCGTTTTTTGACTGCCTATTTATTTTTTGGAGTATGTTGTACTATATTTTTAGAATGTAATGTGATACGTAATAATCGTGACTTATTTCCGGTAAATTAAACCTCTCGTATATTACGCGAGAACATGCGTAATTGCAGGCAGATGCTGGATGCGGAAAGCTGAAGACAGGGCGCTGTGGCACTCTTTGGGGTAGGGCTATGTCCAGCAGTGGACTATTATAGCCTGATGATGATGATGCGTAAGTGCCCTTACGCGGATTACTTGCATCATAATTATAAGCGAATAATGTCAATACAAGCCGCCCTAGTAGTTTGTATGATTTTCACGCAGATAGAACCGTCACAAAACACTTTTGATGTATGCATATGCATGATTGAAATGTGAAGTCTAAGGTAATACCCATAAGGTAATATGTGGTTTTAACTAAAGAACTCCAAAGGAAGCCCGCACCGAACAGTACAGTTCATTTACCTATATCAATATCGACCCTTCGAGGATGAAATGTTGTAATAGCCAAATTTAGTTATTGATGTAATTTTAATCAGTTTTTCGACCTGCATCGACATGTGTTTTTAAAATGATATAGTTCTTTGATAATGAAAATATTATATTGGCTTTTACTACATTTGGTCCTCAAAGGATCGATATGGTGCCTGAGATATATGGCCTTAGGGTATAGATCTCTCGACCAGGGACGCTTTCTTGTGGAAATATGATCTTCTGCGGCTGGCCTTCAAAGGTAAAGGCAACATAAACATTCGAGCGAATCACGGGCGCATCGATTGAAATAACGATGACTTATAAACTTCGTAAAAGCTTAACATAGTACTTATATCATACGAATTGCTACAAAATAATTAAATATTTTTTAAGGTAATCGGTGCATTTGTAATTGTATACATATTAAAAATACATTGTATTGTTGTCGTACTCGTGTGATAGAAACATGATGTATTGTCAGAGAGCTTATCCACATAATATATGGTTCTTATAATGTCATTAAGTGGGCATCTCTGGAGTGTTAATGCGTGGGTGTATAATAACGAGTAGTATAAATATACATTATAATATTTTATACATTCATACATCACGGCAATTATCTTTGACGTAGACAGAGGCGTATTAAATATATACTAGATTTCCCGCGGCTTCACCCGCGTAAATGTAGCTTAGGTGAGTTTAGATTAGTAACAGTAGATGGCGAGAGTTGTTGTGCGGTGTTTTACAGGGATCGGTTCTGGGTCCGCTCCTGTGGAACATCGGTTACAACTGGGTGCTGCGAGATGCGCTCCTCCATGGTGTCGGCATGCGCACCGGGCGGCGGCTATATTCGCGACCGCGGGTTTACACAAGTCGTAGGTCGTATCCGGCGATTCGTCCTTGAAGTGGCTCTGTCCAAGTCCGAGGCCGTCTATTACCACGGTCCTCGGAACCGGCCACCTCCAAGGACCCAAATCATGGTAGGAGGGGTCCACATCGCTGTCGAGCCAATTCTTAAGTATCTGGGTCTCTTTCTCGACAGCAGATGGGACTTTGCAGCTCACTTTCGTCGTCTGGTCCCATCTTCAGACGCGCTCGCGCGTCTGCTGCCCAACCTAAGAGGGTGGGGGGAGGGGTTGTCAGGCATTTCCTGCCGGAGGAAGTGAACGTACGTCCATGGCCCGTTATGGGGACACAGTTTAGGTGGAAAACCTGACGGACCGTAACATTTTGGCGATTCGTGCACCACTGCGCGCCTTGGCCGTCAGGTTGAGGATAGAGGATACCGCACGGTCTCGTTCGAGGCAGCAAGCCTACTCGCGGGATCGATGCCCTGGGTAGCCCTGGTAGCGGCGCTTCTGTCGTCACTCTACTGCTGGCGGCGGTAGACGCTAGCTCGGGGCAAAGGACCAGTTCTTCCTGCTCTAGAGGCAGCACGGTCCGAACTCCGCCAGGTCCTAGTGAAAGAACGTAGAAATCGACTTGTGCACCCCAGTGCCGGGCACGCCATGATCGTGGCGGTAAGTTCCGTTTTTGAGGAGTGGCTCAAGAGGCGGTATAGTGCTCTTACCTTCCTCTATCCTTCCTTACACAGGTAATGACTGGCCACGGTTGCTTTGGCCAGTTCCTGAGTAGCATAGGCCGGCAAGAGACGCCCGGTCGTTATTACTGCAGCGACTGCCGCGAGGTCGTTGAGGACACGGCGCTGCACACTTTGGCGTATGGGCATCGCAGCGCCGTGTGTTGATCGCGGCAGTCGGTATGGTTGCCTTCTCGCTCCCGGCCATAATTCAGTCCATGGTCCAGAGTGAGAGGTCGTGGAACGCCATCGCCTCCTTCTGTGAGGAAGTAATTTCCATCAAGGAGGTGGCGGAGCGGGAGAGGCAGCTCTTGAACTCTCTTGCCAACCGCAGAACCGGGCGTCGGAGGGCTCGAGATGCAGCCACCCTGAGGTATGACCTGGGTGTGGTGGACTTCGTGGGCCCGCTTTGCTGGGCCACCCGATCAGCACCATGTCCGAGAGCCACGCGCGTCTCTATGTCGTGTGTCCGTGCCACCTCAAGGGGACAATAGGGTTAAAATTTAGAATTGACCATAGTGTAGGTCTTCTCGTGTAGTCTCGGCGCGGCAATGGTTCGGCTCCGGGGCAAAAACACCGCCCCGGGGCCGGACGGAATTCCTGGCCGCGCCTGGGTTTTGGCCTACGACGCCCTAGGGGACCGGCTCCTCAGGCTGTTTAACGCCTGTTTGGAGTCGGGACGGTTCCCTGCCATGTGGAAGACGGGTAAGCTGGTCCTCCTGAGAAAGGAGGGCCGCCCCGCGGACTCTCCCTCCGCGTACCGCCCCATAGTGCTGTTGGATGAGGTGGGCAAGCTCTTTGAGCGTGTAGTGGTTGCCCGCCTCTCCAGGCACCTGGTGCGGGTGGGCCCCGACTTGTCCGAACATCAGTTCGGATTCCGAGAGGGCCGATCGACGATTGACGCGATCAGCCGCGTCAAGGCCCTCTCGGTAGAGGCGGTCGCCTCGCGCGGGGTGGTGTTGGCGGTGTCCTTGGACATCGCCAACGCGTTCAACACCCTGCCGTGGGCGACTATTAGGGAGGCGCTCCGATTTCATGGAGTGCCTCCCTACCTGCGCCGAATAGTCGGGGACTACCTGCACCAGAGAAGTGTATTCTGTGTGGGGCGGAACGGAGAGACGTTCCGGAGGGAGGTGTCGTGCGGTGTTCCGCAGGGTTCCGTTCTTGGACCGACCCTGTGGAACATCGGCTACGACTGGGTTCTGCGGGGCGCCCTGCCCCCGGGCGTCGGCGTAACTTGTTACGCCGACGACACGCTGGTCACGGCCCGGGGAGAGGATTACGGGGCAGCTGCCCGTCTTGCCACGGCAGGGGTGGCCCTGGTTGTCGGTAGAATTAGGATGTTGGGACTGGAGGTGGCGCTGGAAAAGTCCGAGGCCCTGTTATTTCATGGGCCTCGGCGGGCGCCGCCACCAGATGCCCACATCATAGATTTGTGAAGCCTGCCAACCCGCACTGGGCCAGCGTGGTGGACTATGGCCTTACTCTTCTTACAATGAGAAGAGGCCCGTGTCCAGCAGTGTGGCAGTTTAATACAGGGTTGATATTGTTATTATAAAGTTAATAATCATTGTAGAAGCTATTATAGCTTATGGTCGAAGCTTCTCTGTCTCGTCGTAAATTCATGGAAATGCATACAAGCTATATATAAAAAGTATATTTTAGTATATTGTTACAAGACAGTGAGTGACAGTCTAACTGTGTAACAAGTTTTACTTTATTCAGTTCAATGGTTTACGAGTAATTGAGTAAGAAACGTATTCACAAATTTTTACATTTATAATATTAGTAGATGTATCACAGAGCTCTACTTTTGCGAGCAAACGTTAAAATTTACAGCGTGTGTGACCTCGGTTATCGCATTTTCTGTGGCGTTGATGAGGTCATACTACGTGCAACTACATTGGCTTTCGAATACCGTAGTAAATGTAACATAGTTTCTTTTACCAATTTTTGTGTTATCATGCCTTTTTGTGTTCTGTGATTGTTTGACTTTAATCTGTCAATACTGACAGACATCATTAAAAACCTATTGTGTCTGGCTACCGGTGTGCCGCTGCGTCTGAATAGTTAAAGGCTTAAATGGGTCGTATGATGGCTGTAGGTTCTGAATGTTTACTGTGTTTTTTTAATTGTTCTGTGAGTTACTCTTTGGTCTGATGCAGGTCTGACAGAGATTTCAGGCATCTTATTACGCACCAATTTTTTTTATTATTCAATATGTGCTCAAAATTATTACTTTTTATAACACAATTGAAATATTTGTCATTTACTGACAACTATGACATTAACGTTGGCGAGCGTTAAGATTCAAATTGCTTTTATTAGAATGTTCTGTCAACACAGAAAATATACTATCATCTATAATTCGGTACCAAAAACGTATGTACAAGTTTATCAACTTCTACTATTACATGTATAAAACTGTAAGAAACACCAGGTAACCATAGATATAAAAATTAAATCCAGCAACACAATACATGTAATCAAAACATCCCTTCCTTCCTTTCCAAAACCTTCGCGAATGCAGCATTTAATTGTGTAGCTCAGTTATGTAACAATCAATAATCAAGGTTTTACATGCAACAATCATAAAGTCTGATATGTTTATGGAAAAACCGAAACCCCAAACATGACAATCTACGTTAAATTTATGTATATGCTTCACTTTTCTCTATCATCTCTAGTCAGTTTCATGTTGTGACGTAATCATACCGAAACACCATTAAGGCGAAATTATATTATGTGTAAGCGGCCATTATTTTTTATCTCTTAGTGAGGATACAGGCCAACTTTATTGTGATAATTATTGTTGCTTTACGATACAGAATTGGACACAAGACAGAAGTTCCATACCAATTTTATTCGCCTAATAGGCTAACAGCAGCTGTTATGCTGGTGGCTACTCTAATTATGTAGCAATATACACATTTAAGCCGCAGGGAAAATGGCGAGTAAAACCAATATTGGTCATGAAATCTCCTAATTAGGGTCTACTTTTACGACGAAGTAATATAGTTTTCGTGGAAAGTATTTTTATTTACTTGAAGAGCATATAACTAAAAGTATATTGTAGTTATTACGAGGCTAATTATTACGTGTATTAGTTAAGGAGGCTTGAGGTTATATGTATCTATAGTTACCACAACGTTCTTGCGATAAAGTATTGATCAATTGCCAACCTTGTTTATTTTCGATACAGGGATACCCCAGGGGTTAACCCAAAGAGCTCGAAAAGTCACTCACGCATATTTGAGAAAAGGTAAAACGTTATTTTATTATACTTCTATCGTTTTTTGACTGCCTATTTATTTTTTGGAGTATGTTGTACTATATTTTTAGAATGTAATGTGATACGTAATAATCGTGACTTATTTCCGGTAAATTAAACCTCTCGTATATTACGCGAGAACATGCGTAATTGCAGGCAGATGCTGGATGCGGAAAGCTGAAGACAGGGCGCTGTGGCACTCTTTGGGGTAGGGCTATGTCCAGCAGTGGACTATTATAGCCTGATGATGATGATGCGTAAGTGCCCTTACGCGGATTACTTGCATCATAATTATAAGCGAATAATGTCAATACAAGCCGCCCTAGTAGTTTGTATGATTTTCACGCAGATAGAACCGTCACAAAACACTTTTGATGTATGCATATGCATGATTGAAATGTGAAGTCTAAGGTAATACCCATAAGGTAATATGTGGTTTTAACTAAAGAACTCCAAAGGAAGCCCGCACCGAACAGTACAGTTCATTTACCTATATCAATATCGACCCTTCGAGGATGAAATGTTGTAATAGCCAAATTTAGTTATTGATGTAATTTTAATCAGTTTTTCGACCTGCATCGACATGTGTTTTTAAAATGATATAGTTCTTTGATAATGAAAATATTATATTGGCTTTTACTACATTTGGTCCTCAAAGGATCGATATGGTGCCTGAGATATATGGCCTTAGGGTATAGATCTCTCGACCAGGGACGCTTTCTTGTGGAAATATGATCTTCTGCGGCTGGCCTTCAAAGGTAAAGGCAACATAAACATTCGAGCGAATCACGGGCGCATCGATTGAAATAACGATGACTTATAAACTTCGTAAAAGCTTAACATAGTACTTATATCATACGAATTGCTACAAAATAATTAAATATTTTTTAAGGTAATCGGTGCATTTGTAATTGTATACATATTAAAAATACATTGTATTGTTGTCGTACTCGTGTGATAGAAACATGATGTATTGTCAGAGAGCTTATCCACATAATATATGGTTCTTATAATGTCATTAAGTGGGCATCTCTGGAGTGTTAATGCGTGGGTGTATAATAACGAGTAGTATAAATATACATTATAATATTTTATACATTCATACATCACGGCAATTATCTTTGACGTAGACAGAGGCGTATTAAATATATACTAGATGTCCCGCGGCTTCACCCGCGTAAATGTAGCTTAGGTGAGTTTAGATTAGTAACAGTAGATGGCGAGAGTTGTTGTGCGGTGTTTTACAGGGATCGGTTCTGGGTCCGCTCCTGTGGAACATCGGTTACAACTGGGTGCTGCGAGATGCGCTCCTCCATGGTGTCGGCATGCGCACCGGGCGGCGGCTATATTCGCGACCGCGGGTTTACACAAGTCGTAGGTCGTATCCGGCGATTCGTCCTTGAAGTGGCTCTGTCCAAGTCCGAGGCCGTCTATTACCACGGTCCTCGGAACCGGCCACCTCCAAGGACCCAAATCATGGTAGGAGGGGTCCACATCGCTGTCGAGCCAATTCTTAAGTATCTGGGTCTCTTTCTCGACAGCAGATGGGACTTTGCAGCTCACTTTCGTCGTCTGGTCCCATCTTCAGACGCGCTCGCGCGTCTGCTGCCCAACCTAAGAGGGTGGAGGGAGGGGTTGTCAGGCATTTCCTGCCGGAGGAAGTGAACGTACGTCCATGGCCCGTTATGGGGACACAGTTTAGGTGGAAAACCTGACGGACCGTAACATTTTGGCGATTCGTGCACCACTGCGCGCCTTGGCCGTCAGGTTGAGGATAGAGGATACCGCACGGTCTCGTTCGAGGCAGCAAGCCTACTCGCGGGATCGATGCCCTGGGTAGCCCTGGTAGCGGCGCTTCTGTCGTCACTCTACTGCTGGCGGCGGTAGACGCTAGCTCGGGGCAAAGGACCAGTTCTTCCTGCTCTAGAGGCAGCACGGTCCGAACTCCGCCAGGTCCTAGTGAAAGAACGTAGAAATCGACTTGTGCACCCCAGTGCCGGGCACGCCATGATCGTGGCGGTAAGTTCCGTTTTTGAGGAGTGGCTGAAGAGGCGGTATAGTGCTCTTACCTTCCTCTATCCTTCCTTACACAGGTAATGACTGGCCACGGTTGCTTTGGCCAGTTCCTGAGTAGCATAGGCCGGCAAGAGACGCCCGGTCGTTATTACTGCAGCGACTGCCGCGAGGTCGTTGAGGACACGGCGCTGCACACTTTGGCGTATGGGCATCGCAGCGCCGTGTGTTGATCGCGGCAGTCAGTATGGTTGCCTTCTCGCTCCCGGCCATAATTCAGTCCACGGTCCAGAGTGAGAGGTCGTGGAACGCCATCGCCTCCTTCTGTGAGGAAGTAATTTCCATCAAGGAGGTGGCGGAGCGGGAGAGGCAGCTCTTGAACTCTCTTGCCAACCGCAGAACCGGGCGTCGGAGGGCTCGAGATGCAGCCACCCTGAGGTATGACCTGGGTGTGGTGGACTTCGTGGGCCCGCTTTGCTGGGCCACCCGATCAGCACCATGTCCGAGAGCCACGCGCGTCTCTATGTCGTGTGTCCGTGCCACCTCAAGGGGACAATAGGGTTAAAATTTAGAATTGACCATAGTGTAGGTCTTCTCGTGTAGTCTCGGCGCGGCAATGGTTCGGCTCCGGGGCAAAAACACCGCCCCGGGGCCGGACGGAATTCCTGGCCGCGCCTGGGTTTTGGCCTACGACGCCCTAGGGGACCGGCTCCTCAGGCTGTTTAACGCCTGTTTGGAGTCGGGACGGTTCCCTGCCATGTGGAAGACGGGTAAGCTGGTCCTCCTGAGAAAGGAGGGCCGCCCCGCGGACTCTCCCTCCGCGTACCGCCCCATAGTGCTGTTGGATGAGGTGGGCAAGCTCTTTGAGCGTGTAGTGGTTGCCCGCCTCTCCAGGCACCTGGTGCGGGTGGGCCCCGACTTGTCCGAACATCAGTTCGGATTCCGAGAGGGCCGATCGACGATTGACGCGATCAGCCGCGTCAAGGCCCTCTCGGTAGAGGCGGTCGCCTCGCGCGGGGTGGTGTTGGCGGTGTCCTTGGACATCGCCAACGCGTTCAACACCCTGCCGTGGGCGACTATTAGGGAGGCGCTCCGATTTCATGGAGTGCCTCCCTACCTGCGCCGAATAGTCGGGGACTACCTGCACCAGAGAAGTGTATTCTGTGTGGGGCGGAACGGAGAGACGTTCCGGAGGGAGGTGTCGTGCGGTGTTCCGCAGGGTTCCGTTCTTGGACCGACCCTGTGGAACATCGGCTACGACTGGGTTCTGCGGGGCGCCCTGCCCCCGGGCGTCGGCGTAACTTGTTACGCCGACGACACGCTGGTCACGGCCCGGGGAGAGGATTACGGGGCAGCTGCCCGTCTTGCCACGGCAGGGGTGGCCCTGGTTGTCGGTAGAATTAGGATGTTGGGACTGGAGGTGGCGCTGGAAAAGTCCGAGGCCCTGTTATTTCATGGGCCTCGGCGGGCGCCGCCACCAGATGCCCACATCATAGATTTGTGAAGCCTGCCAACCCGCACTGGGCCAGCGTGGTGGACTATGGCCTTACTCTTCTTACAATGAGAAGAGGCCCGTGTCCAGCAGTGTGGCAGTTTAATACAGGGTTGATATTGTTATTATAAAGTTAATAATCATTGTAGAAGCTATTATAGCTTATGGTCGAAGCTTCTCTGTCTCGTCGTAAATTCATGGAAATGCATACAAGCTATATATAAAAAGTATATTTTAGTATATTGTTACAAGACAGTGAGTGACAGTCTAACTGTGTAACAAGTTTTACTTTATTCAGTTCAATGGTTTACGAGTAATTGAGTAAGAAACGTATTCACAAATTTTTACATTTATAATATTAGTAGATGTATCACAGAGCTCTACTTTTGCGAGCAAACGTTAAAATTTACAGCGTGTGTGACCTCGGTTATCGCATTTTCTGTGGCGTTGATGAGGTCATACTACGTGCAACTACATTGGCTTTCGAATACCGTAGTAAATGTAACATAGTTTCTTTTACCAATTTTTGTGTTATCATGCCTTTTTGTGTTCTGTGATTGTTTGACTTTAATCTGTCAATACTGACAGACATCATTAAAAACCTATTGTGTCTGGCTACCGGTGTGCCGCTGCGTCTGAATAGTTAAAGGCTTAAATGGGTCGTATGATGGCTGTAGGTTCTGAATGTTTACTGTGTTTTTTTAATTGTTCTGTGAGTTACTCTTTGGTCTGATGCAGGTCTGACAGAGATTTCAGGCATCTTATTACGCACCAATTTTTTTTATTATTCAATATGTGCTCAAAATTATTACTTTTTATAACACAATTGAAATATTTGTCATTTACTGACAACTATGACATTAACGTTGGCGAGCGTTAAGATTCAAATTGCTTTTATTAGAATGTTCTGTCAACACAGAAAATATACTATCATCTATAATTCGGTACCAAAAACGTATGTACAAGTTTATCAACTTCTACTATTACATGTATAAAACTGTAAGAAACACCAGGTAACCATAGATATAAAAATTAAATCCAGCAACACAATACATGTAATCAAAACATCCCTTCCTTCCTTTCCAAAACCTTCGCGAATGCAGCATTTAATTGTGTAGCTCAGTTATGTAACAATCAATAATCAAGGTTTTACATGCAACAATCATAAAGTCTGATATGTTTATGGAAAAACCGAAACCCCAAACATGACAATCTACGTTAAATTTATGTATATGCTTCACTTTTCTCTATCATCTCTAGTCAGTTTCATGTTGTGACGTAATCATACCGAAACACCATTAAGGCGAAATTATATTATGTGTAAGCGGCCATTATTTTTTATCTCTTAGTGAGGATACAGGCCAACTTTATTGTGATAATTATTGTTGCTTTACGATACAGAATTGGACACAAGACAGAAGTTCCATACCAATTTTATTCGCCTAATAGGCTAACAGCAGCTGTTATGCTGGTGGCTACTCTAATTATGTAGCAATATACACATTTAAGCCGCAGGGAAAATGGCGAGTAAAACCAATATTGGTCATGAAATCTCCTAATTAGGGTCTACTTTTACGACGAAGTAATATAGTTTTCGTGGAAAGTATTTTTATTTACTTGAAGAGCATATAACTAAAAGTATATTGTAGTTATTACGAGGCTAATTATTACGTGTATTAGTTAAGGAGGCTTGAGGTTATATGTATCTATAGTTACCACAACGTTCTTGCGATAAAGTATTGATCAATTGCCAACCTTGTTTATTTTCGATACAGGGATACCCCAGGGGTTAACCCAAAGAGCTCGAAAAGTCACTCACGCATATTTGAGAAAAGGTAAAACGTTATTTTATTATACTTCTATCGTTTTTTGACTGCCTATTTATTTTTTGGAGTATGTTGTACTATATTTTTAGAATGTAATGTGATACGTAATAATCGTGACTTATTTCCGGTAAATTAAACCTCTCGTATATTACGCGAGAACATGCGTAATTGCAGGCAGATGCTGGATGCGGAAAGCTGAAGACAGGGCGCTGTGGCACTCTTTGGGGTAGGGCTATGTCCAGCAGTGGACTATTATAGCCTGATGATGATGATGCGTAAGTGCCCTTACGCGGATTACTTGCATCATAATTATAAGCGAATAATGTCAATACAAGCCGCCCTAGTAGTTTGTATGATTTTCACGCAGATAGAACCGTCACAAAACACTTTTGATGTATGCATATGCATGATTGAAATGTGAAGTCTAAGGTAATACCCATAAGGTAATATGTGGTTTTAACTAAAGAACTCCAAAGGAAGCCCGCACCGAACAGTACAGTTCATTTACCTATATCAATATCGACCCTTCGAGGATGAAATGTTGTAATAGCCAAATTTAGTTATTGATGTAATTTTAATCAGTTTTTCGACCTGCATCGACATGTGTTTTTAAAATGATATAGTTCTTTGATAATGAAAATATTATATTGGCTTTTACTACATTTGGTCCTCAAAGGATCGATATGGTGCCTGAGATATATGGCCTTAGGGTATAGATCTCTCGACCAGGGACGCTTTCTTGTGGAAATATGATCTTCTGCGGCTGGCCTTCAAAGGTAAAGGCAACATAAACATTCGAGCGAATCACGGGCGCATCGATTGAAATAACGATGACTTATAAACTTCGTAAAAGCTTAACATAGTACTTATATCATACGAATTGCTACAAAATAATTAAATATTTTTTAAGGTAATCGGTGCATTTGTAATTGTATACATATTAAAAATACATTGTATTGTTGTCGTACTCGTGTGATAGAAACATGATGTATTGTCAGAGAGCTTATCCACATAATATATGGTTCTTATAATGTCATTAAGTGGGCATCTCTGGAGTGTTAATGCGTGGGTGTATAATAACGAGTAGTATAAATATACATTATAATATTTTATACATTCATACATCACGGCAATTATCTTTGACGTAGACAGAGGCGTATTAAATATATACTAGATGTCCCGCGGCTTCACCCGCGTAAATGTAGCTTAGGTGAGTTTAGATTAGTAACAGTAGATGGCGAGAGTTGTTGTGCGGTGTTTTACAGGGATCGGTTCTGGGTCCGCTCCTGTGGAACATCGGTTACAACTGGGTGCTGCGAGATGCGCTCCTCCATGGTGTCGGCATGCGCACCGGGCGGCGGCTATATTCGCGACCGCGGGTTTACACAAGTCGTAGGTCGTATCCGGCGATTCGTCCTTGAAGTGGCTCTGTCCAAGTCCGAGGCCGTCTATTACCACGGTCCTCGGAACCGGCCACCTCCAAGGACCCAAATCATGGTAGGAGGGGTCCACATCGCTGTCGAGCCAATTCTTAAGTATCTGGGTCTCTTTCTCGACAGCAGATGGGACTTTGCAGCTCACTTTCGTCGTCTGGTCCCATCTTCAGACGCGCTCGCGCGTCTGCTGCCCAACCTAAGAGGGTGGAGGGAGGGGTTGTCAGGCATTTCCTGCCGGAGGAAGTGAACGTACGTCCATGGCCCGTTATGGGGACACAGTTTAGGTGGAAAACCTGACGGACCGTAACATTTTGGCGATTCGTGCACCACTGCGCGCCTTGGCCGTCAGGTTGAGGATAGAGGATACCGCACGGTCTCGTTCGAGGCAGCAAGCCTACTCGCGGGATCGATGCCCTGGGTAGCCCTGGTAGCGGCGCTTCTGTCGTCACTCTACTGCTGGCGGCGGTAGACGCTAGCTCGGGGCAAAGGACCAGTTCTTCCTGCTCTAGAGGCAGCACGGTCCGAACTCCGCCAGGTCCTAGTGAAAGAACGTAGAAATCGACTTGTGCACCCCAGTGCCGGGCACGCCATGATCGTGGCGGTAAGTTCCGTTTTTGAGGAGTGGCTGAAGAGGCGGTATAGTGCTCTTACCTTCCTCTATCCTTCCTTACACAGGTAATGACTGGCCACGGTTGCTTTGGCCAGTTCCTGAGTAGCATAGGCCGGCAAGAGACGCCCGGTCGTTATTACTGCAGCGACTGCCGCGAGGTCGTTGAGGACACGGCGCTGCACACTTTGGCGTATGGGCATCGCAGCGCCGTGTGTTGATCGCGGCAGTCAGTATGGTTGCCTTCTCGCTCCCGGCCATAATTCAGTCCACGGTCCAGAGTGAGAGGTCGTGGAACGCCATCGCCTCCTTCTGTGAGGAAGTAATTTCCATCAAGGAGGTGGCGGAGCGGGAGAGGCAGCTCTTGAACTCTCTTGCCAACCGCAGAACCGGGCGTCGGAGGGCTCGAGATGCAGCCACCCTGAGGTATGACCTGGGTGTGGTGGACTTCGTGGGCCCGCTTTGCTGGGCCACCCGATCAGCACCATGTCCGAGAGCCACGCGCGTCTCTATGTCGTGTGTCCGTGCCACCTCAAGGGGACAATAGGGTTAAAATTTAGAATTGACCATAGTGTAGGTCTTCTCGTGTAGTCTCGGCGCGGCAATGGTTCGGCTCCGGGGCAAAAACACCGCCCCGGGGCCGGACGGAATTCCTGGCCGCGCCTGGGTTTTGGCCTACGACGCCCTAGGGGACCGGCTCCTCAGGCTGTTTAACGCCTGTTTGGAGTCGGGACGGTTCCCTGCCATGTGGAAGACGGGTAAGCTGGTCCTCCTGAGAAAGGAGGGCCGCCCCGCGGACTCTCCCTCCGCGTACCGCCCCATAGTGCTGTTGGATGAGGTGGGCAAGCTCTTTGAGCGTGTAGTGGTTGCCCGCCTCTCCAGGCACCTGGTGCGGGTGGGCCCCGACTTGTCCGAACATCAGTTCGGATTCCGAGAGGGCCGATCGACGATTGACGCGATCAGCCGCGTCAAGGCCCTCTCGGTAGAGGCGGTCGCCTCGCGCGGGGTGGTGTTGGCGGTGTCCTTGGACATCGCCAACGCGTTCAACACCCTGCCGTGGGCGACTATTAGGGAGGCGCTCCGATTTCATGGAGTGCCTCCCTACCTGCGCCGAATAGTCGGGGACTACCTGCACCAGAGAAGTGTATTCTGTGTGGGGCGGAACGGAGAGACGTTCCGGAGGGAGGTGTCGTGCGGTGTTCCGCAGGGTTCCGTTCTTGGACCGACCCTGTGGAACATCGGCTACGACTGGGTTCTGCGGGGCGCCCTGCCCCCGGGCGTCGGCGTAACTTGTTACGCCGACGACACGCTGGTCACGGCCCGGGGAGAGGATTACGGGGCAGCTGCCCGTCTTGCCACGGCAGGGGTGGCCCTGGTTGTCGGTAGAATTAGGATGTTGGGACTGGAGGTGGCGCTGGAAAAGTCCGAGGCCCTGTTATTTCATGGGCCTCGGCGGGCGCCGCCACCAGATGCCCACATCATAGATTTGTGAAGCCTGCCAACCCGCACTGGGCCAGCGTGGTGGACTATGGCCTTACTCTTCTTACAATGAGAAGAGGCCCGTGTCCAGCAGTGTGGCAGTTTAATACAGGGTTGATATTGTTATTATAAAGTTAATAATCATTGTAGAAGCTATTATAGCTTATGGTCGAAGCTTCTCTGTCTCGTCGTAAATTCATGGAAATGCATACAAGCTATATATAAAAAGTATATTTTAGTATATTGTTACAAGACAGTGAGTGACAGTCTAACTGTGTAACAAGTTTTACTTTATTCAGTTCAATGGTTTACGAGTAATTGAGTAAGAAACGTATTCACAAATTTTTACATTTATAATATTAGTAGATGTATCACAGAGCTCTACTTTTGCGAGCAAACGTTAAAATTTACAGCGTGTGTGACCTCGGTTATCGCATTTTCTGTGGCGTTGATGAGGTCATACTACGTGCAACTACATTGGCTTTCGAATACCGTAGTAAATGTAACATAGTTTCTTTTACCAATTTTTGTGTTATCATGCCTTTTTGTGTTCTGTGATTGTTTGACTTTAATCTGTCAATACTGACAGACATCATTAAAAACCTATTGTGTCTGGCTACCGGTGTGCCGCTGCGTCTGAATAGTTAAAGGCTTAAATGGGTCGTATGATGGCTGTAGGTTCTGAATGTTTACTGTGTTTTTTTAATTGTTCTGTGAGTTACTCTTTGGTCTGATGCAGGTCTGACAGAGATTTCAGGCATCTTATTACGCACCAATTTTTTTTATTATTCAATATGTGCTCAAAATTATTACTTTTTATAACACAATTGAAATATTTGTCATTTACTGACAACTATGACATTAACGTTGGCGAGCGTTAAGATTCAAATTGCTTTTATTAGAATGTTCTGTCAACACAGAAAATATACTATCATCTATAATTCGGTACCAAAAACGTATGTACAAGTTTATCAACTTCTACTATTACATGTATAAAACTGTAAGAAACACCAGGTAACCATAGATATAAAAATTAAATCCAGCAACACAATACATGTAATCAAAACATCCCTTCCTTCCTTTCCAAAACCTTCGCGAATGCAGCATTTAATTGTGTAGCTCAGTTATGTAACAATCAATAATCAAGGTTTTACATGCAACAATCATAAAGTCTGATATGTTTATGGAAAAACCGAAACCCCAAACATGACAATCTACGTTAAATTTATGTATATGCTTCACTTTTCTCTATCATCTCTAGTCAGTTTCATGTTGTGACGTAATCATACCGAAACACCATTAAGGCGAAATTATATTATGTGTAAGCGGCCATTATTTTTTATCTCTTAGTGAGGATACAGGCCAACTTTATTGTGATAATTATTGTTGCTTTACGATACAGAATTGGACACAAGACAGAAGTTCCATACCAATTTTATTCGCCTAATAGGCTAACAGCAGCTGTTATGCTGGTGGCTACTCTAATTATGTAGCAATATACACATTTAAGCCGCAGGGAAAATGGCGAGTAAAACCAATATTGGTCATGAAATCTCCTAATTAGGGTCTACTTTTACGACAAAGTAATATAGTTTTCGTGGAAAGTATTTTTATTTACTTGAAGAGCATATAACTAAAAGTATATTGTAGTTATTACGAGGCTAATTATTACGTGTATTAGTTAAGGAGGCTTGAGGTTATATGTATCTATAGTTACCACAACGTTCTTGCGATAAAGTATTGATCAATTGCCAACCTTGTTTATTTTCGATACAGGGATACCCCAGGGGTTAACCCAAAGAGCTCGAAAAGTCACTCACGCATATTTGAGAAAAGGTAAAACGTTATTTTATTATACTTCTATCGTTTTTTGACTGCCTATTTATTTTTTGGAGTATGTTGTACTATATTTTTAGAATGTAATGTGATACGTAATAATCGTGACTTATTTCCGGTAAATTAAACCTCTCGTATATTACGCGAGAACATGCGTAATTGCAGGCAGATGCTGGATGCGGAAAGCTGAAGACAGGGCGCTGTGGCACTCTTTGGGGTAGGGCTATGTCCAGCAGTGGACTATTATAGCCTGATGATGATGATGCGTAAGTGCCCTTACGCGGATTACTTGCATCATAATTATAAGCGAATAATGTCAATACAAGCCGCCCTAGTAGTTTGTATGATTTTCACGCAGATAGAACCGTCACAAAACACTTTTGATGTATGCATATGCATGATTGAAATGTGAAGTCTAAGGTAATACCCATAAGGTAATATGTGGTTTTAACTAAAGAACTCCAAAGGAAGCCCGCACCGAACAGTACAGTTCATTTACCTATATCAATATCGACCCTTCGAGGATGAAATGTTGTAATAGCCAAATTTAGTTATTGATGTAATTTTAATCAGTTTTTCGACCTGCATCGACATGTGTTTTTAAAATGATATAGTTCTTTGATAATGAAAATATTATATTGGCTTTTACTACATTTGGTCCTCAAAGGATCGATATGGTGCCTGAGATATATGGCCTTAGGGTATAGATCTCTCGACCAGGGATGCTTTCTTGTGGAAATATGATCTTCTGCGGCTGGCCTTCAAAGGTAAAGGCAACATAAACATTCGAGCGAATCACGGGCGCATCGATTGAAATAACGATGACTTATAAACTTCGTAAAAGCTTAACATAGTACTTATATCATACGAATTGCTACAAAATAATTAAATATTTTTTAAGGTAATCGGTGCATTTGTAATTGTATACATATTAAAAATACATTGTATTGTTGTCGTACTCGTGTGATAGAAACATGATGTATTGTCAGAGAGCTTATCCACATAATATATGGTTCTTATAATGTCATTAAGTGGGCATCTCTGGAGTGTTAATGCGTGGGTGTATAATAACGAGTAGTATAAATATACATTATAATATTTTATACATTCATACATCACGGCAATTATCTTTGACGTAGACAGAGGCGTATTAAATATATACTAGATTTCCCGCGGCTTCACCCGCGTAAATGTAGCTTAGGTGAGTTTAGATTAGTAACAGTAGATGGCGAGAGTTGTTGTGCGGTGTTTTACAGGGATCGGTTCTGGGTCCGCTCCTGTGGAACATCGGTTACAACTGGGTGCTGCGAGATGCGCTCCTCCATGGTGTCGGCATGCGCACCGGGCGGCGGCTATATTCGCGACCGCGGGTTTACACAAGTCGTAGGTCGTATCCGGCGATTCGTCCTTGAAGTGGCTCTGTCCAAGTCCGAGGCCGTCTATTACCACGGTCCTCGGAACCGGCCACCTCCAAGGACCCAAATCATGGTAGGAGGGGTCCACATCGCTGTCGAGCCAATTCTTAAGTATCTGGGTCTCTTTCTCGACAGCAGATGGGACTTTGCAGCTCACTTTCGTCGTCTGGTCCCATCTTCAGACGCGCTCGCGCGTCTGCTGCCCAACCTAAGAGGGTGGGGGGAGGGGTTGTCAGGCATTTCCTGCCGGAGGAAGTGAACGTACGTCCATGGCCCGTTATGGGGACACAGTTTAGGTGGAAAACCTGACGGACCGTAACATTTTGGCGATTCGTGCACCACTGCGCGCCTTGGCCGTCAGGTTGAGGATAGAGGATACCGCACGGTCTCGTTCGAGGCAGCAAGCCTACTCGCGGGATCGATGCCCTGGGTAGCCCTGGTAGCGGCGCTTCTGTCGTCACTCTACTGCTGGCGGCGGTAGACGCTAGCTCGGGGCAAAGGACCAGTTCTTCCTGCTCTAGAGGCAGCACGGTCCGAACTCCGCCAGGTCCTAGTGAAAGAACGTAGAAATCGACTTGTGCACCCCAGTGCCGGGCACGCCATGATCGTGGCGGTAAGTTCCGTTTTTGAGGAGTGGCTGAAGAGGCGGTATAGTGCTCTTACCTTCCTCTATCCTTCCTTACACAGGTAATGACTGGCCACGGTTGCTTTGGCCAGTTCCTGAGTAGCATAGGCCGGCAAGAGACGCCCGGTCGTTATTACTGCAGCGACTGCCGCGAGGTCGTTGAGGACACGGCGCTGCACACTTTGGCGTATGGGCATCGCAGCGCCGTGTGTTGATCGCGGCAGTCGGTATGGTTGCCTTCTCGCTCCCGGCCATAATTCAGTCCATGGTCCAGAGTGAGAGGTCGTGGAACGCCATCGCCTCCTTCTGTGAGGAAGTAATTTCCATCAAGGAGGTGGCGGAGCGGGAGAGGCAGCTCTTGAACTCTCTTGCCAACCGCAGAACCGGGCGTCGGAGGGCTCGAGATGCAGCCACCCTGAGGTATGACCTGGGTGTGGTGGACTTCGTGGGCCCGCTTTGCTGGGCCACCCGATCAGCACCATGTCCGAGAGCCACGCGCGTCTCTATGTCGTGTGTCCGTGCCACCTCAAGGGGACAATAGGGTTAAAATTTAGAATTGACCATAGTGTAGGTCTTCTCGTGTAGTCTCGGCGCGGCAATGGTTCGGCTCCGGGGCAAAAACACCGCCCCGGGGCCGGACGGAATTCCTGGCCGCGCCTGGGTTTTGGCCTACGACGCCCTAGGGGACCGGCTCCTCAGGCTGTTTAACGCCTGTTTGGAGTCGGGACGGTTCCCTGCCATGTGGAAGACGGGTAAGCTGGTCCTCCTGAGAAAGGAGGGCCGCCCCGCGGACTCTCCCTCCGCGTACCGCCCCATAGTGCTGTTGGATGAGGTGGGCAAGCTCTTTGAGCGTGTAGTGGTTGCCCGCCTCTCCAGGCACCTGGTGCGGGTGGGCCCCGACTTGTCCGAACATCAGTTCGGATTCCGAGAGGGCCGATCGACGATTGACGCGATCAGCCGCGTCAAGGCCCTCTCGGTAGAGGCGGTCGCCTCGCGCGGGGTGGTGTTGGCGGTGTCCTTGGACATCGCCAACGCGTTCAACACCCTGCCGTGGGCGACTATTAGGGAGGCGCTCCGATTTCATGGAGTGCCTCCCTACCTGCGCCGAATAGTCGGGGACTACCTGCACCAGAGAAGTGTATTCTGTGTGGGGCGGAACGGAGAGATGTTCCGGAGGGAGGTGTCGTGCGGTGTTCCGCAGGGTTCCGTTCTTGGACCGACCCTGTGGAACATCGGCTACGACTGGGTTCTGCGGGGCGCCCTGCCCCCGGGCGTCGGCGTAACTTGTTACGCCGACGACACGCTGGTCACGGCCCGGGGAGAGGATTACGGGGCAGCTGCCCGTCTTGCCACGGCAGGGGTGGCCCTGGTTGTCGGTAGAATTAGGATGTTGGGACTGGAGGTGGCGCTGGAAAAGTCCGAGGCCCTGTTATTTCATGGGTCTCGGCGGGCGCCGCCACCAGATGCCCACATCATAGTTGGAGGGGTCCGCATCGGGGTGGAGCCGAGTATGAAATACTTGGGGCTCCACCTCGACGGCCGCTGGAACTTTCGCGTCCATTTTAGCCGCCTGGCCCCCCGGCTGATGTCGGCGGCGGGAGCGCTTAGCTCTCTGCTGCCGAATATCGGGGGGCCGAGTGTCGTCTGCCGCCGCCTCTATTTGGGGGTGGTGCGGTCGATGGCTCTTTACGGGTCGCCCATTTGGGCCGGCGCCCTCGATCGCCGAAACATCGCCCTCCTGAGGAAACCTCAGAGGGCGATGGCGATCAGGGTGTCGCGGGCGTACCGCACCGTCTCCTTTGAGGCGGCGTGCGTCCTGGCGGCATCGCCGCCCTGGGATTTGGAGGCGGAGGTCCAAGCGTCGGTGTATCACTGGCGCGTGGACCTCCGGCTCCATGGTGAGGAACCCACTCACGGGGCGGTGGAGACGCGAAGGTCCCAGGCTCGACTGGTCCTCGAGGCCAAGTGGGAGGAGCGACTGGCCCAGCCCCGCTACGGGGTGAGGACAGTCGAGGCTGTCCGTCCGGTGCTAAGGCAGTGGACGGACAGACGGCGCGGACCGCTCACCTACCGGCTTACTCAGGTGCTCTCCGGACACGGCTGTTTCGGAGAGTACCTGTGCAAGATAGCCGGTAGGGAGCCGACAACCAGGTGTCACCACTGCGAGGAGTGCGACCGGGACACGGCGCAGCACACGCTGGAGGAGTGTCCGGCGTGGGCCGAGGAGCGCTGTGCCCTGGTCGCCGTGATTGGCCCCGACCTCTCGTTGCCGACCGTCGTATCTATGATGGTCGGCGACGACAGGTGCTGGGGTGCAATGAGGTCCTTCTGCGAGGCTGTCATCTCGCAGAAGGAGGCGGCGGAGCGGGGGCGTGAGGAAGATCCTTACGCCCCGGAGATCCGCCGCCGGAGGAGGGGGCGCAGGAGACGCGCTTATGTCGCTCTCCTGCCCCCCACCTAAGGGTTCTGGGTGGCAAGGCCTCAGGGGACCCTGCCACCCGTGAGTAAGAACCCATAGAGGGCGCGCGCGGTGTTCCCGCGCGCCTTCTAACGTCGAAAGGGGAGAGCGGTGAAATGCTCTCCCCCGGGGACGAGAGGAGGTCGGGTCCCACTGACCCGGCCGGCACCCACATGGGGGGCCTGCTATGGATGAATCTTTTTAGACTCCCAACAGGCCTCCCCCATTGGGTGAGAGAGGGAACACCCCAGGTTTTTTTAGTGGGTATACCAGCAATAGGCTGGTGAGTCCCACACGCCCCGCCGGTGCCGTCCCCTAGCCGGCGGGTAGTGCATCAAGCATTTTCTCCTGGGTATCAAAAAAAAAAAAAAAAAAAGGTCTTCTCGTGTAGTGGCCTGTCATTTTAACGGCGGGCCGAAACTTCGGTGGAGTCGCGATTGCATATGAAAGTGCAAATTGCGGTTATGTCGAGGAACACCGTGGTGGTTTTAGTCGGTATTACTGGGAGGTCCATTATCATCATTACCATCTTTCTTTGCCCTATGAGTCCGACATAACCCCTCCGCCCACCCCCTTGAAGGGGTGTGCGTCAATGCAGTCCCCGACCTAAAAAAAGGAACAGTACTTTTTCTTGATAACAGTCAAAGTCAAAGTCAAAAATAATTTATTCACTTAGGTCACAAAGTAACACTTATAAACGTCAAAGGGTACAGGTATCCTATGTCCTTTTCTGTTCACCTGGCAATGTATATGCAAAATTTCATAATGATCGTTCGAGTAGTTAAGGCGTGAAAGCGTAACAAACAAACTCACATTCACATTTATAACATAGATATGTTTTTGAAGAAATAGGTCTTATTCAGTACTGGTCACATTTCCAAACTTCGTGCGGTTACTGAGAATTTCATTGCAAAAAAGGCGTATAGCCACATTTTTATACCCCGCATCGTATTCGATAGTGATTTTTTTTCTACACTAGGTTCAAACATTTTTACTATAGGTTCAATATCCGAAATACGCCCTACACCAAAGAAGTAAATATTATCTCTTTTTGATATAACAAGTTTTCTCCCGCTGCTTCACTCTTATCAGTATTAAAGCGAGCTTTATCTACTACCCGCAAGACCAAGAGGGAAGTTCCCAATAAAAAATACAGAGGTGTGAAGGCTTCACACTAGAAAGAAACGTATATTAACGTAACAGAGGGGCGAGAGAGTTTATAAACACGACTTATATGATAACTTTTGATGAAAGAAAAATTTTATAGAATCGGTGCATTAGGTCCGGAAATCTAGATCTCTGTATAAATATATGCATAGACTTACGCCTATTTGCCGGCTGGTGAAGTACGCAGTGACTATGGATTTTCCCTTACACGGTCCTAGCATATCTCTCCTACTTCATTCACTCGTATTACATTAATCATGCACACTCAGCGGGCGCGCTCACAGAGCTACTACTCTTGAATTGTATATAGGGGGCCGATTCAATACTTCAGCATGGTTGGCACGGGTTTAAAACTTACTAATATTATAAATGCGAATATGAGTTTGTTATGCTTTTACGCATTAACTACTCGACTGATCAACATGAAATTTCGTATACACGTTGTCAAGGGCACATAAAACAACATTTTTCACACAAAAAATACTAGATACTACCGAGAGAAAAATATGGGCATAAACCACATTTAAGGCAAACGTAGCCGTGGGCAAAATCTAATACGAGATAAATTTATTTATCATTGTAATATCCAAAACCTTCGTAACCTTTTTGTTTTGTTCACATCTTTTTTTTCTCTTTTTAATCTTCTGTTAACATTTAATGTGGGAAAGAACTGGCTCCTGAGATACAGGTTTATAACTTAGTTCAGGGGACAGTGCTTCTATGTAAAAGTGTTATTGATGGCTACAATAAATATTATTATTATTATTATAATGTAATTAGGATTCATACCAAATGGACATGGACAAGATTTGTCCCTAATTGTACAATGACCCCATCATACTAGTGGCCGTTGACCGCACGCAAGCTACCGTATGATTAGCGCATTATCGGGATTAATTGCGGATTAGAATATTAATGGATAGTTTGATATAAAATTATGGTAATTATTTATGATCATATCGGTAGAACTTTGTGCTGAGTCACATCTTTCCATATTGGATGTGTGAAAGTAATGTTTACAGACACGAATGCCTGAGTAATCTATCTGTGGGTATCACATAACCCTTACTTACGGCCACTCCTACAACTAATAAGTAAAAGTTATCCGAAAGATAAATCGCATGCTGTCTCACTCATGTTAGGTTAAAGAAGAGAGATGGCGAGACTTTTATCTTATAGATAAATTCTATCTCGAGGTGGTAGTATAAGCCCTTAATATTATACATGCAAATATCAGTTTGTTTGTTACGCTTCCACGCCTTAACAACTCAACTGATCACCCTCAATTTTCTCATACATGTTGTCAAACGTAAAAAAGCACATAGGATACCTTCAATCAAGAAAAAGTATTGTTTCCGACAGACAGACATTTTTGATAAAATCTAGATTTAAGGTCATAGCAGACATATCAACTCGGAAACGGATCGTCACCGTATCAACTCGATCCGTGCAGTATTCTTTGTATGAAATTCCCTACTGCAACGCAAACTATTCTTGCAGTCCACGCGCTTACGGCTCGTCGCCCACGCGCTTTTTTTTTCGTAGCCTATAGACGCCCGCAACACCAGAGGCATCACTTGCGCGTTACCGACCTTTTAGGAAAGGAAGTGGGAAGGAGAAGGAGCGGGAAGGGGGAAGGAGGCTGATTGGGCCTCCGGCACTCTCACTCACCGAACGAAACACAACAATAGAAGCACTGCTATTTCACGTCGATATTCTGTGAGAGGGTAGGCCTTTCCGTGCACTACTGTTGCCGAACGTGCTGTCATTCACAAGACAACTAACAGTCATATAGCCCGCGTATTTTATTGAATTTGTAGGTTATATTTCAAGCAAAAATAACGATGAAAAGGGATAAACTCATTGAAGAAGTGAGAAAATATCCATATTAATATGATTTAAGTGAGCGCGGCGTAAGCGCAGCATTGTGTCGCCTAGCAGTAGCCAGAGTCGACGTACCGGAGCTGCTAATCCGCTTTAGTTACATTAGGTTGACGCCTGTTTGATGGCGAGGCGAAAGGCGATACGGTGACGATCCCTTTCCGAGTTGATATTTGTGTTATGACCTTAAAGCGAACAAAGCCACGCGAAAAATCTAGTATACGGTATTTTTATTCTCACATAAACATGTCTTTATTTAATTAAAAAACCCCCGACACATAATTAATTTGATACCCATATTGAGGGAGATGTGAAAAAAATGTAATTCGCCATTTTGTGGCGGCGTCCATCTTGGACCAATTTTCATCAAACATATCTAAGAACACTCCCGACTAATTCACCTTTAAAACAAAAAAACCGAAATCCGTTTCAGACAGACACACACACACACATACACACACACACACACACACACACACACACACACACACACACACACACACACACACACACACACACACAGAGAGACATGTCAAACTTATAACATCCCGTTGTTTTTGCGTCGGGGATTAAAAATAACGACGAACCATCACCACTTTTCTACATCACAGCAGCAACATCACAAGAAACCTCGGGACAATTCTATCACAATTGTAATAACTGAAATTATATTATGTGAACGCAATTCCACTAAGTGCAACAATGTCACAGCTCAGATAACATAATATTACAAATATAACATAGAGAGAAACTAATGCAATTTTCTCTAGTGCGTTATGGAATTGCTTTGCCATTACATTATTGTTTGGTAAGCTTGTGTTATATCGCTAACAGAAGTAGGAACTCGCGGTTAGACGAGACAAATGTCAACACTGAACGAATTTTGAATAACGCTGTTGCGGTTTGTGAGCCGGATAGGAAAGCTATTTGAAATAATATGTTGGAGTCGATATTCAAAGCGCTATTTTGAACGGCAAGAGTAGATCAGTGCCTATGTGCTCTATGTGCATTATATCCAGAATTCAACAGCTATATTTTCAAGTTCTACGTAATAGAGGCTGAGCATAATAAGATTGCCTTGTTTTGGGAGCATTGCCGGACTCCTTGCTGCTACCGGAATTTTCTAACAGAAAATCTCCATAACCCTTTGTCTGACTCGTTTGAACCCAGTTACGTTCAATTGCAAATATAAACGCATACTAGACTGCACGGATGGCGCAGCGTTTTAAGTGGTCACTGCCACTGCGGCGAATGATATGGGTTTGATCCCTACATAGGACAAAAATATGTAATTATTGTATTGTTACTGTAAATTGTATATTATTTTTTAATAAAAATGTAGCTTTACTACGTTTATTAAACGTACAGCAGGTAAAAATGACACCCAGATTTTGTACGAGAATTAACATCAAATGAGCAATTTTTCATATCTCAATTGACGCAAAATGAATATTATGCCGATAGTTCACCATAACACAATTTGTGCAGAAGCTTGTCTTTTTGTTGTCAATGTTAGATGTAGGCGAACTTTTAACTACAAAATTGTAGTTGTGTTTCGTACACGATGTTGTAGTTTTAGAAACTAATTTATGTCGTGGAATATTGTCATGCTACCTACACTAAATAGAATTATTTTTGTAGAGACGTTTATGTGGGTTCATTCTTTATATGTGGATTTTATTTAAAAACAAAACTATATAAATAAAGTAAAATTTTAAGTATTATTGTTCTAGGAATGAATCCTGTATCGCGGGGACTTAACATACATATAAACCACAGACAAAAATAACACCCAGACTTAAAACCACTATATACGAATCTCGCAATTTTCCTAGTGTGTTTTTTTTAGTGTGGATGGAATCCACAACTTGGCGTGGCGGCAGTGACGAGGCGGACACTCAAACCACAATGTTCTGTGACTCAAACCAATACGCTATTCATGCAGCCAATGAAACCAAAACTGTTGTGATTCTTGTAAACAAAGTCAATTTATGATCTATTGATTGTAAATAGATAACGTTGATATACTATCTCGTCTGTCTTGCCCAGTATGCGATCGGTGTAATGAGTTTGTTAGTTAAATAAGTATGATCACATACGCAGGTACTCACAGTCAAGTTTGACATTCGGTTTGTGAGTATTTTTTTGATTTAGTAAACCTCTGATAGTAAGCTTCCCTATTATAGGACATTGATAGAAATATATGTATGTGACATATCTAAGCTTATTCTTTTGAGGACATACACATTTATTACATTCATAGTTAGTTGGACGTGTGTTGTCCGCACTTAGCCCCAAAATTGGGCCATTGTGCGTAAGTGTCCGACGCGAAAAATTTGTTCGGTTACTCATACCACCTCAGCTTCGTCCAGAAAGATAATAGGGTATCGTATATATTACAATGTAGGAGCACGTGAGCTGGCCGATTAATACATACATATAGCATCTCACACCAATATTAGCAAGTGGTTTATGTATTAGTTTATAGAATAAGCAATAGTGTGATAAGAGAGAGATGCGGCATGAAAGTGGATATAGTGACAAGGATAGAAAAGGGTATGTTAAGCTAATTTGGGCATGTATAAAGAATGCACGAAAAAAGACTGACTA
Organism: Catocala nupta; assembly: GCA_963675205.1. NCBI lineage: Eukaryota > Metazoa > Arthropoda > Insecta > Lepidoptera > Erebidae > Catocala > Catocala nupta. The sequence continues at coordinate 18,076,584 of OY776084.1, read as the reverse complement.
AGAAAGTTTATAAGGCTAGTGTAAATGAAACTGTCGCAAGAAGATGTCGGAAGACCGAGGCGAACGTTTCTCGGTCAGATCGGAGACGTTCTGGACAAAGGCCAGATTAAGAGCATCTTAAACCGGCGAGCGTGTATGAGCAATTTGATGAAAGTGAATGAAGCCAGAGAAGTGTGTCAGGATCGTAGCAAATGGAAATCCGTAGTCTCTGCCTACCCCTCTAGGAAACGGGAGTGAATCTATCTATGTATGTATATTATACCTATATTTCGTCTGCTATGCTTTTAAGTCCTACGTATTGGGGGTGAACTTATTGCCATCTACCGTGCGCTTTTTCAGAGTCTGTGCTACTGAGAATCCTTAACAGAAAACCTTAATGATACTTTGTTTGACCCAGATATCGAACCAGAGACCTTTGCAGCAGTCTCATTTGCTACCGATGCGCCTCCGAGGCAACTCACACTAATTATTTTATTATCTATATATTAATACGTGAAGCAAAAACTTTGTACCCCTTTTTACGAAAATTGCGCGGACGGAGGAGTATGAAATTTGGCACAGTTAAAGTTTATAGGAGAAGATTAAATTAATGAAAAAACACTACACGCACACAACCATGCTTTTGACATACGCAGTCGCAGTGCGTAGCTATGGTTACATATATCAATATATAGTGACATATGTATATCAGCAATATCTTACAGGCAAACTTTGGTCGAATTTCGAGCAATAGGCGACCACTAGTTACTATGTAATTGCCGTGTCATGACCCACATCTAATTTCATGGTCTATATAGAAAATACAATTTTTATTAAAGAAATATTTATGTTTCGAAACTAGTCTATGTATTTTAATAATAAATATCAATAACCTTTTATACAATTTGCGTTTAAAGTTATATCGCTTACCTAGTGTCTGCCCGTATTCAGCGTTTCAATTCGCCATAATAACATGATGGTTGATGTTTTTGTTATTAACCATAGTGGTTTAAATACAAGCAAACATAGATGGAAAATTTACCGAATTGACGGTTAAAAAAATATTGATAAAGTAGTTAGTATGAAAACCACAACGTTACCAATTTTCTTTATAAAAACCAGCAACTTCATCATTTATTTCATTCATTTAAACCTCTATTATATGAAATAGTTTAAAGCCCCGTTACCTATTATTTCCTGACGTAAAGAATGATCAAATACAACTAACAAGAATTTAGTAATAGCGTTAAAGCGATTCGTCCAGTAATTAAGAGTTCCAGAGGCTTCCGTACCAACCTCTCTCATTACTTTACTTTTTATTTCCTCTTTAAATCGTTCTTTCTTGGGACGGAAACGCTCGAATTATACCGTTGGTATTAAAACGATCATAGGGTAACTGATTTGGTACAGTCAGCAATATTAATAGTTGAACATTTCAAGTTTTTGACTGCACGGATGGCAAAATGGTTTAAGTGGTCGCCTCGCTGCTTCATCTACGCCAATTGTTACAAGTTCGATTCCCACATAAAACAAAAGTTTGTGTGGTCTACAAATAGTTTTTCCGGCTCTGGTGTGCTTTCTGCCCCTTGTATGAGTGTTTGTAAAGTCCCGGCGATACAGGATTAGCCGGATCGGGAAGTAGAGTTAAAAAACCTTAATTATTGTGTTGAGTTATTAAATTATGATAAAATCAACAATTTTTTTAAAATTTTTACCTGCGTTTATGCTTTGACGCATACCCCTCCACAGTGGCGTGCGAAGGGGCTATGTCGGACTCATCGGAGTAAAAGAGAGATGGTAATGATGATAAGAATGGACCACCCGGTAATACCGACTAAACCTATCACGGTGTTCCTCGACAAAACCGCAATCGGCGAGGCCGCGCAAATCATTTTCACATGCAGTCGCGACCCCGCCGAGGTTTCAGCCCACCGTATAAAACGGTAGGCCGCTACACGATTAGACCTACCCTTTGGTCACCACTACTTTTAAAATCCCTACTGTCCCCTCCCTTGAGGGGAGACGGACACGACACAGAGGCGCGCGTGGGAACACGCACGCCGCCTATCGGATCTGGTGCTGATCGGATGGCGGGCAGGTTCACGAAGCCCTCCACCCCCAGGTCAAACCTCAGGGTGGCTGGAGGTCATCTTGCGCCCTACGGCGCTCGGTTCTGCGGTTGGGGAGAGGGTTTAAGTGCTCCCGCTCCTGTTCCGCCGCCTCCTTGATAGAAATCACTTCCTCGCAGAAGGAGGCGACGGCGTTCCACGACCTCTCACTCTGGACCATAGACTGAACTACGGTTGGGAGCGAAAGAACAACCAATCCGACTGCCGCGATCAACTCACGGCACTGCGATGCCCAGGCGGGGTAATTCGCCAAAGTGTGCAGCGATGATTAAATCAACTATGTTTTAACTACTACTGCTATAAAAATTAATATTTGTTATTATTGCAAAAGGTAGAGGCAATCGAAATCTTACAAGTGTGTATAGACTTATTTTGCTGACATCAGGCATTTAAACAAGCTGTTTTTAAGGGCTGCCATCTTTGTGGTATAACAAAACAGTCAATGTTTTGACAAATGTCTTAACTTTAGTATCTATATGACTTGTTTTGTTTTCTCGATTGCAAAGCGATGATACTATTTGCACAATCAGCAACATAAGTATCTGAATTTCGAACGAATTTGTTAGAGTATCTTTTAAATTATTGTAACTATATTATATAGAGTCATACATACTCTAACTATTATATATTACTTATTGTTATTACTGCTATAACAAATATTAATAAGTCCTTATCGCTTCTCAAACACTTAGTTTAAGTAAAATAAGTAAACTGTAGACTTGGTTTATAACAGGTCAACCGCGGTATCTGTTATTGTCACGCAAAAATAACAGATCTAAATATATGTTATTAAATAACAGCCTGTTACTTTTATCCAACGTTATCAATGCAAACAAAAACGTTCGGATACGCAATTCATTATTTTTATGGTTTCGTTGCAAGAAAATATTTCTCCTCTATCTATAGTGCTATAAATATATTGCCATTATTTTGATTTTATATTATGACAAATTCATGCGTGTAATATATATTATAGTTTTATATTAATACTTACAGACGTAATACTTAAACATTCTAATATAATATAAGATTATAAATAGTAAAAATAAGATAAGAAGAAATGTTAGCATTATTCTTCCAGTGTTTCCGAATAGAAAATCAGGAACAGGAACTGATAACACGACCAGAAACAAATGCAACTTTTCTAGGATGATTTCTTCTTGTAAAACTATTAGGTAATTGTATTTTTCGGATAGTAATACTAGGTGCTTCTCGTTTTAGCAAGGGTCAATTCATTTGATATGAGCGTGACAGAGTAATAAACGCTAAATAATACAGATAACACGATCTAATTTAGAAGACACTTCACAGAGAAGATTTCTTCTTGTAAAACAACTAACTATATTTTTGGGATAATAAATACTAGATGCTTCTCGTTTTAGCAAGCGCTCATAATCATAAGTACATACATATAACAGAGACAGGTAATGAACTAAAGAACAGTTGTTTTATATTGGCTGTTACATTAAGCGGTTGTTATTGAGTATTGTCTATTTGACTGTGATTATAACAGTTGCCAGTACATATTATATTTTTAACAACAGATATATCTTAATCGCGGGACAACTGTTATCTGTTATTTTTAATATCTGCTCTTACGATAAATATGCCTCACTCCTAAAGTAAAGTGTTACGTTTGTTTGTTTTTCTGTTTATTCTTTTAAGATTATGTACTCATTTTAAAATTTTAAAACGCTATCTAATGTTAATTTATATTTGAGGTTTAAACTTTAATGAACATTCTTTGTGAACATGTAACATAATTTTGTTGTCTCAACTATGAATGCTGTGTTAGTTCGTAAGTGGCATGTATATCAGAACTCTAAAATCTAAATTGTTACAAAGGTATATGCTGTGAGTTAACCAAATTAATAAATATAAAATCCTAACTAATATTTTAAATGTGAATATGAGTTTGTTCATTTATTACGCTTTCACGCCTCAACTACTTAACTCATCATTAAATTTTGCGTACCTACACGTTGTCAGGGATACTCAGGGGGACAGTACCTTTTATACAGATAACAGTAGTATTCCTAGGGATAGAAATTTATTGATGAAATTTACATTGACACGAGCGAAACCATATATAAAATCCAGTTTTATATAATTTTGAAAGATAGAGTAAATTAGAACCTCGCAAGTGTATATCGACTTAATTTGCTGACTATACGAAATGATATTTTTTTCAAAGAACTGATTGATACAATGATTGAAGTCATATTCAAAGTTAGGGATACTAATATAAAAAGCTAAGAAAAAGTAGGCCGAGTTAGCGGAAAGTAAAAGAAATCATAAACCACGGAGAGCAGTCTAGAGGCTGCCAAAATTCTCCAATAAAACTTTTCTCGTTTATAACCTAACTGGTAACTTGACGTGACGTTCTTCTTATATAAATACTAGACCTTGCCCGCGGCTATGCTTGCGTAAATGAAGGTTAGGTTAGTAGTAGTACTTTTCCGGCATAAAATGCCTTATGCCTTTTGTATTCTCCTGACAACGAGTATGCGATATTCCGTGATGATCGGTCGAGTAGTTAAGGTGTGAAAGCGTAACAAACAAACAAAGTTACATTCGCATTTATAATATTAGTTAGAATACTAGCTGTTACCCGCAACTTAGTCCGCGTGGAATTTAACAAATCAGCTATCTGCCAGTGAAGTCACATCAAAATCAGTCCAGCCGTTTCAGAGATTAGCTGGAACAAACAAACTGACAGACTTTTTGGTATAAGTACTGTATAATATGTCGCAGGCAATTTGTATGAGCCGCGTTTTATAAACGGCGTCGTCCGTTTAAAAACACTCGCTGTTTTAAAATATGCCGAAGGCAAATTGGCGACTCGTTCAATTGTCGGGACTCCTATTTCTGGGTGGCCAGAAAAAAAAAAAACACGGAGGCGGAGGCGGGAGCAGAGCTCCTTTCTCTCTTCTAACCAAACCTATCCAAGTCGGAGTGCTAAGAGTCGAGATTCAGGGCATTAAGTGACAATGCAATTTACATTTTTTACGACGCCGTTTGTAAAACACGGAATCATACAAATAGCCTGCGATATATATACTTTCATATGCATTCAGTAAAAACCTATCATTTTGTCATAAGAAACAGACACTTCAATAATTTTATTAGATAGATATACTAACGTTATATTATGTAACTGTATCTTATGTAACCTTATCAGCACTAAAATAAGTTTTAGGGCAACCATTGTTTAGTGTTATTCGTGTGAGTTGTAAACAGATAGGCCGTAACTAACAAACAATAAATGGTCTGCTTTGTTATCTAGAGCTTCTATTTTTACTTTTTGCTATTAGACTCGATGATGTCATCTCAAAATTATCTATAATTTTATTGTCGAATGAAGAGTGTATCGATATAATTATTTTTAAAGACAGCTCCCGCTGTAGGAATAAATTATCCTGTGTCGCGGGTGGCTTTATAAACATTCAAACAATGGACACAAAGAACACCCACACTCGGAACAATAATTTGTGGATTACACAAATTTTTGTTCCGCGTGGGATTTGAACTCATTGCATGCATCGCAGTGGCAGTGACGACGCGACCACTTAAACCATAACGCCATCCGTGCATTCAATATCGTTTACGAGCTTGCTTATTGAAATTACTATGATGTTATCTATATAAAATAAAACTGCAAAATAAAACTAAAAACTTGGCTCAAAAACAATCCTACATAAACACAGAAAATCTTTTGAACTAGATATCTTAATATAATAATAGCTCACTTCTAACACGAAATGTCTCGATGCATCTTTCATAAATAGAACAAAAAAAAATAACGTAAATATCAAAATCTCGAATAAGTCACGCACACACACAAAAATCTATCACATGCTTACGTTCACACACACACATACACACACATACATACACACACACAAACATAATAAATTACAAACACTCACACACCTCTTATTTGGCATTTTTATTAATGTTTTCTTTTTTTTTTTGTAGTATGGTCCCCATAGTAATTGGCTCGCCTGGTTTGGGGATTCAGTAAATTCAAAATCCACTATATTATAGCACTGGTATATTTTTTTTGTCCGCTGTAAATTCTGCTGTTTGGGATTATCCTTAACATTCCTGTAACACAGTTTATAACTAGCACGGGAGTGGAAGGGGTTAGCCTTGATGGTTGTTGCAGTCCGGCCTTGACTTAACTACTTAGTGTTGATATAAGTGGATTTCTGTATTGCTTGATTGATTTTAGTCAATAAAGATATTTTTATTATTATGTTTCTCTTATCACAGGTACTTTCTAACATATTATATTAGAAAATACCTGGTCCTTTGGGAGGCTTACACGGAGACATGGGTCCAACGTGAAGAGGCCCGTCGAGAGTTTTAATCAAAGGTGTGATGGAACACCTACAGCGGCACTAGCCGCAGCAGGCGTAGGACTATTGCTACGTATGGATTCTAATATTGTTATTATTATATTAATACGTGGAGCAAAAACTTTGTACCCCCTTTTTACGAAAATTGCGCGGACGGAGGAGTATAAAATTTGCCACAGTTAAAGTTTATATAGAGAAGTAGAGGCGAATCCTAATATTTATATAAAATATGCATTAGAAATAGATTGTATTAATGAAAAAACATTATACGCACACGACCATGCATTTGACACACGCAGACGAATCGCGTTTGTAGTAAGTATTTCGGCATTGTTCGGCTGATGTAGTAACATTCTTCGTAACTATGGTTATAAATATTACTATATAATTACATAATATATCAGCAATATATTACAGGCAACATTTGGGTGGATTGGATTGGTATATACTATTTATATTATAATATGTTTACGTATTTATATTTAATAAAGAAAAAAAGAAAACAAAGTAGCAAGCTCAGGAATACCGTCAAATAAAAAGTATATGTATTAAGTAAGTATAATAATATAATATAGGTATATAAAATTAAAATGAATTATGGTCATTTCGACCACTGGGCGACCAATAGTCATAGTAATTTCAATAAGCATCAATTTCTAGTTTGTTCTGTAGTTACACCGCGGTTCCACCTTGTTATACTTGGAATTTTGAGCTTTCTGCTTTTAATTTTAGCATGAAACTATATAGCATTTAATCTCCCTCAATGAACGAACGGATCGGTATTAGTTTCTGAAATTAGCGCTTACAAACATATAAACTTCTCAGCGAATACTCTACGATAAATATTAAAGAGCTAATATTTATTAGAATATCGTTAGTCCCATGTATGGTGGGTGATGACGTGATGAGCTCTAGCTTAGTATATAATAGTAAAAATATAACCTGATAAGTATAATTTTTTTTATATAAAAGATTTTTAACATATTATTTCTGTCGCGTTGAGCGCAAACGATATATTATTGTACAAAAGAGATTACAACGGTTCTGACTGATTTTACCTCTGAAATCATTATCATGTATTCACCTGTATCCTATTCTAAAACTAAACCGATTCTGTTTATATTTATTAACAATATTAGAAGGATTTTTGCTGCGTTTATGTTTTGATACTTTTTATTAGTTTCGTTATTTGTTTGCTGGGTATTAAAAATAGGCAGTAAATAGGCGCGAATTTTGTAGTTTTGAAGGTTCCTAGTACTTCTTATCTATTACAATCTACAAATATTATAAAACTGAAGAGTTTGTTTGTTTGGTTGAACGCGCTAATCTCAGAAACTACTAGTCAGAATTGAAACATTTTTTAGTGTTGGATAGCTTATTTATCGAGGAAGGTTATAGGCTATATAACATCACGCTACGACCCACGGGAGCGGCGCAGTAACTATAAACGCTGGTGAAACCGCGGCTCAGCTATTGATTAATAAAACTTAATCAAAAATTGCAACTGCCGCACTATGAATAATTCCTGTTGCGGGTTCGGTTTTAGAAACGTTCAAACAACGGACACAAAGGTCACCCAGACTCGAAACAACCATTTGTGGATTGCACAAATTTTTATCCCGTGTGGGATTCGAATTCACAACACTTGGCTTAGTGACAGTGGCGAGGTGGCTACTTAAATACCTGTGTCATGGTTGCATTCAAAATTATGAAAGCCTTAAGACACGGCATTGTTAGATATAGTTAAAAATAATAGGTACATTACATCTTAAATTGTTTTGCTGTAGTCGCATTACTAAGGGAAAAATACAGGAATACGTTTGTAAGAATAAAATGCTGCCCGCATTTTCTCTTAAACTACTACTGATATTTACACTTACTCAATACCATGCTGTATACTATAACAAAACACAAATACTTTGAAACACATGCTACAAAACAAATGAACGGCGTGGAGCAGGTTCTTCATTCTACACTTCATTTATTACAGCATAATTTCCAAGATACAGAATTTCTCATAATTCTCAGAGGCGGCATTCCACTAATATTAAACTTTTAAAGTAATTAAACTATATTATATTTATTTATAGACAGTCATTATTATTTTGTTATCATTTCAAACTGTAAGTCAATTCTTCTATCGTGTTATCCTAACAAATATTATAAATGTGTATGTTAGTTTATTACGCTTTTACGCCTTAATGACTCAATAGATAATCATGAAATTTTGCATACACGTTGCCAGTGGTACAGAAAAGGACATAAGGGCTTTTTCATTCATAAAAGTACTGTTGCCGGGGGATAGAAATTCATTGACAAAATCTACATTAACGCGAGCGCAAAATCTAGTTGTTAAATAAATGACCAGCTGTTAATGTTCCTTTTTAGGTTGTAACATTATCCTTTCATTCCATAATCCACGCAACCCCATCAACAATACATGTAAATACGTTGCGGAATGAATACAGAATACAATATGAATTTTACCGTACAAACACCCGAATGGGCAATTTCTATCATACCACCGGCCTCACAGAAGCGAAGGGTTAAGTTAACGGATCAACGCTTTGTTCCGGATAACATAGACTTGAATAATAGACCCGTCGAGATCGTGTTTTGTTTAACAAAATAACAGTATCGCAAATCCACGAAATTGTTTTGGAACAAAATAAATACTTACCTTTGATAAGATTAATTAACCCTTTTAATAAAGTAATTTTAAGAATATTGAAAAAAAAATTTTTGTATCTCTTATGTTTTAGTTCTATGGAAGTAATACAGTGTAATATTTGGCTGTAGTATCAAATGTAAAAAAATTACATTGATAACGGTTGAAATTATGTATGTATGTATTAATATAGTCTTTTGTGATATACCTACTAGCTTAAGAGGCATGTACCTGGTTTGTTAGAGTTAGTTATTAGTTGTATTCTTCAGATATACATATGTACATAGTTTCACGGTTTTCCATAACATTTTATCAGCTATAGTATTAAGTCTCAAGTTATATGAGCCTAGCCTAATGGATTCTACTGGCCACGTTTCCAGACTCCGTGTTAATAGAGAGTTCTTAGACGGAATAATTGTGTTTAGCAGTCGCTTTCACTGCCTTTACGCTACCAAAGCAGACGTTATTTCAAATTTCAAAATTACGTCTTAACCATTATAGTTTCAAGAAAGGATATATTAAACACATGGCTTTATTAAAAAGTGAATAAACAGCAGGCCTTCTAAAAAATAAAAATCAAATAATAAAATCGGCGTGGAAGTTCGAGCTTCTAAATCAGTATGCACAAAGCTCTTCGCAACGGCCAGGCGGTTCAACGCATCTATTATCAACGTACTATGAAACTCGCCTGCGTAGCGACATCGATCGCGCTGTGTACATTTCGCCATAACAATAGCGAAAATGGGCACTGTGAGACATTGCCATAATAATAGTCTAGTATCACTGGTCGGACCGTTCTATTTTATCGCACAAATACTTTTGAGAATATTAAGGTCTTTTCCCCGCTTTTGTGTGAAAAGTGTAGAGTTGTAGCGAGAACAGAATTTAAAAAGCATACATATATATCGTACCCCCAATGCAATAAAGCCGTAAGTACAATGAGATTGATTTTTTTATTGCAGATTCGAATAATGCAAATGAAGATAAAGAGAGAGATACAAATATAAAGGCTTTATACCAAAATAAAATTATTATTATAAAAACAAAAAACCCGACTGCTTAAAAGTAATAAACTGAAAAGAGAAAAACAACTATCACAATATCTATTTATAATTCGACTGACTAATGAATTGTTTTGTAAGCTTACTTTATTAAATAATGAAATAACTACATATGTATATTCAAAATTATAAATGTGATACATATATTTTTGAAATTGTCTTTTCACGATCTTTTATTTGATACCCATATTGCTAAAGTAAGAAAAAAACAACTGCCCCCCTGTATTTCATTTGAGGGCGCCATTTTGAAAATTTATATAGTCTATGTTACTACCACAATTCTGATGAATTCAACGACACCTCATATGTCAAAAACCATCCAGCCGTTTGGGCCGTACAGCGGCGTGCCAAAGAAATGGACATATGTATATACGAGTACATACATATGCTAGAAAATCATTACCCTCCTTCTGACGCAGTCGGATAAAAATCATTTGTTTGTTATTTTTCAATTATAAAAGTCTATAAATTTACTTAAATACTTAAAATTTGATAAATAAATACACTTAATCTTACTTTTATCTTTGTTTCACAATTCAAATAAAATAAAAGTTTATAAAAGTACTTCCTATAATAAATACAAATATGAGAACAAACAGTTTTTTTGCTCTTCTCTAAAGTCAGCATATTCTTCTTACGCTTATATTGCACTGGGCGTGAGATATATTGACTCAACAAATTGTTACGCAGGTGCATACTCTATACGTCAGTCTACGTAATTATACAGATTATTAGACCCCGTATTGTAAGAATTTGCTTAAAAATCAATAACATTTTTCCCGATCCCAAACTCGAACTAATATTATAAATGAGAATGTGAACTTCTCAACCGATTATCATGAAATTTTAATATACACGTTGTCAGGAGTACAGAAAAGGACATGGGAAACCTTTCATCCAGAAAAAAGCTGGTGTTCCCAAGGTATAGACATTTAATGACATAGTTCACTTTAACACGAGCGGAACCGTGGGCAAACGCTAGTACATAATACTACTGATATATTTATAATCACTCTTCTAAATAAAACGGTTACTTTAAAATAAACATTGTATTTTATATAGGAAAACATTACATCCAAAAAAGTACTGTGCACTCTACATTAATAGGGGCAAAGCTACGGGCAAAATGTAGTAAAATACATTTCTATTATTATTCAAAACATTTTCGTTGCGAGAGAAAAGCGCTACCATACTTCTTCTCGTTATCACTCTTAATTAATTTCGTTCCATTTCCGATATACTGCAAAGATCATGATCCTACTCTGCTGGCACATTGCCAAGCATCGTTTCCTGTAGTTGTTGTCAGAAATCACAACAGGTTTCGAACTAGTAGGTACAGATAATAGACTTATCTCAAAGTGTGAATTTTACATTTTCGTAACACATTCAAAATATATTATTATTTATTATTTCAGCCTCTACGTCGCCCTGTTATGCACTAGTTTGAACCTGTCTTACCTAAAGCTATTTAATTAATACAATATATCATATATAAACCTAACCTAACTAATATTATAAATGCGAATGTGAGTTTCTTTGTTTTATTGTTTGTTAAGCTTTCACACCTTAACTGCTTGACTGATCATCATGAAATTTTGGATACACGTTGTCAGGAGAATACCTAGGTACATAGGGTACCTTTCATCTCGAAAAGAGTACTGTTACTAACCCTATCTACAGGACCCAAGTAGATAGGATTTCGGGTGGAGAACGACGGGTCTCCCCTTTGGACCAGGGTACTGCCCGCAGTACCTAGTAGCCCTGACCCCGGTTAGGAAGCCCACTGCGCCTCGAAAGGTGTGTTCTATCGACCGCTGATTAGAGTGCGCGGTGCCTGACATTGGTGTTGGACTCGCAGGGGCTGTGTGGTTAGCCACTGAGGACGACATGTTCGTTGCTCGGCAAGCACGTGGCGTTCGAGCGTTGGACTCATGCGCAGTTAGTGCGAACCAGTCGGTCGCGTGAGGCACGGAGTTGTCTTTAACGAAGTGGCAGCGTGGTAGCTGCCACAACGCATCTCGGGCGCTAGCCTGCTCAGCAAGTAAGAGTTATAGCAGGAGTGACTCGGGCCACATCCGGCTTGTAGGCTTATTTGGGTAGGCGTATGGATGTACGTCGGAAAGTGAGCGTGCCTTATACGGTTGCGGTACCATACTGGAGATATGGGAGGCAGCTTCTCCGTCGGCTTCAGCGAGATTTTCGTTAGCAACTCCCAGAGTTGCGAGTGGTGAGCGGCTTTATTGCTCCGTTACATATCTGGGGAATAGGTAGTGTCACTTGGGCACAAGGTAGCTCACTTACGAGAACCGGATCTTTGAGGTTAGGATGGAAAAATCGAGATTTGGGGACAAGACCTGTCTATAACTGGTCACGGAAGGTGCTCTCGGACATTGGAAGATACAGCGGCTCTACCTTATATAACGTCGACCTCGACGGTTGGTGTAGGGGAACGCTATATCATAAACTGGACTAGTCGTAGAGAGAGGGGATGTTACTAACCTAACCTTCATTTACGCGAGTGAAACCGCAGACAAAATCTAGTATTTGTATAAAATATGGTTTCTTTGTTTCGGTTTAAATTAAATCCACAGAGCTCGATACTTTTATCGTGAAATACCTTTACTGCGGTAAAGGATAAAGACAGAACAGAACACTTCGTGCTTAATAGCGGTACGATATTTTATATCTCATTTTCAATATACCTAATTTAAATATTCAATGCAGTGTAATGTAGTAATGCAGTGTGTTAATATAATATTGAAATTACACTGCTTCATTCGCATTTTATCACGTAAATGTATGTAAATATATGGCTTTAAATAATTTAAATAGTTTAATATTTAAATAATATAATAGTTTCATCCTTTAAAAACCGTCTTAAGTGTGTTGTTCAAATAAACCGCGATAAAATCTGTATAAGTATAATACAATAGCCCGAAACATACAATTGCTAAAACGACATAAAAATGGACTTGTTGAGTTAGTGCTTAATAATTACAACGCGACTACTTTTACAATAAACAGCTATTTCTTCATCAAGATTATCATGACGTTTGTTTCTAAAATAAATGTTTAATAATGCACGGATGGCCTCGTCGCTGGCATTGCGCTGAATGTTGTGGATGCGTTCCACAAATGGTTGTTCCGAGTCTATGTAATCTTTATGTACGTTGTATGAATGTTTGTAAAGTCCTCTACAACACAGGAATTATTCCTAGTCTTTTGAAGAAAGAAAATAATAACAAAGCAGACTCCATGCATTATTTATATTATTTTTCCGTTGCGGGGCAGTACGAATATCACGAATTTGCACCTATGATGAGTCTATTCATCGTTGCGAGCGTAGCAGACATCAACATTGTATTAAAACCTTTATTACATCATACCTGGCTCATAGTACAAACTACGCTGAATTGTTTATATAAGCAAATTAAATAAAACCGGCGTGGAGGCCTGAAATACAGGTTAACGCCTAGTTGAGGCACCAGTCTCCCACAATAAATGAATGCTATGTAATAGTTATAAACATGATATTGTGGTGAGAGAAATAAAGATATGCTTATGTTTAAAATTGTTAGAAAATAGGTACTAATTATTTATGTAAATGATCATGTGTAAGTTTCATTTGATCGTTTTAATAGGTTAGTTAGTAATAACAATCAAAGTAGTCGAATATACAGATGGCGTAGCGATTTAAGTAGTCGCCTCGCCACGAAAAAAATGGTGCTAAAATCATTGATGTACAAATTATTACATGTTACTAGGCTAGAATGTTCAGTTTCTCAGTGAGATCAATTTCATACAATCAAGAAAAACGTAATCTTACGTACGTTATGTACGTACATACGTATGACTATGCAATATTTTTTCAAAACGATTATACTCGTAACTATAGCTTGTCAACTAAATGTCTAAAATGAGATAAATATTTTAGACTGCTTTGATAAATATTAAATATACTGAAGCTTTGTTAGTTTCAGATGATATTAAAACAAATATGCTTTTTAAATGTTTAATACTGTCAAACGAGACTGCGATTTAACTGATAATAACTGATTTTGTAAGAAGTTTATAATTATATAAAATACTTTTTAATAAACGTCACGTAAAATTTGTTTATAAATATATATTATACGATATAATTAGATAGATCTAACTTTTGCTTTAGCGTGATGAAATGGATTTCATTGCTTCAAACATGGTAGAAATTGAGATGTTAGTTATTATATTGGTATCACATATCTGGCTGTTTTACATCATGCTATATTATACAGCATGTAACAGAAAGGTGTGATCATATTTTAGGGCCACAATATATATTTGATAAATTACCTACGTGCCTATTCCCGGAACAAAACTATTTTTTTTAATTTTATGGTTAATAAAAACATTTTATTAATTTATTATTTAAACATCCATACAAACATTACAATGACATCACTATCCAAATAGCACCTGGTAATTTTCGGGGTTACAAAGATCACCTGAGTCAGCTGTTAGTGTTGTTTACGTAACGACTATCGTCGTATGCTATTGATATGCCGATAAAAAGAAATTGCTATATCTTAGTAAAATTAATGTATACGGATTTGTTTATCGCGGTATTCCATTTTATAGAGCTATATTATGTTATACTTAAATCTGACCATATCTTTTTGTTACACGTTGTATATTATTTGTGCGAGATAAAATAATTAATTATGCAATCGCAAAATAATATAATTATAATATACGTTATATATATTAACAGACTTTTGGTTGAAAATAACCTACGGTACTTATATGGAATGTATCGTGGTTTATTTTACTCTTACGGTACTCTTGGTTACACAATATTATATCCATCATAGAAAAAATTATTTTATGCATTTCACAGTTTTATACAAAGTTGGCTTTTATTAATGGAGGTAGTAAATAAGCATCCACGGTTTGTCTGCTAATAAACATTTATTTTAGACAATTTACGCTTACATGATCGATGACGTCAGGCTTGCGCTACCGATATTGCATAAAACAAATGACTGCGATACTGGCGAGACAGTTCAGCTTCCTTAACGAGTTCTGGAATTCTTATTTCAATCCCCTACTTTTATAATCCGGCTCTGTTTAATTCAAACTTGGAGTCGACATTTTACTACGTTTTACTTTTCATGAAAGGAAGATAACTTGTTGACCCTGTGAGGTATATAGTTCATTTTATATCTGTCTACATACACGCTGTCTTCAACCTGAAAACTCCGCTACACACTTTGAGTGCTGCCGAAGTGGGGCTTAAAGCTCTGCTCGTACAGTCGTTGTGAAAGGACTGTAAAAGTATCGCGAAATTTTCTTTTGACTTTCCATTTTCCGGGTGAACAGAAACATAACATCCGTTTGTGGAACGCCGCTTCCATAATACGATGCTGCTATAAAATGTTAATTTTAATTCTGTTGCTACATAGAAATTGGGACAGATCCTGTGTGCATACCATAAGAATGGACGCATACATATTAGATAATATCTGTATTATCATTGGTTTTGATGCCCGGGTCTCGATAACTGGTCATTTGAACAACTGGATCTAGATAATCTGGTTAAGATAGCAGATAAGTAGTCTGAATTTAATCCAGGTGAATGATATATGTATAAAATACATAAAAGAAAATAATCTATTTCTTTTTTATATGAACAAACACTTTTATATTTTAAAAATACTTAGAATATAATAAAGTAACGGCATATTAAGTGAAATTCACCGCTGCTGCTGCGTTGAGTGCAAACCCTACATGGTACAAAAAAATATCCAATTTAGGACTATGTATTTGTGCTGAGTCTGAATTGGAATGATTATAAATTCTCTGCGATGCATGTCCTCCCTAGTGTGAGAGTTGCCTTCTCTAAAGGTATAATAAAAGAGTCCACCAACCTCAAAGGAAAATAGTAGGTGTCTATTCGAATGGTTGAATTTAATATCTAAGACTAATTCTAGAGCAAGTTAAAGTAGTAAAAGATTAATGAGCTAATTACTTAAATCTCTCATCATTTTCAGCCAAGCGTAAAAAAGAAAAGTTGACATATACTAAGTTCTTTAGACTTAGTTAGTCTCATCTTCTCAATAGGCTTTCAAAGAGATTTATTAGTGAAGTTAGTGCCCTCTGAACATTAGTGACTCTACGATCTTTCAATTATCTCTGGCCAACTATAAGTTGTGAATTATAGTATTCATAAAACGCCCTTTGCAATTAAAAATATGTAAACTATTTCGTAAGTCAAATGCTGATGATTGTAGTTTGGATAAACAAGCCGCATGTAAAGATATGGATCTCTTTGCAATATTGAAGTCCGTAATCTAAATCCTGGTCGGCTGCAGAAGCCTCCCTTCTATATTGCTATATAGCAAAATAAGGCTTGCAATATGTACTTAACTTATTGTTTCATAACTTAACTTATTGTTTATTATATCAGTCTTAAGTAATTAATTAGTCGCGAATAAACCGCATTTTTATATTATAAAATATTTCTGTCATTCTTGCTATTCTCTCGCAGGTGATGCATATTGTGCTATGTGTGTTGACACTTAGAAGAAAAATCATATCAATATAATTTGGAAGGAATCTAAACCTGTAGAACTACCCAGCCGCTGTATATAATAAAACTCGAGCGACAGCTTAGTTTGATGGCTTCACATACCTAACGTATGATATGAAAAATCACTCAGTTTAACGGAGTCTTTGTCGAAACGTTTCTGGATCTTTTGTTTATAGATTCATTGAATGTAACTGGTTTTTATACTGTCCTTGCCTTAAACGTCACAGCCATCAAAGTTGTTTACGTAAATCTCTGGAATTTATTATTTCTATATTTTAGGCGTAAGAAGTATGCAATCCCATCCCATAGGATAGGATCCACCATAGAACAGTGCCTCCTTACATTAAGGATAAGGATAAGTCTCGTCGTGTCTTGACATTTGTGAATCTAATGCTGTGATGACATCTAAAGCAGTTTTCAAACATTTTTATAACATTGCATTTGATTTTTTGCATACGATACGTGCTCATGTTTCTCGGAATTTTTGTATGACTTCTTTGGCGTCTTAGTTTTAATACACTTCTAGGTAACAAGGTCTTATATCTTACTGCTCTGTTCCTTGGTATTAGATATGTAATCTCTTATACGTATAAAGAAAAGTGATTGTATTACTAAATGCCGTCGGTACACATTGCACAAACCTGCACGATTGCTTTTTTTCAAATTGATAAAACGGCCGTTGAATATTCAGTTTCAAAGTCCTGCTTTTTCAATTGTTTGTCTACACCCAATGAATGGACTCCACTACGTATATTTTTTCACGAAGCACGTTGCCTTTGTTAAAGCTTGCAATAGCAATAATGTGAATTGTAATCTGGTACTCATATTCTTGTTTGCTTTTTACACGCTCGTACTGAATATTACTTTAAAATTTTCATTTCAGGATATACATTTGTTACTTTTATAATAGAAATCGTTGATATTTCTAAAACACCGGTATCTTATTAAAAAGGTATCTTGGTTTTGCTTTGAATAAAGATTTAATAGGTAATACATTAAATTAAAGATTGTTATACGATTATTAGGGAACATGGCAAATTTTAGAACAATGAATATTAAATACAATTATTAAAATCGTTAAATTAATACCATTTGAGATAACTATGAGATTGTAGCAATAAAAGTAAACATTTAAAAACACCTGAGTATCTAAAAGCTTATGATAACTGATCTTCTTTAAAATAATTTATATTAATATGAAAAATATAGTTTAGAACAAATAATAAAACGTAGAATATTTGTTCGTTGGCATGCTGCGGTGCAACGCTCGTATACTTCCATTCTATGTGATCTTCTCGGGGCAGATTGATAATCCGTTGATGGACAGACACTGTTCAAGACTTTATCCCTCTTTGGCTGCACCGTATCCTATTCTGAATATCAATTCCTGAATTGCAGAAGATTTTATATGCATGCAAATCACAGATTGAAACTATCAAAAACTATTTACGTATAATAGCACTGCAGCTTTTTACCATTAGATAGTTTAGGTAATAAATCTACTGTTAAAACAACTACCATTTTTCAGTTCAAATAATCCCGGCAACAGTTCCCTCGTACAATACGTTGCAGACATTTTTAACTCACTTCCTCGAGTAAAACACTTTAAAGCCGAAACGCGTCTTGTACGTTTAAAATTTACATCGGTTACGAGGAAACTTCGTGTAATAAAATCTGTGGGACCCCTTCCATCGCGACATATTTACATAAGTACATTTAACTTCATTCGTTCAATATACGAGATGTAATATGTAATTCTTATTCCAATCTCGTGTATGTCGTGCGTCTGTACTTATCATACAGTTTCGTGGAACATTTTATTGTGCTTGTTTACGCCTATTTTGATGTTTGGTCAAATTTGTTTGTATTGTGTGTCTGTCTTTTGGTTTGAAACGTATATGTTAAATAAAATATTATTTTAATTTTGTGTTTGTCAGCATTTAGAACCGTAGGATGATGATTGATTGTCGGCCTAGATGGCGTAGTGGTTAGTGTAACCGACTGCCACGCCTGAAGTCGCGGGTTCAATTTCCGCACAAGTCAAACATTTGTGTGCATGAACATGAATGTTTGTCTTGGTCTGGGTGTTTCTATATATAATATGTACATAGGTATTTACAAAAAAGGGTATATATGTATGTTTATCCATTGTCAAGTACCCATAGTACAAGCTCTGCTTAGTTTGGGTTAGATGGTGTTGTGTGTATGTGATAGAATATTATATGTTTATTGGATGACAACCTACAGTTCTATTTATTTGTGAGGTAAAGCTGTCTCTTAGTCGTTTAAAAGTATATAAATGACCATTTTCACATCATAAGCCTGCCAATGTTGGATTGCTAAACATGATTGAAAACCTATTGTCTATGACCACCGGTGTGCCACTGCCATTTAATAGGTTGACCATACTTGCACTGTCCAAATGTTCGCTGTTAAAATACTATAATAATGAAACATGATAGTTTGTATCTTTGTATAATAGCATAAACGTTCTCTTGTAAATTTTACATGCTCATCTCCAAAAATAATTAAAAGCATATTAACTAAAATAGTTTTATATGAACTATAATTTACTCGCATATGCTATGGTTTTATACTTGTATCTTGCGCATATCGTAACATCAACGATTTTTTTATTCTTATACGTCACAAAAATTTTATATGACCATCTTTTGCTGAAGAAGACATTTAACGTTTTTGTCATCAAATCACACATTATTTCCTTTCTTTTTCGCTTTCTCTCTTTCTCGTATTTTCTTCGTAATATACGTCGTATTATCGCTAACCCCAAAATATACAAACATGTTATGGTGAAGGAAATCACCTTATCCTTTACCACAAAGTTTAAAAGTATTCTTTTTGCAACAGAAAAACATTTTTAACTAGATGGTAACAAATGTAAAGCGTTAAAAGATAAGTTTGATTGATAGGAGCGTGCGTCGATGCGGGTGCCGGCGACGAGCGCTGTGATTTGTCGCGAATGAACACGAAACTTTGGCAACGAGACATATGAGCCTTGTTTTAAAAATATTAACAGTTTTTATATCACGCTTTATACCAAGGTATCACCAACTAAAGAATTGTGCGTCAGATACAAATCGTGACTACGATCTGCTCTAACGATTTTTCGAACAGACCTATGTAACTTAAACTTTATTACCATTAGTTTGCACAAACATGACGCGAACGCATAATAATATGTTCTTGCGCCTATGTCTCTAAAGGATTAGGCAAAGGTGTGTTGTACCAAAATTTCGCCAACTATGCTTATGTCCTAGAGATCAGCCGACCGACTAACGGAATGGCGCGCTCTTTATAGCATAGTAATAAAATACCGCTGACATCCTTACTCTGTGCTATTAAGATTTTTTGATAGAAAACTTTTTACAGCCTGACACTAGCTACCAACCCATGATTCACAAACACTTGTGACTAGAAGAGGAAACGAGGCTTTCAAAATATATCAATCACATAAAACGTCACGAGAAAGCAAGCAGAAAATGCCAGCGAGCTACATATATTAGTTTTTTATGTACACTCTGAACTAGTGTTGATACTGCAGAACTGAAATAGACGCGTTGCGACATAGTTACTTGTCGTTTTTCAATTCAGCTCCATTATTTGTGGTATATATTTGCGTCTGGTAAACCAAAACATTCGCTGGACTAACTGAATGTGACAGTTTCTGAACCAGGAAACAAATCGAGATTTTTTTAAATGGACTTCAGTTTACCATATGTCATTTTTTAAATGGAATGTAATAATAAAATGGCTGTTTTAGTTGTGAAAACTGGACTACTGTAATTTATATGTACAACTTTTACACTAGAGATTCAATTCCCGCACTTGCAATAATTCGTGTGTCGCGGGAGACTTTACAAACATTCAAACAACGGAGACAAAGAATATCCAGACTCGGAACAACTATTTGTGAATCACATAATTTTTTGTCCCGCGTGGGGCTCGAACCCACAACATTCGGCGTGGCGGTAGTGACGAGGCGACCACTTAAACCACTACTCCATTCATGCAGTCAAAATATTTCTGGTGTGAGGCTGTTGCAACCACTAAAAGGTCATAATTATAGAATTTATCTGCTGCATATAACTGTTTCCAATATCGCTACACTGTCATCAACTATTCATAAGTAAAACAATTTTTTGTTACGTTTAAGGATCTAACAATATTCAATGATAGCGTGTCCAGTCTAAATCTTAATTTCATTAAAAGCAAAAGACTTATAAGAGGAATGCGCAAGGATCTGAACCTTAATTTTATTAATAGCGAATGCTTTTTATAAGTAGTATACTGCGGTATATCCAGGTAACCCTGGGATTTCACTCAAACCGGGGCAACTCGACTGATATAGTATCTCCGCCCTACATAAGATTGCAGTAATACAACCTTGTGTTATGATTTATGATCAATATTTCCAGATTCCTTGAAAAGTCAGTGCGGTCAGTCAAGTCCGTATTTAATATATATAATAAGCTAAAAATAATAATCTTATCCCCTTACATGAAATCAAATATTTACTGAGTCTATATTCAGTCTAAATATAGTAATATCAAATGTTTTCAATAAAAGTAATAAATTTGGTTCAGTAGTTTCTAAGTAAATAAAAATAAGCAGCACTATATTAAAAATGGAGATTCAATAGGTCTTCACAATCTAATTATAGCTTTACAATCGATTTGCAAACAAATTCACGGGTTTCTCATTTCATGATCATAGTCTGAGGGCAAAGTTACGTCACATTGGGTATACGTAAAGCTAAGCTATAGTAAAATCTACAAATGGTACGCCGTACCCAGAATTTTAACGTATTTGCTCATTTTCTGATTCGTTCGTTAGTTTTACAATGGATTATTGGATTACGCAGAATTTTACAATGGACAGATTGGAATTGGTACAAAATGTCATTTGTTGTATTTTTTGCCAACAATTTATGTTACTGGTAATACCGGGCTATATTAAAAACTGTCGCAATACTGTTGATTGGCGTTGTTTTTATATTTTGTGTTTTCAAAGTCCAAGCGATATCCCTCTGGTAAATGAGTTTGTGTATGAGATCAATTATATTCGTTCAATAACCGTATAACTATCAGGTATTCCTAATTGTTATACGGTCGTCCGGTGCGATAAGTCCTTAATATTTTAAGGATATGGAAAACGCACTAGTCTGTACACTTGCATAAAAAATCAACGCTTGCTAAAATGCTATGGGTATTATTTAACTTCACAGCAATAAATAGTAATTGCACAGCAAAATACCTATGCTTACCAAAAATAGGTCGACGGAGCCCCACGAAGCTATTTATGGGTGGGTTTAAGAAGGAACCTAACGTAAGCTAACCCTTCCGAGACGGAATGCAGTGATTTGAGGCGTATAAGTGCTCGTTATGCTGTGTAATATTTGCTGTGAAATTAGTATTTTTGATGGTCATTATAATATAATAATAATATTCTACCACATACACACAACACTATCTAGCCCAAACTAAGCAGAGCTTGTACTATGGGTACTAGGCAATGGATAAACATACAAATATATTTTTTTTTATTTATATTTAATCCCGAATACCATATCGTCTTTCTTATAAGCTGATTAACAATCTGATGTTTTCAACAAATTTACTTTGAATGTTTTATTAGATTTTAAAACAGTTATTCTCAGTTTTATTAGGACGTAGAATATCTTATTAGTTTTATTTGATTTAGTGCTCTAGCCATTTTGCTAAATATTATTATCAATATCAAGCCATATCAAGTAAACAGATAGTATGATTAATGTTAATTCTATGGCATCTGTAATATGAGGTACAAAGGTAATAAGACGGCCCGCTGTTGAATAGGCATCAATTCAGGATCCGATTATACACGTATCCATTGACAATATTCAAAGCATTCAGTCTACAAAGATCTAAGTGATTACTAGGTATTATGAAACAGCCTACATGACATATATTATAGTAATATTATTTATAGCAATATCTTCCCCTTGAATACTCTTCATACATCCGCAGCAAAGGCTTTATTCCACAGTGAACAGTTACGGTATAATTTGGTTGATTGGTTATTCATAAGCATACGATATAATTATGTAGTGTGGACTAGTACTATAGATATCGACAGAGATAGGTTTGTAAGATTTATTAATTTAGAGATTTATTTTAATACATCTATTTGGCTAAGAGTTAGTCTTAAAAAAAATTGTAAGATACATTATAAATTTTCTTAAGACTAACGCTAAACCAATTACAGAGTGCCACGACAATGGAATATGAGGCAGAAAATATAGACATAATACGCCTCGGTACTTGTTGGAAGCGGACGTATACCCAACCTCGCAAAAATATTTAAATTACAATTAAAGTGTTACAATTGAAAGTAAAACTTATCTTGTGCGGCTTAAAGTCCTCTATACAATTAGTGGGCAGCACTCATATCGTCGCGTAGTTAACAGCGGCAGCGTCTGCGCAGCACCGCTCACCTCCTCGGCAGAAAGAGAGCTACCGATATTTTTTATCCCGCTTGCATACGCTCCAGCCATCAGCGCGTCACAATGAGCGTACAGAGAACACCGCCTCAGGACACATTAACAAGCGGAAGCGGGAATAACGGCGGATCAGTTCCCAACTTATCAACCTATAGTGCCAACGAAGACTTTTATAACATCAATACAAGAAAACGTAAGGAACGAACAGAAGAAAATGATCTTAAAAAAGACTTCACACAATTTCGCATGGACATGATGCAGTTTCTCGAAGAATTCAGAAAGACCCAAAATGATAATTTGACCCAAATTAGAGAAGAAATATCGGAGATAAAAAACGAAATTAAAACAATAAAATCAACTACAGAAAGTTTCACATTACGCTTTGAACACCTTAATACTGAAATCGAAAATATCAAATCCAAAACTACAACAACCGAAGACAAACTTAAGTCCATAGAAACTGAAATATCAGAAATAAAAAGTCAGCAACGGATCACAAGCTCGACATCAAAATCACCAAACCTATGCCACGAAAACCTCATCCTAGAACTAAAAGAACGATGCGACCGTGAAAAAAATGTTGTACTTGTGGGTATTTCAGAATTAATTGACACAAATCTGAAGTCGCGACAGAAATATGATAATGAGCAGGTCTTAAAACTCATAACTCTGCTTCATGAAAACTGTCCGAACCCAATCAAAACAATGAGACTAGGTAAATATATGCAGAATAAACATCGATCAATCAAAGTTTGCTTTGATAATACTTATGCGCCTAAATGTCTTTTGCGAAATAAGTCGAAGCTACCCGAGAACATTCATATTTACTCAGACCAAACTCCAATACAAAGACAATATCTACTTTCGTTGAAGGATGAACTAAACAAACGCACTGAATGCGGTGAAAAAAACCTTGCTATAAAATATATAAAAGGCGTACCGAAAATAGTTGTCGACCAAAAAAACTAAGACCTGACTCAATACCTAAGATAAAAGTTACCGACAGAATTGATAGATTATCACATCAAATAGTAGATAAATACGAAAATATTCCAATTTACCCATCGTCATTAAGAATCTTCTATACTAATTTACGTAGCATTCGCACAGCAGGCAAATTGGATGAAATAAAATGTATTATAAAAGCCATACCTGCGACTACCCACTTATTAATATTTACCGAGACGTGGATTAACTCGGAAAGCGATGCTAAATTATACCAAATACCGAACTATGCACATGTTTACAATTATAGGCAGAATCGCAAGGGAGGTGGCGTCTCAATTTACGTACATACTAGTATCAAATACGAAATAACGGAAGACTCATGTGATGACGAGAACCATTACCTGTGGATATATATAAACAAACTATCACTAAACGTCGGCGTGGTTTACAAACCAGGAGAAACCAATGTGAACAACTTCTTAGACACATTTATAACGCAACTTGAAACCCGAAGGAGATCAATAGTATTGGGCGATTTCAATATTGATTTATTAAGTAAGAATAGTAATGTAACAAAATACTTGAACGAAATAAAACAATGTGGCTATGAAATACTTAATTGCATTACCAAATCATTTAGTACCCGAGATACGAGCTCAACAAACACAATTCTGGACCACATATGTACAAATATCAATAATCATTCATTCAGCATCTCAATAATTGAGTCAGATCTCTCAGACCACAAGCAGATATTCCTCGAAATAGGCAGATTACCCACACATACGAATAAAAATTTTTCGTATAAAGCCTTATATTATGAAAATTTGTATAATAGCTCACTTAAAGCTAATTACAGTAATGATGAGAACAGCTTGGAGACCTTTATCTTAAAGCAAATAGAAAATAACAAGATGAACAAAACAAAAATTCTAAATCCACCCCAGAAAGACTGGATAAACAAAAATATAATTAACGCTATTGAAGAAAGGAACATTCTATGGCAACAAATAAAATTACACCCAGAAGATGACAACTTAAGAAAAACCTTCGTAAAACAACGGCAGAATGTCAAGTATTTGATCAGAAGTCATAAGAAAACTTACTACTATAACTTATTTCAGAAAAACTACAATGAACCCAAGAAAATGTGGGAAATCATAAATAATTTAGGCTTAAATAAAACGAAAGTCAGCGCTGCTCCACCCAAACTAATGTCGAGCTCCGGACTAATCACAGAAGGTAACGCAATATGTAACTTCTTTAACGATTTTTTCTCATCTATAGGCGTCGATCTAGCGAACAAAATACCTCACACATATCACATAAACACAGGCAACACGCTCATGTACGAACATAACTACAATCACGAACAAAAGTTAAGCGTATTACCGCCATGTTCCGCGTCAGAAATATCAAAGATTATTGACGAACTTGATAGCAACACTAGTACCGGTTTAGACGGCGTTAGCACCAAAGCGATTAAATGTTTAAAAAATATTATTGTGGACAGATTAACGTGTTGTATAAATGAGTGTTTGGCGTCTGGTATTTACCCAGATACACTAAAGGTTGCAAAGGTCAGTCCTATTTACAAATCAGGCAGTAGAACGGATCCAAATAACTACAGACCCGTGTCGGTTCTACCAGTTATATCAAAGATCTTTGAACGTGTTATATACAGTCGTTTAAATAATTATTTATCTGAAAAGAACTTTCTAATTACCGAACAATACGGATTTCGCGCTAAGTCAAGTACACTCTCTGCCGCAACAGATTTGATAACAAAAATTTATACTTCCGTAGACCAAGGAAGTTTTGCCTTAGGGATCTTTATCGATTTAAAAAAGCTTTTGACACCGTGAGTCATCATAAGTTATTAGAAAAATTGGACAACATAGGGGTTATAGACAAGGCTTTCACAATGTTCAAATCTTATCTGGAAAATAGACGTCAAGTTGTTAAAATAGATACCCACACTAGCTCGACCAAAACAGTAACATACGGCTGTCCACAAGGCTCAATAATTAGTCCGTTATTATTTTTAATTTACATTAATAATATCACCAAAATTGGACTGACAGGCAACCTTACTTTGTATGCTGATGACACTTGTTTGTTTTACTTTGATAAGTCCATCAATAACATTATAGCAAATGCTCAGAAGGACTTAGATATTCTCAATGAGTGGTTGAAGTATAATCTCCTCACAATTAACACATCTAAAACATCATTTATGATTATAACTGCTAAAAATAAGCGAGTACCCGACTTCACACCGCTCAAAATAAACGAGACTATTATAAAACAATCCAATCTCGAAAAATATCTCGGTCTATGGCTTGATGATAAACTTACATGGAAATCCCACATTGAGCACGTCAAAAAGAAACTTACATCAACTTTAGGAGTCTTACGGAGGGTGTCAAACTGCATTCCTTACCAAGTACGTAATATTATATACAACTCGTTAATTAAATCGCATCTAGAATACTTAATCGAAATATGGGGATCAGCCGCCATATCAAACCTTAACTCACTGCAGAGACAAAACAAAATAATAAAAACGCTATTTCACTACCCTTACCTTACACCTACAAAACATATATATAAAAGAACTAATCTGCTAACAACTCGACAGCTTTATATATACAATACATGCATTCTTATAAAAAACATTACATCAAACTCAATACAAACTAATATACAGATACCTAGAAAAGCAATGTCACATAACTTAAGAAATCAACATAAACTACAATTTTGTAAAATACGAACGAATTACGGTAAGAAATCGATATTGTTTGGTGGAGCACAGCTGTTTAATAATCTACCTGCCGACATTAAAGAATGTGCTAACATAAATCTGTTTAAACGTAAACTTAAGGAATATGTACTTTGTAACCATTTCTAACACTGGAGGCTATTGTTTATTTATTTAATTTAATTATGTTAATCTCATTATAAGTGGACTGTAATGTTCTTATGAGAAATAAAGATCTTTAAACCTAAACCTAAAATTGTGATTTCTAAGGCTAAGTACACTAAGTAAAACTATGAGTTTTATATATTAAAAGTGTTTATCAGAAAGACAGTTATCAGTAACAGGCATTTACGGTCAGGTCACGATTAATACTATTTTTAAATCTATTTTTAGCCAAAAATAAGATATCAATTTCACTGCATCTATTGTTGTAAGTTCGAAGTAGTCGCGCTATAATTGAGTTGCTACCATATGAGATCTTCCATTAATGGCATTTTTCTTGAGTAACCTACCGGAGATTGTAATTAGACATGTACAATATACTACAGATGAAGTATGTTATGAATATACATAATGATATATTGGTGTCATTAGCTTTTTTATTAAACCAATATTATAATGCAAAATATTCACTCAAGAGCAGTCTGTCAAGTATAAAAATAATGAAAGTTCCTGAGTAACGGCTACCTTTCGCCGTAAAAGTGAATTTTCATCATAACGTTCTGAGATCGCACCAGTGAATATTAGGTACACTTGGAGGGCCCCACTCTTAGTCCATTTATCACACCTTTATCGTATAAATGTTACATAAAAATTCCTACGCACAGACAGCTTGAACGCCTCCCCTTTTATTTTCTTTTCGCAGCCTACTTGTCTTTATTTCGCTTTATATAAAGAAAGTTGTTTATCTAACTAATCCTTACAAATCTTCATCGCTTTACTTTTAAAACGAGGCGAAGCCTTTCGCGTGAAAGGGCCCTGTGACTCCGCTTTTTTCATTGAACCTTTTTTATTTCACTATTTTAAATCGTTGTTAAGTTTTCACGTTTTTTTTTACGACTGTTAAGTGAAAATTTATTTGATTATCTAGCGAATTGAACTCATTAATCCTTACAAATTGCGATGATAGTATTCCGTAAACTGGAAATAGTAATAGATTTAAAACCAAATTAAATATAACGAGAAACTACCGAGAACATTATCACTATATATTATAAAACAAAGTCCCCCGCCGCGTATATTCGGGATAAACTCAAAAACTACTTAACGGATTTTCATATGGTTTTCACTAATAGGCATTTATGAGGAAGGTTTAGGTGTATAGTTTGTTAAGGTTTTTTATTACCCGTGCGTCGTATAGTATGTAATTTACTTGCATGCATTTAAAATGTATAAGTTTCAATTTACAACAGTGGCCATTAATATTTACAAGCATATAGCTGTCTGCTAAGCATATTCGCAATCACCGTGCTATTATTAACAATTTTCTAACAGTTAAACATAATAACACTCACCCGACCTGAGAAGTCTATCGAGATATCACAATTGGCACCAAATAGAAACACAAGCATATACAAAGGGATCAACGAGGCACCTATTAATATTACCATTCAAAGCTTTGTTGTTCAGATCGGGGTTATATACATACATATACAGTATAATAATATGTAGATCTATAGTACAATAATCTCGGTTCAAAGAGAGCAATACGCCACGGGGCGTGTGCCGTAGTGATTGCAGCTACTGAATATTAATAACCATCCTCATAACAAACTATTTTGCAACGCAATCGAATTACGAACAACCCACTCGTATCAATATTGACAGTACAAATGAATTCATCAGCAGCAACACATGTTAGCATTTAGTTTTAAAACTTTATGCGCACGTTTGTAACGAGATTAAACTTAAAATTCGTGATTTAGTTTTATTTGTGAATTTATTATGTTCACACGAATGCGTTTGATTAATGTAAATTTGTCCTTTAGTAAAAGAACTGCCAAATGAATTTCACTTCTTTATTTTGGCTAAACAATGCTTGTTATTTTGCAAGCTAAAATAAGATGGTGGCATGCATTTGACGAAGATTTTTTAATTCACGGTTTAATCGTTCATATTAAATTGTTAATTGTTTTATAACCGTACACAACTTTTATGCGGTGCAATTGTGGGTGAAATAGTTAGTCGCTAGGTACTTTTTACTGTTCTTGACATACAACTCACCCATACACGAATGTTTTAGTTTAATTATTAGCAGACTGTAAAAATTTGTGCAAGCCGCTTTCTGTGTAATGTATTGTACTGTTTTATATATTTAATTTTCTAGATAGATAATATTTATCAAAAATTGTTTGACTGGCTACTTTAAATATGTACTAGTTGCACTAACTGTGATGGGCTTTGATGGCGCAGCGCCACACAATGCAACAGCTGTGTATTAGGTCTCGGATACGATTCCCGGCATTAAATGTTTAATCAAGAGATGTATATATGTACACTACCAACACGGAGCCTGGATCTGTACCTGGTAGACGGCAATAGACTCTGGTGGTATGTGGTAATGGGTAAGCTACACCTAGTCTGTCTACGTTTTCAGAGGTATAGGCGTGAGACTAGATACATATGTTAATAGTTAGTAAAATAACGAATTAATTTAGCAGTTAAGAAACGACAATAAATCTGAGGAAAAAAAATTCATATTAAATTCAGAATTGTACTTTATAATATTATATAAATTGTATTTTGTTAGCGCTGGTTGGTTAGAATTGAGAGGTTTAACTATTACAGTACTTTGTTTTCTATTAAATTAAAATGTTTTAAACTAATATTATTGCAATTTTAGGTGATGTTATTTTGCTGTATAATGTCTCTGTTATAAGCTTTGCTATTTGGCAATGTTTAGGTGTATTAACCTAACAATAAATGTCTTCGTATAATACTTAGTTAAAGTTAGCATGATGAGAAGCTAATTGTGGTAAGCGTCAGGCATTTTACTAAACCAAAAAAGATAAAAGAATTTGTAGTCAGACAAACACCACTTTTATTTAGTAATACCACCCTTTTGGTGTGATCTCTTTTATGAACATATTCAATTACACAGTTCTACAGTCAAACTAGAATAAAAAGAAAAACAATCCTCCGTGGTTGTATAATGATATTGGTCTCGGATTCGATTCCCGGGCAAAATGTTATTAGTTTTAACTGTTAGAAGAAGTAAGAACTGTATCCGGTATTTATTTTTACAGTAATTGGCTCACGTTCTATTATGTGCGTCCTTAAGCAGCTGAAATTGAGTGTAGAGCACCTTTGTCTCCTCTTTCGAGCATATATGCGTGAGTGCGTGTATTTTTTGCACTATGGTTATTTAAAAGAGTCGATGAATGCTCACATATTGCTAGTATATTATTTATAAAATAGTCCACAACACTATTAAACACACAACAAAAAACCGGTCATGTTTATAAACTTTCCTAACTCACAAATGTTACGCCTACAGCAGGATGCAGTATATAGGTACCGCTGGTAGTCTCGTTTTCATTTCTAAAAGGCTTTTTTGCGTAGTCCGTTCCCCTTCACAGGCGAGCCAGACACAAAAACTGTTAGTTTTTTACTTTTTATCAACCTATATTTTGGGGACTCGCTTAAATACTGGAAATGTTTTAATATTATTTTCGCTTGGAATGTAGGTTTAATGTTACGTATTTGGGTGTTGGTAAAATTTATTTTAACGGTTATGTTAGTATAGGGTCATAGAAGGATATAATAAAGATTTATTTGCTGAAATTACATTCGTTTAATTATTTTAATTTAACTGTAGTGCCAGTACATTTAGTATTTATTATCATTTAAACATTATTAAATTGCACTTGTTTTTTTAATACATCTGTCGTATTACGACGGACACAAAATACACCTAAACTCGGAATAGCTATTTGTGGATCACACAGATTTTTTACCCGTGTGGGATTCGAACCCACAACAGTCGCAGCAGTGGCAGCAGTGAGGCGACGCCTAGGCGAACCAAATAACTTAATATATACAAAACTACTTATTAGCAAGGACTGCCAACGATTAATCTCGAAAACATCATGAAAATAATCTCTAAATCGTTATCTATATTCACTAAAGTTAAGCGATTACAGTTCAATCAAAGACTTTCTAAAAACAATTGCCACCGATTCCTAGTGAGAATTTCAGGTTTAAAATCCAAAGTTACGCTTCGGTAGTCACGGATTATGAGATGAAAGGAGAATACTTTATTTTAAATCGCTGAGGTTTGATAAAAAGGAATACGTGCAAAACGGACTTACGGTAATAAAACCCTTACTTTGAACCCCGGCACATATCTTTGAAGTACCTGAGCTATATGTGTATTAAAAGTTAATTATCTTTTACATTATACATTAACGCCGGAAGAAATTTGCATGCATGAGAGAACTCCAAAAGGTGTCTGCCAACACGTATTTGGTCACCAAGTATATGTATATAGTATAACTCACATGACAGCAATGTTACAAGGACATATTTATAAAATATCTACTATAAAATGAAGCTGAAGAGTATATTTGTTTTTTGTATGAACCCGCTAATCTCTGGAACTACCAGTCGGAAAATTATTTTTGCTTTCAATAGTTCGATTTTGGAGTTAGCTTATAGACTACGAGCACATTACGTTACGAGCTACGGGACTGGTTTAGTTTAAAAGTAGATGAAACTGTGGGGCACAAATAGTTCTTCTTTCTTCGATCCTGGATCGATCAAACGGGGCGTGAAAAGCACCTCCTTAGGTCGTCAAAGCAACTTCGGCACCACTTCATATGAGGACGCGGTGTGGAGGGCTCTGCTCGTGGACTGTACGACTGCTTACCCTCAGGCAAAGTGCAGTCGTTTTCACATGCAATAATAATTAAGAAAGTATCTATACTTATTATTTACAGATGTATAACAGTCTTACTAATATTATAAATTAAATATAATGTTGAAACAGTTAAATAGATTTAAATCAAACTTGACATTCAAAGTAGACTATATTCTAGATTAACACGTAGAAATCTTATTGTTTTTTGAGCGCTTTCGTGGAATTCACAAAACCTGTGACACCGCTGGCTCCAGCTAGTAAAGAATAGTTATATTAAATATGTATTTAAGGAAGTATATTACACAAACGATATTATAACACTAATTTATTTTCAACAGACAGAATGAACAAAGGGCTACTATACATTTTTATCTCTTTTCCCGCTTATTTGGCCTGAGATTGTCAGGTACGATATCAAAAAGGTTTTTAGACTTTTTTACCTTTCGTATTATTTTTATTACGTGGCAGTCGAGCAAAATGTTTTTATCTAATTACTAGTTGCTACCTGCGATTACGACCACAAGATAAACAATAGTACTAACTTTTGTAAAGATGATCTACTTATTTTAGAAATAGTTTAGTCTAGTTTAGGAGTCAAAGATTAATCCAGGGTATCCGAAGTAGAAAAATCTTAGTTTCGTTATCCGGGCATGGCTGGAGAAGAAATCTGAAGCCGAGTCCGGTAGACGCTAATAGACTCGCTATCACTTGGGCTTGAAATGTGATTGTGTAATATAAAACATACACAGCTATGTACAAAACTACCTGCAATTGGCAATTAGTTTTGAATACAGGTATTTAGGTAAGAATTCTTCTAAACAGGTAATACTTTATGTGTAATAGGTCGCTTAGAAATTTTGTTTGCGTGTTGCGCCTCTATCACAAAATAATAATATGTTTCCGAAATTATATAAGTTATTCCTTAGTAAAAAATGATATAAATTAATGCTCTCACGCCTTAACTATTCGACCGATTCATAAAATACAGCTTGTCAGGAAAAAAGTACGGTTCTTGAGTAAAGCAGCGGGCAAAAGTTATCTATCAGCAATAAAATTATCTCTTATATAAATTATTCTTAGCAGTCAGCTGAGAATAATTTGTAACGATATGAGAACTTGCTATGCAATCATATAACTGATTCGCTAGAAAGCTGGAAAACGTGATTTTTGGAATTTGCATTTTAATGAAAGTCACAAGTAGTCTGGAACTGTGCCCGACAGAATGGTGATAGGCTGCTAGTCCGTAGAGGATAAGACCTAAACACTCTTGAATAATTCATATTTAAGTGAGTCGTTTTGATTTATAATTATTAGTATTTCGATTAAATAGCAATATTCAATGCATATCAGCGGTACATCTTATACTTATTCATGGTATATATATACAACCGATAGCCAATATACATAGATCGTCCCATCGGCGCGGCGGTCCGACACAATTAGATTTTAATTATTGCGGGCAGTATAACAATTAACAGGTTAATATTAGGGTATAGCAAATTAATTTAAAATGTAGGATATCCAATCGCAAAAACCGACTGCAATAGGAACATCGTTTTAATGAAATACGCCAATATAAACCTATTGCTGCGAATTATTCAACCAATAAATTAAATGTTGATTTCATTTATGTACAGTATTCAACTCAAAAATGAAACGTAGTTTTCAATGAGGTTAGTGTCGACAATTTTAGTTCAAAATTTAAATGTCTTTATGCTTATTTTATTCACATCAGAGAGTCAAATAATTGCATTTAGTGATTGTCTAACTTTTAATACTCTATAATCGTAGTTGAATTATATTTGTCATTTTTTAAAGCAATGCTTCACGGAGACTAAAAGACGACCCGTTTCTTGACGCATGCAATTTTCCATTAAATTCAACGTATTATTTGCTATTTGCCAGTTTTAAACACGCGCTATTTTTAACATCGATGCTAAGTATTTCAACCGTGTATAATTTATTAGGCGTATGTAGGTGAAATGTATAGCCTTGTATTGTGTTGCCAAGAATACCACAACTTAAATCCTGTCTATCGTAAATGTGATAAAAAGAGTCCTTGGAATAACGGAGGGAAGGTCAGTATTGACGTTTTGACTATTTTATATTTTGTGCTACTCCGAACGGGTTTTGGGTTGTGGAGGGCACATATCAGTTCTAGAAAGAGTCAAAATGCATAATTTGTATCCGCAGTAAAACTTCTTTTGAACATATCTATCCCATTTGATGACCACTGGGGTTTAGTAGGTACAAATTAATAATTATAATTGCTTAGTTATTCTTAGTACAAAAGTGAATGAGTTATATATTTCGTAAAACATTTAAACATTTATAATCGTTGGGTAGTGAATTAACTACTAAGAAGCTTTTATTCGTAACTCATCTGTGAATAATGATGACAATATAATTATACGTTAGTGTGTATTATAGTGAAGGTTTGGCAGCCTACCATATCGATATTGTGTAAATGAGGCATAATTATCATATTGATCTAACTGACGTGTTGAAGCAATATCAAAACCAAAACCATGTTAGGTATTGTTGTAACATTTATATCAACGATCAAAACATTCGAATGGTTGTGTTCCTTTTACACAAAATAACCATTGCTTTGAGGAACAATAATAAATTTATAATGGAGGAAATTTCTTGTGTATTTATATTAACCCTTATACTAGGATTAATTTCTATATTTCTTTCTAACAAAGGAAATAAAGAACATCCAGACACGGGACTCCCATTTAAGGATTACACAATTTTTTGTCTCGTGTGGGATTCGAACCCACAATACTCGGCGCGGTAGAAGTGACAAGGCGACCATTGAAACCTAGTGGTTGGAAACGTAGTTGCTATCCATGTATTCCTTCGCAGTTATGTCTTGTTTAGGTAAAATCTAGTCAAAATGTAGTAAATTCCGTGTTCGATTTCTGCATAAAGGAAATATTTAATTGACTCATAAGCCCTCCGGGACCTAAGTTTAAGTTTGTAATCCAACAATTAAGTCTCGAGATAAAAACCACAACTCTTCGTCAATATATTAGCAAAATGACCGTTTAAAACAAGTATGTTACCCACGCGATCCCTGAAATACTGCATTTATTTGCTTCCAAAACAGACTTAATGCTATAAGCACACAAAAGAAAACAAAACCAGTACCATGGTGTTTGGAGATCATTAGCGCAAAATACACATTACGTGAGCAACATCACTCAAAGGGAGTGCGATAAGGGTAGATGCAAACGCAACTATACTAACATAGATGTTATCTAGTACGATTTCAATCTGACTACCGCAGATGGTGTTTACGGCGGCGCTATGCAGTTTACGTGGAAATTGCATGTGCGCGACGCATTAGCCACTACCCGCAAATTACGTACGCAATCTACAGCGAATCAGCCAACACTTTCATAATATTTGTCGACTATATAGCTCGTCGTTTTATACAGAAACTTTTAATGAGGAGGGTCTGTGTTTTATACGTCGGCAGTGAATTTTTAAATGTATTTTATTAGTTTAAGCTTTAGTAAAATATTTATTTTGAAATTTTGCGACTGGTTAATGTTTTATCAATATTTGTACAATTATCATTTTTACTTTCTTTAAAATCTTTTTTATTTATTTCTTAATTAAACGATAGTAGAGATAGAGACCGTTATATTGCCACGCAAAGCTTCCTTATTCAAGTCACGCACAAAGTTCAACGTTAA
Source organism: Catocala nupta (assembly GCA_963675205.1). Lineage (NCBI taxonomy): Eukaryota > Metazoa > Arthropoda > Insecta > Lepidoptera > Erebidae > Catocala > Catocala nupta. The sequence goes on along the minus strand of OY776084.1, from coordinate 18,041,042 downwards.
GTGCATATTAATAGTAATTTATTAATTAAATTGTATATCCCAAGACTTCTTCGTAACGATTTCGACGATGTGTAAAAATTAAATACGAATATATAAATAATAATATATTAGGTAGGTACGCGGTCAGCATGATGGCTTTCGGTCTAACTTCTAATACTAATAAGAGTAAACGTACTGTTGCGTTTCGTATCAGTGAGTGACAGAGCCGGAGGCCCAGTTACCCCGATCCTTTTCCTATCCTTTCCTTTGTCCTTTCCCTCCTTCATTCATTTTTAATAGCTGGCAACGCACTTGTAGCTCCTTTGGGGTTGCGAGTGTCCATGGGCGGCGATCCGTCTGTTCGCATGCAGACACATGCCATAAAAAAAAAAAAAAAATCCTCTTCTTCAACAGTGAGATAGTTTGTATACAGGATTGATAATTATTATAACATTGTTTTGTTGAATATATAATTATATAGTACATCTTTACTGTATTATCTATTAGTGTTGCGAAAGCAATAAGCCATCTGGCCTATAATTTTCGCAACACTAGAAGGAAACGCGTGCCGAGGTGCTTCTTTAAAAAAATGGTCTTGATATTTCAGCCTCAGAGATACAAAAATGCTAAAAAAAGTCCTAAAAAGCTGTATTTCTGCTGTGTTGTTGGCAGCCATCTATATTCGCCGCAGCAACACATATCTACTAAAGATATTTCCATACTTGCGATTTTCCGAGTGTGGCATGCGCTAAGGATTCTTAAAGCTTAGAGATAGGCAGTAGAGGTAGACTAGTAGTAGAGGCAGTATACCTATTATCTGATGTTAATTTTAATTGGAATCTGGTTGTGGGATAAATTAATGAAGTAAAACAGATATATTTTACCTCCAAAATATCATGTTATTACAGACAATGTTATTTCATCGAGGATATATTATGTACTGTAGAATATTTTATTGTATAAAACTATTAAACATTTATTTCATTTCTATAATTATTCTCGTTGTGGCGACTCCGCACAGACGAAGAAGTTCAGCCTACATTTAACAGATGGCGATACAATCGCACTTCACATGTCGTCATACTATTCTGCATCGCCCAATTGAAGTTTACACAGCGACTGAGTATATATTCAAGCTCCCGACATCAACCGTCGGGCCGCGGCCTGCCAGGCACGAACAACCAACCTGGTCGGAGGATCCTCCCTTTGTGTCGGAGGGACTTCACACCCTGTTCCTCTTCATCGTCATAAAATTTTAATTACTAGATTCTTATCGCTGCCTCTTTTGTCTGAATCATATATTATGTAACCGCAAACCTTAATTAAAGTTTTTACGTGACTTACTTTTTATTGTACTTAAAAGTATCGTGCGTGACTTAGTTTTTATCTGTTTGAAAAGTTGAGAAACAAACTTACAAACGTCTTCACATTCTTTCATATTTATTATATTAGTAGGAAGTAGGACCTTATGTTGTGTTAAAAGATTTTTGTTTTACTTACCTAAAGTTATGAGACTATTCAAATAAGATATTATTTTAAATATCTTCCATAAAAAGAAAATAAGGACCTGGAATAGAAACATCTACGACATGCATATAAGAAAACCATTACGAAAATCAAATAAAGCATAAATGGTAAATATCTAGAATTTCCCTCGGTACGTTTCTTGTCACAAAAGTATGTCTGTCTGTCTTTGATAATCAAATCAATATAGTGACAACCTCAATTCCAGCGACATATTTTTCCTCTGCGAAAAAATAAATATAAAAATATGGCTGTGGATCGTAAGGCAATATCTTTTTTCATCGGCAGCTTTAAAAAAATAGAACTCTGTATGACATGTGAAGCCATTTCATTAACGTGATGAATTTTAAGCTAGTTGTAAAAATCCTTAAGATATTATTATTTTTACGGCGATTGCAAATATGGTAGTTTATTTTATGTGTAGAAATAGTTTAGTTTTATAATTAATTGAAAGTCAAAATCTAAAATCATTAATTCATTTAGTTTACTAAGTAACACTTATGAACGTTAAAGTATAGTGGTTATTAAGTTAATTAAAGTAAAAACACACAGATTTTCAATCGTTCGATCCCATGGCACGTGCTTTTGACTTCTCGCAGCTAGTTGTTAATAATTATAGTTCGCGTTAACGGCGAAGGAATACATCCTAAGAAAACCTGCAGAAATGGGAATTCTCTATAACATATATTTTGTTCTTTTAAAAAAGAAAACGCCCTAACTAGGAATAAATCCTGTGTCGCGGGAGACTTTACAAACATTCAAATAACGGACACAAATAATACCCAGTCTCGGAACAACCATTTGTGGATCAAACAAAGTTTTGTCCCGTGTGGGATCCGAACCCACAACACTCGGCGCAATGGTAGAGTCGAGACGACCACTTAAACCAAGTCATGAGTGCATACCCAATCTGTCAATTCTGCCAACACGTACTGGGCCAGCGTGGTGATTATGGTCTAACCCTTCTAACTCTGGGACAGATTTGTGTCCAGCAGAAAAATGTTTTTACAATGTAGTTTGTCATTATATTTCCGCTTTCTATTTCAGACGCCAAGCTAAAGTGTAAATATTTCCATTGTTATAGCCATAATAGTAATTGTTATTCATGCAAAACCGTCCATATTCCAAATTTTATAATATGTTAATATGTGGAAACATATCAAAAACACTGATGAACTTCGCTTGCACCTATTTTAACGAGACAAAATATTATAATGCGCGCCGTATTTTGACGTAGAGACGTAGCCTAAACGTATTTTTGATGTAATACTTAATTTTTTTTAATGTATGGTCTTTGCAATTGTGAAAATGCATACGCAGCCAAATAACAACTTTCTTTTAGCTTTACCGAACAAATACACATGAAACTATTTTCACATGGTCGCATTTCCCATTATTCAGTAGCTAGATATCTGCTGGCCATATTAATAGCGCCACCTGTCTCGCAGAGATGGATGAGACCCACTGACCTTATTCTGACTTTACGCCCTCACGCACCCTATTAAATCTGACCATTCTTTGTTTGTAGTGATACCTTTGATAGTAGCGTACCTTTTATTAGAAAAAGGTGAACATGAGGCCTAGTGATTAACTGTAGGGACAGCCTTCCAATTGCTTTTGTGTTTGTGAATGTTTTATATGTGCGTTACTTGGTAAAGTTTTATTTCGATGGCCCCGTCGAATAAACGTGTAACGGCTCATAACGATTTTTTTGCATATTTCTTTTCTACAGCCCATCCAGCACCTATAAAATTTTTGTCACAAGATTTTGTCCAAAAATGCCGCCATAATAAGCAGTAAAACCTTTCGTCTATGGAAAAATAAGTTTAAAAATCATACGAAATAAATTACAACCAATGGTTGCAGTTTTTAACGTTCTATAAATTTTACAAGAATAAACGTGTCTAAACATTGAAACGATTGACAAATTGCAATGTTTAGTCGTCACTTTGTGCACTGTGTATTACACGTTTATTTGTGTAAAAATTTGTTGCTTCTGTTGGTTAAAGTATTGTAACATAAATAAAAATGCGTGTTTTTTGAGTTTGCATTTAATAAAAATAATGGAAGAATGCTTTGACGTATTCCTCTTCGCGGGGTGACGGAGAGATTAATATCGGTAATACCGACGAAAACCTCCATGGTGTTCCTCGACATAACCATAGACGGCGAGGCTGCACGAATCGTTTTCATATGCAATCGCGACCCCGCCATGGTTTCAGCCCACTGTGTGAAAGGCTACTAGATAATAAATACTCCCTCTACTGTCTCCCTTGTGGGGGGACAAAGACACGACATAGAGGCGCGCGTGGGAACACGCACGCCGCCTCTCGGACCTGGTGCTGGTCGGGTGGCAAGCAGGCCCACGAAGCCCACCGCCTCCAGGTCAAACCTCAGGATAGCTAGAGGTCATCTCGCGCCCTCCAGCGCCTACTTGATGGTAATTACTTCCTCTCAGAAGGAGATGACGGCGTTCCACGATCTCTCACTCCGGACCATAGCCTGAACCACGGCCGGCAGCGAGAGAGCAACCATTCAGACTGCCACGTGTGGGGCAATCAGCCATAGTGTGCAGTGCCGCCACCGTGTCTCAACAACATCGCGGCATTCGCCGCAGTGATGATATCTAGGCGTCTCCTGCCAGCCTATGAGACACAGGAACTGTCCAAAACAACCGTCTGCCAGTCATTACCTGTGTCGGCTGGAAGGTGAGGGCGCCATGCCGCCTCTCCAGCCACTCCTCAAAAACGGGACTTACCGCCACAATCGTGGCGTGCCCGGTACTCGGGTGCACAAGTCATTCCTTCCATTCGTCAACCAGGACCAGGCGGAGCTTGGATCATGCCGCCTCTAGAGCGGGAAGAGCACGTCCTTCGCCCCGAGCTACCACTTCCTGGCACCAACGGTAGAGCGACACCAAAACGCCGCTTCCAGGTCCCATGGCATCGATCCGAGATCGTGCGGTATCCTCTTATCAACTTGACGGCCATGGCGCGTTGTGGCGCACGAAGCGCTGAAATGTTACAGGCCGTCAGATGGTCCACCAAACTGGGGCCCCATAGATGGCCATGAACCAACACGACCCTCTCGTAGAGCCTCCAGCAGGAGGTGTTTGGCTCCCCAAGGTTGGGCAGCAGGCGCGCAACCGCACCTGCAGCGCCCCGAAGACGGGGTGCCAAGCGACGGAATCATCGGCTGTCCGGCAAGAGACCAAAATACTTTAGGGTTGACTCGACACTGATGCGGACGCTTCCTAATATTATATGGGCCCCTGGAGGTGGCCGGTTCCGAGAGCCGCGAAAACAAATTATCTTGGACTTAGATAGGGCCACTTTGAGACCTCACCGCCAGATACGACCAATGACTTCTGCAACCCCAGCGGTCGCCAGTATGGCCGCCGCCCGTTGCGATTCCCCTCGCCATGACAAACGCCATGTCGCGTCGGCGTAACTAATGACGCCGACGCCACGGGGGTGCGCAACTCGCAACACCCAGTCGTAACCGATGGAGTGGACCTAGAACCGATCCATGTGGAACACCGCACGACATCTCTCGCCGACTCCAACCGTCATGATCCGGGTAGACTCTACCCTCTCGGACAAATATGCCTCGACAATGCGTCGAAGGTAGGTCGGCACTCGATGAAAAATGAGTGCCTCCCTTATACAACTCCAGGGTACGGTGTTAAAGGCATTCGTGATATCCAAAGACACCGCGTAGATGACCTCGCCTCAGGTCACCCTCCGCCAAGCTCCTCACACGCAGAACAGCTTTTCAATGCTTTTTTGACCGCTCTCTAGGCCTCATGTAGTTCCGTATTCATGAAGACAATATCGGGAGGGCGGCGACGCCTCCTACGAAGCTGGGTGTACTGGAGTCGGGCTACCACGCAAAAATAGCGCAGCTGACCGATGTAATCCGACCACCAGTACACCCGGCGCCTAAATGGAAATTATGTTTACGTACTTTTTAAGAGAGTTAATAATTTGAGTTTTATTTTTGGAAGAGGTAGGTGTAAATCTATCATTATGTTAGAAAGTTCAATTACTTATCTTTAAATAAATTAATATTAGGTTATACCAAACTCTTTCATTCAATCCTTGATCTCTCATTCTAATAACTTACATGGTCTTTTTAGTAAAAGTGTATTACATAATAAATAATAATTATTATAATTATTTTTTATGATATTTATTTATAATCTATTTTTGCATGTATTAAGTGTTACTAGCTTTTGCCCGCGGCTTCGCTCGCGTAAAAGTAGATTAAGTTAAATAAGGTTATGTTCAGGCACGCCACAATCGTGGATATGGAGGCGCCGTACCACCTACTATCCCGTGGTGCGGTTATTCCATGCCGGAAATCTCAATTTCACAACGTGAGGTCCGGCGGGAACTAATGTCTCTAGATGTTTATAAGTCGAGCTGGCCAGATGGTATACCGGCAGTAGTACTAAAGCAGTGTGCTCCTGAGTTGTGTCCAGTATTGACGCGCCTCTTCTCGCTTTCCTATTCCACAAGACAAGTTCCGTCTTCATGGAAGACCTCATTCGTTCACCCAGTGCCAAAAAAAGGTGACAGATCTGATCCATCGAACTACAGGCTTATCGACGTAACTTCTCTCCTCTCCAAGGTGATGGAGCGGGTGATCAACTCTCGGCTTCAAGGTACCTTGAGGGTCACGATTTGTTGAGTGACCGACAATACGGCTTCCGCCATCGTCACTCAACTGGCGACCTTCTCGTGTATCTCACACACCGATGGGCACTAGCCATTGAGAGCCAAGGTGAGTCATTGGCTGTCAGCCTGGACATGGCGAAGAACCTTCGATCGGGTGTGGCACAAAGGTCTTCTATCGAAGTTACCATCTTACGGACTGCCCAAGGGATTATGCGAATGGGTTGCCAGCTTTTTGTCCGGCAGATGCATCCAAACTGTGGTTGACGGTGATTGCTCTAACCGCATGGACATAAATGCTGGCTTCCGCAAGGCTCTGTGTTGTCCCCGACGCTGTTCCTGCTGCATGTCAATGATATGTTGTCAATTGATGGCATTCATTGCTATGCGGATGACAGTACTGGGAATACTTATTACATGGGGTGCGCTAATATCCCTCGGTCCACAGTGGAGGAAACCCGTGAACGGCTTATGTCTGAATCGGAAATACTCTGGATAGAGTATCTGAATGGGGAAGACTAAATTTAGTCGTGTTTAATCCAGCTAAGACACAAGCCTGCGCGTTCATCGCTAAGAAAACCCCATTTACTGTGTCTCCACAACTCCAGAACACGCCTCTCACCATCTCCAAGAGTATTGGAATCCTTGGCCTCGACATCTCAAGTGATGTACAGTTCCACAGTCATTTAGAGAGCAAGGTCAAGCTGGCTTCCAAAAACCTTGGTGTGCTTAATAGAGCTGAGCGTTACTTCACTACGGGGCAAAGACTGCTTCTATATAAGTCGCAAGTCCGGCCTCACATGGAGTACTGCAGTCATCTTTGGGCAGGAGCACCAAAATACCAGCTTGATCCTTTTGACGCGGTACAGAGACGAGCATTGAGAATTGTCGATGAGCTTGGGCTCACAGACGGTATTGAGCCACTAAGTCTCAGACAGGACTTTGCCTCCCATTGTGTATTCTACCGCTTATATAATGGATTGTGTTCTGATGAGTTGTTTGAGATGATGCCCTCAGCTACTTTTTATCATCGCACCGCTCGCCGTCGGCAGGGATGTCATTCTCACACCTTACAACCTAATTGGTGTCGCACCAAGCGGTTCCAAAGGAATTTTCTCTCGCGGACGCTCAGTTTGTGGAATGAACTCCCTGCCCAGGTTTTCGCACAAGACAGTAAGGGGTTTTCCAAAAAGTGCGTTAAAAGGTTTAACAAGGTCGGCAACGCGCAAGTGATGCCTCTGGTATTGCAGGCCTCGATAGGCTACGATGACCATTTACCATCAGGTGGGCCGTATGCTTGTTTGCCACATTAGTAGAATAAAAAAAAGGCTTAATGTTCGCATACCTCACAATGACTGTTGGCATAGGCACAAAGTTTGCATACTATTCAGATTCAACACCAGATCATCTTTCCGTTCCGTCCACCGCTCGATGTCAAAGCATAGAGAAGTATATTTATATTGGGTAATAGAGTGGCAACTTCGATATTTTAAGCGATAGTATCGCCACCTACAAATTATGTGGTAAAGTGGTAGTATCTTTTTCTGACAATAGATGTCGCTTATTTATGTTTATTATTGTGCTTCTTAATTTAATTTTATTTAAATAACCGGGTATTTAAATAAAACTATGCTGTAAAGTAACAAGTAATTATTGTATTTTAATATTTTTCATCATTTTTTCACATTCACAATACATTACAGAATAAAAAAATGGCCATAATCATAAAATAGGTATTTATTTCATATTGCTTTGATGATTTGTTATTACTGCCTAATGAACTGTGGAAGGACCGATGAAAGTGTTTGGATTCCTGAAATACGCTGAGGAACTAAAGCTCAACTCAACGCGAATATCACGGAAAACAAATCAAATACACCGGAAAACAAAAGTAAATGCGCACGAGCATATAAACAAGCCGGCTGCCATTATATTTTTGAAATCAACTAACACCAGACCTATAAAACGTATTTCTACCACACCTGTACCATTTCTTTAAATAAATAAACTTAAATTAAGTCTGAAGCTTACTTTCACACTTTTCTAACGGAAAAATAATTACTAGAATTATCTGTCTCAGTTAATTGTAGAATTAATATCATTTTTGCCGATTTTTAGGAGAATTCAAAGGTCACTATTTTATACTTGCAACATAGATGAATTTAGAGTGACTCGTTGCGCGCTGAACACGCTTTTATAACCCGCTGGATCGGATGATTCGTGACGTCACTTGTTTACGACGCCTTCCATAACCAAACATATTATAAGAACATTAATAACAGATAAATAAACGATTACAAATTAATATTTATAAACAAATGAATTGAAAACATGTATTGCTATTTCCCATTAACACGTTCCTCTAACTTCCTTTCTCCAAACTTCACGATTATTTATCAGTTTAATATAGCCATAGATAATACAAAATGATACTACTTTTTAAAATGGTTTTCAGTGCCATCTATCAGATTTTGGAGTGAATTAATTTTATTTAGTACATTGACAATGACACATCGATATCGCGTTTTAGCGCCTTCTATCGAGTTATTATAATACTAAACATTAAAGGTACTTTAAAATAAGAAATATATTTTTATATGATGTCAACACTATATAATACCAAACTTCTTACGACAATTTTGTCAATTACCTTAAATAAGTGAACAGACATAGCTTAATTAGCAGAATGTTATTATTTTGAGATAGATGTGCCATTTATTTTTATTTTTTTTTTTTTTTTGATACCCAGGAAAAAATGCTTGATGCACTACCCGCCGGCTAGGGGACGGCACCGGCGGGGCGTGTGGGAGTCACCAGCCTAGTGCTGGGATACCCACTAAAAAAACCTGGGGTGTTCCCTCTCCCACCCAATGGGGGGGGCCAGTTGGGAGTCTAAAAAGATTCATCCATAGCAGGCCCCCCCGTGTGGGTGCCGGCCGGGTCAATCGGACCTGACCTCCTCTCGTCCCCGGGGGAGAGCATTTCACTGCTCTCCCCTTTCGACGTTAGAAGGCGCGCGGGAACACCGCGCGCGCCCTCTGTGGGTTCTTACTCACGGGTGGCAGGGTCCCCTGAGGCCTTGCCACCCAGAACCCTTAGGTGGGGGGCAGGAGAGCGACAAAAGCGCGTCTCCTGCGCCCCCTCCTCCGGCGGCGGATGTCCGGGGCGTAAGGATCTTCCTCACGCCCCCGCTCCGCCGCCTCCTTCTGCGAGATGACAGCCTCGCAGAAGGACCTCATTGCACCCCAGCACCTGTCGTCGCCGACCATCATGGATACGACGGTCGGCAACGAGAGGTCGGGGCCAATCACGGCGACCAGGGCACAGCGCTCCTCGGCCCACGCCGGACACTCCTCCAGCGTGTGCTGCGCCGTGTCCCGGTCGCACTCCTCGCAGTGGTGACACCTGGTTGTCGGCTCCCTACCGGCTATCTTGCACAGGTACTCTCCGAAACAGCCGTGTCCGGAGAGCACCTGAGTAAGCCGGTAGGTGAGTGGTCCGCGCCGTCTGTCCGTCCATTGCCTTAGCACCGGACGGACAGCCTCGACTGTCCTCACCCCGTAGCGGGGCTGGGCCAGCCTTTCCCCCCACTTGGCCTCGAGGACCAGTCGAGCCTGGGACCTTCGCGTCTCCACCGCCCCGTGAGTGGGTTCCTCACCATGGAGCCGGAGGTCCACGCGCCAGTGATACACCGACGCTTGGACCTCCGCCTCCAAATCCCAGGGCAGATGTGCCTAACCTAACTTGGGAATAGATGTTTATTTGGGATATGTGATTTCCACCGGGATACAGTAAATCTCTTTTTCTGTACTCCAGGCATCACGTTGAAATTCATTTATATCAGTACGCCGAGTTGTTATATCAGAGCAACGTGTATAAGTTATTTTTGTATCCCTCGGGAACAGTACTTATTTTCTGGATGAACGGTACCCTATGTCCTTTTCTGTACTCCTGACAACGTGTGTGCGAAATTTGATGATGATCGGTGCAGTAGTTAAGGCGTGAAAATATAACAAACAAACAAACACACTTTCGCATTTATAATATTATTATTAGTTAGGATTAGGATTACGAGAATAAACGTGTAAATGTATATATTATTACACGATCGTGAAAGTTTATAATTTCCACTAACAATAGCCTAACACTATCTTATTTTCATGGAAGATTTACATTTCAGCATAAATAAAAACATTATATCTCAAACGATTTGAGCAATAAAGTAACATCACAAGAATAAAAAAATAAAATGGTTTTTTATAATTTGTCTGAAAACTACAAACATCTTAGTTTAAATTATTTTACAAGTCAGAAGTTAATTTTTATTCTTTAATTTCTCTTTACATTATATTTACCTTTTCTCAAGCATAATCGCTTAAATTAAATTCCAACGTTTTTATTTTTCCTGTAAAATTGACTTTTTCGCTTACACGTTTATTCGATGGGGCCATCGTTATGTTACTTTGTTATTTGATTATACAGTACTCTAGACTAGGCTTTTGATTGATTATGTCACAAATTGTATGGAATTAAAGTAATTTTTGTATAGTGAATTGATAAATTATTGGGCAGGCAATTATTTGGTTCCATCATAAATAATATAAAATTATAGTATTTTTCGTATATGGAATCAATAAATTTTTCGCCGAAAATCCTTTTAATTCTATATAATTTAAGACTACTATAAATAAAATTATTATATAAGACGTTACTTGATGATATTTTATTTTCAACAAGAATATTTATTTATCGAAAATCATGTTAACATTAATCTTAAATTGCCAAATTGTGAACACAGTTTGTTGGTGAAAGGAAATTATAATACTAGTTTTTGCCCACGGCTTCACTCTCGCGAATCCCATAGGAGCGCATTCAGAGATGAAAAGGGTTGAGGATATGGTCAATCTGCAAATTTTCATTCAAATCGATTCAATGGCTCACGCATATTGAGCATACGCATATTGAGTAACAAATATCCGTTCATCTTCAAAAACATTTACATTAGTAATAATAGGGTTTAATGTATGAAGTTGCCGTTGTATAGTAATAGATACTTTGATTTGACATAAAACCTTCATGGTGTGAAATTTTCGAGTGAAGCTTTTTCCACATGATACCTATAAGATTCTTCTTTTAAAATATGTGCATTATTCGATTTTCGACTCTCAATTGTTTTTTTTTATTCCGCTTAGACGGGAAAGATAGATTCTTCGAAAATCCGAGTCATTTTTAATACGAGTTCCGACGCGGAACTACATTTGGCGAGACTGCTAATGAACGCACCGTGCGTTTTTGGTTTAAACGCTTTCGTAGTGGAAACTTCGACTTAAAGAACGAACAAAGCGTAAGACACAGATGAATAACGCTGAATTGAAGGAGATGGTGGAAGCCGATCCGAGTCAAACTACCCAAGAATTAGCAGCATGGATCAACTTTACCCTACCTACCAATATTAGCTCATTTGCATCAAAACAATAAGATAAAAATATGAATAATGAGTGCCTCATGATTTTACTGATCTGCAGAAAGAAATACGTGTTGAAACTTGTGTTGCCTTGTTGAATCGGTACAGAAATGAAGGAATATTGGAACGAATTGTGACCTGTAACAAAAAGTGCATTCTTTACGATAAACGTAAGCGAAAAATGCAATGGCTGACCCCAGGTCAAACGCCGCAACAGTGCCCTAAAGCAATGCTTACCAATAAAAAGGTAACGGTAATTGTTTGGTGGTCTCTTCATGGTGTTATTCACTATAGCTTTCTCAGGTCTGGTCAAGCAATAACAACAGATGTTTACTGTGCCGAACTTCGAACAATGACGGCGAAACTGGCAGTGAAACAGCCTCGACTCGTAAATTGTTCTTCACCATTATTGCTCCATGATAACGCAAGACCTCACACTGCACGAGAAACCGTCGTAACTCTACAGGAGCTACAGTTAGAAACCATACGTCATCTTCCGTACTCCCCAGACCTTGCTCCAACGGACTACTATTTTTTTCATGATTTGGTAAATTTTCTACGTGATAATTTTTTTCCCACAAGTTGCAGTATAAAACGCTTTCACACAGTTTGTCAAATCTAGATCCCCGGAGTTCTATCGTAAAAGCATAAATGAACTTCCGTTTACAAATCGGTAATTTCATACTTTAACCCTTAATATTAGTAGGAAGTAGCTTCTGTCTGCAGTTTTTACTCGTGTAGTATTCATTAAAACATATCTTATGTTACTCGGGGATAGTGTAGCTTCCTATTAGCGATATTTTTGTTTCCGTTTAAATATACATCGTCCGTACAAAGAAATATCCCTGTGTCGGAGCAGATATAAAGAACACAAGTTTAGTAAAACTGTTACACACAACACAAAACTTAAGTAGCTTTTATGGACTACACGTGCCAGCTATTCGTACAGGATACATGCGCGAGATTATCACACGAGTTACTAACGCGGATGGCTCGCTTCGGTCGCTTACACAACGCGTATAACTACAAATATTAGGTACTGATGTCGTACGCAAGAGCCAGTACGAATGTCAATACCGTTAAAATATCTGTATATAATAGGCATCATAACAGGGTTAAAAATAATAGATTCTAATTGGTCCATCTTTTAGATTAGCAAAAGATATTAAATATCTATTTTTTTCTTTTAGCAAAACAATAAAACTTTACTAAGAGATAACGCATTAAACTTCGGGAGTGGGGGCTTCATACATACGTCATACTTCTGTAAAGTTTGAACAGTGACGTAAATTTAAACGCATTGTATCTTTGTTGTTATTAGTTTGTGAGACAAAACAAATAATACGTGTCCAATATTTCTTGCTAATCTGATAGACGGACCATAATCTTTTCTTTAGTTATCATGCTATGAGTACAGCTGCTGCTAAAGGGGTCTAGAAATATGTTCTGCATTTTTATTGGCGCCTATAGCTTAGTAAAACTCGATAGGTAGAACTGATTGGATCGACAAATAAAACTGAAACCTTACAATGTGTAATTACTCCTGCAAGGAATTTACTGACAAAGCGGTCTCCGCTATAAGTCCTTTGGTGGATTTAATGAAAAGATTTTATTCCTCGATTGAAGCCACCCTAGGAAGATAATTAAAATAAAGTTATGGTATTTAAACTGCCCCGCTGGTCCCGTGAGATGAGTTTACGCCTATGTTACCGCGCGATCGTGAGTGCCGGGTTTTGATCTAGGATCGAGACAAGTAGGTATTGGGTTTTAATTATTAGAATTGCCCAGTTTCAGCAATGGTTTTCAAAATGCGTCCAGTAGACAGCAATAACTTGGCTCCCTTCAAAGCGGAACCCAAAAACAGTTATCAACATGTGGGTTTAATACACGTACTGTATACTAACCTCTCGGAATACACAGGCATAAGTTATGTAAAATTATGAAGACATTTCTTAGCTAAACCAAATGATAAATTATAAACGAAATTGTATGAAAAAAAAACCTCATGACATTAATTATATCCAGAAACAAGAGCTTTCATATTCTTAGAAAACATAAGATATTTTGTTAAGTAAAACTCTATGTTCTTATGCGGCAAACTGATTGCGGTAGACTATTTGTTAATTGTACCTACCTAGTTGCTTTAGAAGCATAAGCGAATGAGAAGAAAAGTGTTTTATTTTTATTTTGGCCTACTTTGAAAACAATAATGCTTTTTTATAAGAAATTTATTATTTAGTAGCAGCACGACGTATGACTTTGTAGCCAGAAGACGTGCCTTATATTATGTAGGTATAAATATATTTTGAATTTGAACACACCATGTTATATTTGATAATTCTCTGTAATTTGTATTCCAATCTATTATAGGGCAAGATTGTGTCTGTACACTATGGATTGTAGATTTTTTGTTTGTCTCTGTATCTTATGTGTATTCTGGCGAAACAGATGATGCACTGAACGGCTTTTGATACGATTTTAGCAGTTCGATAATTTAGGATTCGACTCAATTACTAAAGTACGTCTCATTAACTAAATCACGAAAATAAAATCGAAGACGAACTGTTCTCCTAGCTTCGAAGTCGTCGCGGTCTTTTCAAAATCTGTATAATGTTCCTATAGATAGATATTACTGAGGATAGCGATATTTGGTTGGCAATATACCAAACCAATTCAACAGACGATTTATTTAACCGAAAGTTTACGCTTTGCGTCATCGTTGACAATTCACGTAACTACGATCATCCATCCGCAAAAGCCCCAGGCGAAATTACGAATAGTCATCCACAAACTATCTGTTCCACAGATACTCGTCCTAACGGTAATACATACGAAGGGAGAGATAAAGAAATAAACAACAAAACAAGGTTGTTTGCCCGAGGCTTAGTTTCATTATTTAATTATTCCACCACTAATCCAATCTGCGCGCGGTCTAATGCTGAAATCCCTACGAGTGCCTATTAATTTGGCCGATGCGTGGGGATAACTAATTAATTTAATGTATCTAATTGAATTCACTATTTGTAATGTTGTGCATTTGTTTTTATTTGCGTTTGATTTGTGTTTTAGATTTTTAAAAGCTTTTCATTTCTGTTATGATGGTGACAAAAGAGTTTACGCCATATTTGTACCTGCGTCTTTATTTTAAATTTTCCTGATATTATTATTATTGTTAATATGTACCTACATTCAAACGTTTAAATATATTTATGTTTTAAATCACACGCTATCCTCTCTGAATAGTTATATTTGTATCTGCGTCTTTATTTTTAATTTTCCTGATATTATTATTATAATTAATATGTACCTACATTCAAACGTTTAAATATAATTATGTTTTTAATCACACGGTATCCGCTCTAAACAGCTTTAGTGAAATTTGTCCCGTTAGGTAGACTATTAAGAGCATTATTAGCATATAGAAAATTTTGCATCAAAGCAAATGTTTAGTAGATTTAAAAATTTAATAATATTGTGTGTTACCGTAAAGTGTTGTTGCATGATCTAGAATAAATTGTTTAGATAATTTACTTTGTACGGCTTAGAATGTATTTGATTTTAAACATGTTTAAAATAAGTTATGTTTAGGTTTGTGACAAAGGAAATAACTTTGTTAAAATGAAACTATATTTACACATCAGCGTTCACAGTCACAATCAAATGTTATCTATAACCATAAAAGCAAATGAAAAGTATTTAAAACGCTATGATTATTGCAAATAAAATAAAATTAACGTAAAAATATGCAATGAACGTAAAAATGTTAAATGTACTTACAACTCGAGACACGATGGACTACACAAACTACTGCGTGTGAATATCTTGAATTAATAATATGAATTTAGCTGCGTAGCACTTAGACTACGGTGAGTGCTCGCTATCAGGACTTGCTTACATCCGAGTGATTAACGGGAGGCAATGGCTTGGTTCATCAGAATTGAGTCTGCGATATTAACAGGTCACTGACACGTCTACCATCAACAGCAGTAAAAAGATAACCATTAAACTTATTGTATTGTAAAAATCATAAATACAATATGAATTTATGAGATCTCTTTAAATTATTTAATTTGCTACTTTTATCTATTTTGGCGCATATATATATTTCTTAATATTTAAATAAAAATAATTATTTTAGATATCATTACCGTAATATAATTAAATATATTTTATTTAATTAATTGTAACCACGCAATGTTAAAATGTTCTTTTCCTGGAAATATACTAAAGTATTACCTACATAAACAAATAACTACATATAATACCTATACAAATATAATAAAGTACTTAAAAGCATTTCTGTCTTTCCAAACGTTTTGACTGGCTATATAATTTAATCATTCTCAATATACATATGTACCTAATAGGATTGTTGGACTATAATGTTGAAACACATACTCGATTCATAGCAACCCATCGTATTGGAAACAAGCTGGATTCAGTCGACCTGTTGGTGCCTCCAGCGTACAATTGTACCAATATTCCAAACATATTGGTACAATAGTGCGCTGTATAATACCTTGGAAGTATTTATGTAGTAATAGATTTTGCCGGCGGCTTCGCTCGTGTTTATCAAGATTTTAATTTTTCCCCAGATGAAACGTACTCTATCTGCTTTTCTGTACTCCTGACTGAGAAATTAAGGCGTACAAGCGAAACAAACAAACAAACTCACATTCACATTTATAATATTAGTTAGGATTTCTGAAACCAGTCATGTTTTATCTCCCGGTTGGCCAAGGTACTAATCTCTCGACTTGGCTTTCGGGTGCCAGACAGAAAGCTTTTTTCATTGTTTAGAATCTAGGCTATAGAGGGATTATATCCCGTATAAGTATCCTCGTTCATATGTTTTGTTCGTTTTGTAAGATTCATACAGTATGACATATGTTAGCCTATTCCCATTTGTCAAGCTTGAATTTGATCTGAGTTTATATTAGATTATTATTCCATTAGAAGATGATGTTTATTTCATTGTGATATTCTTGGCATAAAAATATCACAATGAAATAAACATCTCATCTTCAGAAATATCGTTTTAAATTGTAATAATAAACAAATCTCCAGTGTTTTTAATTAGAATAAATAAACTTTAAAAACTTAAGAGAAATTATGTCTCAAGTTTTTAGAGTTTTCTGTGAATCTTTAAATTATTATTATATGGATGGAAAAAATATTATCTTCTATTTAATCTCCTAGTAGCAATACATATTTTGCTCAATATGACGAAATGAGAATGTAATTATTCTCTGTCTATCTCTTTGGGAAATGACTAGAGTGAGTCTATGTACATACATAGACTCACTCTAGTCATACATATGCATGTTATTTATTTACGCACTACCTGTAAAATTGGCCTTCGATCGAAAACTTACGAAGGATCGGAATATCAATAACAAGATTTGAATTGTTTAGATAATATACATTGCTACTTACATAGTAACATATAAACAAGAAAAATAATCTTTCTCTGTTACGCAGTAATAGAATGCTCGAATGCCCAATCACTCATGCATGATTATTTCAGGACGCAAACAAGGTAATCTAAGCAAAACACCTTTTAGTAAGCTTTAAAGAAAGGGAAAATTTAAAATTAAGTGCATACTTTTAAATATTATTTTATTTTGGCGCAAAATATCATAATAAAAACAAAATAAGAAGAAAACAATAAAAGCTGCCAGCGTCTCTAAGTAAACGCAGGCACTGCGTACTGCCTTTCTTCTTTTATTTCAATTGAATACAATAACTTCATTTACTGGTTGCCAGCAAATAGTTAGCCCGCGACACACAATACAACCACTAAGATAGCATTGCAATGTTGCCAAAACTAAGTTTATGTGTAAAGTGCAAGTTTATGATACACCGAAGCGCGGGCTAACCGCCTTACCCAGGTCATCGATTTTTACCGAGCGTAATACTTTTTATACCTATATACCAACAAAGGAATTTAATTTTGTGCATAAAAACGTTGTAATTTTAAAATGCTATACGGTAAATAATAGTTTCCTGAAAAACTCAGTAAAGTAAATTTATTATAAAGTTTGAGTTTTAATTGGAAATCGTATTACTTATTATATTATGAGAATCAATTTTATTAACATTAATATATTTTCAAAGCGAAGTATAACTGTAATGTGCTTATTATTGTATGATCTGGGATAATACGTTGAAAAATATCAAATTATAATACGTTTATTTACGTAGGTCACAGAGTAACTCTTATGAACATCAAAATTACGTATTAATGTGAAATACGTCATGCCACGCTATAGCATAGATTAGCTAGAAACTCACTGGCACTCACATTGGTTCTTTAATTGTCAAGTTTACAAAATTATTTGATTACATAATGTTGCATCGGGTAAGCAATCATTTCGCCGCTGTCATCGCGTCAATGATTTGTGTGATCTACAAATGATTGATGTTAGTCTGGATGCTCTTTATGTCTGTTAATTGTTTGATTGTAATGTCCTCCATGAAACAGGGCTGATACTATAGTCTTATTATTATCTGTAAGGAACTACTTACATCATTCACCACTCAAAAAATACTTCCAACCAATTTATTATGTTTTTTAAGATAACTGCCGCTCTTCTTTCTGAGTCGCGGTGGACTTTACAAACATTCAAATAACGGACACAAAGAACATCTAGACTCGGAATAACCATTTGTGGATCACACTGTTTTCTTTTGTCCTAGAACACTCGGCGCGGCGGCAGTAGCGAGGCGACCACTTAAACCATAATTTTTAAAATAAATATATAAATTTAAAATATATAATATTTAAAATATATAAAAATAAAAATTTAAAATATATAAAATTCAAAAGTTATCAATCATCTTTAATAGTAGCGATATAGGATAATAGTAGCATCTTCTTACGTGACCACAAATCATAAACAACGCACGACCATATCGTAGTCTGAGGTAAATACTGTTACGATACTTGTAACAATTATTTTTCCGCCAAAATCCATAAAATGTCGACCAATCGTCATGTGGCATTGACAACATGATTAAACGAACAGTGAAATAAATGATCTTCATGCAAAATGCGCAGTCATTTTATAAATATTTTTATGTAAATTATAAACGAGGATATAAACAATCCATGAAAGCAGGACGCTTCACCAACTAATTTATTCATGATGTACATCAGGGAATCAAATTTCGCATGTAAGGCAATGCTTTGCATCATCTATCGTACAATGTGACCAAACTGTTTATACCAAATGTAACAATTGCTATTTAAGATGAATGCGGCCTAACATTCAGTATATTGTTAGTAAGAATTACATATTATAGTTACTGTAAGTTTGTTTGACAAATCACTAGACTTTTGTAAATCTCCGTTAGCTAAATTATATGTCAGTCGATCAAAGACATGACGCGTCGGTTGTACATTTGGTGAGGATTGAACTCACAACCTATCGATCGCAATTACCATTAAACTATCGTCACTTTTGCTTTTGAATAACCAAATTTATAAATAAAATGTTGTAGTTTTAGAAACATTTTCATTGAGTTGAGAAAATATTATGACAAATTTATAAAAGGAGATGTGCAAATGATTGCTTACAACGGGATGTATACAGATAACAATAAAATAAACTGTAACACGGGTATTTAGACATAGTTTATTTAAACATTTAAGTGTGAATGTCCATATTTTAATAAAAAAGATTAACAAGTCAATTTGTTACACTTTTGCGGCTGCCGCTATGTTGATTTTACGTAATTTGGCATGGAGATGGCTTAAAGCCTGAAAAAGTTATAAGCTACTGAAAAATGCGAACGGAGTCCTAAATCGCTAATAAAGTATAACTCTCATATAATTTGGTATGTTACATAAAATAATTATGCTATTTAGAAAATATGATATACCCAATTATTGCTCATCCAACTTCACGTTCGGATGTTTATAGCATTAGGCCTGTTGCGAGCCCTAATTTGCCCGCATTCGTAAATGCATGCTCCACTTTAAAAAAAGGTACTGCATCGGGGTGTTAACTGTAGCTGTGTTGCCCATGTAATAATTGGTGAGTACATTGTACTCGACTCTATACTGCTAATTTTAATTTTTGTCACATATCCAATTACACTTCACCCGACCCGTAAAGTAGGACCCGAGAAATCCAGTACAGCAGTCGCATTCATTGCTGCACTTCTGAGTCATTATTATATTTTAAAAGGCGAAACCTACTTTGAAGAGAGAAGGTTTAATCTCTTAACAAAATATGTTTAAAATAGAATATGTCTACTAAATTTGCCCGCGGTTGCGCCCGTGTAAATGTATTCTGACATTACCTCTCCGCCACCCCGCGCCCCGCGGAGAGGTATGCCTCAAGGAAAACATAAAAACAAAAAAGATATAAAGAAAATCTGGATGAAAGGTACCCTGTCTTTTTCTGTTCCCCTGACAACGTGAATGCGAAATTTAATGATTACCGGTCAAGTAGTTAAGACCTAAAATCGAACAAACATACAAAAAACTCACATTCGCATTTATAGTATTAGTTAGGCTGTACTTATTATTAGATGGTTAACTAGCATCTGTTGTTCGTCAACAATGACTAACTCGGCGTACTTGAAACAGAAAGTAAAAATTGCCGTTTTAGAGAATATTGCTGTCGGTAGAGAGACGACTTCTTATCGTGCGTGTAACGGTATTCACCCACCCATATGTAACACAAAATCGTTTGGAGAGCTTCTTAAGCTTAATTAGGTTAAAAAGGCCATCTTGTTCTAGCTCTGGGACAAGTATCAATTTATTTTGATAAAGCAATTACTAGTAGCTCTTGATAATTACTATAACTATAAAGATCAATAAAAAAAATCAGAAACGTGTACTGCATAATATGGTAACCCGCAATGCGTGCCAATGATCGTTAATCTTTAGTTGTAAAAATAATGATTCTGTACTGGGTTTATCCGCAACAGTATTTCAATATTGGTGGATTGACCAACAATACCAATGCGTCAATTTTACGGTTGGATGACTATTTACTATAATTTATGTGTTAATCATTCAACATTTATATTAATAGAAGGTATCGATATTTATTTTACTAGACGATTATATTAATATCTGGTTATCTTTGAATTACATGATGTAGTAGTTTTATTTTATTTTGATGACAATTGATTTATGCCACTGGGCTCAAGCCAAATCAATTATCTGTATCAAGAAGTAAATTGTTTTACCTAAGGACTTCTGACGCATTTTTTATTAAAAGTTTATCAAAATTTAATTGTTCATAGCGAAGGTGACTCATTTTTTATTATAGAAATCGCGCCATAAATGTATTTCCTGCGTTAAGCACTGTTGTATAAATAAAATAATTAATAACCTCCTCCTTCTTTAAAATTGGTTAAAAACCTAATAAATAGATTGAACATCTCCCAACTCATTACAATGACCCTTGAGTCTTCGAGCGTACATAAACTCATCCATCTCAGCTGTCGTGAACATCTAACTTTCGAATCTAATTTAGTCAAGATGTCCTAAATCTAGATGGCTAAATATGAGGCATTAAGCTAAACTTCTGGCCTTTGATAAGAGAAATCTACTAAAAGAAAAAAATAGTAAGCCTTACTGCATTTTTTATGAATGAGAAAGGACAGGTTTTTAACGTTTTAATTAGCATTCGGCTAAAAACTATACAAAAGCTTTTTCTTTACGAAAGTTTTGACGATGGCGATATACTCGTAAATGTGACACTCGTATTATAAATAATTAGTTTGTAATCAAAGATAATATAAGTACACTTTTCTATAATAATAATATTATATACATATCTACTAAATCATGACGCTTCTGGCGCATACGGTTTTGCCAATCTTCCTACAACAAAACCTACTGTTGGTAAGACGAGGAATTGTGGTAGATAATTTATCTTAACCATTATCATCATAATCCTTACTAATTTCATAAACGTAATAGTTTTTGAAGATTTGGATATTTTTTATGTAATACATACATAAAACGTTTAATTGATTAGTCGGGAGTGAGAACTCAGTTTCTTATAAATGTACGAGTGTGCACAAATATTGTGATGTGAGGCAATGAAGCAAATCAGGTTTGTCAGGATATTTGCAAGAGAAAACACTAATCTAGGCGAAAGAAAAGCAGGCACATTTTGATAGTAGCGTGCGCACCATTTTTTTCTGGGTGGGAAATGACTTAAGCCGTAGTTGTGTTCCTTCTCTTGTCCTTTATAGTCCGTGGCTACGGAATTCTTTTCTGATTGCTTCGAGATCCCAACATGCTCAGGCTTGAGGTTTTCCACTCATTTAACATAACACATCGACAAAAATTAACATATTAGCTCTTCGAGAACAAGAATATCATTTCAAGTGTCTATGTAGGCTAGTCTACATAAGCAGGCGACTTATTTGCCACATGAAGTTCTATATGTTTCTTATCAACATATACCTTACGATCTGAGTATTTTAAATGGATCTCTACAGAAGCAAACACTAAAATCTTGCAACAATAACAAATGTTATGAAATTTAAAATGGAAGATATGTGACTGACAGACCCACAATTCGTTCCGTATTTCACAGTGCAGAGGAATGTAACAAGCAACTTAACTAACTAATTAACACTACAATGTAGGTAAGAGTGTACTCGCCTACTCGAGTTTAGGCGACTACTTGAGTCAGTGTTCGCGACGTGCCAGATAATGGAAAACGGTGAGACGTTGGCGCCCACAATTCCGCAACTAATGATTTGGATCCATCGACTTAATGTGGTTTCTAACTTACTTTAACGTTACGCTGGTTTTCGGTTAAATTACTTCTAGCTACATTGTTTAATCACTATTTTGAGTAAAGGAGAATAAAGGCAAACGGTTTTTGTTTTTCGTTTGTTTGTTGTTTGTGAACTGGAAGAGTGGCGCTATGTTTCATATAGTCATCTCACTAACGGATTGCGTGCTAAGAGATTGGAAAAGCATTTTGACGATCAGAATATTTTTTGGAGGTTCAAACTTGCTTCGAATGCCGTTATTTTATTTTATATCTGTATATCATTGAAATCCTCTGCGCGATCACAAAAATTATATTATTATGATTATTATTATATCATTCATCTTAAGTTTTTCCCTCTGAAATAATAATTTGATGATATTTACTGTACTCTACTTAGCTGTATATTTTATGTTTTGCTGAATGAAGAAGATCCAGTGCACCTATATGTAATGATAAAAGCGAAAACTATATTTTAAGATGAAGTGTAACAAAAGAAATTAATTCGAAAACAGATTTTAAACGTTAAAATAAACCAGCTAAATATCTATAGGCACATAGGCCGATGTTCGTTCTTGGAACGTAAACAAAAGTTTATGTGTCAAAGAAATTCCATTCATACGGCGTTGTTTGAATGCAATTGCTCTGGTTTTGCCGAAAGAAATATTTGACTTCCACACTCACACACACACTGTATTGGACCAAGCTATTTGTAGATCACATACGGATATATAAATATAATACAGCTATGTGAGTCGTACTAAGATCTAATTTTAAAAAGAAATATTCAGATGTGCAATTGAATCGAATCTATTCCCAAGTTTCTATAGAAAATGTCGAATCGTGTATCACTTAAAAATGTTTGACAAGTATCTGAGAATATGAAATTTGTGAGTAATGTACAACATATATTATTTTATTTATTTTATTCTCAGCCTGTATTGTCTCACTTTTCCACTTAAAACATATTATCAATATAAAATATAGCATTAATAATATTCGTATACAGGGTCATAGAACTTAATAATCATTAATATTTTATCGTAATCCATGCCATCAAAAATTCTGGGAACATCAAATCCTATTAGAAAGCGGTGCCTAGTAATTGCCAAAATAATAACAATGACGTTGTATACAATTTATGTATTGCTTATAAATATTTGTTTTAATGTAAGATCATGTTGTCCTAATTAATATTATAAACACGAATGTGAACATGTTTATAACGCTTTCACGCCTTGATCGGTCGAGTAGAATCATCATGAAATTACGATTATGAAGTTTCAACTAATTACGTCAATATCGCAAATATTACAATGATGATGATAAAATGAACATTAATAATGAGTCATATTGAATTTTAATTCTGGTGTAAATTTTTGTTAAATGTGGTAAAGCAAATATATAATCGTCTATACATATAGGGACATTCATCCAGAAAAAATGACTGTTCCCGAGGGATAGATTTTATTGACATTACCTACATTAACACGAGGGAAGCCAAAATCTAGTGAGTTTTAATTCTCAATTACATCTTATGTGTGTGGGAATAGCACGAAACATACATATAGAAAATAATTTGCTTATATAACCCGGTGGTATTCTTCTCAATAGTACTTGACCCGTTTAACTTACATGAAACCACTTAAGCTCACGTCCCATGAGCTCATTAAGGCGCGTAATAGGGAAGTGTCTTACTAACCGCAGCCACTAGAAGGCGTTGGCCATTACCATTTATCCTACAGCCTATAAACGAACGTTGCTGTTATTAAGGCAGGAATTAAACTATGTCATGTTGCTATTGTTTTACTCCCTTAAGTGGTAAGGTAAAGACATTATATTCTGTAGTATTGCATAATGGGATAACGGTATAACAGTATTTTGAGGTTAGACCCGAGGTCGAAGAGTTCATGACAGTTGTACTGATGGGTTTACGTGCCTATTGAAGCCTGATAGATATACAATTTCATATAAATAATAAGCCCTGCCATCTGTCAGAAAAATACTGACAACGTTGGTTTATCTCTGGATTGGTTCATCTGTATAGTCATTATGGCGTCAGAAGCTCCTATTAATTTAATCTTTTGTGCATTTTCATCCGGTCTACTTTAGAGTGATCCAGAGATATACGTACTACCAAGTATAACTTAGTAATAACTTATTTTTTTAGCTGTCTAAGATCAATGAAACGATGAACTGAATACAAATGTAGTAACTTGTAGACACGGCTACACATCAAGTTAGACACCCTATATATGCATTGTCGGAAAGGGACAGTGCATAGTGGTATCCATGTAATGGTAGGGATAGAGCGTAACAAAAGTATAACGCACTCTCTCGCACGATTCGCAGCGTTCAACTTCTAATAGTTCAAAGTCCAAACAGTCTAGGTTGATGTGTCGCTGTGTGTACGTATATAAGTATATTTATTTTAGTAAAATATATATACGTACAAGTTAATACTTAATTCTATAAATAAATAAAGGCTAATATCAAAATTTAAGCAACAATTAAACATATTAGTAAATATCTTGGTTCCCCATTAGCGCATCAGTAGTAAATGCAGGTGTTGACAGGACGAGGTATTATTCAGGTACTATTTCCAGACCGGACAAAGTTTTATTGGGTTCGACATTCTAGAAGTTCTGAGTATATGGAGATATTGAGATGGAGATATGAAGATATGGAGAGATATTATGGGGTATAGAACTGCTATGACTTATAACTGGCTGTTATATGTGACTTAAAACCATTTATATTTCTAATAATATAAAATAAATTAACTGGTTAATATTATACTTATATACAACCTCAATCGCATTTTTAAACTTATCTCCTTTCATCCTTTTGATTAAATCTATCTCCATAACAAATTGTATCAAAATCCATTCAATGATGTAAACGAAACTTTAATTCATTACTTCTATAGAATTCATATAAACTACGGCTGTAAGACGACCCAATGCTTAAGGCATTAATCTTTGTGTACATAAAGGCGAACAAATAAAGAAAACACACGGTTTTCTATTTCAATCTCTATTCTCCTTAGCAACAGATAACTTATATGATGTTCGTACTCCCAGAACGCAAACTGGAACAAGAAGGCATAGATTTAGCGAGAACAGCTGCGTCTGTCTACAACTCTTGCTTCCATCGAAGTTGGAACTTGCAAGAGCCCGCTTGTGAAAACTTGAGCATCACTTTTGGAAATAGTTATCACTTATATAAACATACTTTCCTTTGCCTTTAAGTTTTACGTACTATGGTAGTAGCGAATTTAATATAATAAAATTATACAGCGTTGTTTCAGTTTGAATAAATAAAACTGATACTTATATGAGTATGGTAGTCAAGTCAGACTGTTATTTTGGCCATAGTGTATTATGTAGTTACTAAACTTAAAAGCAGTTTAACATTTGCATGTAAATATAATCAAAATAGCTGATTAATAACATATAAGGTCATCTAGACCGAATTTCGGCCACGGTGAGAAATCTTAACGGAGACTGACCATCTCGGCGGGAAATATTGTAGTGCACTAGTGCATACGCAAGCTCAAGCACACTCTCTATATTTTCCTCTAATAATCCGATGGGAGCGCAATCCGACATGACTGGCGGGAGAACAGGCGCAGGACCATCGAATTTAGATGCTTGCCGATGCACTGGGTTGTGCAATACCGTATTTTCTTTTACTCCAGGCTGTTTTTGAGAATTTATTGACAGCCGAACCTAATATCTTTTTGTTAGCCCGGCAGATCCAGCAGTCGCATATATTTAGTTGTGCAGTGAATATTTTTCACAGCGCCGGAGATCTAAGCATCCCTCGGAATAATCTTTTCCTTCTACTACCTCACCTATGTTTTCTTATTATAATTATTTACTATAAAATAAATATATGTGATACATGTCCACATTTTGTAGTTAGTGAGATGCTCGTACTATTAACACATAAACGTGCAATTATTATAACTTATCTATGCGACAAAAAGTAGCATACTCCTCTTTGTTATAATAATGGTTAAAGAAACAAGCAAAGTATACATTACCAATGCCGTCTAGTATATCAACCCTTTGTTGCGTAGTGTTAAGTGTTATATTACCCTGAAATATTACGTAGAGCGCCTAAAACAGAGCCAAGATCTTAGATCATCTACGAATTACAAGTGAAGGACGTCTGGGTATTGCCATTTCTCACGCGTATATTGTTACACAAATGTTTAGTATTTGCACAATATTGTGTAAAAATGATTGACCGAGCGAACGACAATTTACGATATGTTAGTAGGAGAATAGTACATTATGTTAAACAAATAGTAAGCCTAAAAAATATTGAATATTTATCCTGTTGGAAATACACAGGAAAACACACGCCTGACGCGTGACACGACAGTTTGATGTGCAAAGCTTTTTTCACTTTGCTGTCATGTTCTAATCAGCGCCATTTATGTGTCAGTTATATGTTAGTACACTTTATATTGGCCTTTGCTGAATTATGTTTGCTCAACCCACTTCAGGTTTAGCTAAAACACTCTTTAGTATAGTTTAGTGCAGACCTTTCTTTTTTTTGGACTTACTACATCCACACTTCCATCTCTGTAACTACATTGTAGCTAGATTCAGCAATGGTGACTATGAAAAACGCTGAGTTTTAACATTCATTAAGGCATTGGAAGAGTTAATTTGTCTCATTTTTTTCTGTTTACGTCTTTATTAACCTAGTGGTTCGAGTATTGTCGACTTCCAAGAATAGTCTCTAAAGTCGGCAACGCTCGAACCACTTTTATGTCGTAGCATGCAAGAAGTGTAGCAATGTCGTAGCTGTTTCATAGAGTGGCGTAGCAGGAACGTAGCAGAAGTGTAGCGGTAGCGTAGCAGAAGAGTAGCTTATCATCAATCGAGACGTATTACTCGTTTACCATCTCGAATGTATAAACAATATTAACTTTATCCAAACGTTTCTCAAACGTGTCCCATAATGTTTTAAAAATGACACGCCTTGTTTTATTATCAAGCATCATATTATGAAGATTTATCAAACGTCATGAACGCGGGAATGATCATGAATCCTATTCATAATATTACAGTCTTTAGGGATTAAAATTACTTTGTAACGCGTTCTGTTATCGCTCAATGAGATTACGCAGCAAAGATATGTGGGTTACAGTACACATTTCAAATTTTAAATGCCTCTTCAGCTTTATCTTTTGAAATGTATAATTTTATGTTTAGTTTTAGTCGTGTGGTTTTATATATATTTTATTAATTATTATACTTTTCAGCTTATCTATTTTTGGGTATCATATGCGGGTTAAAACTTTATTCGTTAAAGTTAATTTAAATACTTTAGACCCTTTGCACATGCTCGCTGTGGGTCTTTTGTAATGTGAATAATAGGACATGTGGGCGATGTCTTACTTTTTGGAATAAATATGATGTGTTATACAACCCAAGTATAATAACGCAGTACTAAAATAGACAACCTCGTTTTTATGATGATGTATGTATAAGCATGATTTGTCTGTCAATAAACACCCAATAAGAAGTCAAAACCTACGCACACTAGGTCCACCCCTATGATTGAGAACGTAATTGGAACCATAAAAATATGGGTGTAATATCTTTGCCTACTTATTCAGTGAAACAGGCGTGAGACTAAATATGTATGTTACTTAAATGTTTCCGCACACGTATTACTAGATTTTTCTATCCTTCTATACTATATAGAACAGTACTTTTTCTGGATGAAATGTAGCCTACATTATTTTCTGTACCCCATCATAGAACATATTGGAATACACGCTTACAACGTATATGCGAAACATCATTTGTTTAGGCGTGAACGCGTAACAAATTAACCCATATTCTCATTTATATTATTAGTTACGAAGTTCGATGTAGAAATTTAAATTTTGTAACTAAATAACACAAAGATAAACCTTTGTGTTATTTAGCTACAAAATTTCAATTTTTAGCACACAAAAATTACCACAATCCCCCAAAACAAACAAACGGGCCCCCTCATAAAATGAAGAGGGGCGTTAAAATTCCGTCATTCCAGTTTCAATAGGATTAGGGGGAATATAAAAGATATTATGTCTACATTATTACGATATTGATAATACAAAATGAGGCCCAGTAACGCGAATGGATGGATTTTAAGGCTTCGAATATCCGGCTAAATTTTATGTCTTATTATACTATGCGATAGAATTGACCAGTCGTATTAATAGACGACAGTCAAATTTAGAAAGTAGATACTTGAAAATTTTGTACAATCTGTAATAATCACGGTTGGCAACTGTTGTCTATAAATTTAAGGCGCTTACGAAATTAATATTCTGTGGAAATTTTTACGCTGCATGATGGTTTCTTCCACATTTGCTAAATCTCGATCCGAAACTATCGGTAAATCAAAAGATGTTTATCTAATCCTAATTATTATTATAAAAGCGACACTGAGTTTGTTTGTTTGTTACGCCTTCACACCTTAACTACTAAACCAATCATCATCAAATTTCGCACAGACGTTGTCAGGGGTACTGAAAGGACATAGGGTACCCTTCACCTAGAAAATAACTACTGTTCCTGAGGAATACAAATATAACTTTTAGACGGTCGTCCGCTATAAAAACTCGGCCTATTGATATGAATGAATTACAACGTGATGCCTAGAGTACAAAATAATAAGGTCTACTGAATCTCAATAGAAATCGGATATCCCAAATAAAAGTCTGTTCCCGAGATAGGTTAGGTTAGGCACAGCTATCTCAAAATAATTATATTCAGCTAATTATGATATGCCTGTTCACTTAGTTAAGGTAATTGACGAAGTTGTCAAGAGAAGTTTGGTATTATACAGTGAAGAAATCAAATAAAAATATAATTTTATACTAAAGTGCCTTTAACGCCATCTATCCAGTTATTATAATACTAAAGTAGATAAGATAATATGGCGCAGATACGCAATATTGATTTGTGATGTTGAATTTACTAACTAAAATTAATTACTCCAAAATCCGATAGATGGCGTTAAAGGCACAGTGAAGTTTGGAGAAAGAAAGTTGCGGGACCGTATTGATGGGATATAGCAATACATGCTTTCGATTAATTTGTTTATAAATATTGCTTTGTAACCGTTTATTTATCTGTTACATCTATTCTAATAATATTGTTGGTTATGAAAGGTGTCGTAAACAAATGTCGTCACGAATCATCCAATCGACCGGGTTATAAAAGATTGTTCAGCGCGCAACGAGTCACTTTGAAATCGAGCAGCGGACGGAATAGTTGTTGGGAGATATCAATTATTTTTTTAACTTTATTTTCTAATGTATTTCTTTAATTAAAGGTTAAAATTACAATCCTTTTTTTATTCTTTGGAGGCATGCTTTGACGCATACCCCTCCGCGGGGGCGGGTGAAGGCGGGCGGAGGGGTTATGTCGGACTCACCGGGGTAAAAGAAAGATGTTGAAAAGAGAAAAGATAATGTACCTCCCGGAATACCGACTAAACCTACCACGGTGTTCCTCGACAAAACCGCTATCAACGGGGCCGCGCGAATCACTTTCGCATGCGGTCGCGACCTCGCCGAGGTTTCGGCCCGTCGTATGAAACGGCAGGCCACTACATGAAGAGACCTACCCAAAGGCACTCACTAATATACCCTACTGTCTCCCCTCTAAAAGGGAGACGGACACAACATATAGGCGCACGCGGGAACACACACGCCGCCTGGACTTGATCCTGAATGGATGGCGGGCAAGCCCACAAAGCCCACCATACCCAGGTCAAAACTTAGGGTGGCTGGAGGTCATCTCGCGCCCTCCGGTTCCCGGCTCTGCGGTTGGGGAGAGGATTTAAGCACTTCCTCTCCCGCTCCGCCGCCTCCTTGATCGAAATCATTTCCTCACAGTAGGAGGTGACGGCGTTCCACGACCTCTCACTCCGGACCATAGACTGAACTACCGGGAGCGAGAGAGCAACCAATCCGACTACCGCGATCAACTCACGGCGCGGCGATGCCCAGGCGGAGCAAACCACCAAAGTGTGCAGCTCCGTGTCCTCAACAACGTCGCGGCAGTCACCGCAGTGGTGACAACCGGGTGTCTCTTGCCAATACTTTAAGATGCTGCAGGTGGGGACAAACAATACTTTGTTACTGGGCAAAGAAAGATCTACCAAAACTACGTATGTCACCGCATGGGGCACCATAAAGTGTTTAGTTTAACTAATTTGAATATACTTAATATGTAGTTATTTCATTATTTGATAAAGTGTGCTGACAAAACAATGCATTACTCGCAGTTAGTCGAATTTTATATAGATATTTGTTTTTCTCTTTTCAGTTCATTACTTTTAAGCAGTCGGGTCTTTTTGTTTTTATAATAATAATTTTTACTGTATTCTTTTCGTTAAAAGTTTATTTTCTTTTTTCAGCATGCCTCGCAAACGTAATTCTAATTTATCTAGGAGTTCATCGTGGGTAGGGGCAGCAGATATGCTCGATCCCAAGAATCATCCGTTCATGCTAAATTAAGGAGGCAGCAACAAACTGCTTTAAGAGCTGATGAGACACTTTCTCAGAGCCAGAAAAAACCACCAAGACGAGTGTCTTGATCCACCAGTCACCAGGCTTCATAAGAGCGAGGAAACGCTTCTTCAAACACAATTGTGGTTGAAAGAACAAGCCAAACGCCAGAGAGTCTTGAGAGCTAATGAAAAGCTCATTTTCAAACAGCAGATTCGTTTAGATGAACAAGCTTAACTTAACGCCAAGAAGCTTTAAGAGCAATTGCGATGTCTCATCAAACCGAACACCGTTTAAATGAACAAATTAAACCCTAGAGAGCTTTAACAGCTACTAGACGCCTTCAAATGCAGTTCCATTTAGAAGAATAAGCCCAGCAGCAGGCAGCTATTAGAGTGGCAGAACCTCCAGAACAGTCACATGTGAGAAGAATCGTTTATGCAGAAGCGCATGCAATGCAGTATAGGTACTTCTATAATAAGATCATAAAGAGGAAAGATTAGATTTTTTGTTTGTAAGAATTTAACACAAAAACCACACAACCGATTTTACAAATTTTTCTCCATTAAAATAGCTGCATTATCACCCAGTAACATAGGTTAAAAACAAATAGATTTGATAGTTTTAATAATTTAATTAGCTTAAAATTAGTAAAGTTTAATAGTATAGTATAGTAGTGTAACAGTTTCTAAATTATGTAATAGAGTGTTAAATAAACAACGTGATAAAATCCGTATATAGTAGTTTAATTTCAATGAATAACATTCGCGTAAACAGAAGACAATATAACATAGGTTATGTTTTACTTAAAAGTTAAGTTTCAAGAAGCAAGCTAGCGGAGGAACGCTATGTTGCCTGTTAAAGGCGACATAGCTTTCCTCCACAGTTACAGTCTGCATTGCCACGTTAAATGATAATGCTTATAATCTTAATAATATTTAGGTTTTAATGTTAATGGTTACAGTAGTGTCTATCATTCAAACTTTTAGACAAGATCGCTACTTTATATGCACATTCATTATCTTCTATATTTTATTACCTTTGAGCAAAGGGATATTTGCATTATAGTATAATTAATTTTATTTGGGGGTTATGGCGTTATCTGACAGATGGAATGCAATGACGCATACCTCTCCGCGGGACGATGGAGAGGTTATGTCAGTTTCACCCGGCGAAAGATGGCGACATCCCGATCATACCGACTAAACTTACCACGTTGTTTTTCAACATAACCAGATAGACTTCGGCCCGCCATATGAACCGGCAGGCATAATACTACCTATCCTTATTAGGAGATAAATTTTATCTCTACGACTTTAAGACGACACAACTGAGAGGCGCGCGTGGGAACACGTACGCCGCCTCTCGGAACTGCAACTGATCGGGTGGTAGGCAGGCCCACGAAGCCCCCCAACCGGCGGTACAATCTTATGATGGCTTGAGTTCATCTATCGCCCTTCGGTGCCCGGTTATGCGGATGGGCAGAGGGTTCAAGCGCACCCTATCTCGCTCCACCGCCTCCCTTATGGAAATTACTTACTGTGAGAAAGTAATTTCCATTGATAGAAATTATTTCCTTACGGAAGGAGGCGACAGCGTTTCACGACCTCTCGCTCCGGACCATAGACTGAACCATGGCCGGGAACGAGAGAGCAACCATTCCGATTACCGCGATCAACTCATGGCACTGCGATGCCCAGGCGGGGTAATCTGCCAAAGCGTGCAGCGCCATGCCCACAACAACATCGTGGCAGTCGCTGCAGTGATGTTATCTGGGCGTTTCCTGACGGCCTATGTGACAAAGGAACTGGCCAGGACAACTGTGGCCAGTCAATGACTGGTGTCAGCCGGAAGGTAAGGGAACCATGTCACCTGTCCAACCACTCTTCAAAAGCGGGACCTATCGCCACGATACACCACTTTTTACTTATTGGAATGCCTTCCGCGGGATGGGTGGAGGGGTTATGTCGGACTCACCAGGGTAAAAGAGAGATGTTGAAATGATGATAATGGACCTCCTGGAATACTGACAAAACCTACTACGGTGTTCTTCGATAAAAGCGCTATTGAACGCGTGAATTGATTGCACGTGCGTACGCTACCCCGCCGAGGTTTCGGCCCACCGTATGAAACGGTAGGCCACTACACGACAAGACCTACCTTTTAGGCAAAACTCAAATTCTTCTAAAATCTCTGATGTTTCCCCCTCTAGAGGAGAGACGGACTCAACACAGAGGCGCGCGTGGGAACACGCACGCCGCCTCTGGGACCTGGTGCTGATCGGATGGCGGGCAGCCGGATGGACATGATGGACGAAGCCCATCACCCTCAGGTCAAACTTCAGGGTGGCTGGAGGTCACCTCTGCGGTTGGGGAGAGGGTTTAAGCGCTCCCTCTCCCGCTCCGCGCCTCCTTGATGGAAAACCATTCTTCACAGAAGAAGGCGACGGCGTTTCACGACCTCTCACTCCGGTCCATAGACTGAATTACGGCCGAGAGCTAGAGGGCAACCAATCCGACAACCGCAATCAACTCACGGCGCTGCGATGCCCAGGCGGGGCAATTCGCCAAAGTGTGCAGCGCCGTGTCCTCAACAACGTCGCGGCAGTCACCGCAGTGGTGACAACCGGGCGTCTCTTGCCGGCCTATGCGACACCTAACTGGCTAAAACAACCGTGGCCACACATTACCTGTATCAGCCGCAAGGTGAGGGCACCATACCGCCTCTCCAGCCACTCCTCAAACACAGGACTTACCGCCACAATCGAGGCATGCCCAACAATCGTGGCATGCCCGAACATAACATAACATAACTCAACCTAACCTACAAACACAAACACACAAACACACACACACACACACACACATACACACACAAACGCGCGCGCGCGCGCGCACACACACACACACGCACACGCACGCGCACAGCGCATGCACACACACACAGATACACTGGGCATGCATCTATTAAATATTTATAACCTCAAAATGCTCCAAATGTACTAATTAGCTTTAAATACTAATCAATAAAGGAGAGAACCTGGAGATCTGTCACACAGGTCTTAGAACCTACTATGGACTCCAGCTCTCACAAGGTTCCTAATTACCTAAGCTGTACTCATTTTGTAAAAACTTGTAACCTTTTGAGAGAAATAAATAAATCTTTTATCATTATTATTATCAATTATTATTATGTTGTGTCTACATGTACTAGTTGAGGCTTTTCTGTAGACTTACTTATAGAGATGCTTCTTTATATCGTAATATCAACTCAAATGTATTGAAAGGCCTACACGATAAATCCGACTAATCGTGAACTGTAAATAATACTTCCAGTTGCCGCTCGAGTAACATTGGACAATGACGGTCGGCTAATACATGCACAGGATTTATATGGATATACATAATTTATGACTAAATAAAATTTTTATAAAACCATATTTTCAGTGAACCGAAGTAAAAGCTTGATACAGATAATATTATTATGTTCCACATTTCATAAATTTTGTTGTAAAATTGGTTTTTGCAGCCCAATTAAAAATCAAATTACATAATTTAAATTGTTTTACTTATATTACTAGAATATTGTAATTTGATTCATAATTAGGCAGCAAGCACAGTCTTGTAAATACATTGTCTGTGAAGTTGAGACCCAATGTCATTCACGGTAAACTACTTTTGAACATATTATAAAACATTTGACACGTGTGACATACACGTGTTACATATTTGATATGTTCAACATGGCGTTGCGACTTCATTTTGACCAATATGTATTTGGTTTCCATAGATAGTGACGTATGGTTAAAAAGATTGCTTTTATATAGCATGTTCCTATGCATGGTGTTGTCGAGGTAGACGATAAGGGACCCACGTATAATAAAGGCTAGTCCACGTTCATTCCAAAAAGCACACCAGTATGCTGTATAACGCAATGGAAATCTATTCGATGATTAAAATAGTGTAGTAAAGAGAAGACTAGGAAAGAAGGAGTAGTAGACTATACGGATAGTGTAATTATTTAAGTGGTCGCCTCGCCATTGCCACTGCGCCGAGTGTTGTGGTTCGAATCCCACACGGGACAAAAATTCGTGTGATCCACAAATGGTTGTTCCGAATCTGGTTCATCTTTGTTTCCGTTGTTTGAATATTTGTGAAGTCCCCAACGATACAGGAAATATACCTAGTACGAAAAAAAAAGTAGTTCATCAATACCGCAGACAAGACGGGGTACGATGTAATCTATTAAAAAATATGACTATCGTACTAGAGATGAAGCCTTATGTCATGGCAATCTATTTAGACTTGCAATTAAGTTGTGGGATTCAAACCCACAACACTCACTGTGGCGTCAGCGTCGAGGCGAGCGCTTATGTGATATCGATGATTCAAGAGTTCGGGTCACATACCCGATTTGTTTGTATTGCAATTCAAATCAAATCATTTGATTTGAGGAGCTGGGTCACATACCCGAATCGCTTGTATTGCAATTGCAGACAATAACAAGTTACACATTATGGTGATGTTATTGGACATTTGTCAGCGTTTTTAGCTAATCGTTTTAAAACTAGAACTGTAGTTCAGATATCTCATTAAATGTACCGGCACAACTCACGGCTTATTCACTTAGTAATCCTAACGACACTTACTCAGTGGCTAGTCGGCCAATCGTTACCAAACTAAGCTTAGTCCGTATAGAATGTTTTAAACTAACTTCGTTGAATTCTGGAAAATAAAACACAATTGCCACGAATAAAAATGTTTATACAATACAAAACAAAATGCAATACAATACAAATTAAAACAATTGCATTTTGTATTAATTTGTATTGTATTGCATTTTGTTTTGTCGGCCTCGATGGCGTAGTGGTTAATGTAACCAACTGCCACGTTTGAGGTCGCGGGTTCGATTCCCGCACAAGTCAAACATTTGGTGTGCATGAACATGGATGTTTGTCTTGGTCTGGGTGTTTCTATGTATAATATGTATGTATTTACACAAAAAAAGTATATATGTATGTTTATCCATTGTCTAGTACCCATAGTACAAGCTCTGCTTAGTTTGGGCTAGACGGTGTTGTGTGTATGTGGTAGAATATTATTATTATTAGAATATTATATTGAACAAGGTATAGAGTGTTATTTAAGACAACCGTTTCTATTTTAATTTAGTTACTGGCAGTTTAATTAAAATATACCACCAGCAAATTAATTGAATAGTCTCATTTATGTTTTAGAAATTGTGATAACATTAAATGATTTTGGAATATTATTTAAGAATTATGACTTGTAACCAAAGATACCTTAGAAATTCATCTGCCTAAGTGGCAGAGGTTTAAAAAGATTGCTCTATATTATGTGGTCGTGAGTTGGATTCCCGGGTTAGACAAAATATTATTGGGCATTTCTTTAAAAAATAACTCAAACAGATACTGTATAGACAATTTCTTGAGGCTTGATAATTAATTTTATTAAATTAGTAATCTGATTTTAATGTCGTTTTTTACTAATAATAATATCAAATAGGCATACTATCCATCCAAGTAAGCGATAACTGTAGCCAATAGTTGCTTACTATATGGATAAAAAGAAAAGAATAGGGAGAACTAACTAGTTTAAAGTCGCTTTAGCTTTAGTATGGTAAAACTATCATAAGTACAGGGTGGACCAAAAGTCCGTTTATATTTGAAATGATGTTAAAAAAAAACTAATTACGGTTGATTAAAATTGTTTATTGTTTTCGATAGTAAATAAAAGGGGGAATTTATTTTTTTAAAATCACAGTATCCATATGCAATTCTTCATTATTCTGGCAATTTTATTATTATTTTTGCAATCTAGAGCGGAAATTTTCGATAACAGCTTTACATGTTTCTGTTGAGATGTTTTGGATTTCTGTGCTAATACGATCCTTTAATTCGTCAAAAGTTACTGGGTTGGTATCGTAAACTTTAGCCTTAAGATATCCCCAAAGAAAAACATCCATTGGGTATAGATCCTTGCCAATTCCTCTTTTCGATATCACTTTTGGGCCAAAAATGTCTCGAGCTGCCCTTAACGAGTCATTACATGTATGACAAGTGGCTCCATCTTGCTAGAACCATGAGCGTTGATTAAAACCAACAAAATCCTGCAGCGCTGAAGCGAAAAAGTTTTGTAACATGGTGATATACCGCTTGGAATTCACCGTAACCGCATGTCCTCTTGAGTCTTCAAAAAAGTATGGACCAATAATGCCTCTTGCTGATAAAGCAGCCCATACTGTGACTTTGGGTGAATGCACGGGTTTTTGATGCTTTAATTTCGGATTAGTGTCACTCCAATAACGACAATTTTGTCTATTAACATGCCCTTTTACGTGGAAGTGTGCCTCGTCTGAGAAAAAAAGGTTTGTAAAGCTGGTGAACCGCTCTACCATTTCGTTTGCAAACTGCAACCTAGTGGCATGGTCCTGAGGCCTTAACTCCTGCACCATTTGGATTTTATAGGGATATAGACGTAAATATTTCTTGAGAATGCGGTTTAATGATGTTCTTGGCACGTTAAGGACAGCAGACCGCTTTTGATGTTGGTTGGTCACGAACAGACGATTTTACTCGCTCCACGTTTTCGGGGTCCCTCGACGTTCTAGGCCGGCCAGATCGAGGGAAATCCATCGTTGAACCCGTCTTCTCAAACTTGAACACACATTTTTTAATTAACACACCTGATGGAGTTTGTTTTTGTGTCGTATCTTGTAATGATCGCAAAACTTTCGTTGAGCTGAGGTCGCAGAATCGTTGTTTCGATAATACTCGCGTACACAAAACGCACGTTGACTACCGCTTAACGACGCCATGATACTAAATTCCTATTGGCCGCTCTTGCAATGCGTAACCCCTCCACCCCCCTCCGCCACTGCTGCTAGACGCGGCAACCGATTCAAATGTTAACGGACTTTTGGTCCATCCTGTATATAGCGTAGTGGCGGGCAAGTGATCGTCTTGCCGTTATCACTGTTCTGCGTATTGAGGTACGTCTATGATCCAAAAGACTGGCAGGAGATTTTGTAGCGCACAAGTGTATGTGTAAACACAAATACTATACATTTCCTCTATAAAAGAAGGAGGAATGCCAATTCTACACAAACGAAGAGAGATCAAGCGAAGGAATAACAACTTACATGCGTCTCGAGGCACGACTGTTTGTAGCACCATGTCTGTTATCCATAAATAATTGTTTTGAATCTGATCATACATTGTGTCCGTCAATTGTATGTTTTTAAAGTTAACCATAAATCAGAGAAGATAAACCAGAAATGAATAAACATTAATTGCAGTATTATTCTTGTGAACTCGGATAGCCAACCAGAACTTAATTGCAACATTTTCTAATGACGATTAAAATTAATGAAATCAATTAGGTAAAATAAAATAGATCAGATTTCTTTTTAAAAAGGTGTGCTCCTGCACTATGTAAGATTCCTGTGTTAAGGGGGACTTTACAAACATTCAAATAACGGAGACTTAATCAATAGTTGCAAATAACTTTATAACTATATAACTATGCACTAATAAAATTAAGGGTCACTTGTAACTTGATGAAGTGCAATTGAAATATGAGAATCAACGAGTTGCCTTCATAGCTCACGACACTCATGTCGGCTGACGGGCACCCTTAAAGCACCCTACTCTTGCACCCATTGATCAAAGCATCATCATTACATAGCATTTTTTTTATTTTAGATCGTCTCTTTGATTTATGTACTTCTATGGAATCAATACACATTACCTACATACATAAATCCATAATGTGCACCCCTTTGATGATATGCTTGTTATAAATAGTGAACATGGCTGAAAAAGCAACCGCAACGTTGGAGAAAGTGCAAATTTATATCTTAAAAGTTTTAATAATTTTAAAATTCTTTTACATTATTTAATAAATGTGTTAATAACCAACGCGATAAAATCTGTATAAAGCAGTTTAATTTCAATGTATTTGCGTAAACGTAAGACACAATTAGTGCATGCATTTATAAGAATAATAATAATACATACATAGTCTTACGTCTATATAAAAGGGTGGGCAGAGATTTGTTACGGTGCACATTTCAAAACTTCTTACTGCTGCTGAGAAAACTACGAGAGAAAAATAACAACAACAGTAACACTTTTCCATGCCCGGAAATCGAACTTGAGACGATATATTATTGTATACAGACAGTGAAAATAAACTTCCTGATGCCGAATTAAAGTCTTAGATCGAGCAAAGTATTCATAGTTTTCTGTTAGGAATTTTTGTGTGTAGCTGGGCTCGCAGACATCTTTAGATTATCATATTGTACATTAAATGTCTTTTATTATAATTTCGTTCGCTTACATACATAAACACACACCTATTTTCCTTCTTTCTTTTCGTGTGGTTAGTGGCCAACCTGTTGTAAAGAGCTGTTCAAGCCGCCTGTAGGCCTCTGACATGGCTTAACGAATGCTGTCAATTTGGCAACAATCGGGACCGACTTTTTACGTACCCTCCGAAGCACGGAGACGTTCAGATGAAATAACACTAAACGGTCACCCATCTTCCATTCCCCGCACCCAACGTTGCTTAACCTCGCTAATCGTTTACCGATCAGTGACAGCAACTGGCTATGAGCACACCGGGAACGTAATTCTTATGTATATTCCGAGCTATAATCCTAGCTGTGGTCTAAAACTAGGGCCTAAGGCTATGGATAGCCTAACTTCACTTCTGTCTAACGTTTCAAATACATATTTATTGACGAGATGTTATATAAGTTTATTACACTGATATTTTTGCATTGGGTAAATAATAATTTAAGTATATTTTAATGTACATACATGCTAATTATAATATCTTTCAACAAGCTTTTACAGTACATTTACTGTAGATAAAATGTTTTAGCCAAAAAGTAATATTCTTCCTTAGATTAAATGTGACAATTTTCTAACTACGAATAAAACTTTTATTCAGTATAAATTATACATTTAAATCTAACCACAATTTTGTATATTGATACCTAGAGACCGACCTCAATACTTTTGAAAAGCTAGGACTATACCGATAATACTTTGTTATTGGAAATTTAATAGGTACCTATGTTGAGGCGCTATCAAACAAAATAATTAAACAAATCTTGTAAAATATAAATTTTTGGTGTGGTATAAATTTAATCATTATTGGGCTACGGGCAGAATTTTATTGATTGATTTGGGTTCTATGTGGTTATTAAACTATTCTGTTAAGATTGTGTATTAAACTATTTTAAGAAATTTTCATCAGCAGCTTGGGGTCCGGTTAAGTGCCTGGTACGTAATAGGGCAATCGGTAATAGGCCCCCAATTACATGGGGCCTAATGTGTGTGATATTATGGCTTAAAGCCAAAATCGAATCCAGTCAGAGCCTAAAGCCTACTTTAAGTTTACCTAAGATTTGGTGGCATGTGTAATATTGATTTTGCCCTCAAATTGCATGTTTCTACACAATAATTATCTGATGTAAATAGTAAGAACAAAAATTAAAAATAAAATTTATGATAATAGTATAATAAATTTCATTTAAATTTTTATCTTGTCAACTAACACAATATATTTTTATCGACTTTATAATATAAGCACCTACGCTGTTATCAAAATGTCCTCTCAAATAAAAGGCTTACAACAAATTTCTCGTTTATATTATAACTATGTTAATACTTTACACATACCTATGTTCCTAATATTCGAGGTCGTTACGGTTACTGAAAACCTTCGGCACTACTAAACAAGTTATTTTCATATAGTAAAAGTACTTACCTCGTGAAACTTATACCTAGTTACCTAAAGTATTTATCATTTAAGCAAATTGCCTGGTAGTTTCAACGAGCGATAGCGCCGGGACCAATTTTCCGTACGCTCCGAATATTTAGGAATCGACGCCGAGCGCTTGAAAATTCAATAACTAGACCAACTTTAACAAAATATAGCGGT
The DNA here is from genome assembly GCA_963675205.1 of Catocala nupta. NCBI lineage: Eukaryota > Metazoa > Arthropoda > Insecta > Lepidoptera > Erebidae > Catocala > Catocala nupta. The sequence continues at coordinate 18,000,147 of OY776084.1, read as the reverse complement.
AACCGAGGCTTGTAAGTGAAATTTATAGCACAACTTTTTTGTCGTTACGAGCATATGCTAACCATTTCACATGGCCGCTCGATTTCCAATACACAATTTTATTGGAAAATTTTATTCTGTATTCGCATGAAGATGATATTTGTGAGTGAAATTTGAGACATGTCATTACCATATTCAAGTATTCTGATATTTTATGGAAATCACCTAAATAACGTATGTATAAATGTATTTCCCACGTACTTTTTGTATGCTGATAGCTATGAATATTGAGTTGGATTACAATATGGCTATGATTACTGTCTGAAAAACTGTATTAACGCATAAGTAATGTTTGTAGCTACTTATTAAACATACTCATGCATAAATACTCCTGGTAGGTACATAACAATTGTGTCATAGGCAAACTACCGTTGGGTGTCAAAAGACACCTTGACATGTTTAACGATTGTAGTTTACACATAGTAATGTTTTTGAGAATAGTTATTTTTCCCCAAGCTTTCGGTGCTACTTACTAAATTCTCTCTCTTTTAACAACAATTTTGCCTCTGCAAACCTTAATTATCAATAAGACTTTGACTTAATTACTGAGATATTTACAATTACAGTATCGCTATTATTGCTTTGATATTAAAGTACTTTTTAACTCATTAGACAATTTAATAGTCGTAAAAATGTTTTAAGAAGACATCTCTTGCATTTATTCATTTGCAAATATCGAAATATCAGACACTAGGCCGCTTAGGTTCAGTATTAAAAAACAACTCTTTGTCCTGTTATCATATTGTAAGTTAACATAAATTGTCAAAGAGACAAATAGAAGTGCAAGCAATAGCAATCTTTAGAATACTGAGTCAATGGCGGTACAATGATCAATGCAACTGCTATGCATGAGATTTGGATCAGTCAGCAGCAGCACGGAATCTAGACTTGTGCCCAATATACGGCAATAATTGGCTCACTTTCTATTACATGGGACTTGCCAACAAGTAATATTCTTCTTTTACTTCTTTCAGACCAGCTGGCGAAATGTACATGTATGACACCTCTGCCTATCCCTTCAAGTACTTAAGGCGTAAGACAACATACGTGTTATTTTCCATTTACTAATAAATCAATCTGTCTCAAGTACGTTTACCTGTATATACGAGACAAAACACACACATTTAATGATTGAATCGCGTCACAAAGGGCTGCCCCGAAGTGTTTACTGTTTACTCTTCGTTGTTATCATTACGGTACACAAAGTAAAATGAGATTATTAGTTCAATTAAATAGGCCTCGCCGCATGCTATAATGAAGCTGTTGCCACGCATAAAACATTTCTTTTGAAACAAAATAATTATACGCAGTATGAAAATGGAAAATTATAATGTTACGCAAGATGTCACATAGAACGTTATTAAAGAAAATAGGCTTTTAAAGCGTTCTTAAATGAAAACGCACAATATTAACGCAGTTTAAAAACGATTTCGTTTTTAGGCACTATCTAAAATTAAGTTTAAGTTTTATGAAAGAAAAGCGGATGTGCTGCTCCAAAACCTGGAGTTATCCTGTTACATTTGTAGGGTAAAAAGGAATGTTTGGAAATGAGGCCCAGTGTCGTCAAATGGACTAGCTGCTTTTTTAGTGTCCTGGCTCGAGCTTATCTCATTAGCTATACCGATTTCCTTTACCTTTCCCTTTTCTTTTCTCAATTATGGTTCTATTATTTAGAATTTCGTGGTAACTTAGTGCAGTTAAATCATTATACCTCTATCGGAAAATATTATTATTTATTATTTTTGTGTTTTCAATGGAAAATAAGATGTTTAAATTCATCCACCTTCATTCGATCAATTTGGTAGGCTATGCCCAAACTGCTTACAGAGACGTGGCCTTGGGCCGGTAGTAAGTAAGGTTATGAATATAAGAAAGCTGTACAATCAATTTTAAATATATTTTATATTTGATTTTAATTCGACAATTGGAGGTTCATATCCTAAACTAAACATAACATTTCAAATTTAGAATCATATATGCCGGAGAAGATTAAAACAGTATGGCTTGAAATTGTCCGTGTAAATTATGCACAATGGCAAATGGCCAGCCTTTTTTCGAGCATAGTTTGCACACTGCGCTCTCTGCATGCCTTGATTATCTGTTACTAACTATAATTCCAGTGGCATATACGAAGATACTCTGGTTTTTTAATTGAACTTTTGTTGCAGCTGTATTTTGGCTGATATTTGTTTAAACCATATATTATGTTTGTATTTTCCCATGTACATAGGCGGCATATTATCACGCAGATATTGGATTAGTTATGTTTCATAATTACTATTATTCATTTTTGCTTTGCACAGCATTCTATTAGTTCTGGATAATATTTAAGAAATACAATATGCCTTACTACTTGTCGTGCATTTATATACTTTTAAGCAAACAGACTAATCGTTAGACATTTTCCAATCCAAATATTCAAATAAATAGTAAGAAGGCCAAACAATTATAAAATATATCGACGGGTATAAGGCGATTTGACTCAACTGCCATTAAGGGAACTTTACAGGCGAGCGGTTTAAAGTAAAAAAATAAGGGCAAAAATCCATTACTCCTAAAGTTATAGCTCGATTAAATCATGACCTAGACATTATACAACATTGTAAGGACACTATTATTTTATGTGCACAGCATTATCTTAGCATTTGTTTTTACTGAGTTAAGTTGCGCTTAAGTCAAAATAGCACATTTTCTGTTCAAGGTAAAGTGATTAATTACCAGGAATGTAAAAAACTGACTAAGGTAAAAAGGTTTATGTATAATGATTGTAACGTAATATGTGTAGATGAAATTATTTAAATCATAAAATATCTCACCACAGAGTAAGATAAAATAGCGCATATGACGTGGTTAATAGAATATAAATCACGGCAAAATAATTTAAGCGCAAAGATATATTTTTTATGAAAGGTAAAAAAATTACTTTATTTCATAGATCTACTTTAAGAGACTATTGTACTTGAGCTATTCTTTTAAGAAAGATTTGTGCTTAGGTTATAGTACCAGTTGAACAGATAAGGGGAAAATTATAGTAAAACAATTACTTAGACAATCAACATTTATTAGAAATCAAAATTTATAACAACAATAAAGTTATTCCTATCAACTAAAAATCACAATTTGTAGGAAGTCAAATGTATTAACGCGATCAATTTTTGCATAATTATTCATTTTATCTTTACCTTCTTCGTCACTATTTTATTTTTCGTTGTTATTCCTCCTCTACTTCATCCTCAACGTCAGTATCTATCAAAGTATCTGTGCCATTTCCCATTTGCAAAGTCAAATATTTGCTATGGAAGATTTTTAGAATGACACCAGTCTCACATATTCATTTTAAATCTTTGTACTTAGATTTAGTCATCGGTAAAGCAGTCTTGTATAGCTTAAGATTAACGGTAATTTTTGGTTTCACTGTAATCGGTATCATCTCAGCCTGAGATTGGTTTTTCATAGAATACTTGATTGAAATATTTTGCAACGCCAATTTCTTAGAAGTAGCAATCCTAATTTTGCTTATTTTACCACAAAGATTTCCTTTAAAATATTTACCAGAAAATTCTTCGAAATTTTTGAAATCGTTATATTCCAACCTTTCTACATGATAGGGAGAAATTTCCTTTCGGACTATCTGGCAAATTGTCAGCAACTGCAAAGGTGCCCATACTGTAGTATTTCTCACCGAATTTTTGCAAATCATTCTAGATTGGTTTCCAAGCGTAAGCGTTTCCACTTGACACAGTTGTCTTTTTTTGGTACGTGAAACCCAATATTGAACTCTTTTTTGAATAATTCTCGAAATTTATTTTCGCTGGTTACATCTAACAACTAAATCATAATGCAAATTTTTTAAATGTTAGAACTCTGCTTCTATACATATACAGCCTTGTAATCTCTTTTCTGCAGTAATGGGATGGTAGAGCTGGAAGTTTCTTTATGAATTATACTAGAGACTCTAGGTTGGCGTTGGTAGTCTTGTTAGCCGGTATTGTTTTGCCTCTGCAATCTTCTTTCGACAAACCATATGTTGCGTTTGAAAGCATATAATAAACGTACTTCTGACTTAAGTCCAGAGTCTTCAAAATACATTTGAGACAGACTTGCCGATGGCTCTTTCCTTCGTTAATAAAATATTTGAACATATTTCCCCTATATCCTGAATCTTTGACTCGATTCCTTTATTAGGCTTCATTTATTTTGCTTTTACAAAACTTTCATCTTTTCTTACGTATTCTTTTCCTTTATGTCGAGCTTCTTTTTTGAATTAATTTCCTGTTTCCTTTTTCTTCTTTAAACCTTTTTCTCCAACTTTTCTATCTACTGAACCACTAACTTTATTACGCTTTCTTTTCTGTACTTCTTCACTTGATGTGCTTTCATCGTCGGTATCTTTCCAAGACTTTGAGTCCCAGAAAAAATCTTCTTCAGAAACGAACTCAACATAACTACTTTTTATATTTCTTAGTCGTTCTTGTCTACTTCTTTTCCTGTCTCTATTTTCATCTTCTGTATCATATAGTAATGTTTTAGTGTTTTCTCCTAAGTATTTCCGGATAATTTCCATCTGTTCTTCTGGGATTATTTCTGTCATAGATGGTTGCAACTCTTTGCTATTCTCTATAGTAAGTGGTTGTATCTCGCAAATTTGCTCTTCGACGGCAACCAAATCAGCAGGCTCTGGTAATGTTTCATTGTCCTTAAATAAAATGATAGTAATTTTAGTTTTTAAAATTAAAAGGTGGACGTAGGATTTCAATCCAAAACCAACTCTTTACAGCAACCGCACACGTGACAGCTGTAGTGCTAAAGAGGCATGTATGTCTGTTACGTTTTTACACCGAAAACGCTAAACCAATTTATATGAAATTTGGATGAAGACAGTTTGAGACCTAAGGAAAGACATAGAATGCTAGGAGGACAGAGACTACATCCCGCCATCATTCCTTAAAAGAGAGAAAAGAGGTAGTGAATGTTTGTATGGAAAATCCACTGCGATAACCGACCACCAGTTAAGTGATTTGGGGTTCGTCATTTGGCAGTCTGGGAGTCCTGAGTCCGGAAGACCGAGAAACCGAGAGTCGAGTAGTCCTATTATAGTCCTGGAGTCAGCGAGTCGGGAATTTCGATTTCGTTCGTTTTACTGTTTACCGACATCTGCGTGGGCGAGTCACGAGCAAAAGCTTAGTAAGTTAATAATCTAATACGTAGGTACTTACATTTTCCTTGTCACGCATAGGAACTTGATGTACTTCTACTATAGTAACTAGCTCGTTAAAAGTAGCAACGACGTCATTGAAACAGTAGATATTAGTTAGAGGGCCTATTTAATCACAATTTTTGCTTATTACTAGATTACCTAGTTGTTATGTTGTCTACCTACATGGCGAAAAATGTAATAAACTGACGAATAAAATATTAGATACCTAATATATTAGATAAGTAATTCAAAGCCAGTATGCACACTGATTGGGTAGGTACTCAATCCACTACAACAAATAGGTATTACGTACCTAGTAAAGGTAGATATGGGTAAATATCTTAAGAGGAATCCGATATAGTTAGAACACTAGGTATTTATTACATACCAAGTTAAAACATAAAAGTAGGTAAGTGGATCGGATAACATGCCGACTTCACTGTTTAAATCGGTATGTACTTACGTCTGAGAACATAGTTTGGTATTCGTTGCAGAATTTTCTGTTCTTAATGTGTTAAGTGCTTTTTTTTTTTCTTCCATTTCACATCACTTGCAACAAATAAGTTTCCACGAGCGAGCAATCATTAGGTAGATACTAGACACCGGCAACGCATCCGCCTCGCATTACAGCCAGCCGCCGACTTACGGCACTCAACCGCCGAGTCGTACACGCGGTCTTACATTAGGTATGAGCCTCAAAGGTACTGGCACACGATTTACGTTATCGTTGAAGTACACACTAAAATAAGGGCCTAGAAATGTGCTATGATTTAAAGAACTTTAGTCATTGCAATGAAATTTATGCATGAAATCTTAATCACCTTTTATGCTATGAAAGCTCATTAATTAAAGCAATTACATTCATGGTATTGTGTAGTTGACGGGAGAAAAAGTGATTGAAATGTAAAATAACGACTATATCAGTTCAGGGTAAAAGCGCTTAAATGTCGTTTTTATACTCTATCAGTTCAAAGTAAAGAGATTTAAGCGACATCGGTAGGTATTTCCGTTTAAAGCAAAATGACACAATCGACATTCGTGAATAGTATCCATGTTGTCCGTATCAGTTCAAGGACAAAAGCTTTAAACTACCGTGTCCAGTAAAAGATTAAAAAGCAAAAATAGTTTAAGTGACAGGCAAGACAATTTTCTCTCCACTATCGAAGGGCTTAAGTCAATTCGCCTTTTAGCCGTCGATATCATCTAAATCTTCTTTGTTTGGTCAAGTTAAAGTACTGGAGCTTTGTTCTACCGCAATGCATAAATCTTTTACCAGGTCCTGAATTACGTTGGTTAAGTATCATTGGTCACTAGGGAGTGTCACATTTGAAAGGTGCATTAATAATTCACTAGAAGATACACACAGACGTGCACAAGCATTAATGTGTCTCTCTAATTTGTTTACCTCGAACATACAATTACCCTGCGATTAGGTCTTGGCCAGTAATCAAACGCTATAGTCGTTTGGAATATTCGTATGTATAGTTATGTTTTTTAAACTGCTAATGTTAGATTTATCGCTAAGCTATGCAAGTGTTACGAGTTCAATAACCACACGGGGCTAACAGTTTTGGGACGAGTATAATTGCTTGATAGTCGAAGTAGAAGTTTGTTAAAGCTTAATGTGAATTATGCTCTTTGGTTTTAGTGTACAGCATAGCTTCATCGCGTCATTTATCATACTTCCTGTCACACAGTGAGAGGAATTATGCGGCCTATGAAGATATTTCTGCAGCCAAATACAAATAAATTATCAAGATATTATTACAGAGTGCTACGACACTTACACCCGCAAGACATTATCGGAAACTTATCGCGGCACTACTCGCGAAAATTATCTTCAAGGTAAAATGGTCGCTAATGGCATTTAGATTGCTGGAATTCAAATTTGAATTGTGGTGGAGCAAATTGAGCGAAATGTGCCAATGGGAAATGATAGAAGTTATTCTTGCGTTTGAAATATCCGTTATTAGTAGTTTAAAAAAATAATAAACACTTCTTATACTACTCAATCACATCAGTCCTATACTACTAGTTGTAATATTATAAAAATAGTTTGTCCCACAAAGTCATCGCATGCATTCTATGTAATTAAGAACTGAATTTGAATAATTTTATTTGAAAATAAATAAAGTTACTGTGATATTGTTTGATGCAGCATTGCAAACACTTTTACAGCAAATTTTACAAAATTCTTTAATATTTCAATGAGTAACCCTGAGTATGCAATATAATATGTAAAATCATTTCAAATCGAATTCCGGTAAACATAAAAATCAGCTTCACAAACTAAGCCAGAACATAGACATTTTTACACACAGTCATCCTAAACCCCTCAATTTAAGGTACACTCTTTGTTTATTATTTTGTTTGAAAACTTTTCGTTCTACAAATGTTGAATATAAATAAAATATATAAAAAAAATATTAATACACTTTTCAGAAAGCTGCTAGCCACTGTGAAATATACATTTATTCTTTAAGATAAAATACATATTGCACTGGGCGTAAAAACACTAAAACTAATTCGATCAAGAAACTTCCTTCATTCATAATTTTTGTTGACTATTTTAAGTACAGCAGCAATAGCCTAGTGGGAAACCGTTGTACTGCCACGCAGAGGTCTCGAGTTCGAACCCAAGGCGCGTATCTCTGACCTTTTGAAGTTATATGCGTATTAAATAGTTAACTATCACTTGCTTTAACGGTGAAGTAAAATATTGTAAGGAAACCTGCATGTCTGAGAGTTCTCCATAATGTTCTCGAAGATATGTGAAGTCCACCAACCCACACTAGGCCAGCGTGGTGCCTAACCCTTCTCACACTGAGAAGGAGCCCTTGCCCAGCAGTGGGACAGTTTAATACAGAGCTGATATTATTATATAATTTAAATATTACTTCTACGGAAAAGTGATAGAACAATATTTGTTATGAAAAATTACTTCGTAGAGAAATGCCAGCATATTTTTTTTCACAATGATCATATAAATAATACAATAAACTGTAGGTAAGTATCCAATTATCTAAGCAAGATAAATGAATACATTTTAATGGACCGTGAAAACAACACAACCCTTGCCTTTATCAGAAACATTACCTTTGTATAGACCTAAATTAGTACTGACATTAATTCCTTACAAACAGACCGAGTAAATTCAATGGGCGCTAACATTTCTCTCCCTAGTGAAGGACCGTAAAACTTTTGTCGTCTTCATTGAACAGATTCTTTTGTAATCGAGTCACGGACTCGACTGAACCGGGTCGGACCGGAGACAGTTTGTTATGACGTAGACGACGCTAATAGTAACAAATGCGTGTTTTCATTTATTTAAGTAAAAGGAAAGATTGGGATACAAAAGCTCAAAGTGGTCTGGAAAAATATTTTCTTAGATAACTGTATTGTTGAACAAACTTACAAAGAATTCTGGTTTGGCAAGTTAAAGCCGTAACCATATTTAATATACAAATTTAAGAATCCGGAGACTTCAAGACATATGAGTCAATATACATATACAATAAACATCGATTTACTGAAGAATAATTGACTGATTTTTAGAGATTTTTGAGATTTTTGAGATATATATATAACATAAATTATAAATCTTGTAATCAAGAATAGATGTCAAATGAAGGAAAAATTGTGGAATTAAGAGATTTTTGTAACTATATTTGTAAAAATGTTCACTAGTTTTAAAACAAAATTGCTAAGCTGTTTTCACAAAAACATTTCTCCTGAACGCTATTTTCTATTGCGTATAAAATAACTGATATAGTAGGTAACATTTGTAAGCTTCGATTGGCATTTACATCTGATAATTCCAACAATTTATCCGATACCACGGGTATTTAACGAGAATTATGAAAACATTTTCAATGAGCTGGTATTAGCAGCGATAGCCAAGAGGGAGACAGTTGGCCTGCCACACAAAAGTCTTGAGTTCGATCCCAAGGCACGCATCTCTGACTTTTCGAAGTTATGTGCGTATTAAATAGTTAACTAACGCTTGCTTTAACGGTGAAAGAAAAAATTGTGAGAAACCTACATGTCTGAGAGTTCTCCATAATATTCTCGAAGATATGTGAAGTCTGCCAAACCGCACTGGACCAGCGTTGTGGACTATAGCCTAACCCTTCTTACACTGAGAAGAGGTTGCTGCAGGGCTAATTTTATTAAACTGGTTGGCTTAACACATTGCAAAATACATAACCAACTTTTTATATCTTACTAGCTAAAACCGGCCAGTGACCCGGATTAATATTTCTTTTTTATTTCTTCATAGCCTTGCGTTATTTCAATTATCGATTCCCGTCTGAGACTGATTGGTATAGTTTTTATTCTGAAGTGCCCATTCGAATATAACAGTATATTAAAAAGTCTTATATGTATAAAATATGAAGTCAATCCATCCACTCCTTTTCGAATTTTGTTGACTCTCCCATTTATCTATACATACTCGTAGATTGTAGATAGAACTACTTATGAAAGATAAGTTTTAAAAATGGTGGTAACTTTCGTGCCGTTCCAGCTTATTCTTAATGTAGCACTAAATAAGGCTCTTGTATACTGTAGGGTTCTACAGCCAAAAATGAGGTTACCAAAATGAAGTTTCAATTAAAATAATATATGTACTAAAGCTAAGTCTTATATATATTATTATTGAGAATTAATGTATAGCGCTAATATGCTTAACAGTTTAATCGTATTATTTGAATATGTTAAATAGTACAATGCGAGACGTCGACTAAAGCCGCTTGGGATCAATGGTCAATATCCTATTAATTTAGATGCCTTTGCAAATGTGATGATACCTTAGTAATATAGTACTATATTTAACCCGCGGCTTAGTCTCTTTGACCATGGCTGCTGAAAAGCAACCGAAACGTCGGAGAAAGTGTAAAATTAAACCTAAATAGTTGTATAATTTAAATAGCTTAAATTGAAGTAAACAGTAACTAGTAGAAGTGTTTAACAATAGTTTAAAGTTTCAAAATAAACAACGCGATTAAATCCGTATAAAGTTTGTTTAATTAACATGTATAACATTCGCGTAAAAAGACAATATAAGGTCTATATTCTATGTCTTAGGTCAATGCCTTTATGTATCCTATGTCTTTCTATACCCTGACAACGTGTATGTGAAATTTCATGATGATTGGTCAAGTAGGTAAGGTCGAAAGCGTAACATATCATCAAAACAAACTCACAATTGCATTTATAATATTAGTTAGGATACAATAATCATTATACACTTAGTCGACTAACCAAATAGATGCATGTTACTGTATGTTTGTACATATCTTCATGTCTTATAAGACAATGAAACGTTCCATTATAAGCAGAGGTATAGTTGCAAAAATCCTAAATATTTTTATAACTGTTATGCTTATATAAACATTTTAATTAAATTTGTCTAAAGTGGCTCGAGTATACGTTATCGGAAAACGATAGGCAGAGACTACTTATACGAAGAAATCCATTGATAAATATATTATTATGGTATAGTAAATTAAATGTTATGCCAATATTTCGGTGATATATGCATTATTTAGAGGATTAGAACTATTCAGTCACAAAATTTCTATATAACAACTCGTAGATATACGAGCCTAATGCTACATTCATGGTACATTCAATAGGCTAATTCCATATTATTGCAATATAAACTAATTAGATCTTCGTTAAAATCAGCTATCATTATGAATGCAAAGCGGTTTATGTATTAATGTTCTATTCGACTATGTTGAGCCGGTGTACAAAATAGACAAATACTATTGAAATTAACAACTATTCACAGAAATTTCATAGTAACCTGTTAATTGGCAAATTCGCAGTTATTAAGGGAATTAAATAGAATATTCAAATCGTTACGCGTTTCCACGATCTTTATTATGTGATTATTATACCGCAAAGTTGGTAAGTGGCGTGTCGAAGTTATCTTGGTATCGGCAAACGATATACTTTAGCATTGAAGGGCTAATCTACCTTAATAGCTACCACTTCTTGCATTTAAGAATTATTCTGTTTAAATTGTTTTGACACCGTTCACTACCGCTTCATCTTCTTGATATTTCTTTTTAATAAAACAGCTGTACTAGGAATGAAGCCTGTGTCACAGGTAATTGTACAAACATTTAAACAATAAAGAATAATAATAATAATGTCTTCCTGATTGAATTTCGTTCACGGCAGCCAATCTTAACGGAGACTGGCCATCGGCGCAGGAGATATTATACTGCACAAGTGTGTGCGCCAACACAAGTGCACTCTCTGTTCCCTAACTCTCATGATCAGATGGGATGAATAATCCGACACGACCGGAGAGAGATCAGGCGCAGGACTAATGGCTTTACATGCTTTCCAAGGCACGGGGGTGTCTAACGCCAACTTCCTAACTCCGCTCGTATTGAGATTTCTTAACAGAAAAACTCAATAACTTTTTGTTGGCCCGACCTGGGATTCGAATCCCAGACCTCATGCACAGCAGTCGCATTCACTACCACTGCGCCACGGAGACAATAAAGAATACCCAGAGTCAGAACGACTGCAATGATGGCATAGTGGTTAATGTGATCGCCTCGCTACTGCCAGTGTGCCGAGTGTTGTGGGTTCGAATTCCACGCGGGACAAAACTTTGTGTGATCCGCAAACGGTTGTTTCGAGTCTGGGTATTATTTGTGTCCGTTATTTAAATGTTAGCTAAGTCCCCCGTGACATAGGATTTATTTCTAGTACAGGACTTGTCTTTTTAAACAGAAACAGACCGAAAAATTTAAATTGCTGCATTTTGTATTTGCCTCCCATCTTTAACTACTTTCACAATTTCCCTTCTATGAGACTACGGCTAGTTAGGCAGCTATGACCGACATTCAGACAGACGGGTGGACAAACAAAGTAGTACCATACGGGTTGCGATGCCCAAATTTTGATTCGAAACCCTAAAATCTATTTGCCGTGAGATTAATGAAGTAGGAAATCGTTTGTGCAAAATGATTTCCAAGGTCTGCAAAGTGTTATTAGCTTTCGCTGTTGTAAATTATTACTTTAGCCTAAACTGTAGTTTAAAATAAAGCTCTTTTTTAACGTGGTGGAATTGATTTACGCCTACATGTCGGCGGTTACGTCGGGCTTACCCGGGGAAAGATGGAACGACGTACTTACTTCTTCTGCAGCACATTAACAGCGGTGGCGATATTTACGTGTGTTTCACCTCTCCCTAAGTAATTGATCTTGTAACCAGATACATTAGACGGTTAATATATTTACATGTGACATTAATTCTTCTTTTATGTCGAACAATCTAATAATTTCATATACAGTTTTTGGATATCACAAATTTATTAAAATAAAATGGAGCCCTCGTTTGCATTCTTTTTTTATTTGATAGTTATAGTTCTTCTGTATGTTGGTATGTCACTGCCCTTCTCTTAAACAGATGTCCTGATATTAATAACTATTTTGTGTGTATGGGTTCCTGGATGGATTAATAATTGGATCCGGTAGGTAACGCTTGACGCTTGTCTGCTATTGTACTCGCGCGTAAGGTTATATATTGCCATTAGTCCTTAATTCATGCTATGTTCAAGGGTTATCAGACAAAGCTTAGTGGGCCTGGCATTTAAAATATACCAAGTTTTTACGTATTGACTGCCACGCTTCGTATGGCTTAGGCCTGAACATAGAAAGTGTCATAAAGGCATTCCCCTGTATATTTATGATGCTAAACACACTTTGATGTAGTATAATTGCCTGTAATTTCGTATTTGCCTCCCTTGATAGAAACGTAATTACCAATTATTTGTCTGTTGTACTCTTGTCCACTAGATTATAACTATAATTATTTTTCAATTAATTTAAAAATTATTTTATTTATTTAATACTTGCAACACTGCCAATACGCCAAATGTTGTGGATTGGAATCTTACATTAGATCCAAAAATGGTGTGATCCTTTGGATGTTGTATTATGTCGTTCTTGAAATAGTTGTAAAGTCCTCTGCGATATAGGAATAGTTAGTAGAGCGATAATGTAATTTAATAAAATAATATTTCATGTTACATTATAAGTTCTATATTCTACTAAAACTCTAAATGTGAAAGTTTGTGGATGTTTGTTACTCTTTCACGCAAAAACTACTGAACGGATTTTGATGAAACTTTACAGTATTATTGTTTATACGTCAGAATAATAAATAGGCTAACAAAAAAATCTATCCATACATAAATCTAAATTAATGCGAGCGAAGGCGCGGGCAAAGTAGTCTAGTCTAGTCGATTATAAACTTGTTAGAAATAGTTGCTAACAAATTAACTCAAAATGTTTTCTACAAAGATCAGGTGCATTTGAAAATCAATTGCTTTTCCTCACGAAAACTAAATGAACTCTAAAGAAGTCTAGAAAATGAAACAGGAGAACTTTTCCCGTAGCACTTCACAGAAAGAAAAACAGTGACTATTTCGCGGAAGCAAGTGCATTAACATTTTAATTAGTACCTTAATATATGCGGCAAGCGCCTTTCCTTCTTACAGGAATTTTACTCCAAACAACCTACGCTTGGAAGGCTTTTGCTAACTAAAGGTTAATGAAAAAGAATTTAATTTAATTTTTATAGCACACAAAACATAACATCACGCCACAATACGAAAATATAAATCTTATTTTCGGTAATAAAGTATATTGTTTTTATTTGTGATGAAATATCCAAAATGCCTTTTATCCGCATAATGTCATAAAAATATTTTTTTAGAAATACTATTGCAGTCGCGGGTAATCAATCGCCTGTGACTTCATAGGCATTTCCTACCACGTAGTTCAAGTTATCTCTAACGATGTTAGTTGAGCAGCGATAGCTCAGTGGGGAGACCAACAGGCTGCAATTCAGAGGGTCTCTGGTTCGATCCCACGTCGCGCACCTCTGACTTTCGGAAGTTATATGACTTTGAAATTATGTGCGTATTGATTGACAATTATCGCCTGCTCCGTGCCTTGGAGAGCACGTTAAGCCGTCAGTCCCGGCTGCCATGAATATCTATGGCAGTCGTTATTGAGGAAGTCGACACAAAAGATCCCACTGGGTCGAAGTGTCGCCGGTCTGTACTGACTGGCTCCCACACAAGATAAGATAAGAACGATGTTAGTCCAACGGTTATGACATCAGATGGAAGGCCATGAGATTGCTCCCCACCTATTACTTTACTGATTTCAACCCACTCTTTATATCTCCTTGATAACCCAAACTTCTGACAATATTTGCATAAATGGAACATGTGCCAAACGGCGCAAAAACAAAACCAGATCAGAATGAGCTTAATACTTATCCTTGATTTTCAATCAGCTGTTAAATATAAGTATAATTAAATATTATTGTTAATATGAGTGGAAAAGCCAGTTTTCGATGACGGCACTTATTCGTCAATCCAAGAAAGTACGACCCTCTTATAAGAAATCGACATAAGAATATTACTACATACGTTTCGCTAGGTGAGGAACGGTTTCGAAAGCTTACATACCTACCTCTCCCTTTCCTTTCATGCCATCTCATTAATTTTCCCTACAGTTGACAATGTGAGAACGATAGCTCTGGTTTTGCAAGTGACCCTAGGTACTATAGCAGACACTTACGTATTTCCTATGCTTATTGACAACTTTAATAGTATAAGAAAATACTGCACTATTAAAAATTTTACCTTAAAATGTAAGGAAAATCTAAATGAGCAGTAAAACAAGCATGGAAACATGGAAACTGCGACTTACAATAACTCTTTATATGTGTGTTTATTTGTAAGGTCATTTGAAAACATTAAACAAGCACTATATGTAAACCAGGCTAATCATAAAGATAAGCAAATACCTATTTAGTATCCTAATATTATTTATGCCTTTAGGCCTTAACTATTTGCCAAATCATCATGAAATTTCGCATACACTTTGCCAGAGGAACAGAAAAGGACATAGTACCTTTCATCTAGAAATTAGTACTATGACTATCCTAACCTACATTTATACGAGCCAAGCCGCGGGCGAAATCTAGTATTTTTTACTAGTAGAAGCCCGCTAACAGTTTCCATTTATCTGTTACATTAGGATGATTACTTTATTTCGTTATACCTTTGACTGCTTATAGGATTGTTACTTCAAAGGTTTTAAAAGGAATAATAAATTATTTTATAAGTAGGTACCTAAAATATATCTTTAATTGGTCTAAATATAAATAACTAGATAAAAATGTATCTGGCTAATATTGTAAACTATATTTGAACGTTTTTAGGCATTACATTTTAAACTACTAGGTATTTTTATCACATTGTTTTAATTCTATGTATATTCTACTTTTCTTATCTTTGCCAAACATAACCTATATACTTATATAGTAAGGATAAAGTTTCAATTAGAGGTCCTATTCAGATAATCTATATCTACATATATATAATTTATCTGAATAGGAACTCTATTGTAGTAAGTAAGTATACTTGGATTATTCGGCAATAGAACTCGACCCAAAGCTATCACTAACCGACAAAGATAGTTATAGCACGCCGTTTATTTCGAATGTCTTTTTAATATTCTGCAGTGAATTACAAAGGCTGAAAGATCCCCACACACATCAATCACTTTCTTTTTCTTTTTACACGTACAAAGACTTTTTTATTCCAAAAATTGAACCGAACAAACTTCATAGACTTGATTCCAAATTGATTTGTGGGGAACAAAGGGAGTCGCGGGCCGCAGAAATGAAAATACGATTTGGGCACAACCAGACAGCAATTTGTTGCGACGCCAGCTGATCTATTGGAAATTTGAATCAGTTCCTGGCGGTAATATACTCAACTCAATTGTTCCGTGACACAACAAAGGTACAGGTAACAGGATTTAGTGATTATAGTTAATACTTGCTACGCCTTTATCGAATACTTTCTAAAAAACATACGGCACACGTTTATTTCAAATATTGCGAAGATATGTATACTTTACACGGTAAATTAAATAAATTCTACTTTTGTTAAAAACCGTTGTGCAATATATGAAGGGATTAAATATAATGATCACCAAAATATACTTTGATACCTTAAGCTCTTTTACCAATAATATATACTTAACACCAAAAAAATAAAGTCTAGAATTACAATAGCTTCTAGCTGTTTTAGTCACGACTACACCTCAAATTGTATTCAAAGACCAAATGTAGTAAATGATCAGCAAATTACGAAGGCCAAAATTTTTTAATTTTTTTTTTATTCAATTGACGTGTCTCTCATGCATACCCACCTGATGGTAAGTGGTCACCGTAGCCTATGGACGCCTGCAATACGAGATGCATCGTTTGTGCATTGCCGACCCTTTAAGGAAAAAAGGAAGTGGGAAGGAGAAAGAGCGGGAAGGAGAAGGAAGGCAGAGGGTGATTGGGCCTCCGGCACTCTCATTTACGAAACGAAACACAACAGTAGGAATACTGCTATTTCGCGTCGATATTCTGTGAGAGGGTAGTACTTCCCCGGTCGAGCCGGCCCATTCATGCTGAAATCAGCGAAATAAAGTATGATGATGCCATATTAAGTTATGTCTCCGGCTTACGAGCCCCTCCCACGACACCGCACTGCAAGCACCGCGCTCGCCCGGACATGATCCCCATCCAATTCAGTCTCGTGCGAGCACTTGCGTTCATTGGGTGTGTTTTGTTCCCTGTCTGTAGGCATCACTGAGTAGGTAAATCACTACGTTTCTTCTTAATAATGGCGAATGAAAACTTTGCGGGACCGAGTTCTTGCGCTCCGCTGTTGAGTTCTTCATCGGAATCAGATGAAGACGGCGATAAAATCATGGAGCATACGAAAAATCGTCAAAGGCAAGGTAAAGTTTGGGTTTTTGAAAGAAAATTTATGACTGTTCGGAGCGCAGAGGAATTTATCAAAAATGAGAAGACCTGGTTAATACAAAAAGTTCATACGACTGAAGAAGGAGTAAAACGTTACTATCGTTGTAACAAAGTGAAGCTTCAGGCTGAAATTCAGTGTTCTGCTGCGATTTATCTTTTATTTGACGCATCATGTGATGATATATTATTATTTCGTACTGAAACATGTCACGATCATGAAAATTGTGACTGTCAGTCAACTAGTGGAATAAATGAGGTAACAAAAAGGAAATAGAAAACTAAACTAACTAACTATTCGAACTGCGTTTGAAACCTGAATCTATTATGAAGAACTTAAGTAAAATTAATGAACTAGTTCAGCCGACTAAGTTACAGTTAAACAATTATCTTAAAATTATACGCAAGAAAAATTACGGGCCAGCAGTAATAAGCTTGGGCGAACTTGAATTATGGTTAAAAGAAAACTCTCAAATATCTGACGACTACGAAGTTTTTGTTCTAGCCTATGAAATTTCTGAAAATGATTTAGGTCAGATTTGCCGGTTCATGTTAACAACGAAGTATTTAATTGGTCTATCACGCCAATGTGCTGTTCTTCACGCGGATGCCACGTATAAGCTCATTTGGCAAGGATTTCCAGTACTTGTGATTGAGACTACAGACAGAGATAAACATTTTCACCTATTTGGATTAGCTGTGACAACAGCAGAACGAACGGAATATTTCATATTTATATTTTCCGCATTAAAAAACGCAGTTTTCTCCCTCTGCTCATACACATTGACTTATAAAGTTTTGGTCTGCGATGCATCCAAGACTATACAAACTGCCTTTGCTCGCACGTTTAGAAGCGATACAGTCATAAGAATGTGCTGGGCGCATGCGAAAAATAAGACGCAAACAAGAGTAGAACAAAGGGTGCAAAAAAGAATCCAAAAAAGAAATCCTACAAGATATTGATGCTTTACAGTGTGCCTCAACTCAGGAAATATTTGATTGAGCCTG
Organism: Catocala nupta; assembly: GCA_963675205.1. Taxonomy (NCBI): domain Eukaryota; kingdom Metazoa; phylum Arthropoda; class Insecta; order Lepidoptera; family Erebidae; genus Catocala; species Catocala nupta. The sequence goes on along the minus strand of OY776084.1, from coordinate 17,982,037 downwards.
CGAAAAATTTTTGGACATGTGGAATCCCGAAAATGATGTTGTTACATACTTTGAAAACGAATGACTCTACTTAATCGTTTCTGGTATTTGGGTGCATCTCCGGGGACTCCTGCTACAAACAATGCTCTAGAATCTTTCAATAAAACAATAAAAGATAGTGGCACGCTTCGTGAGCGTCATCCTGTGGCGCGGTTCCTAGTAATTGCTTCTGATATGGTCAAGGACTGGTCTAATGAATACATGATTATTACTGAGAGACGGTTTGCTCAATTGCCGACAGTGTCTTTAAAGATATGGACAGAAAGTTACCAATGGACAAAACTGTCGAAGCAGGTGCCATTAAAGAATAACACTGAGCTAATTTGCTGATACAGAATTCCAGCTGGGTCGGATTTAGACTGTAAAAATTATGAAAGGCCGTGGGAGACCTTTGACGAATACAAAGAGCAACATTTTAGTGAATGGGAAGTAATAATGTCCCGAGAAAAAGAAAATTGGTTACATGATTGCCCTAAGTTTCTCAAATATTTTATTTGCAAGCATCTCGTTGGATTGACAATTCGGCTTAAGCATGTCCAGCCACCTTCAGAGGCAAGAGCTATTCCGATTGGCATGAAATGCAAAAGAGGACGGCTAGCCAGTAAATTATTAAGAAGACTGATTCTTCTTAAGATTTTTAAAATGTTTATTACCTATTAGTTTTAAGAGGACTGACTTTCTACGTTTGTTTAAATTTTAATAAAAGTATTATTAAAATTGTATGAGTTTTATTTGGGATTAAATATAATGACCACCAAAAATACTAATTGCACAGCAAAATATGCTTACTAAAATATATCATAACGAGCACCTATACGCCTCAAATCACTGCATTCCGTCTCGAAAGGGTTAGGTTATGTTATGTTAGGTTCGGGCACGCCACGATCGTGGCGGTAAGTCCCGTGTTTGAGGAGTGGCTGGAGAGGCGGCATGGCGCCCTCACCTTCCGGCTGACTGTACTGACTGGCCACGGTTATTTTGGCCGGTTCCTGTGTCGTATACGCCGGCAAGAGACGCCCGGTTGTCACCACTGCGGCGACTGTCGCGACGTTGTTGAGGACACGGCGCTGCACACTTTGGCGGTTTGCCCCGCCTGGGCATCGCAGCGCCGTGATTTGATCGCGGCAGTCGGATCGGTTGCCCTCTCGCTCCCGGCCGTAGTTCAGTCTATGGTCCGGAGTGAGAGGTCGTGGAACGCCGTCGCCTCCTTCTGCGAGGAAGTGATTTCCATCAAGGAGGTGGCGGAGCGGGAGAGGGAACGTTTAAACCCTCTCCCCAACCGCAGAGCCGGGCGCCGGAGGGCGCGCAATGACCTCCAGCCACCCTGAGGTTTGACCTGGGGGTGGCGGGCTTTGTGGGCCTGCCCGCCATTCGTTTAGCACCAGGTCCGAGAGGCGGCGTGCGTGTTCCCACGCGCGCCTCTGTTTCGAGTCCGTCTCGCCTCCAGGGGGGAGACAGTAGGGAATTTTTAGAGTGAGTCCTTTGGGTAGGTCTCTTTGTGTAGTAGCCTGCCGTTTCACACGGCAGGCCGTAACCTCGGCGGGGTCGCGACCGCATGCGAAAGCGATTCGCGCGGCTCCGTCGATAGTGGTTGTGTCGAGGAACACCGTGGTAGGTTTAGTCGGTATTCCAGGAGGTACATTATCTTTTCAATATCTTTATTTTACCCCGGCGAGTCCGACATAATACGGCGGAGGGATATGATTCATAGCATTCCCCCAAGTTAAAAAAAATAAAAAAAATGTTAAGTTCCTTCTTAAACCCACTTATTTTGATCTCTTTAAATATATTTTGCTGTGCAATTAATATTTTGGTAAGCATTTATGCTGTGCAGTTAAATACTACCCGTTTTATTTTTTAACCTTAGGTATAGGCATTTGGTTGAATAAATGTTGAAGAAAAACATTTTTTTTGGTAGTGGTTAATCAATTTAGAGACAAAAAAGCTCGGACCTTAGTAAACATTTTACAATTGTAAAGGGTCAAACTTTAGGAGTTTATTTACTATGTTTGGGTAAATAATTATTAACCTAACGTAATTTACTTTAATAGGATAACAAGATGTTAAATATATGCATGTCATTTTAAATTAAAATGTGGTTAATAGTTTGGTGTTCATTAACTATTTTAGGCTAACAATGATTTGTTTAAAGTCATTTGCTTTAATAGGATAGCAAGATGTAAAAACTTTGGCTATAATTACACATTAAAATGCGGTTTTAATTTTGGTGATAATTTACTATTTTTGACTGTTATATTTTACTATATCTGGTGATAAATTAAACATAAGCCTTAAATAAATCTATGACAATCGTATATATCTAACAATAAGTATTATAATATACTAGCCTTTGCACGCGACTTTGTCCGCGTGGAAAAGTTACTTTAGGCAGCATGTTTAATTTTTTAAGTAATTTACTTTGCAAATAATACCCATAAAACATAAAGATTTTGCGGGTTTGATACTCGTGAGCGTAAACTGTTTTCCATGGACAACTCTATGTATCATAGAGTTGTCCATGGAAAACAGTTTTGTTCATTATGATCGTAAATGCTGCTTTTAGGGGAATCTGCACTCTTTTAAACTAAAATGGCAAATCGGTCGGCATTATCGGAATACGGGGAATTCAAAGATTTTCTCCTTTTGCCATTCTAGTCATTATTATAGCTTTTATAATATTGCGTCCTAGATGAGTAATTTGCTGCCGTGTACCATTACATAGCCTTGTTGCGTCAAGACTTCTCATTAACAGGACTGGAATACCAACTTTCAACCTTGACTTATGGGAAGGCACTCCTGATAATTCTAAAGAATTGAGAAATTCTATAGGTAATAATGTCATTTCTTCTGTGTCCATAATATTGTCTACTGAGAGGTACACGACAACATCTCCCTCAACATCAGACATAATTTTTTCGTTCATCTGGCCTACCATCTCATTTGTCGGCGCCAAAATTCACCTGTCACATAACCTCTTCTTGATTGCTCATACTTATTTGTAGATCTGGATAGACATTATTATTTAAATCATCTGTGTTATCGACAATTTTACAGAATTCACGTCTTAGTGTAATCATACCGTTACTGTCTGTTAGCGTACAATCTTCTCCGACTTTTAGAAGAGCAGGTGCAGTTGTCCTCGCATATTTGTATTCAGACAAAGTTTTTTACGTATACCCATAATACAGACGCCTTCAAACAGGCATTTGTTTAATCCGCGGTGTACCCCTAGTAATAACCAGCAGCGTCTGTCTAAAGTCACCAGCTAAAAGTACCGTTCGTCTCCTATTTCATCCACATGTAGATCGAAATTTTAAACATTTCTGGGACCAATGTTTACTTATTTCCTTCTTACCAAGTGCCTAAATACAAAGTCTCATGGTTTTATCTTCGATACTGACGAATTTCCATACAAACTGTCATCACTTATTTCAACCCCTTCATGTTCTTTTTTACAACAAAAGGTATCTTTGTACCGAATTTCATCAAAATTGGTTCAGTGGTTTAGACGTGAAAGCGTAACAGACAGACAGAGCTACTTTCGCATTTATAATATTAGTAGGGATTTATCAGAATATGCCTCGTAGGAAGCACAACATAAATAATTTATGTATTTATGCATGCCTTTATAAATTTTAAACATTTATAGAAACAAAATAAAATATATTTTAAACTTTCACGCATTGATATACAAAAGCTCTCTGAATAAATATTAAATTAAGAAGTGTCATCAAAAGATTTAAGCACAATATTGCGACAAAAGGACCACTTTTTTAAGGCGTTCGCTGTGTTAATTTACACACAATGGACACAACAGCCAAACTCGTAACAATCACACAATGTTTTGTCTCAAATAGCGATCGAACCCACAACACTCGGCGTAGCGTAGTGACTAGGTAACCACTTAGACAAACAAACTAGCTACACAACACCGAGTCATAATTACATATTACTGTAGACCTTATCTAAAACTTGAAACTATATAATTACAGTTTAAACATATTCCCCGTATAACTTATACGTAGTTGTATACCGAGAAAATTAGGCGGAGAATAACCCACATCATCCGGCAATATTCAGAACAGTAACTGTGTTCGGAAATAATGCATAATGCAAATGCGAACACGGCTTGGGTAATTATATCTACGAGTATATAATTAACGCAGTTGGTTGTAAGGGAACGTAGTCTACAACTGATTGCGTTATTCAATTAAATCTGCATTAGCTACCATAATCGATTAAATCAGTGTTTGTATAAGGGGCATGTCCACTAACTTAGCAGGTTGCTGGCATGATAAATGTATTGATACTGTATAGTTTACGCATATCTTTGTGTGGGATCATGAATTCCTGGCTTCAAAACCCGGATCGTAATTCTCAGTATAACATCGATCAATCAAAAAAATTAACAAGATGAACAATCTTAATTAATTGTATTGTATCTGTTGTCTGGACTTTTACAAGAAACTAGTTACCTATCCATCTAAATAGAAAACTCTAACAATAAATAAATGTTTCGCAATAACAACAAACCAATATCACTTTGAAAGAAAACAAATAAGACTTGGTCAGTCGAGAGCAGAACTAAATGAACTTAGTCCAATATAATTTTCCATTGTTATTCAAGTGGTGTAGTAACTGAGACTAGGGACAGTGCATTCAATGGATCTGCAAATTTGCTTCCGTCAACAGTAAAGCATGATAAAATGCATACTCAACGCAAATAAAGTCAGTGCACTATTATGCTCCCGTGCTTTATTAGGACGCAAGATAAATAGGCAACTAAAGTGACGCGGAGTTTATGGAGCGGTCTGTTTTGTGTACGAGATCGTTAACGATGCTTGAAGAGTATGCATTGGCAAATATACGTCACGCTTTTATAAAGAGTAGTACAACTGTATCATAAGATTATCTTTTTTTTAAAAGTTGAGCTGAAAGTGATTATTAGATGGTCGGACATATGCTTATCATGTTCTATGTGTATTTGATAGGCTAACTGGGTTTAACGTTTCATAAGGGCATTTGATTCACTCTTTTTTTATTTTCTTTGTATAGTTTAATTACTCAACATACAAAAAACAGTTAATTATTTAAATGCATTAAAATAATAAAATTCTTTTCCATATCTATTGTCAAATGTCATAAAAAGAATGCTCGTTACACGATTATGATGTAACTAATGTTTACGTGCGTTGGAGATAGCAAAATAGTTCAACTACGCCTCCGCTTTTCTCTACTCTTCTCTTTTATATTTGTTAGTACAGAGTTGAGTGATGAAATATATGAAGGGACAGAGCAAAGAACTTGAGCGCCAAGAATTTCCATGCGAGGAAGCGAGCGTCATTTGGTACCGTGCACTGTAGATAAAAGTTTTAAAGAATAATTTGTAAATGCTTCTAAGGCATTGTGGGATCCGATACATGCGCGTGTATCGAAAAGGGAGGAGGTGGTTTCCTTGTTATCTTTAAGCTTAATAAGTTAACCGTGTAGAATTATAATCGGTTATTTAAGTGTTCGTTTTTTAAAGAGTTTATATACTTCCATGACGAATCAATAGGTATTTATTACCGTTTAAATACTTTATCGCGAGTAAGACCCGTTGTCTAACATTATATTAAGTATAGGAATATTTCTTGTAAGACCAACTCAAAAATAACATGAGATAACGGCCGCACTATTAATATTTTCACGGAGGACTTTATAAACGTTCAAATAGCGGAGCCAAAGAACACCTAGACTCAGGACAACTATTAGTGAATCAGAAATTTTTGTAGTGAAGTGACCAATTAAACCAAAACGCCATAACTACACGTCAACAAATATATTACTTGACTAAGAAATTTATACTCAAGAGCCACGATCAGTATCGCGGTTATGGATATACAGTATCGTTTACGGCTTGTGAAATTGGACCAACGATCAAATCAAAATGATGTAATATATTCCTAAGTACAATAAACAAAAGCTATAACCGATAGAATAAACCAAACAGAGTCGTCATGAGAGTGTATTAATAACAGAATATTGCCGCAATCACATCAATAACTTCGACTAGCGTTGTAGTGGTGCTTGCCAAGTGTAGTCATTATATATATACATATATATATTATGACTGTTATAGATATGTGACCATATCGTTTTATTACCAAATCGGTTATTTTACGATACGCATTTGTTATACTGTTCTGTTGTAGCTTGTTAAAGCCTACATATATTTATATTATTTTGATACATTCTGATAACTGAATCAATGACCAACACATTATCGGGACCATATTTGTGAGCTCGAAACTCAATATAATTGTTTAGCTAAGTTATAAATATTAACAAAAGTACTTATATCGTAAAAATTAAGGGGGCAACCCTTATACGAATATTTTTATACCTTAAAATTGTATCCTTTTTTACCATTATTATTAGCATTGTAATTTTTATTATACTGTTTATATTTTTACTTTTTTTTTTCACCTTTGATATACGACTTTTCGCTTGAACTGCATCGACTGCGGTCACGGTCGACTGAGTTACCGCGATTGGGAGGACCCGTTGTCTATACTGCCGTACGTTATCTATGAATATAAAAGCGGTTAACTGTAAACATTCAAGTTATAAATTAAAAATAGAGAATTATGCTTGGTAAGCATGCAAGTAATTAATTTTTACTCAATAATTCCTGATATTTTGATCAATATAATAATTTTTTGTTATTGTCTCAATCTGTCTCAATCACAATAACTAAGCATTACATTTACATTTAGTTATCGCCACGCACATCAAAGCAAGGCACATTAAACCAATGAGAAGAACAAGCAAAAAACTCATGCCCTCTTTTTTCCAAGTTTTTCAAGATTGATTTTATTTATTTATTTTATAAAAGCCTTTTTCTTTTCTTTTGCAGGAGCAGAGAAAATGTAGTGAGATGCGTTTCAAATTCTTTAATACATTTTATAAAACATAGAATTAATTTTATGCTGCTTATAAAACATTTTATTTAATTTGAAATAAATCGATTAGAAGCTAGGTCTTTAATTATAAGCCCCACAGGCCTGTGTGGCGCAACAAAACGAATATGACGGTAAGTGGCACAACGTGAGTATGAGAGTGCCAACGGCACATTGATCGATGAAATCTTCAAAATTTCCACTTAGTTTAACTACATATCTCAGCAAAGACCAGTTTCGAAATGTTTCACATAAATTTATCAAATATGAATACAAAAAGAAAGTACTAAATATTTAAAAACAAAATAGCAATCAAAATAATATGACGATGATCGTTTTCATTTTAATTTCCACAAATTTTAATTTTAAATATAAATTTGAATAAACAGAATATAAACCCAATACACCGAAAGCCGCTTACCCAGATCAAAGTTTTCCAATAAGCCCAAGTGCTTAAAATAAGCGATATAATGATCTACCATTATTGTGAATGAGTATCTCATTATAGGTTATGACTTTTCCATTTTTTGTTTCATTATTGAGAATTTTACGATACTCTTCGGGTGTTAGATTATCATTACCAAGTAGGTTTTTCAAAATGTTGCATGTAAGACCTAAGTTTACCTACTTCCGGTGATCTATAAATTACTTAATAATACTTTGACCACATTTTCTACTTCTAATGTAGTCTATAGTGCTTTCTTGTGGTTGAAAATATCTGAATAAGTACAATTTTTTATGTAAATTGATTCAGCAGTTTAGACTAATAAGTTGACAAACAGACTTTGAGCCTTTGACTTGCGCAAATATAGAATAACACAAAAACTGAAACTGAAAAGAGTAATTTCTTTTATGCCTGTTTTGCATATTTTAAGTGTGTAAATTTCAGCGATAACCAGATTTGTTGATTACATGCCCAGATAATAAACTTGTAAGTTGTCATTTGCCAAGTCTATGTTTAGTAATACCAGTTATTGGCATAACAGGTATACACAATTATATGTTTTGATTGATGACTCAAGATTTATTCTGTATTATATAAGATTGTAGAAAATTACTGTATTTACATTCAGCAAGAATGTTATGGTTTTTAATTTCTACTCTAAGTATGGTACCCAACTATTTTATTTTTTGTAATAAATCTTACTACAAAAAAGATCCTGACATTCAGAACAGAAATTTATTTCAACAGATGAGGTATTTATGTCTCACGTCCTAAAAATATCTAATCCTAACCAATTCTTATAACATTTGATATACGAGGCACGCTAGACAATTTTTTGCACACTGCCATTTGATTCATTGCTTTCTCGTAAAACTCTCAAAATATTACTAGCGAACTAGGGATGCTCCATGGCAGAAACCAAATCTATATTTATACTGCGAAGGTATCAAACTTTTCTAAATATTTAAAATTTAATATAAGAAAAGTCAAACAGAATAAAATATTAAAAAAGTGGTAAAGAAAAAGGCAAAGGTGAGGTAGGTGGAATTCATATTTACCGACTAAAACGCAGAAATAGTCGGTCACACAAGTTTTCTATAAAGTGATGTTAATTCCCTGATTTGGTGAATCGAATTATAATGTACCGTCACCAAATAGTTGGACACGGCAGGTTCTTTCGCTTAAAAACATATTAAATTTTATTTATTCAAATCAGTAGGATACTCTAAGTACACATAGACTATTATATTGACTTTAAGTGGCAATTATAATCTAAAGAAGCATTAGTTGTCCAATCGTTCATAGATTGCATTTCAACATGTGATATAAATTAAACTTTGATCTAAACCATAAAACTTCTCAAAACATTAACGTGCATTTAAAAAAACAGCTTGGATATTGTACCGACTACACTATTCTTTTTTAAGAGTAGCATAATAGCAGTAGAATTTTGTTGTAATTTTTTGTTCGAGTGCAAAATACTTTCAATACAAGATCGAAAAAAGTGTACTACGGTATAAAGTACAAAATTTTCCTTTATATAGAAACCCATACCGAAATTAAAACTCATAGGGCAGCCTTACAAACATCTTACTCTTATGCAAAAGCTGACTAGCGTAAGACAAAGAGCGTTTTTAAAAACTTGAGGCCGTATTCGCAAGAGTTGGAGGCTGGGAGATAAAACGCAAGTTCTGTTGTGATGTGACCGAGTTACAACGAGAAAACAAAAATATGCTCCATGGTTTTTATCTCTCTATCTACATACATACTAAAAAAGCTATGCATTTTAAATGCTGGCATGTTACAGATGAGGAAATTGTGGTGACTTATGACGGTAGAATATTGTGAGTACTTTTTCATTGGATCGTCTATCTGTAAGAAGAAGCTGGCAATAGTAATATGTTTGCATGTTAAAAAGGTTTGCTATATTGATTTGCAGACTGTATAATCTACGCTTGCCTCGTTGCTATTTTGCCATAAGATTGCACTTACGTATACAGCCGAACGTGAAGTAGTAAAATCGAATCCTACGTTAGTAAACACGAAAACGGTGTATAAAGAAAATCTCTAGAAATTACTTCATCGTGGTTATAAAAACGTTACATAGTCAAACAAAAATTGACAGTTGAAAATCTCGATCAAATTAATACCGAATAAAACATTTTATTTCATTGTTCATTTCATCAAAAAGAGCTACTGGTAAGTAATATTACCGAATCAATAAAACTGGTGCAACATTTTAATATGTTTTGCTTGGCTGTGGAATGTTTAAATAAATGAACTGCCTGACGTAATAAAGTAATGGATTAAAACAATAATGGCTACCTAGAACTGTTATTTGAAAAACTGCAGCATTATACAGCGTTTGGAGCAATACAGAAAGATTTAATAATTCAGCTACATTTTGATTTAGTGTTCAGTAAAAGCTTCTCTTACAACTTTTTAATCATGTATGAAATTATATAAATCAGATTTATATAAACATGTACTCTACGCTATTCTCATAGTTGTATATCGCAGAAGGGGTAAGCAGAAAGAAGTATATAACATTCACATTGTCTTACACAATCCATGTCACCAAACATAAACATAAATATTTGCCTAAATAAATATCTACTAAAATATTACTAGTATATTTTGATATTGTAATAGTTGTCCTAAAATAATATCGATCATTATAATAATACTTACGTGGGCGGATGAAAACACAAAGAAGACGACAAATTAATGTTCTACTTATTCCGAAAATATGTTGGCTTTATATTCTTTTAGGCCAGAGATTCGCATATCATTTTGAACAGAATGTCGGCAAAATTATTAGGAAGAGTAAAAAATATATTTCATTCTTTATTATTCCGCTATATTGGGTTGAAATAAGGGGCTTTAAAATTAAGGAACGTAGCGATAACGCAGTTTTTTCTGTCTAATAAAATTAGAGAGATTCACCGGATGCCTCGCTTGTAATATTTGTGAAGGCGCATAGCGTTTTGTTTTTTATTCTTTTTTCGTCGTCGCTTTTGGGGAATGTCTAAGATTATTTAAATTAATTACACCATTTTAAATTTTGCCTTAAGTTGTAGTGTATTTTTTAATAATGGAGTATTTTACATATACATTTAGTATATTTATATGTATGTTTCGCGTTACTGTATGCACCTACTTCTTTTTATCTCTGCATCACCCTAAGGTCGACTGGTAGATAATGTCCTAGGCATTAAGTCCGCCAATGTACTATTTTGTGCATAAAGTTTTGAAATAAAATAAATAAATAATAAATTTGAAAGCAAAATGGAATTCGGGGTTCACAAAGTTGCACTTGTTTTTTATATTTATGAGTAAATTCATTTATGAATACATAAATAAACCAAACATCCCTATATCTTATACTACTTAGGTGGCGGTTAAGCATTCAACCTGACTGATGATAAGTATTGACTGAAGTTTATTGAGCCTGTCACACTAGAGATAAGGGGGAAAGAGGTCTCATGTTCTATTGCCGGGTCGGGAAAATTGTTATCAGATTTTTAATAATAAAGTCTAAATAGCAACACGGACCCTGCAAGTATTATAATATATGCTTAGGATCCTTTGGGCTTTGACTACAGACAAAAGAATTGTCTTAAACCATACAAAAGGCTCGATATATTCGAATTTTGAATCTTCTAGCGCAACACCTTGTAGAATGTAATAAAAGGATCCTACAAAAAGCATTGTACCTATTGCGTTTTACCTGTCTCATGTCACCAATATCCGACGGTGCGAACTCTTGCACAATTGCATCAAATATATGCGCTCCGATCTTCAAGCCTTACATTTCACGTTGTAAATTCTGCAAACCAATAAATATTTATGTAACTATTTTTTTGCCCACGGCTTCGCTTGCGTAAACGTAGATAAAGTTAGGTTAACAATTACAGTACTTCTTTCTGGATGAAAGATATCCTATGTCCTTTTCTGTTCCTCTGAAAACGTACATATATGCGAAATTTCATGATGATTGGTCGAGTAGTTCAGGTGTGAAAGCGTTACAAACAAACAAATTAACATTCGCTTTTCACATTAGTTAGGATACGCAAATATTTATGTAAAACATCATAATCTTCCCGTATTACTTACATTCAGTTACCATGAAAAGACCCTAACGTTTTACGAATTTGTATTTACGTAAATCTCTCAAAAAAGCATATTTTTCTTCTTAATCAAGTGGAGTGGCTCACACAATTTTCGTATAATACCAGATTAGGGTTTACATTCTTTACATTGACATTAGGATTTTTCAGATTCCGAAAGCTAGGTAAATTTGCCTTTGGATTCAGCTTTAAGCTTGCTCGGTCCGTTGGTTGCGTGAATCGGATATATTCGGTATTAAAACAACATATGAGTACCGCGTAAAGGTACTACGCATAGTAATCCTTTCGTTGAATGATGTGGGTCTGACAGACGTATAAAATGTTATTCAATTGAGGTTCATCGAATTATATTCACTGATCGGATTAACAGTATATCGATAACTTTATTAACTTATTTAAAGTTTGTTGTGTTCGAGGCAATTATGTTGGTAGAGCAATGGTTTGTTATCTGTATGGAGCAGTATAGTGTAGTTACGGTGCTCGTAATTGCATTAATTAAGCTTAGCAAGTTTATAACTAAGTATTGACAACGTGTCTCGAGTTTGGTTGGGTTCGGAGCACAAAGGACGCATATGATATGTTAAGTAAGGTATTACAATGTTGATCAAGTTTCTGTAGGTAGACCCGAGAATTAGGAACTATGTTAGCTTTAAAGCAAGCATGATTATGCATCGGCCTTGCAATCTAAAGGCTCTTTGGTTTGAATACTACTCCTTGTATAAGTGATGTGAAGACGCTTCTATTACAAAGTATTCACAAAAACTGAGGTCTATAAATTATAACTTAATCATACATTTTATTAGATAAGTACTAATTTAGGTTCTACATAACAGCGACTAAGTAAAAATAAAATTGAAATCACCGCACTAATCGCGTCTTCTGTATGTGCATGGTGCAACGCAAGACCAAACATCCGGTTTAAAAAATTTGATTGTTATATGAGGCTGAAACTATTAAAATGTCACTAGAAGCTTAAAATAAATAAGCGTTATCATAGTTCCATACTGTACTTTGTAGAGGACTATAGTTTTAACAGTTTACATAGAACTTAGACTTGACTAGACATGCGACTGAGTGAAAGTTTTGAGTGCACAATTTCGCAATTACCAAAGCGCGCTGGCATGGCAGTGTAAAACAAAATTGTGTTCTATAATTAATTATTAAACGTCAGTGTGTACTTGTTGTAAACAATTTGTTTGCAAAGTACGTCACTAAATAATTTATTTTACTAATTACTTTTTAACACACATGTCTTAGCCTTGCTACGTTTGTCAAGGTAAAAGATGTTGATGATGTTCAAAGATGTTATTATTATTATCTTTATTACTGTTCCTTTCTAATAATTACATTTTTAAATATAAATATGAAAACTATAAATATTTTAAAATATAATAACTGAAATGACCCACCGACATCAAGAACAGGGTCCAAGCTGCCGGTGGTTAGGGCCCTAAAGAGAGGAATCTCCTCACAATACGCACCGTGTCGAGCAGTACCTACTGCCTTTTGGATCAAGGATTTGATCCGGCCATCTATATATATCATATCAACGCGAGCCTCTGCAGGTGGTGGTCGAGGCTCTTAGGTATTAAACCATTGACTGTAATGACTATCGGCACAATGATCGCCGAGTCCACACGCCACATGTCGACAATCTCGTGAGCTACGTCCAGGTATTTAAACTCTTTCTCTTTTTCAGTTTTCACAAGATTCTCGTCATGCGGAATGGTGACATCGATTATCATTGCTCGATGATTATTATTATTATTATTATATTATCGGATTGGATATCATTAGGTAGGATGTACATATTTGAAAATCGGAAATTAAAATATATATTATATTAAATATCGAAAATTGTTATAGCTAAGCTTAAAATGTCTAAGATTTAATGCCAAGTGATTAAAATACCGAATGATTAAAAATGTCGATTAGTCATTATACCTATGTTCAAAATGTCAATATTTAATAGTGGAGATAAATTTCGCCATTAAAATATGTACCCGTCGAAGGGGATACCCTTATTTAATGTGGAAGAATGCATTTACGCATCCCTCTCCGCAGGGAAAAGGGAAGCGGAGCGGGTATGTCGGTCTCACCCGGGGAAAGACGGATAGTACCGGGTACTATCGAGTAAGGCTACTACGATATGCCGACTCTTTGTCTTGAGTAAAGGGTCGCTGAACGGGAACTACTTCAGCGACCCTCCTAGCAATATCCAAAGCAGACTTTACATCTGCGGGCAATGATTTCAAAACTCTAAAGATTTTAATAATATTTTAGTTATAAAAATGCTTTACAATGTATTCGTTAGAAGTCATCTTGAAACGTCAGCTTTTATTGGAAATCCTCATGAGGCTAAATATAACCTTATTTATGGTAGAGAAATTCAAAACAAATTTACTAGACTTTTATATTTTAAAGAATACGGTGTATACCCCTTTTTACCCACTAAAGTACCCAAGTCTATTCGTACTCGGCATAGTCGGATACGTGAGGTTAAGCGTGCGGCGCGACCTAGCACTAGTGAGTTACGTGTGTCGCGTGCTGCGCGGCCTGCTGCACCATCCGGCGGTGCTGGCGGCGCTGTGCGCGCCGGACGGCTACGTGAGCGCGCGCCGCTCGCGCCGCTCCGCCACGCTTAGCGTCCCAACAGCGAGGACAAACTTACTAAAGCTTTCCCCGTTGCCACGCGCTATATGACTTATTAATTTAATTGCCAATGACGTTGATATTTATCACTGTAGCCTGCCGAAATTCAAAGAAGTTGCGCAAAATGCATAAATATTTAAAATGTAACATTTGTAAAATTATTTTTGTTGTGTTAGTTATATTGTACTACGTATTAGTTTATAATATCGTTTTAGTACTATAAAGGTATAAATGTGTTTAGTTAAATAAATAAATAAATATTTTTTTGGGGTAGTGGATAGCCAACCCCTAGCCAACCTTTTGTTCATACGAGACTATGAAATAAACACTAATAATATTAGTTCATATCTATATTATACATGACACTCTTATAACGTTAAATATCCAACTTTTCTTGACCTCTTTCGAAATGATACTCATACTGTAGGATTTGTCCGTTCCAAAAGTGAAACACTGTATATAATTGTATCACAATGATTTATTACCCAGAATAGGATACAACAGCTAACACGCACTTGTTACTTGTTCGCCGGCCAACGATCGACTGACTTGTCGTTTGAGCGATATCACTCCACTATCTCTCGGTTACTTCCGCTATAACGATAGAGGGCGCACTAACTAGTTAACAAACTGTACTCATGACTACTTTTAACTTCCGGAAGATAGTTGAGTGACTTACAAATATAATATTAGTCGATTAATAACTAATATTTAAGCTATCTTAACTATGTTTGTATTATATAATATAATTTAAGCTAACAAAATATAAATGAGCTAACAACTCGGCCATCCTGTTTTTAGCGAGTCCCATCGCTAAGGTTCAGGTGATTCAACATTGTAAGGCAAATAAAGAGAAATAAATCATATCAATATTTGAATAATTACAGCGTATGTATGTATGTACGGACACATGATCCATAACATTATTAAAATACACTATATAACAAGAAAACCATATTTGTGATAATTAGATGCATATTTTATATTCTTATAATACCTTAATTATAAATACTTAATTAATAATTTAAAGTATATTTAAACTGCAGATTTTACATTTAATTATACGCCTTAATCACTAGACACATCATTGTCAGTATCACTATCAAGATCTCTATTAAAACTCAACCATGGTTGAATCTTATCCAGAGCTACAACATTTTCGTAACGACGGCCCTGCTTACGAGTCAAAGGGGTATCTTCTATGAGATACCGGTCATTAGGCAACATTTTCACTATACGATAAGGTCCTTGATATTTGTTTACGAGCTTTTGCGATTTACCATCGTGTGGTACTTGTCTCTCGACACGTACCAAGTCACCCTCTTTGTAAATAGTACCCGGTTTTCGAGTTTTGTTAAACCTCTGTGCATCTTTCTCTTGTTGGTCTTTTATTTTTTCACTAGCCTGCTCTCGTATGTCATTCAAACTATCTGAGTCGACAACGTTAAGAGTATCGTTTATTACGGAATTTAATATGCCCTGTGAATTGCTGGTAATATTGAATCCAAATAGTAACTCGGAAGGAGATTTTTGTGTTGTTTTGTGTGTAGTAGTGTTAAGACCTATTTGAATGTCTATAATGTATTCATCCCAGTTTTTTTCGTCATCACTATGAGAAGAAGTAGCTAGAGCAGTAAGAATTGTCCTATTGAACCTTTCCACCTGGCCATTAGCTCGCGGTGTGGAAACTGCATTTTCAATATGTTTGATGCCATATGAATGAATAAATTCTTTAAATGTTTTACTCGTGAAGCTGGTACCTTTATCTGTGATAAGACGAGTAGGAACACCAAAATAACTAATGTGGTCTTTGAGAACCTTAACAGTTGTAGTCGATTTTGTATTCTTAACAGGGGTTATGTTCACGTATTTTGTAAAACCATCAACGATTACTAAAAGATAGCAGTTGCCTTTCTTACTTTTTATAAAGGGTCCTAAGTGGTCAGCGTGGACGGTGTGAAAAGGGACACTAACTTTATTAATGGGATGGAGTTCGCCTTCGCGTTTACCCCCAGGTGTTTTGTGGTGCGCACACTCTAAACAAGATGAAACGTACTTTTTTACAAAGCGGCGCATTTTCGCAAACCAGTAATGTTTCTGAATTCTCTGCAGGGTTTTGTCAAATCCGCAATGACCAACGTCATCATGGTTTTTTTGAACTATTTGCCAACGAACACCTTTAGGTACCAACCACTTCAGTTCATCATCGACAATACGGTAAACACGACCATTCTTGAGTTTGTAATTTTTGCAAATATCAGAAACTTGCTCCGAATTGGGGTCACTAAGAATTTCTTTTATTTTATGTATTTCGTCATCTGCACATTGGACAGTAGTAATCCAGTTCTGGTCTACTTCTACAGCTAACACATCAAGAACATGGGATTCTGATGCACTTTCGTCAACGGGATTTCGACTCAGGGCATCCGCGTGCAACATACGTGAACCAGGCCGATAGTCTATACAACAGTCGTATTCCTGTATTTGTACCCACCACCGGGCGACCCGTGGTATCACGTCGCGTTTGATTAGCGTATATCTAAGGGCGTTACAATCAGTGAAGATCTTAAACGATATTCCAACTAAATACACTCTAAAACGGTTTAAGGACGCTATCACTGCGAGAGTTTCTAGCTCATATGAATGAAATTTTCGTTCATCAGGCGTAGTCTTGCGACTGAAATAGGATACGGGCTGGAAAATTCCATTAGTATTGGCCTGAAGAAGTATTCCCGCTATACCATCTTTACAAGCATCCGTGTGCAATTGGGTTTCGGCGTTTGGATCGTATAAAGCTAGAAGTGGTCTTTGAGTTAATAGAGTTTTGATCTCATCAAAAGCGTTTTGTTGAGGTGCTTGCCATGACCATACACAATCTTTTCGTAATAGATCCGTTAGTGGAGATGTTATAAGGGCGTAGCCTTTGATGAAGCGTCGGAAAAACCCTGAGAGTCCAAGGAACTGTCTAACTTCATGTTGATTACTTGGAGTGGGAAATTTAAAGACAGCATCGGTTTTTCTAGATCCTGGACGAATACCCTTAGCACTAACCTCAAATCCAAGGAAGTCAATCTGATTCTGGAAGAAATTACATTTACTCAGTTTTAATGTGAGGCCTCCTTGTTTGAGCACCTGCAAAACCTCTTCCAGCCTTTGTAATCCTTCATTGACATCTTTTGCTGGAATCAGAATGTCATCCATATAAACTATGGCGTACTTAACTTTGACTTCTGACAGAACTTTGTTAATTGTTCTTTGAAATACTGAAGGCGCATTGACTAGGCCAAACGGCATCCGGTTATATTCAAATTGCCCATCGGGGGTTACAAAGGCTGTTTTGTGACGCGACTCTTCGGAAAGTGGTATCTGATAGTACCCAGAAGCTAAATCCAAAGAGGTGAATAAAGTATTGCCTGAAAGTTGGTCTAGCTGATCTTCAACACGGGGGAGAGGGTAATGATCCTTTTTAGTTTTGCGATTTAATGCTCTATAGTCGACGCATAACCGTTTTTCGCCAGTCTTTTTTTTGAACCAGCACTATCGGGCTAGCGTAGGGCGAGGAAGATTCTCTTATAATATTATTATCAAGCATTTCTTGAACCATGTTTCTTACTAGCAACCTTTCAGCATAAGACATACGGTATGGACGATATACTACAGGACGCGAGTCTTCAAGCTCGATAACCATTTCCGTAACCTTTGCGAATCCGAGATCATCAAGTCCTTTTGAAAAACAATCACTGTATTTTGATAGAAGTTGTTGGAGTTTTAATCTTTCCTCACTGCTTACGCTTTCGCCACAGTTTACATTTTTATCAACATCGTTTTCACAAAATTCGACACTACAACAATCAAGCGAAGAATAATCACCTTGCTTAAAAACGGCGCGTGTCATTAGAGAACCCTTCTCGATGGTTATTATTTCGGAGGACACGTTTAATACAACCAGCGTACTACGACCACGATTGATATCATACCGTCCAGGGAGCAGGTAATATTCTTTATCCTCTGGGCCCCGTAGTGAACCATTAACGAGAATGGTGCCAGTAACGAAGGATGTAGACTCGACAGGGACGGGTATTAAACAATTGCGATCTAAGTTAATTTGTTTGCTAGCATTTAGATACACTTTTTCGTTTGTAATTTTTTGAATGATCAGTTCTTCTGAAGTTTTTGTGATTATAATATCCGGTTTTTCTGTAAACGAGTGGCCTAGTAAGACTGGTTGATGGATCACGAAGTCTTCGACTACATACAACTTAATGATTTCATGTATACCCTGAACTTCAATATTGCACGTTACAATACCTATAGGTAGTACTCGATTTCCGCCTATTCCTCTCAACGCGGGTAGATCGTCAGACCGCTCAATATCGAGATTTAATTCGTTGGCTGTAGTTATTCTTATCAACGAACATTGACTACCTAGATCAATATGGCATTTGACTGTTAAATCATTAACTTTGATAAGCATTATATATTTATTGTTAGCATTGTCTATACGTAATTCGGCTATTTGTTTCTCGTGTCGCTCTTTAAGTTGCACCTCGGTTCTATCTCGCGGTTTATTTAGTTTCTTAAAACAGTGATCTACTAAATGCCCCATCTTCTCACAATAAGTACACTTTACGGGAGGTTTGTCGCATTTGGAGCTGCGATGACCAATTTCATTGCAATTATAACATTTAATGTTTGTGTTCACATTTTCCCTAGAATTATAAGAGCGCGCAGTATACGGTTTTCGATCGTGAGTACGAAGCCGTTGAAATGGGTCTTGGTGGTCTTTACCTTGACCTACTCTCACGGATCTAAAGTATCTTAATACCTGTTCGGGTTCGGGAAATTGGGCTGCTTGAGCACCTACTCTTACTGCACGATCCTCTACACCATAAAGAATACAATCTACGGCTTGTTTGCCGTATATATTGCATCTATTTAATAAATTTACTTTCGCATAATAATAATGCTCCAGTGATTCACCGTATCGTGCCTTTTTTGACAGCATTTCGGTAAGTAGTTCCGCGTAATCTTCACGACAGGGAAACGATTCAATTAGCTTCTTCTTCCACTCAGTCCATGAAAGCAAAACAGTTGATAAACCTTGATACCAGGTTTTTGCAACACCAGTCAATTTAGGGAGAGCATAATGAATCGTTTCTCTGTCATCCCATTGATAAATAGTCGCACATTCTTCTACTTTCGTAAGCCATGTTAATACGGTTTGTTCCTTAGACATCGGATCGAATTCAGGTATAACATTTTTATTAAAATTGAGTTTTGGCTTGTCAGAACCCTTTACACGATTTAAAATATCGAGAAACTTATCAAGAATATCTGTATTGCGATCCTTACTCTTAGAACTAGATAGTCTTGAACGTTTGTTAGAGTTATAATACTGCTCACCAGAATCCTCCGATGAGCTGCCTCGTCGTCTGCGCCTGTCAGGTCGATGATTTTCTGGTCGCAAGTATTGTTCTCTAGTCGTTATTTCGTCATCTTGGTGAGGGAGGCTGATTACATCGTGGCCACAGCCACTGCGAGTAACCTCCGATCTATTGTAGTCGTCAAGATTACGTTTACGACTCTCTGACCTGAGTGCCTCTAGAGCATTATAGTTTAGACCCCGGCCCTGTGACCTGAGCGCTCCTG
Source organism: Catocala nupta (assembly GCA_963675205.1). Taxonomy (NCBI): domain Eukaryota; kingdom Metazoa; phylum Arthropoda; class Insecta; order Lepidoptera; family Erebidae; genus Catocala; species Catocala nupta. The sequence continues at coordinate 17,962,181 of OY776084.1, read as the reverse complement.
GGCCATCACTGCCAAAATTCCGACTCTCTGACCTGGGTACTCCTGGATTATCGCGATAGACCCGGCCCTGTGACCTGGGCGCTCCTGGGTCGTCGCTGTTAAAATCCCGACCCTCTGACCTGGGTACTCCTGGATTATCGCGGTAGACCCAGCCCTGTGACCTGGGCGCTACTGGGTCGTCGCTGTCAAAATCCCGACCCTCTGACCTGGGTACTCCTGGATTATCGCGGTAGACCCGGCCCTGTGACCTGGGCGCTCCTGGGTCATCGCTGTCAAGATCCTGACCCTGTGACCTGGGTGCTCCTGGATCATGTATATTATTATTTTGACCACGACCCCTTAGTCTGGATTCTCCTTGGTCACTTGTCGCCATGTCTGAAAACTTTAAATATCGAGCTTAGAGTCACATCAAAGCATCCATGCTTTATTAAGGGGTATCCGTTAACCTGTTTTTTTTTTTTTTTTTTTTAGAAGTGTAAAATTTCAGCACCGAGCTCTACTCAGCACTACGTTAAACTAACAGTCATAAAATCAGGCTCAGTAGTGACCTGTCTACTATGTGGGCAAACGCTAAGATTGTACTCTTCCAAATGTATCATAAATAAGCTTAATGTTCATAGTTATCACGTGCTCTGCTGCGTTGGAACAAAAGATGTAAAATATTGAACTTTAAATAAACATTGTTGGACAGATTCACATAATACCATAAATGCATTCTAGCCTATTATTAAATATCATAACACTACAGCATATTCACGTAACATGTTCATAGTAATATAAATAACTATATATAAACGAGAGTACATTGAATAAGAACCTTCGACCTTATAAGGCATTGCAAGAGAAAAAGAAAGTTTTATACGATATAAGTATATTAATAACATATTTATTGTATTTTGCTGTCGTATAGAGGTTATTTAATATATAATACTTAGAATTGTATCCATTATTTATTATCGTATATAGTTGCTTATCGAAGTTATCGACCAATTTATTTCTTTTGATGTTTATTTATTTAGGATAACCAGTGCTTATTAATTAATTACCAAGAATCATAATAATAATGTTATGTAGGTATGTGAATAAAGAAGAAAAGAAAATAAAATGTCTGAATGTGCTTTTTGATTGAAATTACAATACCAAATCACAAAGAATGCCTAATGCAAAATATGGTGTGACTACAGTAATATCGTCTGCAGTTTTTAAACTTGTCCAATAGTAGCCGTTAATCTAACGGCAGTATAAAATAAATTGTTTAAAAATAGTACTTACGTTTGCGAGGCGTGGCAAAAATTCTATTGATTTTTGTTCTATCCCACTTCTGAAACTGTAGGATTTGTCCGTTCCAAAAGTGAAACACTGTATATAATTGTATCACAATGATTTATTACCCAGAATAGGATACAACAGCTAACACGCACTTGTTACTTGTTCGCCGGCCAACGATCGACTGACTTGTCGTTTGAGCGATATCACTCCACTATCTCTCGGTTACTTCCGCTATAACGATAGAGGGCGCACTAACTAGTTAACAAACTGTACTCATGACTACTTTTAACTTCCGGAAGATAGTTGAGTGACTTACAAATATAATATTAGTCGATTAATAACTAATATTTAAGCTATCTTAACTATGTTTGTATTATATAATATAATTTAAGCTAACAAAATATAAATGAGCTAACAATACACATTCAAGTTGGTTAATTACGACGAGTATTTATACGAAATTGGCGAACCATGTCTAAGTAAGATGGATTAAATTAATACACTCGCCTTGTCTTAAATAACGTAACAGAAGTTTGGTAGAAGCGACAGGGATTCATGAATTTTACATTTTAAATCTGTAACACAATTGCGCACCTACCCCGTTATGTTAATCTTATAAATTCAGTTTGTGAATAAAGTGTTTGAATAGCATTATGGCTTATTAACTAAAGGGAAACAACGCCAAGATTTTCAGATCTTCTCAACTCTATTTGGCAGCATTCCATTTGAAGTCTTGTTTGTTATTTAGATATCTAATTTATATTTCGTTGGAATAAAGTGAAGTATTTATATTCAATGCCTGAGTATTTTATGAGTACTCAAGCGTTTTGTATTTGAATAACGACTGAATGTCAAGCGCCTTTGTTTGCCCGTTTTAAATCTCTATACCATGGGGTGTTATTGTTTTCAGTCAAATATTGTATCAAGAAAGGGTTGATTCGACGTTCTTTTGTACTTGCTCGTTGTAATGTCGAGTTGAAGCGGTATACCAAGAATGACAGAGAAAACCAAAATATGTTTTCTATTGTGAGTAATTGACGTAATAGTATTATAAGCTTACGGAGGACAACATATTACTTGACTTACAGAACGCTAGATGAGGCCGGTTTAGTTTTGCCATCATTATTTTTATTAATACTATGAATGTGAAAGTGTGTTTTTGTTTTGTCCTTCTTTCACACAGCCACGTGGTGATATGGGGAAGGAGCAGAGAGAGTTGAGAGCTCGGGGCGAGACATAGGTCATGTGTATCCTGGCAAAACTATAAGCTTCTTGTAGGATTTTTCTTGGAAATCAAAGGAGAAAATCTGGCATCTTATAAAAACTCTTGGATCTTATATTATATAGCGATTGTTGAATATAAAATCAACACGAGGTTATTAATATTCCTACACAAAGTGACTTATAAAGGAGGTTGTCGATTTCAATTAAAAATCGGTTCATGACGTTGCTTACTTCATTGCGGGAATAAACACAAAAGGAGATGCCTTGGCATTCGTAGCAATGTTAATTAGGATATGGATAACGGGCGCCCATGATTTTGTTTTGGAAAGACGAGATGATATAGAGCAAATATTAATTTACGTTCCTTTAGCTTTTAATTTAATATACATTTGTTATTGGGTTAAAAAGAATATCCTTCACAAAGTTATAATTTATGGAGAAGCCTATAACTGATTCGCTTCTGTTATAAGAATAAAATTTCACGACTTAGTGTAAGTTTATTTTATGTGTAGTTTTACGCATGTATGATCGTAACATCGCGTTTGAAACACTAGAACTGTAGTATAACAATAATGCTCTGTACATACTTATAAAATTAAGGACTTCATAAATAAACTATAATTTATAAAAACTGGGCCTGCACTTGGAATAATTCCTATGTCGCGGGGTAATTTACATACGTTCAAACAACGGACACAAATACCACCAGATTTGGAACAACTATTTGTGGATTCGCAACATTCGTCACGATTGCAGTGGCGAGCCGACTTAGTTGACACTTAAACCATTACGTCATCCGTGTAGTCAATAATAGCAACACCGAGATATTTAAGTAACTTAATCATTGTTTCTCGTATTACACGCGTTTTTGTTGTGTTTAGTTTATATGTAGATGTTCCAAGACAACTCAGTTCATGCGTACATGACGTGCAGTCGGTAATAGAGTTCGGATCACAGGCCGTACTAACAAAGGTACGTAGGTAGGCGAAGATTACGTGCAGTGTCCGGCCGAGTAGTTTATACCTTTATTTTAGTTTAGATTCATATAAGGATTAGGATATTAATATATATATGTAAGGTATTACATTGTCATTTATCGTCACACATTTAAATATATTTGTTTGATCTGGTACCTTAACTTATTTGCCTTTTGTATGTCTTCAGTCTTGAACATTTATACAGTAAGTTTCACTAGAAAACCAAGTATAATTATGGTCATAATATAATATCAACTGCAGTACAAATTAACAGCATGAAACTTATTAAGTTTGTAGAAGCTGTCTTCAATGTTTTATTCACGTTTATGATTACTGCTCCGCTTCCGTGGCTCGAAGAGCGATGTTGTATCTATAACCGTTCTCAAGAATTAAGAGTTATTTTCAAATCCGACTGGTAGGTACCTAGTTTAAGAAATTGGCGCTTTCAAACTAAAGCTAAGAATCCCTTTAGCTTCATTATATAAAGCCAAAGAGATATATTATATTTGTATTAATTCCGTCCGGTTATTAACAGAATTCTGTGTAATCTGGTATTCCTCACTTAATGCTGATCGAGTACGTTGGTACTATCAAGCATTGTTTTTTTTTAGTCGCCAAGCAGATTTCTGTTCCTGATTAACTCTCCTTCCTACTTCCCTTACCTCAGCTTAGCTGTATTTCCTTTGTATAACTCCTGCAATACCAGGAGAGTACAGTTATGACCTCATGGACCAGCAGTTCTGGTAAGAGATCAGACGCTTACCATCAGCAGAACTGCTGGTCTTTATCGTCACTTAGTTCCCAAATCCAATAAAAACCACGTAACGATTATATTAACTTGCCAGCTCAACCATTTCGAGACACAATGCATATAAAAAGATCGTGTCTTGACGCGAACGTCTGCGCCGATGGATAAATTAAATATGGAAAACATACCCCGATATCAAAATTGCGTCTGTGATTTAAAGTATAACTGGCCTATATAAAATATTTAAAATAATACTCTATCTATAGAAAAACTAGACCCAGAATAAAATAAAATAAAAACGAAGTTTTCTTGGGAACGTAAAATACCGTATATACTTTTATAATGCAAACCTTTGCAAGGTATCCACTATTTTATCTATGAGATTTACGCGCCAATAATATTGCAGAAAGGATTTAAAACCCATTGTAGTTTCTTGGCGCGAGTCGCACAAATCTTCGTGGTTCATAACACTACAATGGACACTCCAATATAAATTTATATCTCCTCCTATATTCCGGTGCATTTCTTTAGATATATATCGCGACGACAGCTATCTAGAAAAATATTTCAGATGACATCGCGAGGCACTGGCTCCGATTGTATTGAAAAGGATTTATTTAATAGAATTGTAAAATGCTAGCAGTAAAGATAGTAATATGTTTGATATTGCCTGGGTTTTCCGATAGCTAAAATATATAGTAATTTACATTTTTGCTCAACGATAAAATGAATTAAGAGGCAATTGTCTAATACAACATTGTTTAACATTAGGTGATGTAAATGCGAAATGGAAGATCGTATAAAGAATAGTAGAGCCTCGCTGATTTCAGCATGAATGGGCCGGCTCAGCCAGCAAAGAACTACCCTCTCACAGAACATTGACGTGAAATAGCAGTATTCCTACTGTTGTGTTTAGTTCGGCGAGTGAGAGTGCTGGAGGCCGAATCACCCTCTTTACCCCTTCCCGCTGCTTCTCCTTCCCACTTCATTTTTCTCTTCTTCCTTTCCAAAATAGTCGGCAACGCGCAAATGATGCCTCTGGTGCTGCAGGCGTCCATAGGCTACGGCGACCACTTACCATCAGGTGCTTGATTGCCAAAATAGTTCTACCTATAAAAAAATGCTAATTGAGTTTGTTTCTACTTAAAGATGGTTTAGTTGTATGTCTTTGCAATGAATACATATTAATGCAAAACATGTTTTAACAAATTATAATGTACAATTTTAATTAGAATACAAGTACATAAATATAATTAGATACTAATTGAGGTAATTGGTAACAGCCTTGAGTTTGCGCTTGAATCCGAACATTGTGGTCAAAATGTAGATAGCATGGCATACAGCAATGTGCTTAGTGGAGACAGTAATAAACTCGTTCTTTTTCATGTGGGCCAAAAATATACTCAGTTGGCAAAATGTATACAAAATATTTCGAAATAATGTATACAAAAAATTCCCACACTGGAAACGGATGTACCTATCTGGACTATATGAATGTCGCATGCACGCGGTATGTTAACATTAATATGTGATCAAACTCAGATTTATTGGCGGGTAGTTACTTCAAATATTTGAAACCTTTCATTAACAATCTAAATAAAGAAAGAGGCTATTGATGTCTTTTCGGTACATTTACATACTGTTACTGAGAATTTTAAGTAAAATAAAATGCTGTAAGCGCAAATATATTAATTAAAATTTTTTTTTTTTGCTCGTCAAAATCACCACACTCCGCCTGATGGCAAGCAATCGTGTGGTCTAAGAACTGTGGCCTCCACACCGTCCTCATAGCAACCGAAGCGATGTTGAGGTCTCTACTTTGACGGCCTGAGAAGGTGCTTTTTCACGCCCCGCTTAAAAGACCCAGGATTGAAGGAAGAAGGAAACACGTGTCTTGGCAGAGAATTCCATGCCTTGATCGTTCGGCAGAGGTATGAGGACTCAAACTTGTTGGTACGTACTCTAGTCGACTCCACCGTGTAAGGATGGCATCTGAGCCCAGCATGCGTCGTTCTGGATAGGAAAGGGGAGGGCGGGATAAGGTGGAATAACTCTTCAGAGCACTCCCCGTGGTATATTCTGTAAAAAAATGCCAATGAGGCAATATCCCTATGGAGTTACAGAGGTTCCAGTGAACTCGTGACCTCTGGATCTCCGATGATACGGACAGCCTGCCGCTGTAACCTGTCAAGAGCATCTAGCAAGTACTGCGCGGAGCCATCCCAAAGATGAGAACAGTACTCCACGCAAGGGCGCACTTGTGCCTTATACAATAGGCACAGCTGCCCAGGCGCGAAGAATCGCCTCACCTTGTTCAGAACTCCGAGTTTTCGCGAAGCTTGCTTAATGACGCTCTTGATGTAGGTTTTGGGATTAAGGGAGCGGCAAAGATCCATACCTAAGATGGAGAGGCTGTCACGTATCACCAGTGGAGTGTTCTTCAGAGAAGGGAGGGGAAGAAATGGAGACGTTTTTGTTGAGAACGCGCATGCTTGGGTCTTCTTGGCGTTGAACTGGACCAAGTTCTTGGCACCCCATACAGAGATGCGGTTCAAGGCCTGGTCAAGTTCAACGACAAGATCCTGCCTTTTCCCCTCAACCTCAGCCTGTTTGGCCCCAGGACGCCCGAGATATCGCCCATGCACGGTACTGTCGTCCGCATAACAATGTATGTTGCCGAGATTCAGCATATCATTGATATGCAGAAGAAAGAGCGTAGGGGTTAAGACGGACCCCTGCGGCACTCCTGCATTGACCTGCATAAATTTGGAAGCGCGACCGTCGCAAAGAACCTAAAGACGACGCTTCTGCAGGAAACTTGCAATCCAGGTGCACAGTTGAGGGGGCAAGCCATAGGCCGGAAGCTTGGAAAGAAGAGACCGGTGCTAGACTCAATCGAAAGCTTTGGCTATGTCTCGGCTAACAGCCAAAGACTCGCCGTGCTTGTCCATAGCCTCACCCCAGAGGTGCGTGACGAACGCTAGAAGATCATCCGTTGATCGTTTAGCCCGAAAGCCGTATTGGCGATCATTGATCAACGAGTGATCCTCCAGATAGCGGATAATTTGGATGTTTATAATCCGCTCAAACACCTTGGAGAGCACCGGGGTGAGAGCTATGGGTCGATAGTTGCCTGGCTCGGAACAGTACCCTTTTCTGGGAATCGGTTGAATGTTCGCCTCCTTCCAAGCCTCAGGCACAGTGTTGCGGCGTAAGACGTCCGGTATAGGCGCGTAAGTGCGGAGACAACTCCGCTGCACATTTTTTGAGGACCACAGTTGGGATGCCGTCAGGTCCACTGGCTTTCCGAACATTGAGAGACTGCAGTATCGCACGAACGTCACGTTGCCTGATACGTATATCAGGCATGGTGTAGCCGCAGTTGGCAATGTTAGGTGGCTGCGAACCGCAGTCATCAATTCAAGAGTTGGCCGCAAAGAGATTTGCAAGCAGATCTGCTTTCTCTTAAAGCCGATGAGCCAGTGATCCATTCGGATATCTCAGAGGGGGCAGCGAGGTCTGGCAGAAGTTGGACTGCACGGCTTTGGCCAGGCGCCAATAGCTACGACTGCCCGTAGGATGCGCAATGAGCTCCTTTTTTTTTTTTTTTTTTTTTTTTTTTTTGATACCCAGGAAAAAATGCTTGATGCACTACCCGCCGGCTACGGGACGGCACCGGCGGGGCGTGTGGGACTCACCAGCCTAGTGCTGGGATACCCACTAAAAAAACCTGGGGTGTTCCCTCTCTCACCCAATGGGGGGGGCCTGTTGGGAGTCTAAAAAGATTCATCCATAGCAGGCCCCCCCATGTGGGTGCCGGCCGGGTCAATGGGACCCGACCTTCTCTCGTCCCCGGGGGAGAGCATTTCACCGCTCTCCCCTTTCGACGTTAGAAGGCGCGCGGGAACACCGCGCGCGCCCTCTGTGGGTTCTTACTCACGGGTGGCAGGGTCCCCTGAGGCCTTGCCACCCAGAACCCTTAGGTGGGGGGCAGGAGAGCGACATAAGCGCGTCTCCTGCGCCCCCTCCTCCGGCGGCGGATGTCCGGGGCGTAAGGATCTTCCTCACGCCCCCGCTCCGCCGCCTCCTTCTGCGAGATGACAGCCTCGCAGAAGGACCTCATTGCACCCCAGCACCTGTCGTCGCCGACCATCATGGATACGACGGTCGGCAACGAGAGGTCGGGGCCAATCACAGCGACCAGGGCACAGCGCTCCTCGGCCCACGCCGGACACTCCTCCAGCGTGTGCTGCGCCGTGTCCCGGTCGCACTCCTCGCAGTGGTGACACCTGGTTGTCGGCTCCCTACCGGCTATCTTGCACAGGTACTCTCCGAAACAGCCGTGTCCGGAGAGCACCTGAGTAAGCCGGTAGGTGAGCGGTCCGCGCCGTCTGTCCGTCCATTGCCTTAGCACCGGACGGACAGCCTCGACTGTCCTCACCCCATAGCGGGGCTGGGCCAGTCGCTCCTCCCACCTGGCCTCGAGGACTAGTCGAGCCTGGGACCTTCGCGTCTCCACCGCCCCGTGAGTGGGTTCCTCACCATGGAGCCGGAGGTCCACGCGCCAGTGATACACCGACGCTTGGACCTCCGCCTCCAAATCCCAGGGCGGCGATGCCGCCAGGACGCACGCCGCCTCAAAGGAGACGGTGCGGTACGCCCGCGACACCCTGATCGCCATCGCCCTCTGAGGTTTCCTCAGGAGGGCGATGTTTCGGCGATCGAGGGCGCCGGCCCAAATGGGCGACCCGTAGAGGGCCATCGACCGCACCACCCCCAAATAGAGGCGGCGGCAGACGACACTCGGCCCCCCGATATTCGGCAGCAGAGAGCTAAGCGCTCCCGCCGCCGACATCAACCGGGGGGCCAGGCGGCTAAAATGGACGCGAAAGTTCCAGCGGCCGTCGAGGTGGAGCCCCAAGTATTTCATACTCGGCTCCACCCCGATGCGGACCCCTCCAACTATGATGTGGGCATCTGGTGGCGGCGCCCGCCGAGGCCCATGAAATAACAGGGCCTCGGACTTTTCCAGCGCCACCTCCAGTCCCAACATCCTAATTCTACCGACAACCAGGGCCACCCCTGCCGTGGCAAGACGGGCAGCTGCCCCGTAATCCTCTCCCCGGGCCGTGACCAGCGTGTCGTCGGCGTAACAAGTTACGCCGACGCCCGGGGGTAGGGCGCCCCGCAGCACCCAGTCGTAGCCGATGTTCCACAGGATCGGTCCAAGAACGGAACCCTGCGGAACACCGCACGACACCTCCCTCCGGAACGTCTCTCCGTTCCGCCCCACACAGAACACACTCCTCTGGTGCAGGTAGTCCCCGACTATTCGGCGCAGATAGGGAGGCACTCCATGAAATCGGAGCGCCTCCCTAATAGTCGCCCACGGCAGGGTGTTGAACGCGTTGGCGATGTCCAAGGACACCGCCAACACCACCCCGCGCGAGGCGACCGCCTCATCCGAGAGGGCCTTGACGCGACTGATCGCGTCAATCGTCGATCGGCCCTCTCGGAATCCGAACTGCCGTTCGGACAAGTCGGGGCCCACCCGCACCAGGTGCCTGGAGAGGCGGGCAACCACTACACGCTCAAAGAGCTTGCCCACCTCATCCAACAGCACTATGGGGCGGTACGCGGAGGGAGAGTCCGCGGGGCGGCCCTCCTTTCTCAGGAGGACCAGCTTACCCGTCTTCCACATGGCAGGGAACCGTCCCGACTCCAAACAGGCGCTAAACAACCTGAGGAGCCGGTCCCCTAGGGCGTCGTAGGCCAAAACCCAGGCGCGGCCAGGAATTCCGTCCGGCCCCGGGGCGGTGTTTTTGCCTCGGAGCCGAACCATTGCCGCGCCGAGCTCCGCCATTGTTACCTCTGGCGCCCCGGCATCGGCACCGCCCTCCTCAATATCGGGCGGCGCCATTTCGGGAGGCGTGTGCTCCGCTCTCGAAGGAAAGAGAGCGGAGACCACCTCCTCTAATTGCCGGGGCTGGAGACTCTCGGTGACCGGTGGGGCCCAGGGGCGCAACTTGCCCCTGACCGCCTTGTACGGGCGGCCCCACGGATCTGCCTCGAGAGTCCCCAGGAACTCTTCCCATCTTTGGGTTTTGGCCTCACTGATGGCGGACTGCAGGGCGTGCTTCCGCTGTACGTAATCGCCCCGCAGCCGTGCCTCCACGGTCGGGTCACGGTACCGCCTGCGTCGGCGGTACCTAGTGTACTGGCGACGCGCCGCAATGCAAGCGGCGCGTTTCTGACTAATGTCGTCAGACCACCAGTACACCTGACGCCTAGGAGGTCGAGCACTGGCCCGGGGCATCGACGCGTCGCAAATCCGCGTCATCGCGCCCCGGAACCACTCCGCCTCTAGCTCAACCTCCACAGGCCCTTCGCCCATTGGGGTCCAGGCCTGGACGATGGAGGCTTCCACCAGCACGTCTACGTTGAGACGTTTCAACGCCCATCGTGGGGACGACGGGGTGTGCACTCTCCTGGGGCGATCGTCCGGGATCGCCGGCGAGGCGGAGATGTCGAACCGCACGTAACGGTGGTCCGACAGTGACTCCGCCTCGACCAGCACTTGCCAGTCCCGGACGCGGCGCGCTACGGCAGGGCTTGCGAACGAAATGTTCACAATGGACTCGCCCTGCCAGCGCACGCACGTGGCGACCGATCCCCGGTTAAGGACCACGAGACCGGTCGCAATCGCCCACTCCTCCAGCGCGTCGCCGCGAGCGTCGGTGACAGGGGATCCCCAAGCCGTTGATTTGGCATTGAAGTCCCCCGCCACCACGATCGGACGCGATGGGTACCGGTTAATAACGGCCCCCACCGCGCCCAAAAATTGCTCAAACTCGGCGAGGCGCCGGTTCGGAGAAAAGTACACCCCGATCAGGACGGTTCCCTCCCAATCAACACATATATAACCCTCGCCCCTGTCTGTCATCACCAGGAGCGAGGGTCCGGACGAAACAATGGCCGCCGAGCCTCCGAGGTCCCCAAACCAGTTGTGTCGGCTGGGGACGCAGTAAGGCTCGGCGACCACGGCGATGTCTATTGACCACTCCGCCATGTGCTGCAGCAAGATATCCTGCGCCCTGGCGGAGTGGTTAATATTCACCTGTAGGAGGCGATGGGCCATAATTAATTATGTGTCCATCGCCTCCGTACTGCTCCCTGCTTGGGACGGGGCCGGGGCGGCCGGAGTCCCGGCGACCGCCCCTCTGGCCCTACGTCGTTTCGGTGGGGAGCAAGATTTGCTCCCCATCCGGTGCTCCGCCGGCTTTCCTGCAGCAGAACAGAGGCTGCAGGAAGGTTTTGCGGCGGAGCAGGCGGCGGCCTTGTGGCCGGGCTGACCGCAGCGATAGCAGAGATTGCTGCGGTCAGTTTCGGCGGTGCATTGCTGCCTCACGTGCCCCGGTTCGAGGCAGCGGTAGCACCGCCTAGGCCTCGGCGCTAGGAGATTCACCTGAGCCGAGACCATCCCGACCAGCAAACGGCCGGCCGCCACCTTCTTCGCCGCGGCGATGGGGCAGTGCACCACCACCGTGCATAGACCATCATTGCCGCGGCGCATATCCCCCACCTTGACCTGCGCCTGAGGGCAGGCTCCGGCTTGTGCCACCGCAGCGGCGACATCCTCAGAGGAGGCCGAGTCGTCCAGCCCGGTTATCCGCATTTCTGCGGACTTCACCGGGCGGGAGATCTTGACCTCCTCAGGTGAGAACAGGGAGCGGAGTTTATCCGCTACCCTGTCCGCCTTGTCGCCGGAGGTGGCACCTGGGACCTCCAGAATTCTGGCCCCAGTGGCGGCAACCTTAAAGTGGACGCCTCCGGCGAGGCCCATCTCGGCGAGATTGTCTCTCATAGCCTGAGTGGCCTGCCGGAGGACGCCCGCATAGCTGCCGCCCTGCCGGAGCCCCTCCTCTGTCAGCTCCACCACAATGGCGGTGGAGCGCGGGGAGCGTAGGTCGGCCGGGCGGAGGCCCCTCTTTTTGCTGGGGGCTGGGATAGCCCGGGAGGCCTTCTTTTTCTTCTTCCTCTTCTTCTTGGTGACCTCCGTCCACGGCTGTTCAGCCGAGGTAGAGGCCACCGAGGTGGGTTGGGCATGGGGACCGGGACGCGGTGGCGCCTCAGTGGCAGTCGCCCTCCCCTTGCCCTTCCCTTTCCTCTTGGAAGAAGAAGAGGAAGCCAGCGGATTGGGGGCAGATGTCTGCCGTACCACCGGTCGGCCGGAGGGCGCCGGGTCAGCTGGCACACCTCCGACCATCCGGGGGCGGCCCCCGAGCGGAGGGCCCGGGGTCGGGATGGGCACGAGGCCGTGATTGGCCAGGCACGCTTCAACTACGTTGCGCGCCTGAGCCACCGTGGCCCGCATAAGCTCCTCCGCCCAAGCGGGACGCCGGTCCTCCACGGGAGTGATGGTCGACGCTGTGCGCCGCGGGAGGAGCGGGAACTCCTCCCTCGGCCTCCTGGCAGGCGCCCTGGTGGTGGCCGGGGGCGCCTTGGCTGCGTCGGCCCGAGCGGCAATGGCAGTGGCCGCCTTCATGGCCGCCACCTCCGCCCGGAGCTCCGCCAGCTGCCTATGCAGCCCCTCATTTTCGGCCCTCCAGCGCCTCTGCATGTCGGAGGATGTCTGTGCCCACAGGTGGAAAAAGGCCTCCCTCATGTCCTCCGTAGCATTTTTAAGGTCCCGGACGAACCCCCCCTTCAGGTTGCCGGACCGGGCCGCCACCCTCAAGACGGTCTCGGCGCCAGCCTCGAACCGTTGTCTGAGGTTGGCAACCGAGTCCCCAGCCGAGGGGGACGCATCCGGGACCTCAGCCACCTTGGGGGCATCCCGACGGGCAGGTAAGGGCTGCCCGGGGAGCTTCCTCGTGGAGGGAGGCGGCATCGGGGAATCAGCCGTTCCTGGACCGGGCATCCCCTCCACTACCTCCACCTCCGTGTCCGAGCACGAGCGTGACGGCACGGGATGCGCCGTCTTCCTGCGCTTCGCGGAAGCCTCCCTTTGTCTTCGAGCCGCCGACGAGCACCGGCTCTGAGGCCGACTGGCCTCCGAACCGGAGCCCGCCTCGGACTCAGACTCGACGCTGACGGAGCTCCTCCGGCTTCCGTCAGGCGTTGATGCGCCAGCTCCAGCATCGCTGGTGCGTGGTCGTAAAGGGCGCTTAAAGCGCCCTTTGGAGTCGCGCAAAGGCACTCCGCGCTCCTCCGTACTCTTCTCCTTCTCTTCGGGTTTTTTTGAATTGCAATCTTCCATATAATTCCCACGAGTCGAGCCGATATAAACTCGACCCCCGGGTGACGCTCATTCCGGGGGAAGGCCTACATACTACTGGGGTAGGCAGGTACCCAGAGGTTTTTACAACTTCGCTGTTGGGTGGTGTGAGTTTTCCTTCTCGCGGGCCGGCCAACTAAGGCAAGCCCCTCGGTCCCGTTGAGCCGCTAGACGTGATCAACGACACTCAACGGGTAACGATTTGATTGGAGCAGGGTTGGGTTTCCCCTCCCCTATGTGCTCCCGCCCGGGCCTTACAGGCCCTACTGGTGATTTTTTAAAGAGGTTGTCTTCCTCTATCCCCCCGTATTGGGCCGGATGGGGGTCCATATTGGACCAATCCACCCGCCCCAACACCCCAAAACCGCCTAACTGGGCAGGACTCCTACACCTAGAAACCTAACCTATCCTTTTTTTTTTTTTTTTTTTTTTTGATACCCAGGAAAAAATGCTTGATGCACTACCCGCCGGCTAGGGGACGGCACCGGCGGGGCGTGTGGGACTCACCAGCCTACTGCTGGTATACCCACTAAAAAAACCTGGGGTGTTCCCTCTCTCACCCAATGGGGGGGGCCAGTTGGGAGTCTGAAGAGATTCATCCATAGCAGGCCCCCCCGTGTGGGTGCCGGCCGGGTCCATCGGACCCGACCTCCTCTCGTCCCCGGGGGAGAGCAATTTCACCGCTCTCCCCTTTCGACGTTAGAAGGCGCGCGGGAACACCGCGCGCGCCCTCTGTGGGTTCTTACTCACGGGTGGCAGGGTCCCCTGAGGCCTTGCCACCCAGAACCCTTAGGTGGGGGGCAGGAGAGCGACATAAGCGCGTCTCCTGCGCCCCCTCCTCCGGCGGCGGATGTCCGGGGCGTAAGGATCTTCCTCACGCCCCCGCTCCGCCGCCTCCTTCTGCGAGATGACAGCCTCGCAGAAGGACCTCATTGCACCCCAGCACCTGTCGTCGCCGACCATCATGGATACGACGGTCGGCAACGAGAGGTCGGGGCCAATCACGGCGACCAGGGCACAGCGCTCCTCGGCCCACGCCGGACACTCCTCCAGCGTGTGCTGCGCCGTGTCCCGGTCGCACTCCTCGCAGTGGTGACACCTGGTTGTCGGCTCCCTACCGGCTATCTTGCACAGGTACTCTCCGAAACAGCCGTGTCCGGAGAGCACCTGAGTAAGCCGGTAGGTGAGTGGTCCGCGCCGTCTGTCCGTCCATTGCCTTAGCACCGGACGGACAGCCTCGACAGTCCTCACCCCGTAGCGGGGCTGGGCCAGCCTTTCCCCCCACTTGGCCTCGAGGACCAGTCGAGCCTGGGACCTTCGCGTCTCCACCGCCCCGTGAGTGGGTTCCTCACCATGGAGCCGGAGGTCCACGCGCCAGTGATACACCGACGCTTGGACCTCCGCCTCCAAATCCCAGGGCGGCGATGCCGCCAGGATGCACGCCGCCTCAAAGGAGACGGTGCGGTACGCCCGCGACACCCTGATCGCCATCGCCCTCTGAGGTTTCCTCAGGAGGGCGATGTTTCGGCGATCGAGGGCGCCGGCCCAAATGGGCGACCCGTAGAGGGCCATCGACCGCACCACCCCCAGATAGAGGCGGCGGCAGACGACACTCGGCCCCCCGATATTCGGCAGCAGAGAGCTAAGCGCTCCCGCCGCCGACATCAACCGGGGAGCCAGGCGGCTAAAATGGACGCGAAAGTTCCAGCGGCCGTCGAGGTGGAGCCCCAAGTATTTCACACTCGGCTCCACCCCGATGCGGACCCCTCCAACTATGATGTGGGCATCTGGTGGCGGCGCCCGCCGAGGCCCATGAAACAACAGGGCCTCGGACTTTTCCAGCGCCACCTCCAGTCCCAACATCCTAATTCTACCGACGACCAGGGCCACCCCTGCCGTGGCAAGATGGGCAGCTGCCCCGTAATCCTCTCCCCGGGCCGTGACCAGCGTGTCAACGCCCGGGGGCAGGGCACCCCGCAGAACCCAGTCGTAGCCGATGTTCCACAGGATCGGTCCAAGAACGGAACCCTGCGGAACACCGCACGACACCTCCCTCCGGAACGTCTCTCCGTTCCGCCCCACACAGAATACACTTCTCTGGTGCAGGTAGTCCCCGACTATTCGGCGCAGGTAGGGAGGCACTCCATGAAATCGGAGCGCCTCCCTAATAGTCGCCCACGGCAGGGTGTTGAACGCGTTGGCGATGTCCAAGGACACCGCCAACACCACCCCGCGCGAGGCGACCGCCTCATCCGAGAGGGCCTTGACGCGACTGATCGCGTCAATCGTCGATCGGCCCTCTCGGAATCCGAACTGCAGTTCGGACAAGTCGGGGCCCACCCGCACCAGGTGCTTGGAGAGGCGGGCAACCACTACACGCTCAAAGAGCTTGCCCACCTCATCCAACAGCACTATGGGGCGGCACGCGGAGGGAGAGTCCGCGGGGCGGCCCTCCTTTCTCAGGAGGACCAGCTTACCCGTCTTCCACATGGCAGGGAACCGTCCCGACTCCAAACAGGCGTTAAACAGCCTGAGGAGCCGGTCCCCTAGGGCGTCGTAGGCCAAAACCCAGGCGCGGCCAGGAATTCCGTCCGGCCCCGGGGCGGTGTTTTTGCCCCGGAGCCGAACCATTGCCGCGCCGAGCTCCGCCATTGTTACCGCTGGCGCCCCGGCATCGGCACCGCCCTCCTCATTATCGGGCGGCGCCATTTCGGGAGGCGTGTGCTCCGCTCTCGAAGGAAAGAGAGCGGAGACCACCTCCTCTAATTGCCGGGGCTGGAGACTCTCGGTGACCGGTGGGGCCCAGGGGCGCAACTTGCCCCTGACCGCCTTGTACGGACGGCCCCACGGGTCTGCCTCGAGAGTCCCCAGGAACTCTTCCCATCTTTGGGCTTTGGCCTCGCTGATGGCGGACTGCAGGGCGTACTTCCGCTGTACGTATTCGCCCCGCAGCCGTGCCTCCACGGTCGGGTCACGGTACCGCCTGCGTCGGCGGTACCTAGTGTACTGGCGACGCGCCGCAATGCAAGCGGCGCGTTTCTGACTAATGTCGTCAGACCACCAGTACACCTGACGCCTAGGAGGTCGAGCACTGGCCCGGGGCATCGACGCGTCGCAAATCCGCGTCATCGCGCCCCGGAACCACTCCGCCTCTAGCTCAACCTCCACAGGCCCTTCGCCCATTGGGGTCCAGGCCTGGACGATGGAGGCTTCCACCAGCACGTCTACGTTGAGACGTTTCAACGCCCATCGTGGGGACGACGGGGTGTGCACTCTCCTGGGGCGATCGTCCGGGATCGCCGGCGAGGCGGAGATGTCGAACCGCACGTAACGGTGGTCCGACAGTGACTCCGCCTCGACCAGCACTTGCCAGTCCCGGACGCGGCGCGCTACGGCAACCTAACCTATCCTTTTTTTTTTTTTTTTTTTTTGATTCCCAGGAAAAAATGCTTGATGCACTACCCGCCGGCTAGGGGACGGCACCGGCGGGGCGTGTGGGACTCACCAGCCTAGTGCTGGGATACCCACTAAAAAAACCTGGGGTGTTCCCTCTCCCACCCAATGGGGGGGCCAGTTGGGAGTCTAAAAAGATTCATCCATAGCAGGCCCCCCCGTGTGGGTGCCGGCCGGGTCAATCGGACCCGACCTCCTCTCGTCCCCGGGGGAGAGCATTTCACTGCTCTCCCCTTTCGACGTTAGAAGGCGCGCGGGAACACCGCGCGCGCCCTCTGTGGGTTTTTACTCACGGGTGGCAGGGTCCCCTGAGGCCTTGCCACCCAGAACCCTTAGGTGGGGGGCAGGAGAGCGACATAAGCGCGTCTCCTGCGCCCCCTCCTCCGGCGGCGGATGTCCGGGGCGTAAGGATCTTCCTCACGCCCCCGCTCCGCCGCCTCCTTCTGCGAGATGACAGCCTCGCAGAAGGACCTCATTGCGCCCCAGCACCTGTCGTCGCCGACCATCATGGATACGACGGTCGGCAACGAGAGGTCGGGGCCAATCACGGCGACCAGGGCACAGCGCTCCTCGGCCCACGCTGGACACTCCTCCAGCGTGTGCTGCGCCGTGTCCCGGTCGCACTCCTCGCAGTGGTGACACCTGGTTGTCGGCTCCCTACCGGCTATCTTGCACAGGTACTCTCCGAAACAGCCGTGTCCGGAGAGCACCTGAGTAAGCCGGTAGGTGAGCGGTCCGCGCCGTCTGTCCATCCATTGCCTTAGCACCGGACGGACAGCCTCGACGGTCCTCACCCCGTAGCGGGGCTGGGCCAGCCTTTCCTCCCACTTGGCCTCGAGGACCAGTCGAGCCTGGGACCTTCGCGTCTCCACCGCCCCGTGAGTGGGTTCCTCACCATGGAGCCGGAGGTCCACGCGCCAGTGATACACCGACGCTTGGACCTCCGCCTCCAAATCCCAGGGCGGCGATGCCGCCAGGATGCACGCCGCCTCAAAGGAGACGGTGCGGTACGCCCGCGACACCCTGATCGCCATCGCCCTCTGAGGTTTCCTCAAGAGGGCGATGTTTCGGCGATCGAGGGCGCCGGCCCAAATGGGCGACCCGTAAAGGGCCATCGACCGCACCACCCCCAAATAGAGGCGGCGGCAGACGACACTCGGCCCCCCGATATTCGGCAGCAGAGAGCTAAGCGCTCCCGCCGCCGACATCAGCCGGGGGGCCAGGCGGCTAAAATGGACGCGAAAGTTCCAGCGGCCGTCGAGGTGGAGCCCCAAGTATTTCATACTCGGCTCCACCCCGATGCGGACCCCTCCAACTATGATGTGGGCATCTGGTGGCGGCGCCCGCCGAGGCCCATGAAATAACAGGGCCTCGGACTTTTCCAGCGCCACCTCCAGTCCCAACATCCTAATTCTACCGACAACCAGGGCCACCCCTGCCGTGGCAAGACGGGCAGCTGCCCCGTAATCCTCTCCCCGGGCCGTGACCAGCGTGTCGTCGGCGTAACAAGTTACGCCGACGCCCGGGGGCAGGGCGCCCCGCAGAACCCAGTCGTAGCCGATGTTCCACAGGATCGGTCCAAGAACGGAACCCTGCGGAACACCGCACGACACCTCCCTCCGGAACGTCTCTCCGTTCCGCCCCACACAGAATACGCTCCTCTGGTGCAGGTAGTCCCCGACTATTCGGCGCAGGTAGGGAGGCACTCCATGAAATCGGAGCGCCTCCCTAATAGTCGCCCACGGCAGGGTGTTGAACGCGTTGGCGATGTCCAAGGACACCGCCAACACCACCCCGCGCGAGGCGACCGCCTCATCCGAGAGGGCCTTGACGCGACTGATCGCGTCAATCGTCGATCGGCCCTCTCGGAATCCGAACTGCAGTTCGGACAAGTCGGGGCCCACCCGCACCAGGTGCCTGGAGAGGCGGGCAACCACTACACGCTCAAAGAGCTTGCCCACCTCATCCAACAGCACTATGGGGCGGTACGCGGAGGGAGAGTCCGCGGGGCGGCCCTCCTTTCTAAGGAGGACCAGCTTACCCGTCTTCCACATGGAAGGGAACCGTCCCGACTCCAAACAGGCGCTAAACAGCCTGAGGAGTCGGTCCCCTAGGGCGTCGTAGGCCAAAACCCAGGCGCGGCCAGGAATTCCGTCCGGCCCCGGGGCGGTGTTTTTGCCCCGGAGCCGAACCATTGCCGCGCCGAGCTCCGCTATTGTTACCTCTGGCGCCCCGGCATCGGCACCGCCCTCCTCAATATCGGGCGGCGCCATTTCGGGAGGCGTGTGCTCCGCTCTCGAAGGAAAGAGAGCGGAGACCACCTCCTCTAATTGCCGGGGCTGGAGACTCTCGGTGACCGGTGGGGCCCAGGGGCGCAACTTGCCCCTGACCGCCTTGTACGGGCGGCCCCACGGATCTGCCTCGAGAGTCCCCAGGAACTCTTCCCATCTTTGGGTTTTGGCCTCACTGATGGCGGACTGCAGGGCGTGCTTCCGCTGTTTATACGCGCTCCGCAGCCGTGCCTCCACGGTCAGGTCACGGTACCGCCTGCGTCGGCGGTACCTAGTGTACTGGCGACGCGCCGCAATGCAAGCGGCGCGTTTCTGACCAATGTCGTCAGACCACCAGTACACCTGACGCCTCGGAGGCTGAGCACTGGCCCGGGGCATCGACGCGTCGCAAATCCGCGTCATCGCGCCCCGGAACCACTCCGCCTCTAGCTCAGCCTCCACAGGCCCGTCGCCCAACGGGGTCCAGGCCTGGACGATGGAGGCTTCCACCAGCACGTCTACGTCGAGACGTTTCAACGCCCATCGTGGGGACGACGGGGTGTGCACTCTCCTCGGGCGATCGTCCGGGATCGCCGGCGAGGCGGAGATGTCGAACCGCACGTAACGGTGGTCCGACAGTGACTCCGCCTCGACCAGCACTTGCCAGTCCCGGACGCGGCGCGCTACGGCAGGGCTTGCGAATGAAATGTCCACAATGGACTCGCCCTGCCAGCGCACGCACGTGGCGACCGATCCCCGGTTAAGAACCACGAGACCGGTCGCAATCGCCCACTCCTCCAGCGCGTCGCCGCGAGCGTCGGTGACAGGGGATCCCCAAGCCGTTGATTTTGCATTGAAGTCCCCCGCCACCACAACCGGACGCGATGGGTACCGGTTAATAACGGCCCCCACCGCGCCCAAAAATTGCTCAAACTCGGCGAGGCGCCGGTTCGGAGAAAAGTACACCCCGATCAGGACGGTTCCCTCCCAATCGACACATATATACCCCTCGCCCCTGTCTGTCATCACCAGGAGCGAGGGTCCGGACGAAACAATGGCCGCCGAGCCTTCGAGGTCCCCAAACCAGTTGTGTCGGCTGGGGACGCAGTAAGGCTCGGCGACCACGGCGATGTCTATTGACCACTCCGCCATGTGCTGCAGCAAAATATCCTGCGCCCTGGCGGAGTGGTTAACATTCACCTGTAGGAGGCGATGGGCCATAATTAATTATGTGTCCATCGCCTCGGTACTGCTCCCTGCTTGGGACGGGGCCGGGGCGGCCGGAGTCCCGGCGACCGCCCCTCTGGCCCTACGTCGTTTCGGTGGGGAGCAAGATTTGCTCCCCAACCGGTGCTCCGCCGGCTTTCCTGCAGCCAAACAGATGCTGCAGGAAAGTTTTGCGGCGGAGCAGGCGGCGGCCTTGTGGCCGGGCTGACCGCAGCGATAGCAGAGATCGCTGCGGTCAGTTTCGGCGGTGCATTGCTGCCTCACGTGCCCCGGTTCGAGGCAGCGGTAGCACCGCCTAGGCCTCGGCTCCAGGAGATTCACCTGAGCCGAGACCATCCCGACCAGCAAACGGCCGGCCGCCACCTTCTTCGCCGCGGCGATGGGGCAGCGCACCACCACCGTGCACAGACCACCATTGCCGCGGCGCATATCCCCCACCTTGACCTGTGCCTGAGGGCAGGCTCCGGCTTGTGCCACCGCAGCGGCGACATCCTCGGAGGAGGCCGAATCGTCCAGCCCGGTTACTCGCATTTCTGCGGACTTCACCGGGCGGGAGATCTTGACCTCCTCAGGCGAGAACAGGGACCGAAGTTTATCTGCTACCCTGTCCGCCTTGTCGCCGGAGGTGGCACCTGGGACCTCCAGAATCCTGGCCCCAGTGGCGGCAACCTTGAAATGGACGCCTCCGGCGAGGCCCATCTCGGCGAGATTTTCTCTCATAGCCTGAGTGGCCTGCCGGAGGACGCCCGCATAGCTGCCGCCCTGCCGGAGCCCCTCCTCCGTTAGCTCCACCACGACGGCGTTGGAGCGCGGGGGGCGCAGGTCAGCCGGGCGGGGGCCCCTCTTCTTGCTTTGCACCGGGGGAGCCCGGGAGGCCTTCTTCTTTTTCTTCCTCTTGTTCCTCTTCCTCCCGACGACCTCTATCCACGGCTGCTCAGCCGAAGTAGAGGCCACCGGGGTGGGTTGGGGCTGGGAGACGGGGCGCCGCGGCGCCACTGTGGCAGTCGTCCTTCCCTTGCCTTTTCCCTTCCCCTTGGAAGAGGAAGCTGATGGTGTGGGGGCAGATGTCTGCCGCGCAACCGGTGGGCCGGAGGGCGCCGGGCCAGCCGGCGTGCCTCCGACCATCCGGGGGCGGCCCCCGAGCGGAGGGCCCGGGGTGGGGACGGGCGTGAGGCCATAGTTGGCCAGGCACGCATCAACCACGTTGCGCGCCTGAGCCACCGTGGCCCGCATTAGCTCGTCCGCCCAGGCGGAACCTAACCTTTTTTTTTTTTTTTTTTTTTTTTTTTTTTTTTTTTTTTTTTTTTGTTGCCCAGGAAAAAATGCTTGATGCACTACCCGCCGGCTAGGGGACGGCACCGGCGGGGCGTGTGGGACTCACCAGCCTAGTGCTGGGATACCCACTAAAAAAACCTGGGGTGTTCCCTCTCCCACCCAATGGGAGGGGCCTGTTGGGAGTCTAAAAAGATTCATCCATAGCAGGCCCCCCCGTGTGGGTGCCGGCCGGGTCAATGGGACCCGACCTCCTCTCGTCCCCGGGGGAGAGCATTTCACAGCTCTCCCCTTTCGACGCTAGAAGGCGCGCGGGAACACCGCGCGCGCCCTCTATGGGTTCTTACTCACGGGTGGCAGGGTCCCCTGAGGCCTTGCCACCCAGAACCCTTAGGTGGGGGGCAGGAGAGCGACATAAGCGCGTCTCCTGCGCCCCCTCCTCCGGCGGCGGATGTCCGGGGCGTAAGGATCTTCCTCACGCCCCCGCTCCGCCGCCTCCTTCTGCGAGATGACAGCCTCGCAGAAGGACCTCATTGCGCCCCAGCACCTGTCGTCGCCGACCATCATGGATACGACGGTCGGCAACGAGAGGTCGGGGCCAATCACGGCGACCAGGGCACAGCGCTCCTCGGCCCACGCTGGACACTCCTCCAGCGTGTGCTGCGCCGTGTCCCGGTCGCACTCCTCGCAGTGGTGACACCTGGTTGTCGGCTCCCTACCGGCTATCTTGCACAGGTACTCTCCGAAACAGCCGTGTCCGGAGAGCACCTGAGTAAGCCGGTAGGTGAGCGGTCCGCGCCGTCTGTCCATCCATTGCCTTAGCACCGGACGGACAGCCTCGACGGTCCTCATCCCGTAGCGGGGCTGGGCCAGCCTTTCCTCCCACTTGGCCTCGAGGACCAGTCGAGCCTGGGACCTTCGCGTCTCCACCGCCCCGTGAGTGGGTTCCTCACCATGGAGCCGGAGGTCCACGCGCCAGTGATACACCGACGCTTGGACCTCCGCCTCCAAATCCCAGGGCGGCGATGCCGCCAGGATGCACGCCGCCTCAAAGGAGACGGTGCGGTACGCCCGCGACACCCTGATCGCCATCGCCCTCTGAGGTTTCCTCAAGAGGGCGATGTTTCGGCGATCGAGGGCGCCGGCCCAAATGGGCGACCCGTAAAGGGCCATCGACCGCACCACCCCCAAATAGAGGCGGCGGCAGACGACACTCGGCCCCCCGATATTCGGCAGCAGAGAGCTAAGCGCTCCCGCCGCCGACATCAGCCGGGGGGCCAGGCGGCTAAAATGGACGCGAAAGTTCCAGCGGCCGTCGAGGTGGAGCCCCAAGTATTTCATACTCGGCTCCACCCCGATGCGGACCCCTCCAACTATGATGTGGGCATCTAGTGGCGGCGCCCGCCGAGGCCCATGAAATAACAGGGCCTCGGACTTTTCCAGCGCCACCTCCAGTCCCAACATCCTAATTCTACCGACAACCAGGGCCACCCCTGCCGTGGCAAGACGGGCAGCTGCCCCGTAATCCTCTCCCCGGGCCGTGACCAGCGTGTCGTCGGCGTAACAAGTTACGCCGACGCCCGGGGGCAGGGCGCCCCGCAGAACCCAGTCGTAGCCGATGTTCCACAGGATCGGTCCAAGAACGGAACCCTGCGGAACACCGCACGACACCTCCCTCCGGAACGTCTCTCCGTTCCGCCCCACACAGAATACGCTCCTCTGGTGCAGGTAGTCCCCGACTATTCGGCGCAGGTAGGGAGGCACTCCATGAAATCGGAGCGCCTCCCTAATAGTCGCCCACGGCAGGGTGTTGAACGCGTTGGCGATGTCCAAGGACACCGCCAACACCACCCCGCGCGAGGCGACCGCCTCATCCGAGAGGGCCTTGACGCGACTGATCGCGTCAATCGTCGATCGGCCCTCTCGGAATCCGAACTGCAGTTCGGACAAGTCGGGGCCCACCCGCACCAGGTGCCTGGAGAGGCGGGCAACTACTACACGCTCAAAGAGCTTGCCCACCTCATCCAACAGCACTATGGGGCGGTACGCGGAGGGAGAGTCCGCGGGGCGGCCCTCCTTTCTCAGGAGGACCAGCTTACCCGTCTTCCACGTGGCAGGGAACCGTCCCGACTCCAAACAGGCGCTAAACAGCCTGAGGAGCCGGTCCCCTAGGGCGTCGTAGGCCAAAACCCAGGCGCGGCCAGGAATTCCGTCCGGCCCCGGGGCGGTGTTTTTGCCCCGGAGCCGAACCATTGCCGCGCCAAGCTCCGCCATTGTTACCTCTGGCGCCCCGGCATCGGCACCGCCCTCCTCAATATCGGGCGGCGCCATTTCGGGAGGCGTGTGCTCCGCTCTCGAAGGAAAGAGAGCGGAGACCACCTCCTCTAATTGCCGGGGCTGGAGACTCTCGGTGACCGGTGGGGCCCAGGGGCGCAACTTGCCCCTGACCGCCTTGTACGGGCGGCCCCACGGATCTGCCTCGAGAGTCCCCAGGAACTCTTCCCATCTTTGGGTTTTGGCCTCACTGATGGCGGACTGCAGGGCGTGCTTCCGCTGTACGTAATCGCCCCGCAGCCGTGCCTCCACGGTCGGGTCACGGTACCGCCTGCGTCGGCGGTACCTAGTGTACTGGCGACGCGCCGCAATGCAAGCGGCGCGTTTCTGACTAATGTCGTCAGACCACCAGTACACCTGACGCCTAGGAGGTCGAGCACTGGCCCGGGGCATCGACGCGTCGCAAATCCGCGTCATCGCGCCCCGGAACCACTCCGCCTCTAGCTCAACCTCCACAGGCCCTTCGCCCATTGGGGTCCAGGCCTGGACGATGGAGGCTTCCACCAGCACGTCTACGTTGAGACGTTTCAACGCCCATCGTGGGGACGACGGGGTGTGCACTCTCCTCGGGCGATCGTCCGGGATCGCCGGCGAGGCGGAGATGTCGAACCGCACGTAACGGTGGTCCGACAGTGACTCCGCCTCGACCAGCACTTGCCAGTCCCGGACGCGGCGCGCTACGGCAGGGCTTGCGAACGAAATGTCCACAATGGACTCGCCCTGCCAGCGCACGCACGTGGCGACCGATCCCCGGTTAAGGACCACGAGACCGGTCGCAATCGCCCACTCCTCCAGCGCGTCGCCGCGAGCGTCGGTGACAGGGGATCCCCAAGCCGTTGATTTGGCATTGAAGTCCCCCGCCACCACGATCGGACGCGATGGGTACCGGTTAATAACGGCCCCCACCGCGCCCAAAAATTGCTCAAACTCGGCGAGGCGCCGGTTCGGAGAAAAGTACACCCCGATCAGGACGGTTCCCTCCCAATCAACACATATATAACCCTCGCCCCTGTCTGTCATCACCAGGAGCGAGGGTCCGGACGAAACAATGGCCGCCGAGCCTCCGAGGTCCCCAAACCAGTTGTGTCGGCTGGGGACGCAGTAAGGCTCGGCGACCACGGCGATGTCTATTGACCACTCCGCCATGTGCTGCAGCAAGATATCCTGCGCCCTGGCGGAGTGGTTAATATTCACCTGTAGGAGGCGATGGGCCATAATTAATTATGTGTCCATCGCCTCCGTAGGCGGAACCTAACCTATCCTAACCTAACTAACCAAAAACCTAACTAAACCTAACCTAACAACCCTAAATATATATATATATATATACATATATATATATATATATATACATATATATACATATATATATATATATATATATACCTAACCTAACCCTACCACCCTACCTACCTACCTAGGCCTGCCCTGGCCTTACGGGCCCCTACTTGTTATTTTTTACCGAGGTTTTCTTCCTCTACCCTCCCTGTCTCAAATCCACGTTTCCTCTGCTAATCAAAGGAACACGTGGAGAGACCCCCAAACGCGGCCCTTGCGGGCCGATAACCCCGAGACAGACTGCCTCGGGTTCCCTACGCGTGTACCAGAGTATTAGCCACGAGTAATAATGCCCCCGAAAGGACATTATTACCCGTGTTGCCCGGGGTGTACCGGCCCAACGACTGCCGTTCCAATCCACTAAAATGTAGAAAGGACCAGCAGCCGTCGGGCACACGGGGAGGTTCTCTGGCCACACACCCCGCGCAATGAGCTCCTTTTTTTTTTTTTTTTTTTGATTCCCAGGAAAAAATGCTTGATGCACTACCCGCCGGCTAGGGGACGGCACCGGCGGGGCGTGTGGGACTCACCAGCCTAGTGCTGGGATACCCACTAAAAAAACCTGGGGTGTTCCCTCTCTCACCCAATGGGGGGGCCTGTTGGGAGTCTAAAAAGATTCATCCATAGCAGGCCCCCCCGTGTGGGTGCCGGCCGGGTCAATGGGACCCGACCTCCTCTCGTCCCCGGGGGAGAGCATTTCACCGCTCTCCCCTTTCGACGTTAGAAGGCGCGCGGGAACACCGCGCGCGCCCTCTATGGGTTCTTACTCACGGGTGGCAGGGTCCCCTGAGGCCTTGCCACCCAGAACCCTTAGATGGGGGGCAGGAGAGCGACATAAGCGCGTCTCCTGCGCCCCCTCCTCCGGCGGCGGATGTCCGGGGCGTAAGGATCTTCCTCACGCCCCCGCTCCGCCGCCTCCTTCTGCGAGATGACAGCCTCGCAGAAGGACCTCATTGCGCCCCAGCACCTGTCGTCACCGACCATCATGGATACGACGGTCGGCAACGAGAGGTCGGGGCCAATCACGGCGACCAGGGCACAGCGCTCCTCGGCCCACGCCGGACACTCCTCCAGCGTGTGCTGCGCCGTGTCCCGGTCGCACTCCTCGCAGTGGTGACACCTGGTTGTCGGCTCCCTACCGGCTATCTTGCACAGGTACTCTCCGAAACAGCCGTGTCCGGAGAGCACCTGAGTAAGCCGGTAGGTGAGCGGTCCGCGCCGTCTGTCCGTCCACTCCCTTAACACGGGACGGACAGCCTCGACTGTCCTCACCCCATAGCGGGGCTGGGCCAGTCGCTCCTGCCACTTGGCCTCGAGGACCAGTCGAGCCTGGGACCTTCGCGTCTCCACCGCCCCGTGAGTAGGTTCCTCACCATGGAGCCGGAGGTCCACGCGCCAGTGATACACCGACGCTTGGACCTCCGCCTCCAAATCCCAGGGCGGCGATGCCGCCAGGACGCACGCCGCCTCAAAGGAGACGGTGCGGTACGCCCGCGACACCCTGATCGCCATCGCCCTCTGAGGTTTCCTCAGGAGGGCGATGTTTCGGCGATCGAGGGCGCCGGCCCAAATGGGCGACCCGTAGAGGGCCATCGACCGCACCACCCCCAAATAGAGGCGGCGGCAGACGACACTCGGCCCCCCGATATTCGGCAGCAGAGAGCTAAGCGCTCCCGCCGCCGACATCAACCGGGGGGCCAGGCGGCTAAAATGGACGCGAAAGTTCCAGCGGCCGTCGAGGTGGAGCCCCAAGTATTTCATACTCGGCTCCACCCCGATGCGGACCCCTCCAACTATGATGTGGGCATCTGGTGGCGGCGCCCGCCGAGGCCCATGAAATAACAGGGCCTCGGACTTGTCCAGCGCCACCTCCAGTCCCAACATCCTAATTCTACCGACAACCAGGGCCACCCCTGCCGTGGCAAGACGGGCAGCTGCCCCGGCGCAATGAGCTCCTAGCCGAACCGTGCGACGCGCTGGGCATCCGCTCTTAAGTAGACCTTTGTGGCTTGGTTGAACGCTGCCTTCAACAGTATCAACGCATTCACGACCGAACCAGAGCCTTTTCCTGCCGCCGCTCGTGACATCACTGTATAGATATAATATTCCATACCCAGGATGATTTTACCAGTGACAGCAGTATCGCTCTTTGATGGATCCTTGTTCTCAAAGCAGCGTTGAGCCCAAGGGATGGATGCGAAGTACTCCCGCATTCCATCCCAGTCTGCTGACGAGTAGTGCCACAATCATCGTCTTGCCTCTTCGGGTCGTGGGGGCGTAACAACAACAGCTGTGGCACAAACCAGACAGTGGTCTGAGGTGCCCAGAGGAGCACTAATCGACACACTGTACCGGTTTGGGTTACTCGTCAGCAGCAGATCGAGCAGAGAGGGCGCCTGACCTGCAATGTCCGGTATTCGGGTAGGCTGGAGTACCAGTTGAGACAGGTCATGCGTGATAGCAAACGCATGGGCAATTCGTCCCGCGTGGTCTGTTTTGGGAGAATCCAACCAAGTCTCATGGTGGGCATTGAAATCTGCCAAGAACACCAACTCAGCGTTCGGAAACTGCTCCTGCGCGTAGGTAATCAAAGAGTCGAGTTGTCTCAGCGTCTCATGAATGGGATCGGTAGAGGCACATGTAGGTTTGGCTGAAAGAGCCATGATGTACGTGTACCCAAAGGACAGAGAAGGAAGGGTCCTCTAGGCAGTGTAGACGGCGACAGCAATTATCCGCCTTAACAAACAAGCATACCCCGGCTTTCGCGAGGAAACACTCCTCTAGCACGTAGCCGGGATATTGCAGGTAGGTCGTGTCTGCAGGACGGCGTATTTGTATCTCCCTTAGAAAAGCATTGCCGGCCGAGCCATCTCCGGGTGGAGATGGATAGCATTAAGGTTAGCGTGGAGTCTTCTGATGTTAATGAACTCCACGACACAGGAAGAGGAAGCAGCGGTGTGGTTACGGCGATTAGCTGCTATTGAACGACAATGCTTTGTTCGTACTGCCATAGAGTGAAGTTTTGTTTTCGTAAATGTATATTAGGTTAGGTTATATTTTTTTTAATGGTATAGGACGCTAACGAGCGGTCTGGTCGCCTGATGGTAAGTAAAAAGGTACTCTGTGTGGTAAGCGATTACCTCCGCCCGTGGACAGCCGCAACACTAGAGGAGTCACAATTGCGTTGCGTTCGTTTTAAATTTACCCCCACCAGAAAGGAGGGGAGAGGGGACGATTGGGCCACCTATACCCTCACTCACTCGACGAAATACAACGCAAGTGCTTTTTCACGCCGGTTTTCTGTGAGACCATGGTATCACTCCGGTCGAGCCGGCCCATTCGTGCCAAAGCGTGGCTCTCCCACGGTTAAAATGTTATGGTACTAACAGTTATATTTTAGATGAAAGGTATTCTATGTCCTTTTCTGTTCTCCTGACAATGTGTAAGCGAAATTGCATGATGATCGGTCGAGTAGTTAAGACGTGAAAGAGCAACAAAAAAACAAAGTCACATCCGCATTTATAATATTAGTTAAGATAACTGCTAAAAATCTTCTGATATAATACTAACCCGAACTGGGTTACTAACTTCTCCCTGTAGGTGCACATGCGATCACATTCCATCACTGAATAAACGGAACAGAAATTGAAATTAAACTACTACATATATATACAGATTTTGTCGCGTTGTTTATTTATCACTGTATTACAAAATTCTGAAACTATTACACTACTACTACTATTGAATTTTACTAATTTATAAGCTAATAAATTTATTTAAACAATTAAAACGATTTATATTTAAGTTTACATTTTCCCCGACTTTTCGGCTGCTTTTCAGCAGCCATGGTCTCGGGGAGACTAAGATAGTAGTCGTCTCAAAGTTCCAGTGTAGTTATTTCAAAGTACCCGAACTTAATTTAGTCATTGGTGTTTCTATTTACGCAAAATGAGCTCAAAGTATCATGAAATCTAGTTGTGGTTTGTTTCTTCTTGGGTTCGACTATTTGAATTATTGGATCCCAAGCTGGTGGTACATTTCAACCATCTTATCTATAGAAATTAGGATATTTTTTGATTTCAATAGCCTCGCGAAGCATCCTTGGTAGGAATCGAATTGTCAAATCTCAAGTAGTGTTTGATCCCCTGTTGTACATGTTCACAAACAGCAGATTTCAACGAACGTTGGTGTTTTACATCAGCTATGTGTTCTTTTATGCGGATGCCTATGCTTCTCTTGGTTAATTTCCATGAATAACATTCGCGTAAACAGAAGACAATATTACGAAACAGAAATTTTATTGTCGTTTCACTAATGTTAACTTTAGTACGAGAATGTATCTAAATTAAAATGAAATAAATCTATTCGTATTGCCGGAAGCGACTGTAATGACACTGCATTCATTAGATTAAGAAGAAAAAGATAGGCGGCAGAAAATCTCTTTTAAAAGGAAGAAAAGATATTCGAACAGCCCATACGTGAGGTTTTTGTTTCTTTCTCTTTTATACGATTTATTTGAGATAGGTTAAATCTTTCAGTTGAAATAAAGAGGTATTAAAGGTGCATTTGCGTTTGAGTACAGTTCTTAGAAGTGTTTTATTGTTTTATATACTCGCTTAATATGTCTGCGTAAGCTATACAGTGGTAATTTTTCAGCTGGTATTTATTTGCTAGATTATCAAGTAATTATATGTAACTTATAATAATTTTACTGCCTCCATCCCGCAGCGGTAGTGAATGCGACTGCTGTGCATAAGGTCCCGGGTTCGAATCCCAGCTCGGACCAAAACAAAGTTATTGAGAATATCAGCGCGCAATCAATAGCAGCCCAGAGTTAGGCAGTTGGCGGTGTTAGACACCCAATGTCTTGGAAATCACATAAAGCCGTTGGCTCTGGGCCTGATTACACATTTGTGCACTATGATATATCCTGCGCAGATGGCCAGTGTCCGTTAAGATTGGCCGCCCTGACTGTCATTCATAGTATACTCAACATTATATGATTATTGATATTGTATTCTCGATAATATAACCAATCTTTTTTTAGTAATGTGTAGCTTTAGCCAATGCATTTGGGATGTCTTTGTTTTTACTCAAAAAAGGTAAACGTAGGGCAAATTGTTCAGGCGATAATGATCGGTTGAAATACCTAGGATACCATTCGCGCGTCTTGGATACCTAGAAAAACGAATTAGAGGTTTCCATCTCTAATTAGAGGTAAGAAATCGGAGCGGTAGCAATATGAATCTCCGAAACAGTTATTTACCGGGCGATACATAGTAACAGTGCTGCTAATTTTACGATCACCGTCTATATGAGAGTAACGATCTGGCTTATTCGTACTGTAAACAAATACATTGGCAACGGCGGCGTCTACCTCTGTATTATGTATTTTGATGGTTTATGTTATCCGTGGTATTGAGAGAATATGAAGATTTAAATGGCGTTATGATTTGTTAATAGAATAAATACAGGTTAATTTAGTTTTTTTATAAACCATAGGAATAACAGATTATTCCTGTGTATATCTATATACAGGTGTGTCTTTCTTATTTTTGTATTAAATGGAAAGAGGCAGAATAATTCTGTGCCTCCTGTGATGAGTGATTTAAGTCAAGTTGTTTTTGTAATTTTTACACGGAAATAATCAGGGAAAATTAGGATTTTTGATCTCACCCGCATTTTTCTATCTACCATAGTTTCGGAGATAATTTTGTGCAAAGTGTTATAACTGGCTGGATTTTTGCAAATTTATTGAGAATATAGATATATTTCAAGTTGTAACCTCTATAAGTTATTGCTGTACACAATTTTTTCGTGTTTCATGGTATAAGTGTGATATATATTTATTTGCATATTTAATTTTTCATCTTACACGAAGAAAATTTATAAGTGCAATATAATTTAACTGTAGTTGTATCATTTATCACGTCATTAGAGCATTTATTAGAAATAAAAAAAGGTACGACTCACAGGTTTTTTAAGAATTAATTGAAATCTATAATTAATTGACCACAAAAATGTAAATGAACAGAGAAATTGAATGTTTTTATTTACATAAAAAAGTACTCAAGTTTAACCTAATAAAGCTAATCCCCGTGACCATGGCTGCTGAAAAGCAACCGAAACGTCGGGGAAAGTGTAAACTTAAAAACAAATAGATTTGATAGTTTTAATAATTTAATTAGCTTAAAATTAGTAAAGTTTAATAGTATAGTATAGTAGTGTAACAGTTTCTAAATTATGTAATAGAGTGTTAAATAAACAACGCGATAAAATCCGTATATAGTAGTTTAATTTCAATAGATTTTAAAAATCTTGTGTTACTTTTCAAAGCAGGCAATAAATTTTCTAACTCGAAGACGGGTATAGACTTTAGTGGTTTCATAAGTTACAGGGTTCATTACGTAATAAATATGCAATTAAATGTCGTTTTTAGTATAAATCACAGAACAACAATAAAAATGTTCTGTGTTATTAATTAATGTTTCGTTATTTTACCTACTTTAAACTCCAGTGCTGCATTGCTTTAGTATTTCATGACTAATTTAGTCAGCAAGAAATATCTTATATACTTAAGTTTAACATTAGTGGCCCGCCGCCGGCAGTCGGACACAATTTCTTTGCAATGATTTATGGTATTCCAGCAAGTGATAGATTAAAAGTTGCACATAATAATTTTATAGAGGCAGTATTTTTGCATCATCTGCAAAGTGCGGAAGAAATTGGATTACGGTGCACAGGAGACAGGACCAAAGCCGGATGCACTCGACTATGCATTGCTACACATTGAAATCTCGAGTTTATTTTACAATCTTTTTGAACATAAATGCTTGGGTTACGAAAATAAATTTAAAAATGTAGATAGAATCACAGATTTGATTTTCGCAAAAGCCGAATTACTTATGACAAGAGGTACCTACAACTAGGCATCAACCAACTGCCGTTGGACATCAATGTATCCAATATAATTAAATAAGAGTCCCTCAAAATATGTGCGTGATAGTTTTTCTATACCTACACAACAGAAAACTCCAAGAATACTTCGCACGATAGGTTTCTTGGAACCCTCATGCAAAACAGTAGCATTCATCACCACAGTGCCCTCATGTAACTTATGGATATGGATATATGAGGGTCGTAACTTGCACATCACAAATAAATACATATTTTGTCAAAATTACTCTTATTAATATTAATGTGATGGCCTGACGACACCACAAACAAAGAGCACCTACTTAGCTCTGCCAATTTCCAGTTATATGTGACTTCAAACTGTAATAAAAATTCAACGTCAAAAGATTTTAAGCCCTCTCTTGTGCGACGACAAAGCAGGCGGCAGGCGACTTAAAAGTCACGCCACGTCAGCTGTGAGCCTTCGTTGGCAATATTGTCGGCATGGTGTGTGCCTCACTTGCAGTGAGTGAGCGGCCCCTTAACGTATCGTAAAACGTACCAGACTATATAACACAGACATATCCACATCTTGCTGGACATATTGCTATCAGCAGATATGTGTTGTTTATGATAATTATGAAATAAATGTATAAAAATATTAATATCGGCCCTAATATATAATCTGCTGGACACAATCAACAACGCTCGCCCATTGCAGGTTGGCAGACTTCACATATCTTTAAGATCATCATAGAGAACTCTTTGTCATATAAGTTTCCTCTCCGGGATTTCCTCTACCGTTAAAGTAACCAATAATTAACTATCTAATACGCACGAAACTTCGAAAAGCAATGGAGCATGCCTTGGCATCAAACTCGAGACGTTTGCTTTTATACTGTATCTAGAAACGGTACTGGTCTAGAAAATATTAAAGTGAACATTCGAACTTTGAAGAAAACAACGTGGAAGCTTATAATTGAACGGACTGTGCTTTTGTAGTACCTAGCCCGCAGCCTCTTTGCCGACCGGCATCGAAACATTCGGAGTATATCGGAATCAAATTGAGTTACTATATAAACCACCTAGGTAGAACGTTTTAAAAAGGTTTTATTACGTTTTGTTATATACGAATACTATAGTTAATGTTACAACAATAACTTCACCTCACGTGGGGTATGACAAGGAAGGCAAATTTAAACCCTAAACCGTATTCGATAAACAGCTCAGACATAGATTGCACAGTGGGCAGAAGATTGCATTGCTGTTTCTATTGGCATACCATCACATGGGACAATTACTTATTTATTTATATACTTATATATTTTGGCAACATACAGAACAATTTAAATTAAACTACTATATACGAATTTTATCGCGTTGTTTATTTGACACTTTAGAATTTGACAATTTAGAAACTAATTACACTACGTACTACTACTATTAAACTTTACTAATTGTGAAGCTAATTAAATTATTAAAACTATTTATATTTAAGTTTACACTTTCCGCGACGTTTCGGTTGCTTTTCAGCAGCCATTTCCCCGTGAATAACATTCGCGTAAACAGAAGACAATATTATACAGAACAATGTTACATATTTAAATTATAAATAAATTTTACTCTATCAAGTAAATTTTCCACTGATAAACAATAAATTTAGAAAGGAATCAATATGTAAATGAATATAAAATTAGGATTTGTCAACAGGTATAGCCATTAGATAACAAAATTAAAGTAATGATATTATATATTATTATGATGAATATTAATTAATTAGAGGTTTACTTAAAGATTCTAATGACAATAAATAAATCAATGTCGGAGCATTTCTGATTGTTTATCTCATACGAACGACGACTAAAAGCATTAAAACAGTTCGTTCTTGGCATTGTTGCTTGATCCACCACTGATTGCTCTGACTTTGATTACTTAGTGTCCGATAATTGTATGTTTATAAACACCTTCATGATGGGTTAGAGCTTTAGCGGCATGCTTGTAAAGTAAAATAAGATAATATGCCTGCTATATTGGAGAAAACTTCGAGATATTGAATAATAATGCACAATGTATAACGCGCTTTATCATGCGATAGTTCGACATTCGATTTAAAAGAGCATGTGTAAGACACCATTAAACAAAAAGTAAAGGCTTACAACATGGCCCTTTAGGAAGTCTAAAAACCTTACGGAAGGAGTCGTATTCCTCAAGTAACTTTTAAAACAGTGAATGTAAACCGTCATCTAAGCATACGATGCGAGTAAAAATATAAACTACAATAATTATCATGTATCCATAATGTCAAATCAAAAAGTAAAGTGTGTATAAATTAATACAACAATTAGATAATTTTATCTAATTATTAAAATGATAGCTATATAATTCCTGTGTCACGGGGAAATTTATAAACAGTGAAACAACGAACGAAAGAATGAGTGCTCTTTGGTCTTTAAATAAATGCATAGGTACCTGTGGTGATTGAACACTCTATAGTCGACATGGAAAGGTGCATACTTAAACCATTGTGTGCAGTTTAGTTTGATATTTGATACTATAACTTAGTTTGAAATTTTAATAATAATTATTCTTGAATGTACCAATGTTATAAATGAATAAGTTGCAGTAAATATTTAAGCCTTTTCACAATAAAAATGACGCACCAGTCTATTATATTATACACGTTTTTTTGGATTCAACTCCAGACATGGAAAATATTATGTCAATAATAAGCCGAGAGGTACGTTTCACCGATATAATAAGGGTAGGGAATGTAGAGGCTATTGTGCAGACGGCTTGATGTCCAGAGCCTCTGTCAGTGAAATATTGGGCAGCCGATTTATTATATATCGAGAGCAGTGAAAACACTCATTGCTTAAAAATTCTTTTTACTATAGTTATTTCGAGAAAAGTATACGCTAAGTAAATAAAGTATCTCTTTTTTTGTGTGTGTTAGTTGTTGGCCTCATATGGCCTTGACAACATTACGCGGACTGTGAGTGCGCGCAGAAGGCTCCCAACCCGTCACAGTGTCTCTGTAAATACGTACATTTATATAGTCTAACGTCTGTATGCCTGAAAAGATTGGCAGAGATTATTAAACATCTACTATTCGCCAGCTATGGTTCTAGGTACCGCGTAAAACAGGGCCAGCCGGTTGCCATTAACAGGCCACAGTCCCAGGTTTTGTAATGAGAATTGACAGATTCTTCTGTGTCTTCTGTGGTTCTCCACATAAGACTTTGCCCGACCCGACAATCAACCCTGAGACCATCAAGCGTTATCGGGGCAAAACTATATGTATATATGCTAATTAATCGAATTGCCGTAAAAATTTATCACGTTTGTAAAATAACAACATTGCATTTTTGGATTTATCGACTGTTTTACCTTTTAAGTAAATTTTTA
The DNA here is from genome assembly GCA_963675205.1 of Catocala nupta. Classification (NCBI taxonomy): domain Eukaryota; kingdom Metazoa; phylum Arthropoda; class Insecta; order Lepidoptera; family Erebidae; genus Catocala; species Catocala nupta. Next base: position 17,926,493 of record OY776084.1, on the reverse strand, counting down.
AAATGTTTTTTATATATTTAACATTACATATATTTTTATCCATGTGTATATTTTTCTGATAATATATAGGAAAGAAAGTATTAACTTTTTTTCCTATTTATCCTGAGTTCTAAGGAGTTTTCAGCCACTCAGAAAAATATACTCACCAAAGTATGTAATAAGCTGTAACTTCGCAAAAAAATAGTATTTTCATTAAAAGTCATCTTAATTTTTATTAACTCTCAAGTTGACGCTAGCTATATATAAACATAATTCAGACAGTACAAAGCACTCCTAGCTGAGTAAAAATATGTTTTTTATAAAAGTAGCTTAAAAATAAAATATGATTTATTTCATAATTATAGGTATAGGTACACGTACCTTTATATAATTTTTACAGCCCATATAAAAATGCATAGAAATAAAAAAGTAAATATAATCGAGTAATAACATTCGCAGACTCGTGGAGTAACTTTGGCAGTATTTTTTGTGGTAAATTATCACGCGTGGTCGTTGGGCAATTAAGGTTGCGCAGTCAGCCCCTCGACCCCTATGAGTGGAAGCCTTGACACTCGGAAAAAAGTAGACGCGGCAAAACGTGGTGTTAGATCACTTTTGATGCGAAGAGTCTGCAGTTATTTTTATTTAGAGTTTGTAAAAGTAATGTTGATGCTACATTATCAATGCATGTAATTCGTGTTTTCAATAACCTAGATGATCGCGAGATGATTAAAAATCTTAACTTAATATTATAAATGCGAAGTAAGTTTGTTTGTTTGTTACGATTGCACGCTTTAACTACTCGAACGATTAGCATGAAATTTCGCATGCACATTGTCTAGGGAACAGAAATGGACATATAAGGTACCTTTCATCAATGAAGCCGCAGGCAAAATCTAGTGCATCTATATAAACCACAAATAGTTATATTTGTGTCAGTCGTACCAATATTTGACAAATACCTGTTTGAAAATTTCGACTAGCATACTTCAACCTTACCATCTTTTTCCAAAGTACCATGTTAGTACATGTCATACATTCCAACAATATCGGTAGTTCGAAGAAGCAAAATAACTAAAATCACAAAAAACAAAAATCACAGCGTAGCAGCCAAATAACAAAAATCTCAATAAACCGAAGAAAACTCAAAAACTTAATTCAACTCCATTAAAACAAAAGTACCGCTCCAAGCAAATACTCAGAAGAAGCATAAGCAAATATTAATAAATTAAATTATCAACTTTTATAAGGCTTTCACTCTCAGAAAACCGCCTGTCCTGAATCATCCGTACCCGAGACTTGACAACGAACACGCAATTAACTTCCGGGCACGGTCGCAATTATGTCAAGCGAAGGCTTTCACATCTCAAACTCACATATCTTACCCTCACAATCCTTATTACAATTGGACTAAAGCCTATAATCTTTTGAAAATAAGCTGAGCCAACTTTAATTAGCTGCGGTGACATTTTTGGATTCTGAAGCATTCTAAAGCGATTTTAATATTTAAACGTATATTTTGTCTGATGGCATAATATGTAATCCCAGTTCTGAGGATTCACAATTATTTGACGTGTAACGAGAGCGTACAATAAAGGTAGCGTTTCCTGGGATATCAAATTAAGTGGATGTGATGATACGCTTTTTGGGACGGGGTAATGTTTTGGGTTTATCTCCGTTGTGTAAAGAGATTGCATGGTGCTTTAATCATACTGTCATTTGATATATTTTGTTAGTATAACATTTCTGTATAGATACATTCATTTTTGTAAATGACTCAGATCGTTGTTGTTATTTAGCTTCTTACGTCTAGATTTTGTTTACCTTTGGCAAAGCTAGATAATTAACTTAACGATACTTTGAGAACCTGATACTTAGACAGGGACTTCCGCATTAGATGGGGTTTCTTGTTCTCACTCATTCTATGTTTATCCATTATCTAGTACCCATAGTACCAGCTCTGCTTTGTTTGGGCTAGATGGTGTTGTGTGTATGTGGTAGAATATATAGAATATAGAATTCTACTTACTTATTACAGATAATATCGATGCTTTAGGTTCTTACAGATAAACTGAAGATCGATATCACTTAAGTATAACAAGTATATGAGTTACGGTTATAAAGATGGATGGATATACGATGGACAGCAATAGACTCGCCTGCTATTACGTTGGACCTAAACCATAGTTAACGTAAAGTGGCCTCGGAATAGTCCTTACATTATTACATACAAAACTTTAAAATATATTTTTAATATACAAAAGCTTTGGTGCAAAAGCATTTACGATACTTTTATTATTCTCATATCATTTTAAATATATTTACAATAGCGTTCTGGATCTAGTTATATTTTTATATTGTATCCCTATACCGAATATTTTGCGTTGGAACATTGTATCTACAACAATAGTAGAAACATAATATCCCGCATTTATTAAATTTATTCAATAAAAGTGGATTTTATTTCATACAGACTTGTGTTTAATGAAATAAAAAAAAAACTGTTTATATTATATTTGTAGAACTATTTAATAACTATGAGTGCTTCGGCGGCGCAGTGGTAGTGAATGCGACTGTACATGACGTTCGATTCCGTGGTTCGACAAATTAAAAGTGGGTTTTATTGTCAAGATTTTCTCAGAAACTGCATGGAGTCTGGAACTGTGTTCGATAGGCGGCAATAAGCTCTGGGCCTATGCATGCGTTCTAAGTCATGTGATTGTATTACATTCATATTTTCCAACCCCTTTGGGCACGTAAAGTCACGTATGTATTTAACTAGCAACCCGCCCTGGCTTCGCACGGGTAGTGCAAAACCTTAACAAATTATACATCTAAACCTTCCTTACAATATCTCCGTCTATTGGTGAAATCCACATAAAAACCGTTCAGTAGTCTATCTAAGTTTATCGCGAACAAACAGACAGCCGTGGCAAAGACTTTATTTTAAAATAAGTAGGGATAGAAAACTTAATTTTTTTCCGTTTCGGAAATGTTCAGTTTATCCTTTATAAACCTATATTAATGCACGTCATATTTCCAGATTAATATTTTGTATTTATGTTGCAATTCTACAGAGAATGTCAAGCCTTTCAAGTCCAAACGACATATTGTTCTTTCACATAGAAACACAATGACAACAAATACAACGTAACAAGAGAATTTAGAACACAGAGTAAAATAAAATGCATATTTATGTATCGAAAGTATTCGCGAAATGAAAGTACACAAAAGCTCGTTTTTATTGTGGTACTCTCGTAATATTGTCTGTATTTGCGATATTAATATAATAATAATAATAATATTCTACCACATACACACAACACCATCTAGCCCAAATTAAGCAGAGCTTGTACTATGGGTACTAGACTCTGTCTCTGGGTAATTTTGATTTACAATTGTATTCGGTGGCGCTGCGATCGAGCTTTAAGACATTTTTATGTTCGGGCAGTACTACGACTTTACGAGGTTCATAATTGTTACAAAGTCATTTCTATCAAATTGCAGCAGAGCTCTTTTAAATGTGTGTACTTAATCTTGTTCACACATTGCCTCTAACATACATTGTAAGTAAATACCCGACTATGCATTTTAGTAGAAGCTGGATACGTGACAACTAGAAAAACCATTTTTCTTTTGTGAGAAAGACAATTCACACTCTATGATTCACATTCAAACAACGGATAACAAGAACAGCCAGTCTCGGTACAACCATTTGTGGACCACACAAAGTTTTACCCCGTGTGGGAATCGAACCCACAACACTCAGCGCATTGGCAGTGGCGAAGCGCCATCCGAGCAGTCGATCATGAGGCTTGTGGGCCAATCTTGTAATAAAAAATACTAAATACATTTCCAAAGTAATTTCAGTGTAATAAATATTACAAATGGTATTCTCCTCAATTACAATAAACGTCAAATATAAACATCGATTGCATTTTAGTTCACATTTAACATTTATTATAATAGATCGCACTCTATTTTGAACATACCTCTATCATATTACTTACGAGAATATTGGCCTTCGATCAATTGTAACATTTTATTATTTGATATGAATAGAGAGTAACATATAGTACAAAATGCTAAGATTAATTTAAACTCGATCAATGGTTTACGCGTCATTGCCTACCAAACATCCAAACATTTATAGAAACTGTAACATATATATAATAACAGTAGGACTAATAGGAAGTATGATGGTCAAATATTATTGATTATTTATATATTTTATTGATTCTAATACAAAGAAATATTATATATTTCCCCGTTCCTTTCTTCCGTTATTAAAAGATACTTCGTGGTGTTAAAGTACGTAGTTTGAAGGATGTTAAATGAAAAGGTATTTCTAACAATTCGTGTGCATTCTAGATCTTTCTAAAATGCTCACTTGTCTCTTCACAATTTATTTTCAATTCTATAAAACATTTAATATTCTGAATATCTAGATTTTACCCGCGGTTTCGCTCGCGTAAATGTAGGTTAGGCAAGTAACAGTACTTTTCCCTGAATAGAAGGTACTCTATGTTCTTTCCCGTACCCTTAACAACGTTTATGCGAAATTTCATGATGATCAGTTAAGTAGTTAAGGCGTAAAAGCGTAACAAACAAATAAACTTACATTCGTTTTTTAGAATATTAGTTAAAAGTTAGCATAATATCAGCCCTGTATTTAAACTATCCCATTGCTGGGCACGTACCTCTTTTCAGTGTGAGAAGGATTAGACCATAGTCATCACGCTAGCCCAGTGCGCGTCGACAGACTTCACATATATTATTTTAGGAACATTATAGAAGGACTCTTAGACATGCCGATTTCCTCACGAGGTTTTTTCATCACCTTTAAATCGAGCCATTATTAGTGACTTTAATAATGGGTGGTTAATCTATCTAATTAATTCGCACATGACTTCGAAAACTTAGAGATGCGTGCCTAGGGATCGAACTCGATACCAACAGTCTTCTACCGGCTATCGCTGCTATATTCGTTGCTAAACTATGTTTTATTTGAACCGTGTGCTACCAAGAGATATGCGTGGTGCTAACGTGCGAAATATTTTGAAGGACGTTATAATATGGAAAGGTATTTCTAACTATTCGCATTCATTCCAGATCTGAAATACTTACGTGTATCGACTAGTTTAGATATTTATATGACAATATCAATATTATATTAATGCACCTGTGCACATCGCTAGTTCGAGATTCGATTGTAAGGTTGGTTCAGCAGACAAGTGGTCACCTTCCCACACCACTAGGTAATTTTTTTAAAACTACAACCGCTCTGGGAATATTTCTCTTAGCATCGTTTTTTATAAAACTTTAGCATACGTCTTACTGCTGCACTTAAGCATCTACAATTATATGGAAATGTTACTTAGTCGTGTTACCTCGTACGTCTTAAATCCGGCTGTCAGCTTAAGTTAAGCACGGTAGAAGCCTTCATCAGTGTCGCCGTTTGAGTAAAACCTTGGCTTTACTGCGCTCAGCTAATTTGTACGGCTGTGTGACATGCAACATATTAAATAGAAGAGTAATTGTTTGAATTTATAGAAGTCTAGTTTATACCCGCGATTTCGTGCCTTTTTCAGGGATAACATATATCCTGTAACTGTTATCCCAGAAAAGAGAATAAAGTACCTTTTAAATAATTCAAGAATATTTCACATAGGTGTGGTAGTTGCAGGGATTACCCTCCACATACGCACAAGCTTAAGTATATTTTAGTATACCTAGATTTAATAGATTTACATAATTTAAAGCCATATTTGTCTCAAGATTAGTCATAAGCTATAATCTAAAATGAAATATTTAAAATAAATGTTTCGATACATACATCGACCTAAAGTTATATAATAAACTTTGTAACGTACGTCATAAAAAGACAATTTTTATTTACTAATATGTTAAAACATTAAAATTGATTGATTTTTAAAATAAAAGTCTGAACAATTGTCCATTAATAATAGTATATCTATAAATTATTAACACATAATTTGGGTTAATAATTTATAAGAATATATAAGATGAATTAAGAAACTTCATAATTACTCTAAATCATATTAAAAAAACTGTTTTCAAATATTGCTTAAAATAATTACGACGAAACTAGCATTTAATATAAAATAAAACTTTGAAATCAGTCTTTTTAGAAGCTGCGACGGCACAAATAAACGGACAGACATTCGAAAAAAGTCAGTATAACACGCTTCGTTTTGCAGGGGAGTAAAAAACACAAAATGTAATTGTATTATGAGAATGATCAAAGCTACGTCTCGTCGGCATAATAGCCTTATTAAGCCAACGAGCCTATTTACCTTTTAGAGCACCTGCGCCCTTGCGCTCACAGGAGTTCTTAAGTTTGATGACAGGGTTGGGTAAATATACGTGTGATATGCTGTTTTTTTATGTTATAGGAGGCTAACGAGTAGATGGATCGCCTGATGGTAAGCGATTACCGCTGCCCATTGACACCCACAACACCAAAGGAGATACAAGTGCGTTGCCAGCCTTTTAAATTTGCTCTCCCTCCAAGGACGAGGGAGGGTTGGGTCTCCGTTCCGGTACCCTCACTCGACGAAACACAACGCAAGCGCTATTTCACGCCGGTTTTCTGTGTGGCATCACTCCGGTAGAGCCGGCCCATTCGTGCCGAAACGAGGCTCTCCCGCCGACAATTTAAACAAAAAAAAAATGTTTTAATGCAGTCATGTTGGTTTTGCCTGGCGAAGCTACATAGTAACACAGATCTATAAAATAAAGATCGTTTGAATGGCACAATCGTTTAGGATAGCAACAATTTACACACTCACAAAAATGCATGATATCTTACACATAGGTATGTTCCATTTAGGTCCATTGTTTCAATATATTTCAAGCACTCCATGTTACTGGAACTAGTTCTCATAACTGTCTATACTACATACTTGCCTTATCCTTCATTAGAAATATATTAATAATTGTTTTTCATAATTGCAGAACAAAATAATACTATATATTGTATACTTTTATATGCTCAATTTATAATATTAGTAGGATATTAGAGTATACGAAACGTACTTTGTTTTATCTCTGGGGAGATTTACTTGTATCACTTATGTAAATGACGTATGTTGATCGATGTTTCATGTTGTGGCTTTTTTCTCATTACACGCGCACAATCTGATCGATGTCGAGACTCGGCGAGCCACAACGCAAACGTTTCCTGATTGGATGGACTTTACCACAACGCGTTATTTGCGGCCGATTTTTCGCTCGACCACTGCTTTTGGTATCGGTAGTATTTCAGGTAAGCGACTGTTAATAATGCCAGATAAAAATTACATGGATAATACAATTCGAAATGTTAGGTTCGCTGGTCGGACGGTTTGTCTGGTAATTTAGAGTAGCAACTCGAAGTCAGGCAATCAAAAATAATTACACGAGTGACGTAGTGATTTCAGTAGTCGCCTCGCAACTGCGCCGCGAGTTCGAACACAACAATGCCATGTGATAAAAATTACGTAAATATCAAAAATCCACAAAAAGCAGTTGCGAAAGTGCTGTTTTTTTAAATTATTTAATACTTGAAATAGTTCTTTAATTTTTTCTTACTATCACGTATAAGCGTTAAAACTAAATTTACTTAAATATACATATTCTAAAAATAAGATGTTTTAAGGTAAATCATTCATTAATATTTTTTATAGATTACTACTACTACTATTACTTTTATTACTAACTACTAACAAATAAAACTATCTTTATTTATCGATTTCATGATGATCGGTTATGTAGTTAAGGCGTACAAGCGTAACAAAGAAACTAACTCACATTAGTTTTTTATAATATTAGTTACAAGTTAGGATAATATCAGCCCTGTATTTAAACTATGCTGGGGACGTACCTCTTCTCATAGTTCCTAGCCGTGTTTACACGTGGACCCCACGAGAATGCTTACCAGAGTAAAATTATCCTATGTATTAAACCAGGGTATAGGCCTATCTGTGGCAAGTTGCATTTTAATCCGGTTTACGCGTGATTAAGTAAGAAATATCTAAACATTTTCTATTTATATATAATATTAGTGGGGTATTAGCATATACGAAACGTACTTTATTTTATCTCTGGGGAGATTTACTTGTGTCGATTGTATAAATGACGTATGTTGATTGATGTTTCATGTTGTGGCTTTTTCTCATTACACGCGCACAATCTGGTGGATGTGAGCCACAACGCAAACGTTTCCTGATTGGATGGAGTTTACCACAACGCGTTATTTGCGGCCGATTTTTCTCTCGACAAGTGCTTTTGGTATTGATAGTGTTTTATGTTATGCCAGATAAAAATTACGTGAATAATACAATTCGAAATGTTAGGCTCGCTGTTCGGACGGTTTGTCTGGTAATTCAGAGTAGCAACTCAAAGTCAGGCAATCAAAGTGACTAAAACGAGTGACGTAGTGATTTCAGTAGTTGCCTCGCTACTGCGCCGCGAGTTCGAACACAACAATGCCATGTGATAAAAATTATGTAAATATCAAAAATCCACAAAAAAAAATGCGAGGTTGCCGTCTTTTTTAAATTACTAAATACTTGAAATCGTTCTTTAATTTAACATAATATTGTCTTCAGTTTACGCGAATGTTATTCATTGAAATTAAACTACTATATACGGATTTTATGGCGTTGTTTATTTAACACTTTATTATATAATTTCGAAATTGTTACACTACTATACTACTATTAAACTTTACTAATTTTAAGCTAATTAAATTATTCAAACTATTTATATTTAAGTTTACACTTTCCCTGACGTTTCGGTTGCTTTTCTCTTTTTTCTTTAATTTGTTTTCTTACTATCACGTATAAAAGTAGAAACTAAATTTACTTAAATATACATATTCTAAAAAGAAAATGTTTTTAGGTAAATAATCCATTAATCATTTTTATTGCTTACTATTACTACTATTATTACTTTTATCACTAACTACTAACAAATAAAACTATTTTTATCTTTATCACCAATACTTTTCGACCCTAAAACAACACCAGACCAGAGATTTTGGTTCAGCAAGAACAAAAATTAAAATACGTTTGTTTAGTATTAAATTGAACTCATACGCCAATGAATACGGATGTATAACAATATAATTTGTTTTAAGCAATTAATTATTATACAGACAATAACATGTCTCTACTCAAAAAGGAAAATCTTGATAATAATAATATTTATTTATTTATTTCTCCCAGTTGACAAAAATAAGTATACACTGTTTTGATGACATAGCAGTGGGAGACTGGTTTCCAAACTGATGGATAACCAGGCCTTCATTCGAATTTGTGCTGATTACATAAGACCGCATAACTATGTTTGTACTTAATCGCTATTATTTTATTTAAAATCACTGCTAGTTACTTAGCCTTATAATATCCGAACTAATATTATAAATGCGAATGTGAGTATGTTTGTTTGTTATGGTTTCACGCCTTAACTACTTGGCCGATAAACATGAAATATCGCATACACGTTTTTAGGTGAACAGAAAAGAACATAGGCTGTATTTCACCCAAAAAAATTACTTTTCCCGAAGAATAGAAATTAATTGGTCAAATCTACATTAACGCAAGCGAAGCCGCGGGAAAAGTTTAGTATGTAATATTTACACTGCCTCTATCGACTCTCATTGTTTCAGATTGTTTGCTTTACAAACTTTGGAGATTTATAATGTGCAAATGAAGCCCTTTTATACAACCCCACTTGACCTAGTAATCCCACTTCAAAATTTGATACAGTTTCAGACCCTTTCGTAACATACTTTTTAGAATAATATTAAACAAGTATTACTTAAAGGTTATTTTAAATTTAGTTTCGGTAGCATTAATAGTAGATAAAATTAAAGTTGTGTTGGATATACTCCCCCGTCCCTCGCCCCGTTACTTATTTACCTTTTCTCGTTGGCAACCCTAAAAAAGGGAAATAAATAATTTGTGACAAGGAATTAAATGTAATTACATGTCCTTTAATTAATAATTGAAGCAGCGATAGCTCAGTGGGGAGACCAACAGACAACAATGCAGAGGGTCTCGGGTTCGAACCCACGTCGCGCATCTCTGACTTTTGGAAGTTATATGACTTTTCGAAATTATGTGCGTATTGATTGACAATTATCGCCTGATCCATGCCTCGGAGAGTAGGTTAAGCCGTCGGTCCCGACTGTCATGAACATCTATGGTAGTCGTTATTGGGCAGTCAGTGCCCTATAATATCCTGACACTGGTCTAGCCTTAGGGTATCGTTAGCCTTTGGGTTGCGGAGGTCAGGTGGCAGCTGCTCCGTGTAAAAACTGATATCCAGTCAAATCCGGTTAGACCAGGCAAGCTGACCCCAAGGGACTTGGGAATAATAAAGGCTAGGGAGAAGGTGCAATAGTTCGTGTTGCCACTTCATCAGCGTTAGTTTGCCTGTTGATTTGGATTCTAATATTCATATAAGTGTTCTTTATCCATGTTGTTTAAATGTTTGTAACGTCTTCCGTGACACAGAGATATGTTCTAGAGCGAGCAGTGTCAAAATCAAAATATGTTTACTCATATAGGCAGGCGCGTGCGCTTCATACAAGCAAATAAGCACTGCATACCCTAGTCCGCTGGCTTATGTAAATCTATATAATCGAAATCTATTTATTAAATACTACAATATAATATACAGATATATATACACACAAAAACATTTATAAATGAAATGTAGTGCCCTCGCAGAGGTTTCGGGTAGGGCGTGCATACCCTACCAGAAATCTTTGTGCACGCCCCTGCATATAGGTTACAAAGTAACACTTATAAACGTCAAAGTTACACTTACTAATGAGAATTTATATATACGTTTACACTTGTCTTTAACACACATTTTAAATATGTCTTGTTAAAACGATAAATAATCTACGTTTTCTTTGATACGCTACCTATATAAAACTTATTGCATTGGCAACTTACTTAAGTTAATTGTTTTAAAGTCCCACCTAACAAAATGAATAACAGTTAAAGAAAATGCGTTTTAGCCCATGAATTCACAATATTCATTAAAATTCAAATGAGGTAATAACAAAAAGTGGGTTTTACGCGCGAGCTGAAGGGTTAATGTTCGCGACGCTAATTGGCAATCGGCGTGACGTACGGACGTGGGCGAAGGTACTCAATAATTAATACATCCACACAGAAATTTATTGGAAAATGAACAAACTCCATTAACTTTTAGTAATAACGTGTCAGTTATCATTCAATTTATTGACGTGGAATGTTCGGTTATAACACATTTATGGAATCATTTCGATGCATTGATTTCGATGCCGGAATGTTATTAATATTCGTTATGCTGACCTGTGAAGTCACATATTTTATTTTTCATTGCATATTCCACTTTTATTCCACTCATTAAATGTGATATCAAGCAGGGGTGAGCAGAGTTGTATGACATTTGATTTTTGATCCCACATAGTAGTTTGCGAGCGGTTGTCTACTGAGCATATAACAGACACTGATTACTAAAAAAAAATCTGATAGACAAACTCAGTAACACTTTGCCGACCAGGTAATCAAAATTGAACCTCACAATCGTTTACAAATATGAGTATTTGCGCAATCTTATACTATGCGACCAATGAGCCAGTTTAAAAATAATTTTTCAACAAACGATTCACACCTACATATCAATTACAAGTGAAAAACAAACAAGTAACGGATCATTACACTAAAAATATTACTATACTTTCATTAAGTACAGAAAACTAACACTCATGTATACTGAACGCGAGTTATGCTGTAACTTAAGTAACGTTTTATACCGAGAATATTTTGGCAAGCAGACAGCGAAGAATTATGACAATGAGTTTTCATCACAGCGTCTTTTGTTATTCTGATTGTCTGTTTATGTAAATGAACGCGTCTAGAGGGAAAGCATTGGCATCTATATTTCAGTGAAACAAACGCAAGCGTTAGATTACAATATAAAAAGGCAATGGCCGACTCTAATTACTTGTTTCGGGATGGGTTCATTAATTATTGTTGTATGACACCGCAGGGTAACCGTGCCGTGACAAATTTGTAACGCTGCTCCATATGATTAATGTACAATTCGAGATTTCCTTTACTGTTGTCACAAAATAGCTGTCAGTGTTTCGTGTATGAATAATCTGTTATTTGTTTGTGTGAAAGAAGAAACAGGTGTGAAGTTACAATACGTCACTTATCAACGCTTGAAGCAACGAATGGATTAAACATTTGGATGATTAATTATAACATATTAGTTTTGTTTTCATTTCGTTGTCTTACAACAGTACTTGTCAACCCAAAATAATTACAATACATTTTATACTAAAACACGTGCCTATATATAGGCGGATATCATTCACATTTCACCAGCTATTTTTTGAAGTCCCACGTTACAAGCGGCGAACCTCTCTATGTCCATCTACCGGACATACTTGTCACGGTGCAACTACTGCGAAATGCCTAACAACATTTTAGTCTGACCTAGGTATAGAACCAGGTACCTCACGATGATACTCAAATATAAACGCAAACGTATGATTCTTATAAATTAAAGTCAGTTTCATTTACAGCATTTATTTTATAGGGTAGTTAAAATCTTACAAAATTAACTACTTTTAATTAGTTTTCAGTATCAGTAACATACTATAATGACAGAAGTTATACAAATACTTTCTATTTAGTCAATCATGACTAAGTAGAGCCTTCCTTCTATTTATCAGTTAAATAAAAAAAACCAATAAGGAGCCGTCAAACAGCTTTTAAATAACTACGTTTCATATTTACTGTAACTGAAATACTTTTGCTCAAAAAAAAGGTACAAAAGTTTAGTGCCCACAATCACTAACTTATTTAAGCCTTAATGAATTTGGCCGGCAGTCCTTTAGCCGTGATAAATACAAATGTAATTTTTTGCAGTGTTAGAGGTGAGCCGACTTTTTAAATATTTTACAAAGTAAAGTTGATTTGGTGCCGAGTGCGGTTGAAATACGCGAACTTTAATTTCCTGTCGACAAACTCTGACTGTGAGATTTTCCTTTACCTACCGTCCTTGATTCAGTACGTGATATTATAGACGCTAAGCACATGTACTGCATCCGTTGTCGTCGAAACGAGTTCCAAATGAAATTGCGTTCGTGTAATATTCTTAGCGTGTGACACGTTTTGCGGGCTTGATGGTTATTTTCTTTTGGCAAATCAGAGATTTAATCAACTATCAGATAATATTTCTATTTTATTTTATTTATTTGGACAACCAATAGTTGTTACATTAGTGCTTATACATTAAAAATTTACACAGTAATAAGAATAAATGCAAAACATTTTAAGATGTCACACCATGCACCATATTATAGCGTTAATAAGATAATTATTAAAATACCAAAAAAATATAAAAATAAAATACAAACAATTTACCAAACATTAAAACATCAATTCAAAACAAAAAAAGGCCACAATATGAATAATCAAGTAAACAATAATATACGCAAGAAGAAAAAGAACAAAAACACTAGGCATTATAAACATTTTAAATATTTTAAACATGAGCACCTTCAGCCCCTTATTTTTTAATTTTTTTTTTTTTTTTACGTGGGGGAATGCTATGACGCATATCCCTCCGCGGGGGCGGGCGGAGGGATTATGTCGGACTCGCCGGGGTAAAAGAAAGATTTTGAAAAGATAATGTACCTCCCGGAATACCGACTAAACCTGCCACGGTGTTCCTCGACAAAACCAATATCGACGGGGCCGCGCGAATCACTTTCGCATACGGTCGCGACCCCGCCGAGGTTTCGGCCCGCCGTATGAAACGGCAGGCCCCTACGCAATAAGACCTACCCAAGATAGGTACTACAAAATAAAAGCCCTACTATCTCCCCCTAAAGGGGGAGACGGACACGACACAGAGGCGCGCGTGGGAACACGCACGCCGCCTCTCGGACCTGGTGCTGAACGGATGGCGGGCAGGCCCACAAAGCCCGCCACCCCCAGGTCAAACCTCAGGGTGGCTGGAGGTCGTCTCGCGCCCTCCGGCGCCCGGCTCTGCGGTTGGGGAGAGGGTTTATACGCTCCCACTCCCGCCCCGCCGCCTTCTTGATGGAAATCACTTCCTCGCAGAAGGAGGCGACGGCGTTCCACGACCTCTCACTCCGGACCATAGACTGAACTACGGCCGGGAGCGAGAGGGCAACCGATCCGACTGCCGCGATCAAATCACGGCGCTGCGATGCCCAGGCGGGGCAAACCGCCAAAGTGTGCAGCGCCGTGTCCTCAGTAACGTCGCGGCAGTCGCCGCAGTGGTGACAACCGGGCGTCTCTTGCCGGCGTATACGACACAGGAACCGGCCAAAACATCCGTGGCCAGTCAGAACCTGTGTCAGCCGGAAGGTGAGGGCGCCATGCCGCCTCTCCAGCCACTCCTCAAACACGGGACTTACCGCCACGATCGTGGCGTGCCCGACCTTCAGCCCCTCAACAAACTTAACACAACTTTTTTATACTATTTTATAATACTGTGATTATAGAGGTAATAATAATAATAATAATAATAATAATATAATATTCTACCACATACACACAACACTATCTAGCCCAAACTAAGCAGAGCTTGTACTATGGGTACTAGACAATGGATAAACATACATATATACTTTTTTTTTTTTTCGTAAATACATACATATTATACATAGAAACACCCAGACCAAGACAAACATCCATGTTCATGCACACAAATATTTGTCTTGTGCGGGAATCGAACCCACGACCTCAGGCGTGGCAGTCGGTTGCACTAACCACTACGCCATCGAGGCCGACATATACAATATGAAATGGCATTCAGAGTATTATTGTTATAATAATTAAGATTACGATAGTGTGGAATCAGTTTGCTTGTTATGCTATTTAGTTACCTATACTCTTATTATATCAATTATCTATACTAACATTATAAAGAGGAAAGATTTAATTTTTTGTTTGTTTTTAGGGTTTAAACTCAAAAATGACTCAACCAATTTTAAACATACTTTCGCCGTTAAACAGCTGTTTTATCACCGAGTAATATAAGGTATTATTTATTTTAAGAAAATGATTGTTATTAACATACCCATACACCTACTTTTACGCAAGTGAAGCCGCGAGCAAAGGCTAGTTAAGTTATACAATGAATTAAACCAATTTCGCTTGTAGTTCAAATCCGGTCAGTAGGGTTTGTAAATAGTGTAGAAAAGAGTTAATCACTAAATTCACGTCTCTTTTTATATTTCTATTGTATCGTATAATCTCATATAACACGCGAAAATTCTGATGGTATTAAAATAATAATTTGATGCACCAATTACATTGCACAACAAAATTGCAACTTTTGTCTGATGAATGACTTTTATCACATGATGTTTAGTAATTCGACGTCACTGATTCTACATATGTATACAATAATTTATTTTGTAACTACTCCTTTTTACGAGTTGCAGCTTTCACTAAATTTGCTGATAACTAAAACAATATTAAGTTTTCTTAATATAATTTGATATGGCATCGTCAAGACGTGTTTTTATGTATAATCCGAATCATTTTTGTTTCAGTTGTGAAGAGTATATAAATAATAATAAGCTCAGCACTCTACCTGCAGCTTCAGCAAGGAAGTCAAATAAAAGAAAGATATTTTCAACTAAAGGACTAAATAAAATAAGATAATCTTTAAATGTACTGTTTTATTTTAAAAAGACCCATATGTCAGATTTTGTTAACTAGACCTAATAGAGAAATTTCAGTCACAGATTTGAAATTGTCATTAAAAGTACTAATATTATTTAACATAACCCAATCGTCAGACATGCTGTTGAGCAGTGTTAGTTTTAATAGGCGATCGTAATTTATGTATTGATACATAAATAACGTAGCTATTAAAAATAATTATATTAATCGACTAGCTTCCAAATTACAAGTTAGTGCAAAAAGATCAAGACCTAGAATCACTAGTGAATCACATACAATTCTTGTCTACAAAATTACTGCCTGCGCTAGTGCAGAATAACAATAAGCAAAGGTATATACTCGTATTATGAAAAAATAGCCAAGAGTAATACACAGGTTAAAAAGTTTTCTATAGTTATATTAAAGGTTTAAAAATTCCAGGTTCGCCTGTATAATATTTACTTTTGTAAAAAGGAAGTTTTAGTCACAAAATTATCCACGATGCTTCTGTTAATAAAATTTAACTTTATCATTATTAGTAATACCACGGTATATTTTTATCATCACTGTATTCCTAACATCTTTGCAGCACTGTAAAGGCGTGGTACTCGAACATATTAACATTTATTGGATTTCTGCGATATTAAATTGACTTCATAAGTATATGCAACCGCAGGCACTGAAGTAGCTATAAATAGAAGTCATTTAAAATTTAAAAGCAGTAACATCTAACAAGTATCAGTTCCCTAGAGAAGATGGTCAATGTTCAACTAGTAAACTGACCATACATTTATCTTATATTATAATATATTTTCCTTCCACTAAAGTCCTAATATAAAATGATACACTAGACTGAAGAGTTACTTCAAAGTCATGTGATCCATGGGAACAATTTGTTGACTACCTTGACGCCACGTACGGTTTTCCTCGCAATACTACCTGAACTACCTGAGTTTTTTTAATTTGTTTGTAATTTCGCTTAAGCATTCCCAAAGCTCATGACTTTCATGACTTTTCCTGACATTTGATTATTTTTATTTAATGATAATAAAGCTACAGAATGTTAGAAAAGTGCGTCTATGACTCAAGAACTTTTACTTAAATAATACTATGGAGAATGTATCTTAATTCTTATATTGAATCGAATTAGATGTTATTTGGCAAACATCTCTTCATCTCTCATCTTATCTCTTACATAATTCTTACGCCGGATTCCTATAAACATATGGTTATATGGTGCATTTCTACTTGTAGTTTTGCAATAATGAGTTACCATGGCGTAATTATTTAGCAGCTCGTCTATTTGCTCCAGATAAGTGAGATACATATATATCATGCCCACTTTTACTTAATAGTGGTATTTTAATATTACAAATTCTATCGATGTTTGCCCACAAAAGAATCCACCAGTATACAAGGGAAGCAAAGAATGTGAGAAGTAGTATGATTGACTTTGTTGTAGTGGATGAAAGATTGAGAAAGAATGTCTTAGACACTCGGGTATATAGAGGTATTGGTGTCCATATCGACCATTTTTTGGTTATGAGCCGGATACGGGGCCTCTTCAAAGGATGGCGACACCATATACCTACCCGAACAAGTGCCCAAGAACGAATAAAAGTAGAAAATTGGCAAGATGAAGTATTGAAAGACGAGTATAACAATAAATTGAGGGAAAGATTTGAAAGATTTAGTGACATTGAGGATATAGAAGAATTATGGCAGTCATTTAAGTATGAAGTGGTTGTTGTAGCGTCAGAAGTGTGCGGTGTGAGCAAGAGGAGGAAAATGATAAAATCTAAGAATGCGTGGTGGGATAAAGATGTGCAAGGGGTAGTACGTGAGAAGAAGCACGCATGGTTGGACTGGCTATCTGTCAGAGCCAATGAAAGAATACAAGAAGCAACGAATGAGGATGTAAATGAAGCTAGGAATAAGTTTATAAGAATGAAGAAGATAGTGAAAGATGTAATTAAAAGGAAAAATAGGAAATGAAAGACGAGTTTGACAGAAGATTATCTGAAGATTGCCGGACTAACGCAAAGTTTTTCTGGAAATCCATTCGTTCGGTTCGAGGTAAAACCCTAACCACATAGCTGAAATCGATTAGAGACAAGTATGGAAGTTTACTGAATGAAGAAAAGAGCGTACTGAATCGATGGAAGGAATATTTTGAAAGTTTATTTGAAAGAGAGGAATGGCAAGGGCAAAGTTTCGAAATGAATGATAATGATAGGAATGATGAAAGCTCTATTAGTATATATGAAATAATGAAAGCATTGAAAAGCATGAAATTAGGAAAGGCTGGTGGTTATGATAGGATTACAGTCGAAATGCTGACAGCTGGACAGGGTCTCATTGTAAATCAGTTGTGCCGCCTTTTTAACTTGTGCTGGAATACCGGCCGTGTACCTAATGATTGGTGCAAGGCCGTCATAGTACCTTTATACAAGGGAAAGGGCTCACAGCTAGATTGCAAAAGCTATAGAGGCATTAGCTTGCTCAGCATCGTCGGTAAATTGTATGCGAAATTGTTAATTGAAAGGATTGTGAAAGTAACCGATGAGAAAATATGGGATGCACAAACGGGATTTCGAAAGGGTATGGGATGTACGGATCAGGTCTTTTTCTTACGGAGCATAGCCGAGAAAGTTTTGGCCAAAGGTCAAAAAGTCTATTATCTATATCGCATTCGTGGATCTGGAAAAGGCTTATGATAAAGTGGTGAGGAATGAACTTTGGTCGGTTTTGTCCATGTATGGAGTGAATAGTAACCTCACACGAGCTCTGAAATCTCTTTATGACGATTCCAGAGCTTGTGTTAGGATAAATGGGACTTACACAGAATGGTTTAACATCAAAAAAGGTGTTAGACAAGGATGTGTAGCGTCACCCTGGCTGTTTAACCTATATATGGACAATTGTTTGAAAGATTTAAAAGGTTGTGAATGGGGATTAAGAATGAATGAGTTACTTGTCAAATGTCTACTTTATGCCGACGACCAAGTAATACTTGCGTCATCGGCAGAACAGTTGCAGGCGATGGTAACTATTATGCATGATGCTTGTGAGAGTAAAGGAATGAAAATAAATGTAAGCAAGACGAAAGTAATGGTATTTGAAAGGGAGGAGTGTATGACGATGTGCAATATTATGATTGATGGAGAACAAGTGGAGCAAGTGAAAGAGTTTGTATATCTAGGTACTTTGTTTACAAGGGATGGTACACATGAAGGAGATATTGAAAGAAGAACGATTGCTGGCAATAAAGTGAATGGCGCTCTACGCGCTTTTATAAACAGTCGAAATGTATCCGAAAAGGCACGTTTGGCTGTTCATAGAAGACTATTAGTACCTACACTTATGCATGGTAGTGAAAGTTGGGTATGGCAAAAGAAGCATGAGAGCAGAATAAATGCTGTAGAAATGAGAGCGCTGAGAAATATATGTGGTGTGACTCTGAAAGATAGAATAAGGAATAGTGTGATTAGAGAGAGAGATGCGGCATAAAAGTGGATATAGTGACGAGAATAGAAAAGGGTATGTTAAGTTGGTTTGGGCATGTAGATAGAATGGACGAGAACAGACTGACTAAGAAAGTTTATAAGGCTAGTGTGAATGGAACAGTCGCAAGGGGAAGACCTAGGCAAACGTTTCTTGATCAGATCGGAGACGTTCTGGATAAAGGCCAGGTTAAGAGCACCTTAAACCGGCGAGCGTGTATGAGGAATGTTATGAAAGTGAATGAAGCCAGAGAAGTGTGTCGGGATCGTAGCGAATGGAAATCCGTAGTCTCTGCCTACCCTTCTGGGAAACAGGAGTCAATTTATGTATGTATGTATGTAAATTCTATCGAATTTCGTCAATCAAATACAGTTTCAGATTACGCTACTACTAAAAATTCCAGACTAAAATGCTCTCTTAAGCAAAACTTCAATAAACGTCCTAAAATCCTTATGCTGGTTACTAAAAGTAAGCAAGAAATAATAAAAAAGCAAGAAATTAAATGATTAATTGAAAAAGTTTTCTAATTATTGAGATACTTACAAGTTATATTAATTTTTATTTTAAAATAACCAGCTTTAATAATTAATGGGACCAATTGTAAACTAAGCCATATAAACAAACTAAAGAGCTCCGATTACTGCGAAGCAATCGATTTGGTAGAATGAATGAATAAATGAATTAATTCTGGTGGCTCAAATTAGGTCAATTTTGTTTCCATTCACACTGGTTTGAGTTATTGCGATAGAATACGATAGTTTATATAGGCCAACATATCCTTAATTATAAAATACTTCGAAATGCTAAATTATATAAAGGACTATATTTCAGCCTTACAATTAAATTCGAATATATTTTAGCTGTCAGACAACTTCGGCTCGCGTGATAAATGTACGGTCCACATAATAATCCCTATGTTATCTAATAAATACTTATTTATTACTAAGTTGTGCCTGCGACTTCACTCGCTCGGAAACAGTACTTTTGCTCGACCCTGTTCTTTTCTTTATCCCTGATAAGGTAGATGCGAAATTGCATGATGATCGGTCGAGTAGTTCAGGCGTGAAAGCATACCAGATAAACAAATAACGTCAAATTTGCATTTATAATATAAGTTAGGATATATACATACATAAATATACATACATACATAGATTCACGCCTGTTTCCCAGAGGGGTAGGTAGAGACTACGGATTTCCATTTGCTACGATCCTTACACACTTCCCTGGCTTCATTCACTTTCATCACATTCCTCATACACGCTCGCCGGTTTAAGGTGCTCTTAACCTGGCCTTTGTCCAAAACGTCTCCGATCTAGTCAAGAAATAATATATTATTATACTAAATTAAGTATATTACTATACAGTTTCGAAAATCAATTTTATTTAGGCTAAAGAAGTGCATTCGGTTCTGACGTATAAGGTGCTTGTACAGGACGCCTGCAGCTGGCGCAAACTATTTGTGCAGGCTATATATACGAGATCATTATAGTGCTTAGGTATACTAGTGGCTTGCGGCAATATTCATGCGGATAAAAGCACGAGTTAAATGATACAGGTTACTCGCGTAAATGGCTCGCATTCATCGTTTACACGATGCATACAATAAGCGCAGGAGCCCCTGTCATTTGCCCATGTTGCTTGTACAAGAGCCAATAGTGTAAATAATCGTACCTATAAAATAATAAAAATCCGGCGCCGTATCGCACAATACACCTAGCCGCTTACTACGTTATTACCCTTTGCTTGCTTAAAGCTTGAATGCCTATGGCCGTAAGTGAGTTTGCGAGTCATAGTCTGCCCAGCTGATTCGGTGCTCTTAGAGTATTCAGGGTAGACGCCGTTTTTTTATCCATCAGATACCCTTCCTAATAGCCCAGTTATTTTAGATTCCATAGCTACCAACGCCTGCTGAGGCTAGTGCCACCGTAGGTGTTCCATGCTCAATTTAGATTAAAACTCACGAAGGCTCTCTTCATATTGGAACCATGTCTCTGCGTAAGGTTCCCAGAGTGCTGTGTATTAATATATTAGAAAACATCTGTGATAAGAGATCATAATAATAAATGTTTATTTAAATCTTTACAAAACATATTCGATAGTAACAGGACCAAGAAACATAGTATTATTATATTATATGGCAACTATAATACTGGTGGCTGGCTGTTGGAAACTTTACCGATGTCTTTATATACCTACTGCCGTTAAGTTAAGTTAAGTTACCTATTACAGCCATTGGCGCTGTTTCGCACCCACCGCATCAGGGATGCAGTTTCTACGCATGATAGCATAGAAGTCACATAACTGTAAATCTATAAACATCCCCGATACGCTATAGAAGCGGGGCAGTCCCAATAATCCCCTAACGTCTTTGTTATATATTTCGTCACAAATGATATCCGTATCAATATACAGTTTCGAAACCCTAATGACGTAGTGGTTTAATTGGTGCTCGTTACTCATCAACGTCCAAATTTGAGGATTCTATCCAATGCGGGACTATAATTTATGTAAAGTTACCGTGCCTCGGAGAGCACGTTAAGCCATCGGTCCCGGCTGCCATGAACATCTATGGCAGTCGTTATTGGGGAAGTCGACACAAAAGATCCCACTGGGTCGAAGTGTCGCCGGTCTGTACTGCCTGGCCACACAAGATAACACAAGATAAGATATGTAAACTTATAATGAGAACTAATCTGGTGGCAGTAGTCTCAGTGATCTCCTCGCAACTGTTGGTTTGCCGAGAGTAGCGTGTGCGATGGACAAACCAAAGTGGAGATCGCACACGCTCTTATTTGTGTGATTGACAAACAGTTTTCCGAGTCTAAGTGTTCTTTCAATGTTGGTAAAGGTGACCGGTATGCAGAGATTATTCCATTGCGGGCGAGATAAAAAATTATGTCACATAGAAGGAAGTAGAAATTTCACATTATAAAGCCTAATGATACGATGCTCAAATTAGATTAACATTTTCGGACTCTACTTCTACACCCATCTCTCATCGATGTTTAACTCGTGAACAACCTTTTTTCCATGTAATGATAACGGTATTTCATATTAAAGAGCACTATATTTTATTAGTCTTGTGTTCATTCTATCTTGTCTAATGGACGTACGGCAGAATTGTTACGAGTGCCTCAATAAATTTTCTAATAGAACCTTTAGCTTTTAGGCATTTAGAAAATGTTAGTAAAAGCTTCTGGACAAGGAAGATTAACAAAGCAAAAAAAGAATAAAACGGCTTGTTCGCCTTTATTTTACGCTATAAATAGTAACATTTAATAATGTTTAAGAGCCGTCTAAAGAATCCAATTTACTTCCATCCATGAAATTGGCTTAAAGGAGGATCATGTTCCAAATTGTCAAAGTAAAGCTTTTGTATCATGGAGTTCTATAATTAGATTGACTTTAACTTTATGACTAAAATGTTATAAAGAAGATCTAAATAGCACTTTAATTGATTCAAAATTAGAAGTAACCTAACCTAAAACATAGACCACGGTTGCATGCAAACACGAGTTAACTTTTTGACCCACAAAGCAATCTTCCAATATTAATATCAATCAATAATTGACACAGATACGAAAATGATTCAAAACTCAGAATCCCATTTTTGTATCGATTGTATTCGAATTGTATCAAATGAAGCGGTCACCTTACCTACAATAAACCTTGTTGTAAAGCTTGTTGACCTATGTTACACGCCAAAATGGCTAATGTACATTGTACAAGTACGTGTAGAGTGATCCGCGTTTCGGAAGTCGAACTGTCGGTTCAATTGTTTTTATACTGGACTTGGCGAAAATAGTATGCGTAAAGTATCTTTAGTTCATAAGTACAACTATGTTTATGTAGATGATGTTGTATACATCACCGTCGTCGCATTCATCGAGCATAATGAGTGAATTGCGTATCTATCTTACTTATCATTAAATTACCTGACGGCCAATTCCTGTATTTTCTTTTCTTTTTTTGTAGAACAGTCTTCTATTCTAGAAAAAATTAATATTTAGATAAATAAATGAAAAAGTCTTTGCTATAAGTAGTTGGCGGTCGCACCGCGAACTTTCACTTGAAACACCTTAATTATGCCGGTGCGAAATAGTGAAAATTTAACGATAACCTCGCAGTAAGATAAACGCATAGTTCAACACGCTGGCCCTGTGTGGTTTGGCAGACAGATAACTCTCAGAT
This sequence comes from Catocala nupta, assembly GCA_963675205.1. NCBI lineage: Eukaryota > Metazoa > Arthropoda > Insecta > Lepidoptera > Erebidae > Catocala > Catocala nupta. The sequence goes on along the minus strand of OY776084.1, from coordinate 17,903,100 downwards.
ACGTAGATTTCTTTAAACTAATGGATACGTATATGACTTCGAATAGTCAAAAAGACGTGGTGTGGGATCGAACTCGAAACCTCTCCACAACTCATAGTTCAGTCAAAAACATGTAGAAATATATAGGTATCGTGTTGAAGTTGGTAAAATCCATTTTGCACACGAAATGATAGAGTAATATTGATTCAGATAAGGTATTTCAACACATAATTTATAATATTTGGTAAAATATCTAATAATAATATAAAAGTATAAAAACCGCTGAAATCAGTCTTGCAATGAAACTTGTGCCAACTGACCCGCATGACTTAAAGACATAACGATAACGGTTGAAACCTTTTCCAGGTATTAGATACTCACATCTACTGTTATTGATATCTATGTACGAGGAGGAGGAATGAACTCGACTTCAAAGTTAAAATTATGATTGAATATGGAATAGAAATTCTGATTTCTATTGTCATACTAGTCGCCTGTAAGACTTAAAAACAAATGCAGAGATAGCCTTGGTACTCATAGTTCAGTCAAAAACAAGCCGTAATTGTCGATAAGATGTTTCCGTCATTTTAAACCACTAACAACCCGTTGAGACAGTTTCAAATAAAGTTCAGTATTCTACCGTCCACGTTGAAAATAATCTATTGAATTCCATCTAATAGCATAACGGTTTCAGATTTGAAACGACCAACCATTTAGATAGTTTGTTCTTAACGTTAGAAATAACAATTTACTAAACACACAAATATAATATAGCTCCTAAAATAACTAATATTCAGGAGCTATATCTAATAACTATCCTCGTGAAAATAAAAGAAAATTTAATTATGTAACGTTTTAGTTCAATAAAATTTACCCAACATTTAATCACCAAATATTTAATAAGGAAACAACGAATCTCATAAAAACATTAAAGTAATAAAAATTTGATCATTAATTTGCAAATAGCAAAGTATATCATAAAATGTTTCAAAATTTTAACTTTATTATTCATTACAGTCGTTAGTATTCCGCTGGAAGTAAAAGTTTTCCAAAGAGAAATTCTCCTGCCCTTTTCTTTTTGAGCGCTTAATGTTCCTTTGTCTCAATAATTTGAAGCAATTAATTTTTAGGCGCAAACTGATGCACTTCACTAATGACATATTTCAAAACTAAATCCCACGGGATTTTCCAAATGCTTACTCACGCATTATTAATTTAACACTTGGATTTTGTGTATCACGATTTTTATTTTTAATTACTAGCATCTATGAGGAGTGGTTGATGTATGATGGAGAAATATTTGTAATAATTCAATATTCAACAACGAGATATGACATGGTAAAGTTTAAGCAATCAATATTGTGGTGCAATTTCGATTTTAATTAATTACTTGACAAAATGGAAAAGAGCATTCAATTTCGGATGAAATCGAATCGCGCGACATTCAGAATACGACATAGCGTAAGTGTAAAATACATGCGTTCGGGAATTCATAAAATACTCGGGGTTATCCCGAAACGCATGTTACTGCACTATAAAGCACTTTCACGAGATGTTTCGCTTAATAGCCGAAGTATGGCTATTAACAGCTTTAACGGGTTTAAACTGGGTACAGTCGCTTGCAGTTCGTTAGTTTAGGTTTATTATTACTGACTAATAGATAAAAGACATGGCTATAAGACGGACGCAGCTATTAACACAGACTTATGTGTAATATCTTTAGAATCAGCATGATATCCAATAGGAAACATGAATGCCAGGCCTTTTATAAACACAGTCTGTTACAAATCAAATTCTTGGAATCCCAAGGGATGTGAGGACTTATGGGATATCGTCGCGGGTCGAATTATTTTAGGTGCGATTGATTGACGTCGACGGCTGGCAGATGGGGGAATCAAGTCGCCATTGTCAGCACGCGGGCCACCCGGCAATATCGAGAACCGTCTGTAACCAAAGTTATTGGCATATTAGATCCAATGTCCACTTACTGTCGAGAAAGCCACTGTCCCACCGCATACAAGGAACGAAAGCGAAAATAAAATACCGTGGTTAAACGTTTTAATTTTATCTGTTAGGGTCCAATTTTCTACCATCAGACAATTTACCTAAGTAAATAATATGAGACATCCAAAAGCTGTCTCAAAACGCCGTTTTGGGCAAATTAGTGCTTTGCTTAATAGTTACTTAGTAATTGAAAATTTACCATTATTACAAAAATATAACCATCCCACTAACGGACGTTAAATTAACAGAAGTTCTTTCAATTCTTAATTTACTCCAGTTTGCAATGACAAATTATTCAACTAGAGGAATCTATGCAGAAATTACTTTCTGCAGTAAGTGGGGAAGCTCCTAATTGCAATTCTGCTGAGTTACAGCCTTAATTAAAATTGTAAGGACGTATTCACCTAGAAACTGGAATGAGGGACATTCGTTTGAAGAGGTGTCGCGCTGCGGATTTCAAGTCGTCATCTTGCATCAGGTCAACTAAATCTTTTCTTCGTTTTTCAAATGTCGCATCCGTTGAAATGTGTATTTCGCCTTCCAGGGATACATTCACACACTGAAACACCATTAATTAAATTGAAAGACCTCTTGAATCTATCTCTAAAGTAACTTAGTGCTGCTTGCATTCAACGACTTCCTATAACTTATTGTGATAGCCATATGGATTCTTTCTAAAAATGGCTTCGATTCGAGTTGGATCGGGGATGAATGAATCAATTCTCGATTACATCAAGCAAGTAGAACAAAGAATGTGACACTCGAAAATCTGCCTATTCCAATAATGCTATGTGTATTGAAAATCTATGAACTAGGCTTATGTAGAAACCATCTACGACTGAACTAGTGGAAAACTACGTGATTAGAATGAATGCGACTGTTGTGCATGAGGTCGCAGGTTAGATTAGTAGGTTATTGAGTTTTCTCTTAAGAAATTTGGTAATAGCAGTTCTGAAATGGCAGCAGTGAATTTTGCATTGTGTCCATTCGACGTCAAAAGGCCAGCTTCTATAAAGTGAGATCTAAATCGATAGTTGGTAAAATTGGGGTGTACTACGTACCCTTAAAAACGAAAGCCTATGTATGTGTATGTAGATTATTCAAGATATTTCTTATTTCTATTCTAGATATATACACATAAATTACTAGTATTCTTGTTTACTTAACCGTTTAACGGCATGAAAAGTGGTATAATGTTGGTATTCTTAACCAAGTCCAAAGAAATATATATTTAATTAAAACATTATACAATGACCAACAGACTGCAATGCAGAGGGTCTCGGGTTCGAATCCACGTCGCGCACGTCTGACTTTCAGAAGTTATATGACTTTTCGAAATTATGTGCGTATTGATTGACAATTATCACCTGCTCAGTGCCTCGGAGAGCACATTAAGCCGTCGGTCCCGGCTGTCATGAACATCTATGGTAGTCGTTATTGGGAAGTCAGTGCCCTATAATATCCTGACACTGGTCTAGCCTTAGGGTATCGTTAGCCTTCGGGTTACGGAGGTCAGGTGGCAGCCGCTCCGGGTAAAAACTGATATCCAGTCAAATCCGGTTAGACCAGAAAAGCCGACCCCAAGTGACTTGGGAATAATAAAGGCTAGGGAGAAGATTATACAATGACAATCATATGAATATAGCAAATTTATTTATTTAGTTGGCAAAATCTTTTATATAAGCTTTAGTTGTCACAAACTTGTTTAAAAGCGAGATCATATTATAAAATTTAAAGAATTAAGGTTACCTATTTCAACCAATTACTTGAGCGTAATACAGACCTGAAACCTAAAAATGTGACGCCTTTAAATATTCAATGTGAAGGCACAAAGTTCATTAAACTAAAAGGAGTACCAAGTTACAAAAGTACTAATATTTTGCTCATTAAGTTTTTAGTTTAAAGACATTAAGGTGAACCAATGTATTAAATATGAATTTCAAGGGTAAGAAATAGTTCGTATTACAACGCGTCGTTTTATACTGCGAATAAAAATGTTTTGGTCATTCGATTAAATAGTAACGCAACATACATAAACTTAGCGCTTGCCTCTATATGCCCAAAAGGGTAGACTGAAGTGCATTACATCATCCCATGTAATTAGGGTGACCTTTAGCGTCTAGCTAACCTCATCCCAATTACGTTAACCTAACCAGGCACATTTCAAGTGTGTGCGCCGTGGTGCTACTAAGAATTTCATAACAATAAAATTTAATAAATTTATGCTTGACTCGAAAATTGGACTAATCCACGATTGCACGCAATTGATTCAACACAAGATCACTCAATCAAGATAGACAGTCAGATTGAATTTAGTTATTTTATCAATTCGTGATCATTTTTTGCGGATGCCCTAGACCGATCTGTGTGGCAAACCTTGGGGGAGGCCTATGTCCAGCAGTGGACTTCTTTCTTTCTTTGGATGATAATCAATTCGTCCATCAGCGTACGGACGCCGGTGTCTAGACTCAGTGCCTTTATCGTTATGTTTTAATATGACTAAGGTAACAGACGTAGTTCTGTTGTATATTCAAATTGAATAGTAAAACAGTTATATTATGATTCAGTACACAAAAAACAGACCGTACCAGATTCATGTTTGACACGTAAATAACCACAAATTAGGTTTGTTTATCTATGGAAGCTTAATTTGAACGCCAAATGCATGGAAATGAACATGCAAATGAAATTCGAATTTAGCGCTCCGTCTTGTGCAGATATATGAAATTAAACTTATTTATGGTTTAAGCCGTTTGAGGATGTTTAATCAGAATCATTTTTCATTTATAAGCTGAAAAATTCATGTATTAAATTAACGGGTTTGGCTTTACTAATATAATGCAAATGCATTTTAATAGTAGGTTTGTGTCTGTGTTTAGAGATAATAGTGTTGAATGGCGAAGTGATTTCAATAGTAGCCTCGCCACTTACTACGCTTTGGGTTTGAATTGGTGTGATCCTCTTTTGAATCTTGGTAAAATCCACCGTGATAATTATTAATTAATCCTAGTTATTTTTATTTAACGGGAGTTATTTTGAAAAAAGAAACAGAATCGTAATAATATGCTTGAGCTTATCTTTGAAATCTAAACAAACCTACGTAATCTTACTTGTACAGAATATTGGGACTTTATCTTTAAAATTGCCGTCTATGACCTACATCTAATTTCGTGGTTTTGTAAAAGTGCAATGGTTATTTTAAGAATCATTGAGCTCAAGAGAATGGTCTATACAGGGTGCCCGGTAATTAATGGATAACCTTGAAATGTCTTACAGTAGAACTGAAGGCCGTTCAGAAAAAATGAAAAAAGAGCAATGAAAAAAAAAATATATGTATATTACAAAGTGCAAGCTATATTAGCATAGCATACTTTTGACTGTCTATCTATTAACATAATTAGTATTTAATAATAAAACAACAAAAAACCGATGGATTTCATTCATTTATGGTCGTAGTATACAAGAAAGTTATACATGGTAATTAAAAAAAAAACACATATCTCAGGTAGTAGTTAGGATAGACCTTTTTCATATTTTTTTCTGAACGGCCATCAGTTTCGCTATAAGACATTTCCAGGTTATCCATTAATTATCGGACAACCTGTATATTATATTTACCCTTTTATAAAATTTGTATTTAAAGTTATATCGCTTTGTGTCTAAGAAGGCTGCAGCATTAACACGTTGAAATGGCCATGCTGATTCTTTAGCTCTAGTAGAAACCAGCCTTGAAATCACGTGTTACGTCGAACAGGCATTTTGTAAGATCTTTTTCAAACATTGATGTGCTTGGACCCCATGAGTCTAATGTTTTCACTCCAGACGGCTTAAAAACGTTTGAGGTTTTCCGCGGTCATAGCACGAGCACATCCCACCGTGCTTGGAATATGTGATGGCGTAAGGGTATCAACAAACGTTGCGTCCCACACCGAAATACACACTTTATCTTAATTGTTCAGGAATAAACATACGATATCATTTTATTAATTACTCAGTAAAATATTATCTTGACCTAAGCTGCAGGTCATTCATAGCTGTTATAGTTTACGTAGGTAAGCGTTTTAATACGCTAGTTTGATTCTGAGACTGAGTAGGACCTATCTAAAGACCGCTGCTTATATTAATATTCTTATACTTTAGTAATAAAAACAGTTCTTGGAAAGAGACCGCTTGAATATCTTTGAAGTACATAAAACCAACGACATGAAATACTAACATAAATAATGTTATTAGTTTTGTAAAAGTCTGCAACTTTAACGAAGTCAAAGGCGCGCTAGACTGTCGGCTTTTGGCAAAGATGCTCGAGTTTCATACTGAATGTGCTCTAGTGAGCGGCAACGAGCGAAATGTTATAATTTATTTAGACGATACACATACAAAGGACTGTCTTACGACAGAATTAGTCTCAAGCCTATCCCTAAAGTGGTCAGCACATTTGTCTATTATAGTTTTAAACTCCTCATCATAAGATTGACCTTATTGCCATCAACCAGGTAAAATAGTTAAAGACTGTAGGTACTGCTACTGAGATCTTTTTAGAAACTGCAATAATACTTTGCTGGGCGTGGGAACCAAACCCGCGATCTTATACATAACAATTACATTCGTAACCGCTGCTTACCGAAGTAGTTAGAATTTAAGAAGACAGCTAAGGAATATACATATTATGTACTAGTCCAACTTCAAGACTCTATATAAAATGACAAAAGGCGGATAGGAGAACGAAGCCACAAAAGTACTAACAGTGTCGTAGAACTCTGCTACGTCGTAGTACCCGTAGGAGCGCGATACGCCAGCGGCCTCAATCAACACTGCGCGAGCTTCGGGTCTATTGCTTTGGAGTAAGTGGCACCGAGCGAGGAGGAACAACCCATTTAGCAGCCATACACGTTGGTTACCTGCTTTGGCTTCTGTAAACAATGATATGGGTTTACGATAGGCATGCAGATGAGTTGATACTAGTATCCTTACTAATATAATTAGTTTAAAAACTGTAGGTTGGTTTGATCTTTTATTACGTAGCAAAAATCTGTCGATCCGCAGATGGAAATGCAGATCGACAGATTTTTGGCATAGATAGTTTACGGGCCGATAAATTACTAAAAAATGGCCTCCACTTGTTCCAGTGGTATACCAATTCAAGCAGAAACACGTGAGAAAAGCCGCGATAAAACCTGTATGTTTAAATAGGATATTCACATTAAAATTTCCCATTTTGCAATACATAATTAGCTGATATTTTAAATTTGACATGTAAGTAGGTTATTATAGTAAGTCTCAAATGACTATTTTATGAAATGTCCGATTTTCTCTCGAAACATGATTTATGAGACTGCACTTAACAAGTAAAGTACGGCGTAAGAAGTCGTGGACAAAAAACAGTATTATTATAATTTCATAAATCTTGTAACCAATACTGGTTGTAATATAAATAATACTATTATGGCAGTTTTACGTAAATTATGCTACATAATTTAAAGAGCGGTGAGCATGGTTTAGCCAATTTTACGGTCCTTGTACATGTGGGAGGGAAATCCGCGGTTAGCGCAACGTACTGATCGTACATTGAACTGCTAAAAGGATTTTTTATTATAGAAATCGCCACGCTCGCCCGTATTCTGTCATAATTATAAGTTTCTTCTAGTTATAGGTACTGTTTGGATGGTATGCCATCCAAACAATCCCCGATCACTATACTTAGTTACTTAGCCGATAATGAATGAAATCGATGAGTTCATGGATTATAGACCATTGGATTTATAGCCGCGTGGCTACTAAGTTATACATCTCAAAGTTAGAACAACATGTTATTGTACAATGTACACTTACAATCTCTAGGCTAACATTACAAAATAAATTATATAATGAAATTTACAATAACATTTTGGATAACTCGGGAACTCTAAAACTCATGCTGACATTGGAGCAACAATTATAAAAGCCAAAAATACATATATGTGGTTCGGAATTCAGAGATAATCTTTGGAAATACAATATGGTTCTCTTTAAAAGCTGTGAAGCTAAAAGCAATAAAGTAATTAATTAAATTCCCATACGATATAATTAAGTAAAATGTATCCGTTATTTAAACAGTATTAAATTGTACATCGAATGCATATCGCACCCCAGTGCAATAAAGGAGTAAGTACAAATACGTTGATTTTTTTATTGCAAATTCGAATAGTACAAGTAAAGATACACAAGCTCAATTATTTTCTTTGTGATTTGACAAGAAATAAAGGCTTTTACCAAAAAAAATACATTTATCGCGTCATAATAAGTTTGATATTTTTCAATCATAAAAGACTGAACTAAAATAGTTAAAGTGCATTTTGATAAAAATGAACTTAAACTTACGTTATGTCTTTGTTTCGATAAATTAAACAAAGGATTATCAAAAGTACTTTCTATAATAAATATATCAGACCAAGCAGTTTTTTCCTCTCCTCCAAATTTAGCATATTCTTCTTACGTATTTATTACACTGGGGGTACGATATTATTACGCGGTATAATGGTACTTATGTTATGTGTAATAAAGTGCATTCAGTGTAACTTGCTTTGCCGAAGCGTTGGTTATTAATTTTAACACTGATTTAATATTGTGGTGTGGTAATTAATAGAGAAGCACTGCCCGTTTATTGACTAAAAGGTTATTTACAGTGACGAAGCAGCAGCTGATTTATAGTGAAAGGAAAAGAGAATACGACTTGACTACGGTAAATTCATTATGAATTCTAACCTTTTCTTTTCTTAAAGATAACTGCCGCACTAGGAATAAATTCTGCATCGTGAGGGACTTCACAAATATTCAAACGACGAACACAAAGAACTGCCAGACTTGGAGCAATTAATTGTGTATCACACAAATGTATGTCCCGTGTGGGGATCGAATTCACAATACTCGGCGCATCATCGGCAGTGGCAAGCGACCACTTAAACACCTACGCCATTCGTGCAGTCGAATCTTTGGCGTTCATATGGGTTACTTGTGACCTAAATGATTTTTGATATTGATGTAGTGCCTGAGTCTCCAATGACATAATTCTGAGCGCGCACCGCCGATCGTATAATGATACCGGTCAGTGACTTTATGTTTTTCCGACGCCATTTCTTGAATACCAAACTTCTAGAAAAGTATCCAGTATGTAGAAGCTCGACTAGCCTAACGTCGGAAGGTACAATTATTTTCCTTACTTTTCAGACATAATTATGTATACCAATGTGATGTTATGTTCAAGACTCTTATAAATATTAATAATATCACTGACTCAAATTAAAGACGATATCAGTACTAGCATTTAAGATTTGGTTACAATTTTGTCTATTTGCTACACAGTCATAGGAAAATAGACCTGATAATTCGCTTATATGATTGTAATGTAAATAACTGGGCTAACTAACCTTTGACCTACGGTGTCATTGATGTCTTATTTTTTTTATCACTGATAAGAGAAATTCTATAATTGACGGTAGAGTCTTGTATTAAATGGATTTTCATAACCACATACCCAGGTGTCAAAAATATTAGACAGTGAACTGGTTGTATTTCTATGTCATTGATTCTACAGTGTCCAGAAAATACAACCATGTCCATGAACGACGGTTACTCAACATGAAGTGGACTGCACATTCGCCTGCCAGTAAGGGCAATAAAGAAAATTAAACCTGTTCACTGCTAATAAGCACAACTGATTTTGACCACAGTTCTAAACAGGAAGTAGGTGTAATATTGCAAAATATGATACGGTAATAAGACTTGTACTCCTCGCAATAGATTTATTATTAATTTCCACCGGTAGCTTACTTTGACTCGTAGCTTTCCTTGATCGGTAATATACCAACAAGGTTGAATTTTTTAATCTGAAATTTCATTTTCAGTTTGTATCAATGAACTTTATCGAATTAGTTAAACTTTTATCAATTTAAATACTAGTAGTAGTTACAGAAATATATACGTATAATTTTTCTTCATCTGCGTCTTACAAGATGAGGACGCCCAGACTTGAAAGATATAATTATGTGATACGAAGCAATCTTTAACCCTCGGCATTCAGGCAAGGTGACATAATTTCTAAATGTGTTATCGGAAACTTTGTTTAATGCTTTCTATTTAAATATTTGCAAATTCCATGGAAATAATAAAACAGTTGTATATCAGAGATCAAAGAAGATTATTAACGAAAAATAATTTTGGGTTGTTATAGTAATACCAAATACATTTTAATGTTGATAGTTAGTCTTTCTAGACTAAATTGGCTATTGAACATAAAAGCCAATGTTCAGTAATCGAAAAGCATCGACAATAGCTTGTCAGTAGAATAATTGGTATAGTGAAATCAATTTGTCAAACCGCTATTTATAGTACAAATTTGTTGTACTATAAATAACTAGATTTTGTCCGTGGCTTCGTCTGCATTAATATAGCCTATGTCAATAATTTTATATCGCTCGGAATCAGTACTTTTTCTGGATGAAAGGTGTGTACTTTTCTTTATGTTTATGTACTTTTCTGTACTACTGACAAAAAGGATGCGAAATTTCGGTTTGTTCCGCATTCGTCCCTGATGTTTCGTCCTAAGCGTAGAAATGCGCATTCATCCCAAAAAATGTTTCTTATATGCCCCTAAATTTGAAAAAATATTAGTTTCTTAATGTTATTCCTCTTTTTTCCCAGATTATGTTCCTTTTTTATCCCTCTTTTTTTTTGTTGTCCCGTCAGCCGAAAAGTATTTTAAAATACCTCGTTGATCTCTCAATAAAACTTTGAGTTTAGGATTGCATGACATCACGAACCTGACAACAAAAGATTTAAAATATGTAATTTTAAACCATGTTTTGTTTTGTTAACCAAAATATGTACAAAAATGTAGGGCGAAAATGAAATAATTTAAAAAGAGGGGCGAATGAGGAACATTTTGCAATGTGGGACGTAATGTAGGGGTAAATGCGGCACAAACCGAAATTTCATGATGATCAGTCGAGTAGCTAAGGCTTGAAAGCGTAACAAACAAAATCAAATTCGTATTTATAATACATTAGTCTTAATTATTAATATAAAGGTAATATTTTGCGCACATATATTATTCAGTGATACAAAATTGTATTTCATAAGAATGAATTGCTTTTCGTAATAACTGAAAGCAAAAAAGGAATCAGGATATAATTTTTCGCTGGTCTGATTTCTTATCTTATCTTATCTTGTGTGGGGGCCAGTCAGTACAGACCGGCGACACTTCGACCCAGTGGGATCTTTTGTGTCGACTTCCCCAATAACGACTGCCATAGATGTTCATGGCAGTCGGGACCGATGGCTTAACGTGCTCTCCGAGGCACGGAGCAGGCGATAATTGTCAATCAATACGCACATAATTTCGAAAAGTCATATAACTTCCGAAAGTCAGAGGTGCGCGACGTGGGTTCGAACCCGAGACCCTCTGCATTGCAGTCTGTTGGTCTCCCCACTGAGCTATCGCTACTCATTTGGTCTGATTTAATAGAACACCAGTATATACTGTATTATGATATGTGATCAGATATTTTTTGACGGCAGGAATGGCGCAGAGGTACCTCGTCACTGATAATGGGCCACAAATAATAGGACAAAAGTTTGTGTGAAAGTCAAACAGTTGTTTCGAGTCTTTGTGTTTTTTTCTTAGCCCTTATTGCAATGTTTGTATAGTGCCCTGCAGCTTAAGGACTGTCCCTAAAGACGAGATGCTTTTAAAAAACAGGATAATAGTTTTTAGTAATTCTAAGCTTTCCAAGTTTACTTGTCAGTTTAACCATATCAAAACAAAATTAAACAAGTATTGTGCTTAGGCGCTGCTGCCGGCGTCCATACCTCGATAAACGACACCAATATATACATATAATACAATTATAACTAATCGATGTGTATACATAGGTGATATTTGATGTAAGAAAATATATTGTGATTGGTCTTTATGAGAGACGTAGAAGTAAAAAAAATATTTTTGATCTTTTGTCTGCCTGTAGGTATGAGCATCACGCAAAAACTACTTCACAAAATTGGATGCGATTTAAGCAGATATATTACTGTAAGTCTAATCAAAATCTGGTGCATATATCGTCTTGATACACCACCTGGATGTCGGTAATAGATAAGTACCAGAGATAAGTTTCAAATTCTACGAGTAAGAATTCGTGGGAAAGAGTTGAATAACAAACCTTATAACCTCACCTGTCTGACACTTATGTGCATAGTAGCGGGCTTTCATCGCGTGGCGAGTATCAACGTGTAGCCGTGCAAGCTCGTGCAACAAATAACAACGCTCTGATCGTCGTGTACTTGTTGTAAGCGAACGCTCCAAGTTGCGAAGACGAATTCTGTTGAAAGACAGATATTTATTACCAACATTGCGGATGTTATTCTCCGCATATTTTAATAGCACCTCGATGGCATGAATCTGATTGCAAAAATTGTGTGAAATGACACTTGTTGAAAATAATATTTTAAGTTGTCGAATCGCACACATGGAAATAATTAAAATGCGAAATGCCTCCGTCTGCACTAGTTTTCTTCTTGTTTCAGTGCGAATGAGGCCTCAGATTCATGAGTCAGGAAAAAAGTGCTATCGGGTTTGTCTGTTAACAAATTCTCAGTAGCAGTTCAGATCGAATTCTAGGCTCCTGATTTGATTTGAGTCCTGGGTCTGGATTGGATGCGATAGTCGGCAATTGGCTTGACCTCTTTCATATGGGACTTAAAACTAAAGCTGGCGTAATCTAGGTTTAATATGCCTCTGCCTATTCTCGATAGGGTATCGAGGATATAAGCTTCGGACTATGTACGTATTAAAATTACAATATTTTGGTTGGTAATAATATTTAGTAATATACTAAGTTAAGCCTATTTACCTCTGCGTTTGACATATTGTACAGAAACAACATAATAATTTAACATAAGCTTTGTACTCCTTTCTGTTGGCAATTGGTTCATTATACGAATGTTATAACTCGACATAATATTTGATCAAATATGGGGAACAATAGAAATAGCACTCGCAATTTGCAAGCGTCATTAACGCATGTACCTGTGAGATTCATCTCATGATATAGAATGAAAAATAAATGAGTAGGTACTTAATTAATTCATTATTCATTATTATTGTTTTAAAGAGAGTGACTACCGTGGCAGTGCAGCTATAGTTTAGAATACTATTGGCTTTTTCTAACAAGAAATTCTAAGTGGCAGCACGGTGTCGGGCACTGTGTACGGTCAGCGGCAAAACGCCGCCTTTTCCGCCTAATATGTGGTATATAAGACAATGGTTTTAATTATAAAACACTTCTACTTACACCATTGGACAAAAGATATGAGACTGTTGTAAGAATAGTTTACATTAAATAAATTTTCGATTATAGCGCTATAAATAATATAATCATTTTACGACGCTGCCTAAACCAGCAATTTTATACCTACAACTGAATTTATAAATTTATTACAACAGATCAATATGGTAAGTCGGTTTGATAACAAAGATTAGAAAACAATTAAATGAATATAAAATATTGTTTTATATTTTATTTATTTATTTACTCTAACTGTAGTCCTGTCATCAAATAAATTCGTCTATAAAGCGCAATATCAATTCAAAACCGATTGGAGCTAACAAGTAAAGCGGACTCTATAAACGAACTTAATGTTTTGCACAGATTCTCTTTTATTTAATTACAGTTAAAATTATTTTGGCGAAGAAAAAAAACAGACAAGTATCTATTTGCCCAAGCTCCAGACTGCCACAATGGTCTTTTAGCGTCAGTTTGCTGCGGAAAAGACGATATGTTATATATGTGAGTTTTGTTTGATAATTATAGCGCATCTCACATATACATAATTATGTACATATGTACATCGGCAAAAGGTTTATTCCTTATTGCGTATATCTTAAAACAAAGCCGTCAAGAATGTACGTATATTATAGCTCAGCCTATCCCTTCTAGTATACACAAACGTGAATCTATGGTTGCCCCATATTTACAGAGATACGAGATAAATCACGACCGTTAAATTACGTAAAACGTAAATTTTGGAATAATGCTTACTAAGCCACGGCTTCAGATAAAAGGTCGAATTAATTAAAGAAAAGGTCAGGGGCACACGATCGAGTTACATACAGCCACGATATCGTGTGTTACCAAACTTTAGCTCGTAATGGGGTGAGAATATACGAAAATAATAGCAGTTTAAGAAATAACAATATAAGTTGGCCGCGCTCCCACAAATGTATACTTATTATTTGGGTTCCACTTTCAAAACTTTCGATGGCGTTAATAAAAACTGAAATGAAATTTTAATGTGATATAACATAACATTTGTATATCTCAAAAAGATATAGCAGGGTTAAATCTAACTCACGTCTTACTAGGTTTAAATAAATAACTAGTAGTAGGGGCAAATCGAGCACAGAGCAAAGATATTTGGTTCAATCTTGGGATCAATTTGAAACCTTTTTCAATGTTTTAATGGACTCACGTCTCCCGCAGCTTTATAAAAATACACATAGATAGATTACTTAACGTCGCGTGGAGGTGCGGGAGGTCGCACACGGAGCACGGAGTCCCGACTTGGCTCGCGAGACACCAACATGCCAAGGAGAATAAATGCCCTCCGTTCGCGATCTGACTCGCTCATAGTTTCTCGAACACGCTTCTGAACATAGAATAAGAAAGATTTTTCACTTTTACGTGACTTGGCCAACAAGCTCGATTAAACTTGATACTACCTAAAGCAATATGACATAATAACATACCTGATCCAGAAAAGCATTTGCGACTATGTTGTGTAATTCTTGTAAGAATTTATCTTTTGCCGGTAGTAATGTGATTGGCTTTCTAGATATTTGTTCCATTCCGAATTCGGCATTTTCTAAGCATTTGTTGGTATCGCGTTCCTCGTACAAGGTTTGTGCTGTCTGTATGAGTCGACGTGCGTCGGTTGCGTGTTGTTGTTGCGTGTGCTTCATTTGCTCTTTTCGTGAATCAGAAAGCCGCGCTCGAGCGGCAGCTTCGGACGCACGAGCGGCATACAACGGCCGACGCTCACGAAGCACCGCCTATTTCATATCAAAAGAAGCTATCAAAATCCATCATTCATGACCATCAAAATTCATCACTCATAAATTCGGTAGACGGTAGAGATAGTTTCATCATGTAATGTGTCCCAGCCTTTGCTATAACGTGACAGGCTTACGCAATCAAAATGATAATATCAGGCTCGGCTAAAAATGAACTAGACCAAAACACGGACTACACAAAGCATTATGGAATATATACTGGAATAATCACTAGGTAGACTTTGTTCTTGAAAAATATAAAAGGCTTGGTGGTACTTAATTAGATTTAAGTGACGTAAATCCGACGCTGAATTCAACCACCCAGTTTTAGATTTCAATCTCCACAACCGCCGTAAATTTCAATTTACCAATTACATAAGAACGGCTTCGTGCACTGTATTAAATTTTGTGGGTCAAGGGGTCAAAGGTTAATTTATTAAGTTAGATAGCGTATCACCGTACTTGTCGTTTCTCCACATCGGCGAGAGCTTTATTGGCCAATTCTTGCAGTTTTTTCGATCCTTGTTTATTGGCTGAAGCCAATCGCTCGTCTTTACACAAGGCCCTTAAGAAATATTTGTCATGTGCCATTCGTTCCAAATATTTCGAAGCCATTAACCGGGAGATTTGTTCGACCTTCTGTTTTTCCGCACGAGATATTTCCTGGACCTAGAATAACGGTTATTGCTCACATATTTTTTATTTGTCGTTGTAAACAAAGACGTATTTACACTTTATTGAGCGAGCTGAGTTCCCTTATAAAGAAGTTGCGGAGGCATACAGGCTTGATAATTTATTTCGGTGGATGTATTTTCACTGTCTTTTTGTAAGCTAGCCAAATGAGAGGGAAAAGATTTTATCTTTTACGACACAAGCACCTTTTTATGCATTATCATATATGAATGTACCATTACCCAAATTACACAGCGAATATTGGAACAGCTTCACTTATTATTATGTAGATTCTATTTCTTAATCTTGTGATAAGGGTTAATACAGGTTATAGCATATACATATTATTATATATAATATAGATAGAATAAGGGCTTAAGTGACAGTGAGGAGAAAGTACTAATACGAAATATTGCACGAACCTGTAATGCTTGCTTCGGCTGCATACGTTTATGACGCATCGTCACATTCGTCGCATTTTCGTCGACAGACTGTCTCTTGATATTTACGTTACGGCTTAGCAAAGTCACAGCTGTTGCTAGCACTTTACTGGCGGTCTTGCCGGCACACTCTCGTACCTAAAACTTGTCAGATATAATTTCGGGCGTGCATTTTATAAATGTAGCTTACGTGTAGATGATGCAAATGTAGTGTGTGTTTATGTGTGACAGTCCTTATTACAATTTAAGAAACTAAAAAGTAAACGTGAGTACATTTGGTGTAATCGGTAGATATCAGGTTTACAACTAAAGATGACGGCACATTAATTTTTATTAACAACTTCTAGTTCTAATTGTTATTGCTGTATATGTCAATTAAGTCCCGAAAATGACCAAACAACTTCATGTTAAATAAACCTGATAACAACAAGACATTTATAAGATTCTTGAAATTTTATCTTTAAGTAAGTTCTCTTTCAAAATCAAAGGTACCGCCACATTCGTTAGATGTAAAGCTGTATGCGTGTAGAGCAAGTAGACCTTTATGAAAAATTTTGTGGTTAAGCAATACTCGTTCACTCGTTTTATATCTCTGGGATGTGATATGTTGTTAAACATCTTTACATTTTACGAATCATATACGGGTGTCCCAGAAGTCGACTTCAAGCCGGGATCAGGGAACAGGCTAAGTTATAATAGCTGCGAGAAAATTAAAAAGAAATCTAATTTACGTATTTTAAAAATTTCGAATAATGCTTCTTTCGCTCACGATTTCTTCGATTATTTGAGATTACATAACAAAAAAAAATATATTCAAAAAGTAAATATCTATAGTAAAAAGACCGTCACAGGGTGTAGATTTATTTGATTTTATTAAAATGCCTATAATTTTTAAAATACGTGTCCTAGATTTTTAATTTTTTTTATACCTCTTGTAACATAGTCTGTTACCAAATTCCGGCGTGACGGTCGACTTCTGGGACACCCTGTATGCAATAAAGGTTTGTTTGTAATGTCATCATCATCTCAGCCGAAATACATGCACTGCAGGATATAGGCCTCTCCCAAGATGATCCACACAGACCGGTTTAGGGCTACTCGCATCCAACCGTGTTTGTAATGTACAAATAAGCAAATCTTATCGCAATTAGATGGCACGAAAAATTAGACTGAAAACGAAACCATTAACCGGGAGGGTTATTGAAAACTAGATTTTGCCCGCGTTTTCGCTCGCGTCAATGTAGTTCAAGTTAGGTCAGTAACTTTTTTTTTTGTTGATGTTATTTACCCTATATCCGTTTCTGCTCCTCTAGCAACGATATTTAATTTCATAATGATCGGTCGAGTAGTTAAGGCGTGAAAGCGTTATAAACAAATAAACTCACATTCGCATTTATAATGTAAGTTGTGATTGTATAATTCATATGGCATGTTGGCATTTTGTATCGAATGAACAATCCAAAGACCTGACCATATCTAAACGTAGTAGAGCACATCTATTACCTTACGTCACAAGATCTTGAATATATTAAAATTTATACTACTTGTTAATTTTATCAAAATATGTTTGGTAACTTGCAAATAGCTTAGCTGATTAAGCGATGACACAGTTTATCGAGATAGCAGGTTCAAGTCCTGCTTTATAGATTGCCATTCACCTCATTTATAATTTACGGTTTAATAAACGCTAGAGAATATAGTATTACGCCTATATATTTCCAAAGTAATAATAATGTACAACAATTAGAAAGGTTATTACTTGCGTCTGTCTTTTGAATTTTTGTCAAATTTTTGGGCAAAGTTTATACCTTGTGCTGAAGTAGTTAACCAATAGAACAAGAAATAAACGTAAAAAAATCTTTTAATACTAAACCAAAAAGGTAGCTATAGAAACAAGAAAATTTTATTTAAGAAAATACCATTATTTTTTGCCTTATATTAATATACGTACCTTTTTAAAGTTACATTTTGTCTGTTAGCTTAGTTGTAAAAAATGTGTAAAATTATATACTCATATATATTCTATATTCTACCACATACACAAAACACTATCTAACCCAAACTAAGCAGAGCTTGTACTATGGGTACTAGACAATGGATAAACAAACATATATACTTTTCTTTTGTAAATACATACATATTATACATAGAAACACCCAGACCAAGACAAACATTCATGTTCATGCACACAAATATTTGTCTGGTGCGGGAATCTTGTAGTTTCTAATACATAAAAACAATATTCAACATGCGTTATGGACCTAAAAATGCAAATACAGCAAATTTCTCATTACATAGACGAACTGATTTTAAAAACTCTCGAATGTGCTGATAGTGTGTCCAAATTGGCCTGTAGAGATTCGAGCAAAATTAATAAGAAGCTAACTTACTGTAACGTGCAACCATACTATTTAAGCTATACTTAGAATTATGTATCTTCTTGCTGATAATAGAACTTGTAATACTAATAATTTTTTTTATTAGCTTATGATAATAATTTTTAATATATCATCAATTATATCTATACTAAGATATGCCTGCATTTTACTGTTATACTATGTTGACCAACCTATAGTAGGGTTTAGTAGCAGTTACGACACAATTTACACTGTAAACGAACAAGTGAGTTTAAGCACTAATTTGCTGCGAAGCGTAGCAATATCCCGACCGTGCATTGTTGGAATTTATGAGGGCGTTCACGCTCAAAGTTACGAGTAGATAATTACAAGCTCTTTTGATTGATTAATCATGCTTTATTGCTATTGTGTTACACGACCTATTTAAGTTATGACTGACATATACAAACCCTCGTTTAGGGAATGGACAATTTTGAAATTCCATCAAGAAAGTCGTGCGATAAAATGTAAAAGATATTTCAAAGCAGCTAAAGGTTTTATTTTTAACAGTATGATAATTTAAATAAAGATACAAATATAACATTTACTATTGCCAATTTAGAAGTAGGTTTGAATCATCCACACAATTTTGTTTTGTATCCTACGTGATACAAAAACAATCTGATCTACTGATAATTTAACAAAGCTCCCGCGATATATATTTCTGTTTTTCGCAGTTGCAGCTGCGTCATTACATGTATTATAATCAATCAACCGATCAATTGAATCTTAATATAACATTACTTTGCTTTCTTGGTATACTAGATTTGTTAAGAAAAGAATGAAGAAGAAGAAAATATTAAAAGATTGGATCAAAATATATCAACATATACAATAGACATAGGTAAACGTTCTATAATAAGATCAGAAAGGTAGATCAGTAAGGTAAGTTTGGGAGAAAAGTACATCAGATGTATTTTCGTTGGTTCAGGGAACTCTTTACCTAAAGAGTTTCCTAAGCAAACGAGGGTGATTGAAGAATGCGATGATAGTAAACAAAGAAAAGGAGATACGGCAAGACCATCACAATACGTGAAAATATATGCTCCGTCGAAATATAAATGCCTAATTTTAAATATGTACGTATGTGGAACGTAATCAACCGATTTATATGTGTTAAAAAAATGCCTAATATCTCTAATTCTGTCAATTGCTAGAATTCACCGCGACAGCAGGTCACTGCGGTACGAGAGTTGAAGCTTTCTTTTTTCCAAAAACAAGATAGATTAAAAATAATACACAACAGTATTGTGAAATCGGGGACAAAACATCTGTAGTAGAAAAATTCTAACCAGTGAACTACCTAGTGAGATGGTTGGAGAATTTTTGTGACTGCAGACTGCGTGTATGTGACAAACTCACGTGCAGATTAATATTCGTTATAGAGCAATCTGCACATAAGCTTGTTGGAAACGAATTGCAATTGTTTTATAATGACAAAAAGATAAATTGATATCAACACTGATCTGGGAGTCAAATAAATACAAAAGGCAACAGCTGGTTATTGATTGCCGTAAAATTCGAACCATTTACATTCCAATGCAGAGTAATTGCTGAACACAGATCTTTTAAAAGAGAAAAGTATTACATCGAGAGCAAAGCGAAAACCATTTGATTGGTTAACGGTCCTTGAGGTTGAGAAAGTGTACTTCGTAATCAGTGTACCTCAGCTCATTATTGCAGACATTAAAAGGCTATTTATCTCGGTAAGGCATTTGTCGCACCGCTAATAATTAGCGAGAAACGAGTAGGGCTAGAATTAACAGATCGTGAGCTATGAAAAACAAATATATGTTTCTACTAGACATTACAGTCAGGCTACATAAGAAACAATAAATAAGTTGGCAAGCAATGAGAAACTTGTATGTTGAGGCGCAAGTGTGCGAGAGTATCGGGCTATTAATCGTGTTGGTCGCTAACTGTTTTAATCTCATTTCAATTACTTGCATATTGTACCAAGGGTGTATCGCTGAACGAAAGACTAGTGAATTGAGTTTCATTCAACAAAGTTAAAAGTTGGTGATGAACTATTAATATGTATATTATAAATGAAAAGTTTAATTTCATGGAATTTTATAATTGTTATTAGATACATTTCTTAAGAGATAGACTAATGCATAAACAATATTTTTATTAGTTAATGTTATGTTATGGTTACAATAACTATCCTGTAAAATTAAATGATTATTTAACAATGAAAGTACGTTTGTAATGTTTTATTAGGTTCTTTCACTTCTGATTCCTAACATCAGAAATGGGATAAAGATTCCTTTGCTCACAAGTAATACAACTTGGTTCTGGCGTTAACAAATAAAATGAACATATCACATCGTTCTCTTTTCAGGTTGAGTCTACCAACGTGCGGCTGTCACGTTAATAGGCACGATTGTGGTAGAAGATCACGTTTTACGTCTCAAGATCGCGAGCATTCCGCAATCTGCAAAGTAATAGTGACATCAGATGCTATGAGTACTTAAGTATCGAGTGCGGTTACTGAGGAGGTGATAAGAGCGATACCATCTTAAAGTCTGTAAATAATCATCATCTTAGTTTTTTTTATGCAAGCGAGCTTTATGTATTTCCGTTGATCGAAGAGAAGATTAGAGGATGGCCGAAGGGTTACACGTGAATTGAGCAAACCGACATTAATATGTCAATGACAACCGACAGCCACCACGTGTTCATCGGAAGAATGATCTGGTTTTGAATCTGTGTGGTATGCAACCTTTGTGCCTATGCCAACAGTCATTGTGAGGTACGCAAAGTTATAGCCTATGCCTTCAATGTTTAAATTTGTGTGGTATGCGAACCCTGTGCCTTTGCGAACAGTCGTTGTGAGGTTCGCAAAGTTTAAGCCTATGCCTACAATGTTAGAATTCGTGTGGTATGCAAACTTTGTGCCTATACCAGCAAACTTTGAGCATATGCCTATAATGTTTGAACTGATGTGGTATGCAAGGCTCACGAATATGCCAACAATTTTCAAGTGAAAATGAAGACCAAGACTGTACACTGGGCCTGTCAGCCGTTGATTAGGCAGGTCCGTCCTCCAAATCCTCATCATCAATCATCCGTTCAGCACGCAACGAGTCACTTTAACTGCGAGCGGTGCGGTAATCGTTGTTGGGTGATATCGATTATTATGTTTAACTTTATTTGTTAATGTATTTCTTTAATTAACGGTTTCAATAACCATCCTGCAAAATTAAATGATTTTATTTAGCGATGATATTACGTTCGTTATACATTTTTTAGGCTGTTTCACTTCTGATTCCTATTCTCAGTTTTAATTTTAATGTATTATTTTCGTTAAGAGTTTGTTTACTTTTTCGGCATGCCTTGAGATGCCTGGGCATCGTAGTACCGTGAGGTGATCGTGGCATTTGGAATGGTTGCCCTCTCATTCCCGGCTATGGTTCAGTCTATGGTCCAGAGCGAGAGATCGTGAGACGCTGTCGCCTTCTTCTGTGAGGTAATAATTTCCATCTCGAAGGTGGCGGAGCGGGATTAGAAGTCCTTGAATCCTCTCCCTAACCGCAAATCCAGGCCCCGGAGGACGCTAGAAGTACTCCAGCCACCATAAGATGTACCTGGGGATGGTGGACTTCGTGCGCCTGCCTACCACCCGATCAGTTGCAGTTCCGAGAGGCGGCGTGCGTGTTCCCACGCGCGCCTCAAGACGTAAGGATGAGATTTTATCTACTAATAAGGTAATATTTGTATTGTGTACTGGCCTGCCGTTTTATATGGCGGGCCGAAGTCGCGCGTGAAAGTGATTCGCTCGATCCCAA
Source organism: Catocala nupta (assembly GCA_963675205.1). Lineage (NCBI taxonomy): Eukaryota > Metazoa > Arthropoda > Insecta > Lepidoptera > Erebidae > Catocala > Catocala nupta. The sequence continues at coordinate 17,880,740 of OY776084.1, read as the reverse complement.
CGTCTTGGATTATGTTGAGAAACAACGTGGTAGGTTTAGTCGGTATGACCGGGATGTCACCATCTTTCACCATCTTTCCGACATAACCTCTCCATCATCCCGCAGAGAGGTATGCGTCAATGCATTCCACCTGCTAGATAACGCCATAACCCCCAAATAAAATGAATTATACACAGATGCGAAAATCACTTTGTTCAAAGATAATAAAATATAAAAGATAATAAATCTGCATATAAATTAGTGATGTTGTCTAAAGCGTTTGAATGATAGACACTACTATAAATATGAACATTGAAATCTAAATATTATTAAGGTTACAAGTATTACCATCTAACGTGGCAATGCTGCCAGTTTTCTGGGAACTGTACCAGCTGACTATAACTGCGAAAGAACGCTATGTCGCCTCTTAAAGGATTTATTTTATTTCTTCAACCCATTTTTATATTTTGTATTATAGTAAGTAGGTTAGGCTTGATTATATTAGTAACAGTATTTATTTTTATATAGTAAATATCAAATGTAACTCGGCGATAATACAGCTTTCTAATGGAGAAAGAATTTTTAAAATCGGTAGCTTTGTTTTGATTTAAATCCTTACAAACAAAAAATCTAATCTTACCTCTTCATAATATTAGTATAGAAGTATAGATAGTATAGATAAAAGGATCGAAATCAAATGCAGATTTATTAAATATGGACAAAATGTTATGCATAAACGTTCGTCGGCGCTCGGCTTGCATTTCTGCATGTACGATTATTCTCACCTGCGACTGTTTTGGAGTTTATGCTACTCTAATAGCTACCTGCCGCGGAGCTTGCTCTTCTAAATGGAACTGCGTTTAAAGGAGCGTCTCATTAGCTTTCAAGGCTCTCTGACGTTCGGCTCGTTCCTCCAACCACAATTGTTGTTGAAAGAGCGTCTCACCTGCTCTCATAGAAGCCTGGCGGATGGCTTTGTCCTCCAGTCATCCCTGGCTTTGGGAAAGTGTCTCATCAGCTCTCAAAGCAGTTTGTCTATGTCAGTATGCCTCCTTAATTAGGCATGACCAAATGATTCTTAGGATCGAAATATTTTTGCTGCCTGCACCGGCGATGAGCTCCTGAATAAGTTAGAATTACGTTTGCGAGGCATGCCGAAAAAAGTAAACAAACTCTTAACGAAAATAATACATTAAAATTAAAACTAAGAATAGGAATCAGAAGTGAAACAGCCTAAAAAAATGTGTAACGAACGTAATATCATCGCTAAATAAAATCATTTAATTTTGCAGGATGTTTATTGTAACCGTTAATTAAAGAAATACATTAACAAATAAAGTTAAACATAATAATCCATATCACCCAACAACGATCACCGCACCGCTCGAAGTTAAAATGACTCGTTGCGTGCTGAACGGATGATTGATGATGAGGATTTGGAGGATGGACCTGCCTAATCAACGGCTGGCAGGCCCAGTGTACAGTCTTGGTCTTCATTTTCACTTGAAAATTGTTGGCATATTCGTGAGCCTTGCATACCACATCAGTTCAAACATTATAGGCATATGCTCAAAGTTTGCTGGTATAGGCACAAAGTTTGCATACCACACGAATTCTAACATTGTAGGCATAGGCTTAAACTTTGCGAACCTCACAACGACTGTTCGCAAAGGCACAGGGTTCGCATACCACACAAATTTAAACATTGAAGGCATAGGCTATAACTTTGCGTACCTCACAATGACTGTTGGCATAGGCACAAAGGTTGCATACCACACAGATTCAAAACCAGATCATTCTTCCGATGAACACGTGGTGGCTGTCGGTTGTCATTGACATATTAATGTCGGTTTGCTCAATTCACGTGTAACCCTTCGGCCATCCTCTAATCTTCTCTTCGATCAACGGAAATACATAAAGCTCGCTTGCATAAAAAAAACTAAGATGATGATTATTTACAGACTTTAAGATGGTATCGCTCTTATCACCTCCTCAGTAACCGCACTCGATACTTAAGTACTCATAGCATCTGATGTCACTATTACTTTGCAGATTGCGGAATGCTCGCGATCTTGAGACGTAAAACGTGATCTTCTACCACAATCGTGCCTATTAACGTGACAGCCGCACGTTGGTAGACTTAACCTGAAAAGAGAACGATGTGATATGTTCATTTTATTTGTTAACGCCAGAACCAAGTTGTATTACTTGTGAGCAAAGGAATCTTTATCCCATTTCTGATGTTAGGAATCAGAAGTGAAAGAACCTAATAAAAAATTACAAACGTACTTTCATTGTTAAATAATCATTTAATTTTACAGGATAGTTATTGTAACCGTTAATTAAAGAAATAAATACATTAACAAATAAAGTAAAACATAATAATTTATATCACCCAACAACTTTAACACTGCACGTCCGTTTCGTCCGCCGCTTGATATCAAAGTGACTCGTTGCGCGCTGAACACGCTTTTATAACCTACTCGATCGGATGATTCGTGACGTCACTTGTTCACGACGCCTTCCATAACCAACAACATTATTAAAATAGTACAATTCAATATTTATAAACAAATTAACTGAAAACATGTATTGCTATTTCCCATTAATACGGTCTCCGAACTTTCTTTTCTCCAAACTGCACGATTATTTATCAGTTTAATATGGCCATTGATAATACAAAATAATACTGTTTAAAATGTGTTTAGCGCCATCTATCGGATGTTGGAGTGAATTAATTTTAGTTAGTACAACATCACAAATCGATATGTGACATCTATCGAGTTATTATAATACTAAACGTTAATGGTACTTTAGTATAAAAAATATAATTTTATTTGATTTCAACACTGTATAATACCAAACTTCTTACGACATCTTAATTAAGTGTCTATCACCTTAATTAAGTGAACAGACAGAGCTTAATTAGCTGAATGTAATTATTTTGAGATAGATGTGCCTAAAATTACTCTAGAACAGATTTTTATTTTGGATATCAGATTTCTATCGGGATACAGTTGATCCCCTTTTCTGTACTCCAGGCGTCACGTTATAATTTATTCATATCAGTAGACCGAGTTGTTATAGCGGACGACCGTCTGTAGTTATTTTCTGGATGAAAGGTACTCTAAGTCCTTTTGTGTATCCCTGACAACGTGTGTGCAAAATTAGATGATGATTGGTCCAGTAGTTAAGGCGTGAAAGCGTAACAAACAAACGAACTGACATTCGCATTTATAATATTAGTTAGGATTAGGATAGCGGAACTTTATTGACGATAAGAAATCAAACGTAACGGCAAAAAGGGCTTGTTATACACATTGCTTTACTATATTATGTTCTTATCAGGTTCTTATAGACAAGCATCGTGTGTTTGTAAGGGGAAAACACTGAATATCTTTCATCAGCTTTGACTTTATTCTAAGAACAAAACTGCCTTAAATGCCTTGATTATATTTGAACCGTAAAGGTTCAAATATAATCAAGGCATTTAAGGCAGTTTATGTAAAAATTAAAAATAATGTTATAGATAATGTGAATGGGCAAAAAATATCTTCACAATATGTCGCGTCTTAGTACACGTGTGCTTATAAGCTTCGAAATAATTTCCCAAGCTCTCAGACTCATAATTAGATTATAAAATCTAAAAGAAAATATTGTATTTACGCTTTCCTTAGCAAGTTGGAAACGTTGAAACCCATTCATAAAACATAAATTTTTGTTACATGATTTGAAGTATAACGAGTAGGTACTATGAATACGTAAAACGTTGACTATGCTCCAAATTATCATAAAAGCTTCGCCAATGACAGCGACGCCCTTGAGATTTATCCTAAAATAAAATAATAAATAACCGAATCAGTACACTTAAAACCCCAAGGGATGTGACATGATGTCGGAATAAGTTGTATACGTATAGTCTTCAAATCATTATATTTTGTAAGTATTGGATCTCACAATTTCATTGACAGTTTTCTGCTTAAAATTAAGCATGTTATGGTACATATAACCATATTGTATAGGTAAAGGACTATTCCTTTCTAGTATCAGTACTTTTACCACTTATAGTGTTGAGACTTCTATTAGTAGCGTGCCGTGGTTTCAGAAATATGAAAAAGCATGCCTGATATTTATTTAACAGTAAATGAAAACTGAATCTGCATTGTTCCCTCTTTATTTTTTAATTTCGTTTGCAAATTTTGGATAAGCTCTCTAAAGTACATTAAATACTTACTAGTGTTAGGATAAGTATAGCAAATTATTATGAATTCTGAATCGAGCTATTCAATAAGATAAACCGACTCTTCGGCTGCAAATGACATTCATGGTGGGAAGTAGTCCTCGGTCAGTATATACACAGAATTGATTCTGTCCACACATTAAGTTCAACAATATTTTTCAAACAACAAAATTAATCCGATTAAACGTACACATATTGAATTTATATTTGATTTTCAATTTACCAATAAAGCCTGATCGGCACAAGTTGACAGTTTGTTTCCTGCCCAGATGTACTGGTTAAAGTCGACACACAAACACCTATTTGTGATACGCACTATTATATGCGAATGATATTGGAAAACAGTTGTTAACAAAACGAAAGTTTTTAGTTAAAAACTCACCCTCACACTTATGTCGTCAATATATCCTAACTAATATTATAAATTCGAATATCAGTTTGTTTGTTTGTTATCAGTCGAGTAATTAAGACGAGGAAACCTTTACTACTGAACACATCATCACTAAATTTCGCATACTCGTTTTCAGGATTACAGACAAGAATATATAATACCTTTCAACCGGGGAAAAGTGTTGTTCTTGAGCGAGCGAAGCCGCGGGCAGGAGGTAGTCCTCCTATTATAATTTGATAACAATTGTACACATCGCTACGTATTTCGGTCGCCATGGCCAACCCGATTACGTAATTACACACATTCGATTCTAGCACCCGGCGATGCCGACCCAAAAATGTATAGCGGCTTTAACTTGCTTTCTCCGAACTTATGTAAAAAAGAAGGTATAAGACAGAATATATGCAAAAGCCAACGTTTAAAAACAGGAATTCGATGTTTTGGGTGCGATATCCGAATAGTTTGGAGTTTTAATAGGCTAAACTCGTATATAGCAATAAAAATAGGGGTATGTGTTCTTATATCAGCGGAATTTGATAATACACAATAAAAATATAACGAATTGTAGCATAGCACAGCATCATGCCTCACTGAAAGATTAGGTATACTGAACATATATTTTTTGAAGATTTTATCTCAGACCGTTTAACACCCACAATTCACGACTACTTTTTTACTAAATGTTTTCAAACTAAACCATCTAATCCTGATCCGTACCCGGAACTTTATAATCTGCCTTAAACATAACTAAAAAGTTGTCTTATAGAAGTAACAAGGGATTCAATATTCAGCAAAATGCTAATGTCGTTATTGTATGACTCATGCCTGCGTTTCATATTTTCTGCATTTATAGGTATGTCATCTTTAAATACCACAAATAAAGATTCTCCATAAAAACAGCTGATTTTAAGAATATTATGAAAATAAATGGAACAAATGCTCAATTACCGTTTCTTCAGCACATCTGCGGCATTCAGCGAAATCTGGCGGGAATCTCCTGATGAGTACGCCTCGGTGTGCGAGAACTAAAGCTCGTTCAAAGGCACATTTCTCGTACTCGGTTTGCGCCCTTATTTGCAACGCTCTGCAGTTTTGCGGTTCCAATTCTAGAAAAACGTTGTTTCAAATGGAAATTGCCGTAGGAAAGTAAAAATGATTGTGTTTTGATCAAACTTTTTATGTTATCTTAAGATCACAAGTCCGGAATAACAAACATTATATAACCAGCGAAATGATATTAAATTGATTAAATGTGTGTAGAAAATAGATTATTTTTTTAGATTAGACTATTGTTTTCATTTACTTAGGTACCAATAGTAAATACTATTACAATAATTTAATTCATAGTTATTATTGATCATGTTCCTATGACATACATTCATCATTATACCTACATATCTATGTTGATATTATGTTGAAATATTTGTATGTTTCAGTGTATTAAACTCAGAAACTATCAGTCTGATTGGAAAACATATTTATGTCAGATATCTCGTTTATTGAGACTATTTAACATTTATATGTTATCACTTTATGATCCAAACAAATGGAAAACTCAAAACCACGCTCGTATGAAAAGGCTCGGGCATGGCTATTTGTATAATGACTTAAATCTATAACATCGTAAAATAAACCGCCCGTTTTTATTAGTGTAAGGTCGTAGACTTTATAATAACATCAAACATACATAATATTGTCTTCTGTTTACGCGAATGTTATTCATTGAAATTAAACTACTATATACGGATTTTATTGCGTTGTTTATTTAACACTGTATTTATTACATAATTTTGAAAACTGTTACTGTACTTTTACTATTGAATTTTACTAATTTTAAGCTAATAAAATTATTAAAATTAAAACTATTTATGTTTAGGTTTACACTCAATAGTAAGAGTAGTGTAACAGTTTTCAAAATTATGTAATAGATACAGTGTTAAATAAACAACGCGATAAAATCCGTATATAGTAGTTTAATTTCAATCAAACATACAATTATTTTCTATAATGTATTTTTGACTGATTTAACACAGGTAATGGTTGCGACATATAAGTTGACTAGCTAACCCGCGCAACTTAGTCTGCTTCGCATAAGAGAATTTACCCCGTTTTTGCAACATTTTTTTATTGATGCTCCGCTCCTATTGGTCGTAGCATGATGTTATGTAGCCTAAGCCTTCCTCGATAAATAGGCTATCCAACAGAAAAAGATTTTTCAATTCGAACCAGTAGTTCCTGAGATTAGCGCGTTGAAGCAAACAAACAAACAAACTCTTCAGCTTTATAATATTAAGTACAGATTGGTAAATTTCTTTCTTGTACGTTTTCAATATTAAACGTTAGCTCAGCAAACTTCAACTTATTTCGTATTTTATGTCAGTAGCACTCGTAACTATTGTTTCATTTCATTCTTTGATATAGGGCGTTAATATTAGAAATCGATTCAGATTGTTATTTACAATTTGTTAGAATAAATTACTTCCAAACTCTGGTTCTTCATTTGGTTAGTTAGCTCCTACTAGGAGCCGGCAAAGCATACCTGTTAAATAACCAAACATGGTATATAAGGAATGATACATAAATGTCTATTAGGTGAGATACTCAGTCTCAATCGGACAGCACTGTAAAACTAGGGAAAACCGCATTCCAATGCGGTTAGAATGCATTTTCTGCATGACCTAGTTGGATTGATCGTATGTAAGATTTTGACTTGCACTTGTTTTACTTCCCGACGTGGAAACCTTTTAATATTCGTATTGGTTGTTTATTTGCATAAGAATGCAGTTTTGATGACAAAACTATTATATGTATTACTCATCGTATTGATCTTATTACAAAATCTAAATGGTGGATAGCGGCTCTTGCTTCTGTTCCACAAATAATATTGTTCGAAACATGGGTTTCGTTCGCGTCCATTAATAATTTTTTTGTAATGGTTGGCGCATGATTTGTTGCCTAAGGTAGGAGATTTCTTTTATCAAATTCTATTTAAATATTTAGCTTTGCTAAACAGAAGTAATTTTGTCGACTCTGAGCTCTTAGTTAAAGTCCTGACAAAAATAAATTTGATTTGTAGGCTTGTTTTTTATTATATTTATCGGTAAAGAAAAATATCCTGAGGACACCCGCATGTTTGAGAGTTCTCCATAATGTTCTCGAAGATATTATGTAAAGGCGGCCAACGCGCACTGCGCCAGCATGTTGGACTATGGCCTAATTCTTCTCACACTGAGAAGAGACCCGTGCCCAGCAGTAGGACAGTTTAAGCTGTTTATAAACTCTCTCACGGTAGGGCACGGGCTGATATTTACATATATTTTAAAAGAATTTATAGTTTTATTCCAAACGCTCTGAAATCGCACCATAATTATAGTTAACGCTAGTTTTAACAATTATTGAAGTGCTATTCGAACTAGAACGTTTCCAATTCTATTAAAATTTCACGATCCACATTGAGATTTTTCCTTTATTATCCCTGTTCCATTTTATGTTACAGTAAGCGTTTATTGGCAGTTTTTCGCAGCAGTGTTAATGCAGGTACATAATTAATGGGTAAGGCGTTGTTGTTAGCGCGGGCGAAAAGCGAAAAAACGCTGTTTGTTCGATACCGGCTCTATAAAAACGACGTACAATATTTTGAGAGACATTCCTAACAATACGGTACCCTGTATCTGCCTTAATTATTAAATGATTTATTTTAAATACAGTTTGAAGAGTAGTCTCATTTCCTAAAAAGAAATAATTGTATCTGGCAAATGTAGCTGTGTGCCTAAGTAATTGTCAAACTATATTGCATTATTAAAATTAAAACCGACGATTAGTTTGCTTTCATATACATACGTAATGTAAAATAAATTAAGCTATTAGTCATTCAGTCCCAGCTATAAACTAAGGAGTTCGTCCACTTAAATATACTTACATCCAGTCTAACTTTTGAATATCGTTACTCCTTTGAGTTGTAAATTGCAGACGGCATTTGCTACGTACAAAACTGATATTTCTCTTTATTTAAATGTATTGCAAAATCGATCCCGGTACAAAGAGAAATAATAATTATAACATAAACATAAACCAATGTAGTGTAGCAACACTCGAGCACGAGTGTTGACTATGATGGTTTACGAATGATGTGATGATTCTCGATTCCAAAGGCAAGTATCCTTTGACATTATATATTGGATGGACTTGTCTTGTTGCCTAACTGTCCTGACGTCAACCCGCGCAGAAACGAAACACGTGTTGACGCATATTTTGCGTTTAAAGAAAAATACAACAAATTGTATGCTTGGATCCCACAATATGACAATCCTGTGTCCATCATCTATATAGTAAACATTTTAAGGTGCATAGTGGGTTATTCTCTTCACAATTATTTAATTTAGCACCGATTCTTCACAAAAGGAAGCGGCATTTATAACAAGATTTATTTTGCAAAAATAATAAAATTAAAATAATGTATTTCATTAATGCACTGCGTAGTTTTACAATAAACTACAAGCCTAGCATATAACTTAAAAGGTAAATAGTACAATACTCGTACATATTAGTTGAATTATGTAATACCACTGCATAGTGTGTAGTGTTTACGTAGCTTAGCTCGGCAAGCATTTATCGATTAGTGGCTCGTGGCTAATTTACATTCTAGGGATTCTAGCAATCACCATAACAATTTATGATGCCCGCTACCAGAACGCAGTAAGACTGGTGGCCAACGTACCAGCGGCGCGCACGGCGTCTGCCAAAGCGCCACTATAGTGTGTTGCTTTAGCACGCGCCAAACTTCGACCAAGCAACGACCGGACATCGGAACTCTGTGAATTAAATATATGTTTGTGTTTTAGTCACTACTTGAATGTTAAACTAAGTAGCCTTTATTTTATACAGACAACGGGCGTTTTTACTTAGTAATATATTTGCTAATTCTTGTAGACATTTCGTTTTTAAAGGAAGGTATTTATTAATTTTACGGAATTAGTTAAGGAGAATTATATTATATTCTTAAGATACAAAGAAATAATTAGACCTTTTTGATTAGATGGATGTAATCAAATTACCGTAGCTTGTTCTTAATTTTGTATTCAAACAGAGTATCTTAGGTTATATAATATTACTAATCGCCGTGCAAATTCCTCAAACGAGAGGATTGATGTCAAAGGCGCTATTAAGTCCTTTTGACAGATCCCATATGTATGGGATTACATACGATTGAAGATATTCTTACATGAATAAAATATCTGTTGGTATTATTATAAAAATACATATTTTGGAAAACTATTTATGATCATCTATTTAGATGGATAAACATCCAAAACATTGGTTCATCAATATTTTGGCTATCCGTTTGCTAACTCGGACTTTACGCTGAAAAAACTACTGATCGGATTTTGATGCGTCTATAATTTTTATAACTTGGAGTTGAACTCAAAATTTATGCTACGTTTGGTCTAGATCCTTTTAGAAGGCCCGGAGACACCGAGCATAATAATTCGTAGTTAAAAGAATGTGGATGAAGTTGCAAGCAAATAATAGATACAATATAAAACCAGTACATGAACATACTCGTAGTTTAAAAACGGTAACGTGGTCTAGAAACCTTTTCAGTAAGCAATAATATTTATTAAAAGTGCGTGAGTTTATAATTCAAGAAGACAAAATTAAAAAGGAATTTTTACAGTACTTTTCCCTTCAAAATAAATACGAAAAGCAAACAATTATGTCAATAAATTCACCAGCGAACGACAACTTATTTTAATCGAAACAATATGGAAATGTTGTTATGTTCAAGACAGGTCAATTATGGAGGCCATTACGGATAAACGAATCCGGATGATGAGCTTTTCATGTCCAAATATTTGTAATATGAATATTTTATCCAATTTTTATTCGAGTTTCACACTTGTATTTGAACAATATTAACCTGGATTTAGTTTGTCATATTTTGACGAATAAAGATATTTCTTGTTTTCTTCTGTTTACCGAAATTAGACATTTAGGTAACTTGAAAGATATTTACAACTAAGATGACGCTTACCAATAATACTACACATGCGTAGCTAACTCTACTCAAAGAGAAAAAAGTCGCACCATTGCCAATGCATCCTTGCATTAGCATTTGTACAGCGTGTTGTTTTTTTTAAGAGTTTTACTCGTTCTAGTACTTTTACTGTATAACGGGGAAATTGAGAAACACTCAAAGAACATCCAGACTGAAGACATCAATTAGTGGATTACACAAATATTTGTCCCGTGTGGGATTCGAACCTAGATAAGTTGGCGTAGCATTGATGAAATTACCACTTAAACCACTTCACACCACTTTACACACATCCGTGCTGTTAACTGTGCTACTGTTTGTTGTTAACGGCATTTACACATTGTTTTAGACTTGGTTAAATTTGAAATGCCTATAAAAATTTTGATTAAATGATGTTTACTACCCCATTAATCTAATCTAGACTACTTTGAAAATCGACAACCATGACTAACTTGATTTGTTTACAGAGTTCACAAAAGAAGATGAATAAATTTGTAATTCCATTATTATCTTTTTGAAGAATTCTTGTTTTGTCAATATATAAGTAGCCACCCTCTTCTTACCTGCGCTTTTGTGTTGACCTAATTTACAAAATTGTATATTTATTAAACACAACCTTTTAAATTTATTGCGATTCCTGGCAATATTGCTTAGAAAAGCAATATCTCATTTAAATTTTACTTAAATAATTAATTTAATTAATCTACAAAATGTAGGTCCTTGAAAGACAATGTATTATTGAAGACATGACAAAGGTATGATTTCGTATTCATTACCAACTTCAAACGACGAAGGCAAACATGGCAAAGAAGTAAACCCACAGGTTAATGCATTCAAAATGTTTGTGATAGGTTACACGGGAAAGGGAATACGTTTGGCCACTTGGCAGACGGGCCGTAAATTACAAGGAGCGGACACATCGAGTGCTAAGCAATCAGAGGTCGATTGCCTGACTCTAGTTAACACGACGTTACTGTCTTTGTTCACGGTACAAAGGACTCTTTGTTATAGAACCTCATGTGCTTGCTACACGTACAAAATAAATGCATATTCTGTGGTAAGAATTTTAGAATGTGACTAGAGATGGTTTGTTTTTATTTTATTTGATGTCCAAAGACTAGTTTGGCATACGAGGAATTTAAATATAAACTGCATTAATAATATAATGTATCGAGCATTACTTTATGCATTGCAAAATGAAAAACAAGTATAGATGCGAGTAGAAATTGTAATAAATACGCGAATTTTTGATATGCCTTAGATTTATACGCATAGCTAATTATATACTTCCTTTAAGTAAAATATTAACTAAGTTATCTACAACAATCCTAAAATATTAGATACAATCGAATATTATTTCTCGAATATAACGTAATTTATACATTGTAACAAATCCAATCCAGTATTAGAATGTATGTTAATAACCCATTAATGTCCTAACCATATAATATGAGTTATAAAGATGCCACCAATCATATTTTTTTAAAATTTGGAACTCCAACTTTTTACTTTGGACGAACATATGCAGTATAATTAACTATTATATATTTTCAATTTAAGAGGTAATTCACAACTTCGCTAATGCAAGCTAACAACAGCTATAACAGCTAAAACTACGAAACAAAATAATAATTGCTTCATCTTTATACCATACTATAATTAACCCAATAAATATCATTATTATTAAAAACACAGGTTTGATATTCGAATTAAGAAATTTTAACAATGATATTCAAATTACCAAATTCGAATTGCATAAAAAATAATTTGGTAATTGCGTATAAGACAGTTGCGGCACTCTGACGTCACTGTCTTATTTCGTCAGACTAACCCTGTACTTAAAAGTAAATACATTGTAACAGATAAAATCAGTACACAATTTGAGTTGGATAACAAGTCGGCAGCAAACATTATCAACGCTTGGGGTACGTCTAATTGCATGTTTACCACCAGGAAATGGATTCTGAAGTTGTTTGTTTTTAACTCACATTCCATCGTAGAGCCTCGTTGTAAGCGAGTATGGCTTTCTCGAACTGTTCCAACCGTTGTAGGTAGTTGCTAAAAGGAATAAAAAGTTGTTACACTGCTATTGTGTTGTTTTACATTTACGAGAATGTTACACATTGAAATTAAACACTTCTTACGGATTTTATTGCGGTTTGTTTGGTTAAAACTTTCATTTACGTGACACCGATGTTTTAGTTGACTGTTATAGGTCGACTGATACGTAATAACGTACCTTACGTTTACTATTTTAATTATTCATACATTTGATGTACGGCGGTTTTTCAAATGGGAAATTTATCATATTATTTAGCTTTAATAAAGAGTATGATGATGCAGATAAAAACCATAAGAATAGTGTAATTTCAATTTGTAAAAATCATCTCACGTGATTTGATTGCCTGTTACTAATTCAGTCAGCCAATCGCAATAGTTGACATGTGATTGTCCGTTATTATTTAAATATTTACCTGCCTTTCAAAAAGTGGTGAATGATAATTTAATATATGTTATCTTTTAATTAGATAATTGACCAATAACTAGATGGGTAGGCATTACACGCCGTAACTATCTATCTATAAGTATTTATAATTTAAATAATAATTATGACATAAGTAATAGTAAGAAGTATCATCATCACAATGCAAAATTATATTTGACTAGGTTTTGCCCGCGGTTGCACTCAGGTAAATGTTGGTTAGGTTAGGTTTCTATTCTTCGGGAACTATACTTTTATTCTAGAAGAAAGGTACCTTATGTCCCTGATAACGTGTATGCAAAATTTTATGATATTGGTTGCACAGTAAAGGTGTAAAAGCGTTACCAACCTTACATTCGCATGTTATGATTTTTCGACCTCAAAAAAACATGCCTGACTAGACTGCAGTCACTATAGTTATAGGACAGACGCAATCCTCAAATAATGAGCAACACACAGAGGGAATAAAACAAAGAAGTTAGCGCTAGTTCCCTACTTCTTGGAAACAAAAACGATTTGTCGCCGAGTTACAAACTCGTTTGCCGTCTTTTCCTCTTTATTTATATAATACGACGTTGAGTCGTAAAGTCTAGACTTCGATTTTCGAGTCGGGAAAATCCTACTGTTAGAAATTTATCAGGAGCAACACATATTCTGGGGTGCTGTATGCCATCTCTTTTCTATAATGCTGATTACAGCTATGGATATTCTTTACGTTTAGGAACAACTGGGCATACTAAATGATAATCTCAAAAAATAGCCTTTTATAAAACCTGGTAGGTAGTTTGATAATAAAGCTATATAAGTGTATTGTGAATGCTTTATTTTGAATAGTATCCATCTCATAAAAGTAAATTATACTTAAAAATTCTTATTTATTATTTAGATTTTGCCATATATTCAGTTACATACTTTTGATAATATAATATAAACAAAGTGAAATATCCACATCATTATTTTTAAAAATTTAATATATACTATAACGCGCATAAGAAGCTTTTCTCGAAAGCCAGAGGTGAGTGTGGCAATAAGATAAACCATAGGATTTATGACAAAACTAAATCGTATTTGCATGAACTTTAAAGTATTGCTACAAATACTGAAATCCTAGGGTAAGTAGATGTACTACCTATTACTGTTCACTAGTAAACTACGTCATATGATCAAGCTTTACCCCAATCCTAATACTAAAATCAGGACTGTTATAATATCAGGTTATATTTTATACCTTATATCTGTGAAAGTATGTGTTTTGTTTATCTCTTAAGACCCGGTTCTGGTTTTGATTTTGAGTCGCCGAAGTGTTATTGGATTCTTCTTTTGAATGTGGATATAATACACCATTGCTAAACTATTTAACGTTATTTTCTTATTTTAATAAGACAACGCCCGCTCTAGAAATTATTGCTGAGGCGCGGGGGACTTTTTTTATATACAACTAAGGTGGCAAACAAGTATACCTGGTGGTAACTGGTCACCGTAGCCTATGGACGCCTGCGATACCAGAGGCATCACTTGCGCGTTGCCGACCTTTTAGGAAAGAAAGTGGGAAGGAGAAGGAACGGTAAGTGGGCAATAGGGTGACTCTAGCACTCTCACTCACCGAACGAAACACAACAGTAGGAATACTGCTATTTTACGTCGATATTCTGTGAGAGGGTATTCCTTCCCCGGTCGAGCCATTCGTGCTGAAACCAGCGAGGCTCTACTACTCATAAGACTTTACAAACATTTAAACAACGGATACAAAGAACACCCAGACTCGGAACAACGATTGGCGGGTCACACAAATTTTTGTTTCATAAGGGATTCGAACTCACGTTACTCGGCGCAGTATCAGTGGCAAGGCGAGCACATAGACCACTAGGCTATCCGTGCAATCTCCTCTACACAATATAGACGAACCCACAAGACATAGCGGATGTCTATATTTTTCATAACTGCCAATCCAAAATGTTTATCAGACAGTAACAACGCTGTTTTGAAGTTTACTAAAACCAAGCCTTTGCTTACCCTCTTTCCCGAAATACGTTCACAACGTTACATATAGGTCTTTCTTCAAGCTGCAGTTTGCGTTTCATGATTCTCAGAAGCCTTTGTCTTAGTGCTTTGACAATTGACTCTATTCGTTCGTCACTACGTCACAAATATATCTAGGTGACCTCGATCCACTGAGTTTTATGGATGTAGACGCAATAAATTATAATATTCGGCAACGAATTTAAATTAATACCTGGGTTTATCTTTATGGCTGTCTTTACGACAAATAAAAATGTTTGAGTACTTTCTGAAAATTGGTTATAAAGATTGAAGACTTATAATATTATAAAGTAATAGAAAATAATACTTAAATCAAATTTAAAATAAATGAAATGTGAAAGATTTTAAAGCAATATTTTATTATGTTTTGATATAGCCTTTTGAAAGGACGATTTGAAATTTGAATCGAGTCGACAGCTTATTAGTAATCAACAGTATTGACATTTCAAATTGCTATATTATAATTGGATGCTGTGTGCGATGTTGCGTTATTAGACTGTCACATAATTGTTGCTATAGAATTGTGTAACATTTACGCGAACGCTACACATTAAAATTATTATACTACATAAAATGGATTGTACGTCGGTATATTTTGATTATAACTTACGCAGCTTTACGTTCTGCGACATTTCAGTTGCTTGCAGCACACATGGTTATGGGGAAGGAAACAATCGGAATTGGAAAAAGTTAATTAAATATACTCAATTATTATCAGTTTTAAAGTAGTTAAATGCATATAGGTGTCAACTTTATTAAAGTTTAGAAATATAGCTGCACCGAGTTTCACGTACGTGGGTGAGATACGTTTTAGGTGATCTTTTGCCAATATAATTTCGCTAGTATTACAACTTCGATCACTGCTCAAGATAAACTAATCTGTCTTTATATTGTCTTAAGTTAACGCGAATGTTACCAATAAATTGAAATTAAACAACTTTATAAGGATTTTATCGCGTTGTTTAATTTTTATTAAACTTATTATTTCTTAATTTTGAAACCCTAAACTACTATTGTTATACAATTTTACTAGGTACTGTTTACTTCTATTTAAACTATTTAAATTATAAAACTACTTACTTAGATTTAAATTTTTGTAACACATTCCCCGTCGTTTCGGTTACTTTTCAGCAGCCATGTTCACGGAGACACCTCTCTAAAGTAAAAGTCTTTAACAATAGTAGATTAAAGTTTCAAAATTATGGAATAATATCGGTCTTGATCTTCAAAATAATTGTTTCTCTGGTTGTCCCGTACAAAAGCCTTCACACCACATCTTTATACATAGTTCAATACAAATAAGGTACTAAAACAAGTTGTCCTACTATAGCAACTCACATTCATCTAGTACATTACTCAAGCTCTGCTCTGTCGATAAAATATAAAGATACGAATACATTGCTCTATAAATGTTCAAACATCAATCTGAATCGTTGTTGGAAAATGTAGTTTGCAGACAAATGTAAAGTTTTATTGTTATTCATGCTAGTCGTAAAATATCTACGACGGACAATTTCTGTGTTAAAAACGGAATTGCGGTGAGTATTAAAAGTCTCCCAGTAAGAAAATTTAAACTTTCACCGTACTGCCGGGTGCACAACTCTTTACGAGCAGATTTTAATGTCTTCACAATCAGACATGTTTTACTCGAATGTCAGTTTGGATTACTTTTCTTAGATTTATATTCGTTTAAAGAAATATTTCACATTGTCCATGCACAATACCTACATCCTAACTAATATTATAAATGCAAATGTGAATTTGTTTTTTGATTTGTTACGCTTTTACGACTTAACTTCTCGACCGATCATCATGAAATTTTGCATATACATAAATAAGTTGTCAGGGATACAGAAAAAGACATCGAGTACCATTCATCCAAAATAATACTGTTCCAGAACAAGCAAAGCTGCGGGCAAAAGCTAGTAGTTATATAATCCCGGCTAATATTATAAATGAGTTTGTTTGTTTGTTTTACTTTCACGCCTTAACCACTCCACCGATATGACACCGATCATAATATTTGACATACCTACACATTGTCAGTACTACAGAAAACTTTCTCCCAGAAAAAGCGAGGAAAACCGCAGGCAAAAGCAAGTTTTTATATATGTAATGGATAACTACACTACACAACCAATGTGCAAAGTAGATCATGTATCATAAGTAAAGCGTTAAAAAAGTGTAATTTACAAGATAGGCTTAATTTTTATTTGAGAAATTCTTATAACTCTCTTCAATTTCATACGCCGTTTATACCAATCGTCTATAAAAGGATTTAAGCATGCTCTCATTTTAAGCCAGTCGTCTGTGTTCAGAGTCAAATTATGTAGGTTTCGCCAGTAAATTTCACGATACCGTCGACCCGATTTAGATCTAGGTTGGCCCACCCTGGATTACCTAACGATATCCGAGCTCTCAAAACCAGTTCTTTTCTGTACTAATCACGGAAAAATCCCTGTAGACTTATTTACAAATCTCAGATTATTACAAGTATTGCTTAATTTCTTAGTATAAATTAAATACACTGTTCGCAAAACACTAACGGACACAAGATGGCGACATAAACTATTGCGGTACTAGTTTCAGCTTTAGCGCATCTCATATTTCTGAGGAATCTACCCTATTATTATAAAGTGGAAATTTTTGATTATTTGTTTGTTTGTATTACAACGTATTTGTTTGTTTAACTCAAAAACTAATCAACCGATTTTAAAAATTATTTTCCCATTGGAAAGCTATATTATCACCGAGCACCATAGGCTATATATTGTTTTACAAAACTACTGTTTCTAACATCACCTATTTTTACGCAGGCGAAGCCTAAGCGAAAGCTAGTATTTAATAAATTCATTATTCAGCACTATTCCTTTTATTATAAAATATAAATCAAAAAGATATCTTTATCAATTTTACTTTACTTAAACTCTCAATCCTTCATTTTAAAGTTACGATTCAATGGCCGATACTTGACGAAATGGGTTTTATTTTCTCGAGGCTTATAACCTTTGTCAAATCAAAAGCTTATCTTCATAATATTGGCAACGCATCACAAATTTTAACAACTTATGTCTACGACTTTCTTGGGTCATTTACTTATTCTATGGACCGCTCACAATGTCCATCGTTTGATTTTTTATTCAAAGTTATTCACCATAAAATGTGATATTAAAAAGAGATTCAGATCTTTAAAAAATCTCTTTTATTTTTATGCATAGATCTATGAATGGAGTCAGGATAAGGTCACAGTTATCGCCAGTAATAGTTTCTAGGGCTTACTTATGAAATTTATGCTGTTGTTTCAAACATATTATTAGGGAATATGTACTTATGAAGTACATGTAGATAGCAGTTACACTAAAATATTGTAACTATATCATACCGTATTCATAAATTATTTTGGATTTTTGTAGTAAACGCGTGATAAGCCAAATTTTGTATTTTATTCTCGTTAGGCATATTTAAATGCATTAAAAATACAGTTACATTATAATAAAGGTTAATTGGTATAAATTTGATATAACTACCTAAAGTTTTAACAGGTATAACTACCTTTTTTTTTTACTTGGGGGAATGCAATGACGCCTTTCCCTCCGCGGGGGCGGACGGATTATGTCGGACTCGCCGGGGTAAAATAAAGATGTTGAAAAGATAATGTACCTCCCGGAATACCGACTAAACCTACCACGGTGTTCCTCGACAAAACCACTATCGACGGGGCCGCGCGAATCACTTTCGCATACGGTCGCGACCCCGCCGAGGTTTCGGCCCGCCGTATGAAACGGCAGGCCACTACACGAAAGACCTACCCAAAATAGGCACTACTTCACCTACTGTCTCCCCCCTAGAGGGGAGACGGACTCGACACAGAGGCGCGCGTGGGAACACGCACGCCGCCTCTCGGAACTGGTGCTGAATGGATGGCGGGCAGGCCCACAAAGCCCGCCACCCCCAGGTCAAACCTCAGGGTGGCTGGAGGTCATCTCGCGCCCTCCGGCGCCCGGTTCTGCGGTTGGGGAGAGGGTTTAAACGCTCCCTCTCCCGCTCCGCCACCTCCTTGATGGAAATCACTTCCTCGCAGAAGGAGGCGACGGCGTTCCACGACCTCTCACTCCGGACCATAGACTCAACTACGGCCGGAAGCGAGAGGGCAACCGATCCGACTGCCGCGATCAATTCACGGCGCTGCGATGCCCAGGCGGGGCAAACCGCCAAAGTGTGCAGCGCCGTATCCTCAACAACGTCGCGGCAGTCGCCGCAGTGGTGACAACCGGGCGTCTCTTGCCGGCGTATACGACACAGGAACTGGCCAAAACAACCGTGGCCAGTCAGAACCTGTGTCAGCCGGAAGGTGAGGGCGCCATGCCGCCTCTCCAGCCACTCCTCAAACACGGGACTTACCACTACGATCGTGGCGTGCCCGAGGTATAACTACCTAGAGTTAAACTAGCAGTTTGAATTACAATTTAGAATGTAGACAGACAAGGATAATACGTATTTTTATTTACCTCTTTAGCTTGCCACATATAGGTGGCAATCGAACCCAAGGCCTCTCGTTCACAAGTCCAATTCCACTGATACCACATTGCTATTAATACACTGCTTGCAAGGCTCATTAAAAATATTATATTAGCTAACCAAACACAACGTTGTTGTTAGAAATATGACGTCATCGACAGCTATTCAGCTACTCGAGGATCGACAAACCCACGTCAAATAGCACTTGGGACGTCAGCCGCCAGTCTCACTCCTTCAGTAAACTAATGCATACGAGTAAAGATACTACGATAACTCGAAACCAAAATGGCATTTTATGATAACTCGAAATGACATCCGGATTTTCAAAAAAATCTCAATATGTAAAGCAACCGTAGCCAAGTGGGAGACTGCTGGACTGCCACTTGGAGATTGAGTTCGATTACAAGGTACGCAGCTCTGTCTTTTTGCAGTTATGTGCTTAGTAAATATTTAATTTTGGCTTGTTCTAACGGCAAAGGAAATCATCGTGAGAAAATCTGCATGTCTGAACGATCACCATAATGTTCTTAAAGATATGTGAAGTCTGCCGACACGGATTTGGCCAGGATGGTGGACTACGGCCTAACTCTTCTCACACTGAGAAAAGGCTCAAGGCTAGCAGTAGCTTATATACAGCACTTAAATTATTTTTATTATTCTCAATATCAGCACGGAGCCTAGAACTGTGCCTGGCAAACGGCAATCCGTCTGCCGGACGCAGTTTCAGCCTCCTAATTGAAATCAAATTACTTTATACGGTATATCGCAGTTTATTTAAAAACACTACTTATAGATAATTTTAAACTATATTACTAAACTATATTAAAATTTACACTTTCTTCGACGATTCGGTTGCCTTTCAACAACGATGAACACAGGGCGACTACGATGGTGGTTGTATCATCGTTTTGAAGTGTAATTATTTTAAAGTATCCTTACTCAATTGAGTTTTTGTTGTTCCTATTTACGTAGAATGAGCTTAACGTATCGTGTAATCTGGCTTTGTTTGCCTGTTGTAGGGCTTCACTTCACACTACTTGCTTAAAAGGTAAATACAATAACGCATGCACTAAGTCCTATTGTGCTTCGGTATTATAGTTTCCTGAACATTTCAATTACCATAGTAACGTGTATTCACATTAGTCCACGTCAACATAGTTATACAAGTTTGTGACGAGTCTTCCTACCGATGCCGGTAGCTTTAGATCGCAGTCGAAAGCAGTCCCAGCGCCAATAGTTACTAATTACTAAGGATCCGACCGACATTTGATTCGCAAATGAACTTCCCAAAATGCTCTCCCAATAGTACGTTTCGAAATAGTTTTGAAGGTATATAATACTAGCACTGCTCGTATTTTAGGTTAGGTAGAACTGATGTCTATTCTGTGACTAAAGATAAGACTTTTTTAAGATAAATAAATTGTGATCTTTGATACATTAATTTACATACATAGTCTCACGCTCAGAGAGAGCGCGCATATGTGTATTAAGCGCACATTTCGCTAACTGTGTTTTACTTCCTACGTAATAGGGCGAGTCTATTACTGGGTAAACTTTCCAGGCAGCGTATTGCTTCTGAAAATTTCTTGACAGAAAATCTCAATGACACTATACCCTGTCCGAAAATTGAACCAAAGACCTCATGCACAGTCGCATATACTACAGCTGACCATACAGATGCAGTGTGTTACATTAAATTGTAAATAATAATTAGAAGTTTATACACAGATTCAGTAGTGCTATCTAAGGATCAGGTTAATATTCTAACTATTATGCGTCGTTCGTGACCCATGATATATGAAAAATAAGTATATTTAAAAAAAGTACAATATATATAGTGTCAATTTTAGATATTTTCACATGCCTAGATTACAGTATGTGTACACGAATATTATAGCAGCTATATTTAGGTCTCACGTTGTTGCCGACGATACCTCAGTGGAGTGTATAAATGAGACTAGTGGACTGTAGTTTTGAGATGTATAATGATTTATAAAATGAATCACAATATTTGAAAGGAATATGAGCGCGTAAAACAATAATTATAAATGTGAAATAAAGTCAAACATGCCCTTTATCGAACACAATTGCATATCTTGCATTACGCTCAATCCGAAAACCGTAACCCGCCATTCAAGTACATTTCCAAGCGTAAGCACTTATACTGCAAGATTAAAGAGATATTCAGTATTATTCGAAATACAAGTTATTTTTCATAAGAGTGAATAAATTGTGAGAGTATCGTAGTTTCTGCTTAAGCCTCTGGGCCATAGAAATAAAAGTGTCCACGCATGTGTTTTTTATATAAATCGATGCACTCCACAACAAAATAAATATGCATACATAGCAGGTTGGTTCTAAAACCAATAGTAAATTAAAAAGTTTATTCGAGCGGCGTATTTTATTAAAAATATCTGTCGAACCAATTTAGGTTACCTTTGATCGACAGCAAAATTTTTTTTATTTATATTCGTTTAACTGCATGGATAGTGGTTTAAGTGGTTACTCGGTCTATTGGCTGTATCTACAGCCAATAGACCGAGTATTGTAGGTTCGAATCCTACACAAGACAACAAATTATGTGATCCACACCGGGACTGGGTATTCTTTACGTTCGAATGTTTGTAAAGCCCACGACAGAGGCCTCATACCTAGCTCGAGTTGTCTTCTTGAAATAAAAAAAAAGCCATCATATACACATAAGTAATGTTAACGCACTATATTAGTGTCACGAACATTGATTTGATGAATAAATACCGGATGCAATTAGTGATCAAATCAACGTAGAAAAATATAAAGCTAGCTTTATTTCCTACACATCAGCGGATTGGAAAGAAAACGTAAATTGGGTAGCTTCTGATCGTCATCTGGCCATACATTTTAGCCATACAAGCAGTGAATTTTAAATAGTCTGATGGTACTGACCAACACCTTGTTAATCTCAGTTGTAAAATACTGAAATTATATTTAATTGGCGATTTAAAAGAATGGCCGTGAGTTTCTTGCAGGTTTCTTCTCATAGGCTCAACCCTTTGCCTGAACCTAGCAACTAACCTAAATGTAGCTTCAGTAACTTAGTAAACTCACTAACCCATATATTTTGACGTTCATAAGTGTTACTTTGTGACCTAAATGAATAAATGATTTTTGACTTTGACATTGGTACATACAATTAAAATTTCTGCAAATATAAATACAAAGTTTTGTCAAACTTAAATATATAGGCGTGTAATGCGATAATAGTGCCGTAATTTTACTGTATATCTTATCATTTTATTTTATAAATGAAATAATTAAATATTTTCCGGCATATCACATCTACTTTTGACTGCTGTTTTATACCTATTATCCAACAATACCCTGCCTTTAGTTAATTTATAGATTCGTTCCGTTGTATTCTCTTGAGAACCTTTATTCGCAATAGTAGCAAACAACAATTTCACGTTACGTATGGGTATATACTAGTAAATGGCTAGTTCATAGTTAAATTAATTTTATATCCCTTAAATTCTACTGAGTACTTCGTCCGACATTTAATTTGGTTAACAAACATTATTTCGTTAACCAAGACTATTATACGTAACTGGGCTGTCAGGAGGGATGTAGTTGTATTTGCCGAAGAATTCCCTGTTATTTCAAGCATCCATGAGCTATTGTAGCATTCCACCACCAGACGAAAGATAAGTATGGTTATCACCTCAATAAAAATGTTCGTTAAGAATCTGATATTGAAAATAGGCATCGAATGAATTGTTTTATTTAAGACCCTCATACTGATTTAGTCAAAGCCTATATAAATATATCTGAAGACAGAATCAATTCTTAACGCTTTTAATTCTTTATTCTAAAGGATAATGTTCAGCGAATATTAAACTATCTTTACTTTTCTTTAAAAGCCAATTCAGTGCTTCGTATACGTTAGGTCTTGAAGTTAATACGTGTACGAAGTATAAAATAGGCCCCTTTTTATAAGCAATTTATATATAGTGTCTGCTAACGTTTCAAATCTTACATTTTTTGTAATTTTTTACTAATTAAGATTAATCTCTGTATGTTTGTTTTTTAGACAGTAATATTCAGTAATATTTATTAATATTGAGCATAATATATAAGAAATTATAGAAAGATTATGCAATAATTGGATTATCGTTTAACTCATAAAAACATAAATAGGTAAAAATAAGCTTACCTTTGGTAACATCCCTTTACCGGACTACAAAAATTATTCACATGGAATTGCATTTAGTAAACATATACATATTAATTTAATTATTTATGACGTGTGTTACGATAAAAAACACTGTATTGCAATAAAAACATACGGCGTTTTGAGAATCCAATTAGACTATATCCAAATCTTTTTAAAGCCGTTGCTCTGTTATTTTCCTATGAAAATAATAAAACCTTTACCAAACATTGTATTATATTTCAATAGAAACAAAAATAAATCTTACTAGTCCGCATCAAATATCAATTCGTCCGACTTTATTGTTACAGAATACTTTGAAATTAATCCAAAACAATTATATTGAATACTTAAATAGTAAGCCGACTGATAATATGTAGATAGGTTTTATTTTATCGAGGTTGTTTTGTGAACGAAAATTGGTGTACATGTTTTATTTCGTCGTATTTTATTTCTGCTCTACGTTGCTTGGAGATATTTAACGCGTATTCATTACGTACCAAAAGGGGTTACGATAAACGAATCTTTATAATAAAAGTGATTGCGGATATATTTGTGTCACGTATGTGATAGATGACCAAATACCGCTCGAGTTCAGTCCTACTCAATATTCACTGAATCAAATAGAATTCGGGAAATCAACCATAAGACTTGGATACATTCTCCTTATAATACCCATTGGAGTGAAAATAGTCGAGTAAACAGGACAAACAAATGGTCTTTTGAGAGTTCAAACAATTTAAGTTTGTATAATGATGTGAGTTGCGGGGTCAGTGGAGCGAAGATTCTGAAAGCAATTCAATGTTTTGATATTTGATTTCAAAGGAGAAAGCATTTAGAATAAGTTTTGTGTATATTCAACGTGCAGACCAGTGCAGGACAAGGAATACAGGTAATTGTCCTACAGGTAAATCCAAGCTAGTATTATAAATGAGAGTGTAAGTTTATTTGTTTTTTGTTACGCTTTCACGCCTTAACTACTCGACTGATCATCGATAAAATTTCATATACACGTTATCATAGGAAAAGGAAAGGCCATAGGGTACCTTTCATTAGAAAAAAGTACTGTTACTAATCTATCCTAGCCTACATTTATGCAAGCAAAACCACGCGCAAAATCTAGTAAAGTAAACAAAGGTGTTCTCTTTTATTCAATTTGTATAAGGATTTACCAACCCCGATTTTCTTTCCAATTTTCATGCTTTTTTGTTGATCTACAGATGGAATACTGGGCACGTGTTATGGTTTGAGATTCCATACAAATTATTTATTTGATCTACTTTAAATTGTTCTCAGTCTGGGTGTACTTTATGTCCGTTAATTGTATATTTGTAAAGTCCACTGCTTCACAGGGCTTAATCTGTATGACAGTACAACAGACTTTACTACTTACAAAACTAAAATTAATTAGAATTATTATGATACGAATATGCTTGAAACATTGTTATTGGCATTTTAATTAACCAGTTAACCTATTTGTATTACTGTAAACGTTACGTTCGCATATCAAAAGATTCACTTATAATACATACATTGTTAATACCTTTTAATACTGCCTGTAAAAGTTCGTTTGTCTGTTTCGTAGAACTCCGTAGATGCACTACAAAGTGCTACGCTGCGTAGAACTTCTGCGTGGATCGTAATGTCTAAGTAACTTTTACCTTACGAGATACGTTATCGAGCTTATAAACTTTGAACTATATCAACATTATTTTGCATTTCTTTAATTAAGTTTACGAGTAAAGCCAAACGATTTCCAAGTTTTCTTGTTAAGAGGAAAGAATTAACTAGTGAAATCCCTGGCGAGTATGAGAAAGGGTACAAGATGAACGCTGTTGATTAAGACTCACCCTTTTGACCGTCATTCCACAATAAAGCTACAGCCTGGGGTGCTTTACCACAAATTATCATGAAAGTATTAGTAGGAAAATAATAGTTAACTAGTTAGTAAAATAGTAGTTAACTTCACAAAACTTGAATTTTTTTTATTTTGACGTCATTCGTTTTAGCTATGTATTCTAATAAAATATATAGTTAGGTATATTGTAAAATAAAACTTATTCTATAATGTACTACGAGTACATCATAATTAAGGTAGTAGATCCTCGTTGGTTTCAGTATGAATGTGCCGGATCGACCGGGGTAGTACTACCCTCTCACACAATACCGGCGTAAAGTAATGGTACCCGTACTGTTGCGTTTCGTATCGGCGAGTGAGAGAGCCGGAGGCTCAGTTACACCGATCCTTTTCCTATCCTTTCCTTTGTCCTTTACTTCCTTTATTCCTTTTTAAAGGATTGGCAATTCATCAGTTAAAAAGAAAATTTTTGGTTAAATCTACTATTTTTACCATTAGTGTTACAAAAAATAACATTTGTTTAACTTCGAAAGATAAAACAAGTGAAATTCGCGATAGTGTGTATCGACTTATATTGCTGGCTTTACTATTTGTTTTGTTTCATAATGAGAACAAACATGAGTGGAATATTAAGCGATATAGTGTATGCGAAGCACTCGTCGACATCACCTAATTTTTTCATATCAGGTTAAGTTCCTGCGAGGTTTACAGTCTCATGGTGCGCAGCGTAAATCGTGATTTTGTACAAACCTAAATAATGTTTCGACATTTTACGATTTCTTTTTGGTTATTATAATAAGTTAACTTCGCTCTAAATCAATATAATTATTTACAAGTAAATCGAGCAATTATGATCACTAGATCATTGGTTGTATAAAAAACACACTATTAAAATGGTTAAATAATTTATGATTGGTATCGAGTCAAGTAATTAGACTTCCGATACCAATCATAAATTATTTTACTTTCTTTCAATTACCCCAGTATTTATCAAGGTTTTATGAATTTTATCAAGATGATGTGATTGAGAATGGTAAAAAATTTCATCTGGCTGAATACAACAATAAATAATTTATGATGTTTATACATTTCGTTACGTACGTAATTTTAACTGAATATTCTGTGTAAGAAAATGTTTTACAAAGGAGGGCTGGGCTGTATATTCGATTTCATATATCAATCTATAAATGGTGTTTATTTTGTGTGCCAATACATTTGCTTTATTTCAATACAAACAAAATAATATAACAGTATGTCTTATTTACGTGATATTATTACATTGCATCACATTTTTCGAGTATTGCCATACAATAGATCAAATTATATTTTTATTGAATTCCGTATCTCATTCTATCATCATTTCTTATAAATCATATTTGAATATAAAGAAGTCTAAATTAAATAACGGAATTTTTGTTATATTCTGCGAAAATTGAAAAGAATTTAATAACGCGTCATATTTCAATGTTACTTCATAATGGAAACCAAATAAAATCTGAAGCTGGCTAATTATATCAAGAAGGAAAATTGAAAAGTTTGGTTTTCTATTTATTTGGAAACATCGCATAGACATTTGTTTGCATATCAACTATATGTTTTACTATTATACTACTATACTATATGGTTTATAAATAGCAATTAAAAAGTATTCTATACATTTTAAATCAAATTTTTCTGGTGAACAATGACTGTAATGTATGTTCATTGTTCACCTTCTGATCGACTCATCGCGTGATCGCTGGTCTTTTTGGACCCAAAAAATCATCAGTACTATTAAGAAGGGCAGCGCTGCCAGTTTTTTGATCACGTTACTACGCCATAAACCATTCAAGTAAATAATAAAATAAATATAGCATATTGGTAATAAACTACTGTCAATTGTTGGAAAACCAGACATCATTGAAAACCTATTGTATCTGACGGCCGGTGTGTTACCGTGACTTAATAGGTTAATATAGTATAATACTTGAAGTTTCTATGGATTAAAATTTGTCGTAAAATATTAAAACATGTACATAAAGTAATATATGATACTATTACTTATTATAGCTATGCCGCTAATATTCAACCCATGAGATATAAGCAAACTGACGTACGAAGATTAACCCATTCTTGACCACTGTGCTAATTTATGAACAGTTATAATATGAGGGTACATTTAAAAAAATATATGTTTTGTCACCCATTTATTTTTTTGGTGTGCATTTAAGATTGTGTTGGTTTCGCGTAACAATCAATGACTAAGTATATTTATACATTACAAATTAAGGATATACTTTATACTAGTGCTGTATTCTTGTTAGTTATTTTTTTATAATTTAATTATCATAAGGACTAGGATCCTTTAAAAATTACAAAATTCCCACTGTTATACCTCTATTTTCTGCATCCTTACTTTGATTTAACAACCTTTCATAAAGTTTAAAGTTAAAAGCCTGCAAAATCGAGAGCAAGATTTGCCACATTTAAAATACAAAAATGCGAATGCTGAATGCTTGCGAAAATGAGAATACCGTCCACATTTTTATACAAAAGTTTTCTACAATAGATAGAAAACGATTCGACGCCGATAGTTGTGATTCAAGGATTCGTTTAATGTTAAAGTTTTCCTAGAATTGCGTAGATATCAGCGGAATCAATGTCAAGTGGAATGCAAAATACCAAAGGTGTTGATAAACACACACAGCTTACCTTATTATAATTTTTCTATTTATTTCATTTGAACCCTTTGTTTAGAATGTTCAAGTAAATCAATTGTCTTGTTATAATATTGGTACTAGACAATCTTCTTAGGCGCAAGGCAAATATAGTTTTGCAGGCCTCGCATATTGTTTAAAACATTATGACTTAAAATCAACTTACTTATAAACTTGATTCCTATACATTGTTCCTTTCAAAAACATTCGTGTAGAAAATGATTGCCTTTTTCTAAACTTATTTACATACATGCATGTAAGCAACGTTCTAAAGAAAACTAACAAAAGAATGTTATAAAAAAGCCGTCCCGCTTGCGGTACATTAACAACAATGCGCAGTTGTGCCGTCTTACTACGTTCGCTTACATTAAAGTGGCTTTAGCGGTGTGCCGCGATAACATATTACCTACTTTGAGGTATTTTGTTACGTATAAATTTTACATGTAACTTTTCAGAACAGAACGCACCTGGGTATTGTTAGTAGGCTGTACCTGTGCGGTTATCGGAGTGATAAATGTTCTTTGGCTGCGTGTAATCAACTTTGTATTTATATGTTTTGCGTTTGTGCTATGCTTGTGGCATTAATAATGTTTTGTTACAACAATATGAGGATTTCGGGTACTTTTATAACATATGTTACTTATATTTTGTTAAAGTTTTGCATTGTTTTCTCTCGTCTCTAATAGAAGGCCGGTGCGTAGTATGCTGTGCTGTATACAAGGATACAAAATGAACAGTTACAAAAGAAGTTATACGCAATGAAAAGATGGATATTATTTTTGTTAGACATCTGACTATCTGTGACCACGTAAGTACGAAATTAATGGATTAATTTCAATACGATTTAGTCGGAATGGTTCTTCGCTGAATTTGATAAGAATCCATCTAGCTATTGAAAAAGTTATGAGCTCTTTGCCGAACTGGTGTTTTCATATTCCATAGACTTAGTGAAATATTTATTGGCCATGGTACAAAAAAAGGAGTGTTATATGTTTGTGGTTCTATGTCCGTAGTATTGTTACTTCCCTACGACTAAGTATCGGCCCATTATAATGCTATTTTAGCCAATGGTTTGGTTTAATCAGGAGTGATTAGTTAAAATTGCTTTTTTGTATTCACTCTAAATTGGGAGATTTCTGTATACTTATTGAACTTTTTGATTGATTTGAATGACTATCATACAAATACCACATACTAGGTATAAGTAATTTGTAATTTGTTGGTAGTCTAAAGTTAATAAGAGCCACGAAGTCTTACTCACAAACTTACTTATTCTATATGTCGTCACATGCGTTCGTTTGTGAATACGTGCGCCAATTCGAATGCACAAACCCTTTCAAATACCCCATCAATTAGGTCAATGTGGGTCCTACAGGCCGTCCTCGCACTCACTCTACTTACATTCGCTCCATAAATCCTTTCTGTCAATAACGTGGCCCTTTACGCGTGACTGAGTCTCCAAAGTATACCTTTACATAAACTGGGTACTATGCCTTCTAGAGTAGGTACAACTACATATTTCTTATGAAACCATTTCTAGATCTGTCAATCAAAGGTAAAGCTATTCGTATTTAAAGAATCTTACACATAGATGCTTTATAATAGTCGATATGATAACAATCCAATAACAGTCTTAAATTTTTTCTTACCTTCATGATATAATAGCGTGTATTTCTAACTATTACTTATTCATAACTATTTAGTTATGAGGAAGTAATAGTTGGACGATGGAGTTTCCTTAAACGATAACTACAAGTATTTACTTGTAGTTTTCATTTAAGGAAATTCCATCATTGCATGTGTATTTTACATCATATACATACGCGTAAATGTAGGTTATGTAAGTAACAGAACTTCTTACTAAATGAAAGGTACCCTATTCCCTTTTTTATTTCCTTGACAACGTGTCTGTGAAATTTCATGATAATTGGTCGAGTAGTAAAGGCTTGAAAGCGTACCAAACAAACAAACACACTCACATTCGTATTTGTTATATTAGGATATATTTAGTTCTCGTCGCTAAATACCGCTTCAACAGTGAATGAAACCGTCGTAAGGAAACACATGCCTGTGAGTTTAACATAAATAACATTTTTGAATATGAGTGTTTTAATGAATATGAAAAGGAAAATAATTATTTGCTAAGTTCTTCAAAACTCATTTCTTTTCAAAAAGAGTCTGCCTTTGTGCTGAATAAAAATGTGCGCAGTGCATAGCCAATAATTAATTATTAATACTTATAAAACGTTGCTATATTTGTTTTCTAATATACACTTAGTCGCGCCTATCATAATTACTTAGTTTACCAGTTTCTATTTGTCGAATTGTCTGCTTGTTTGTGTATAACTGCGTCAATGAGTCGTAGACTATTGGATTTTGGTACAATTTTGCATGGAATGTTTTTATCTTTAGGCAGCATATACGCTTTATCCCGGTCTTAAAAAGGGTCTCTGCGGGTAACACAAAAGGGTGATATTTATCGACGACTGAATAAATTGTTCGCTCAAATTACTAAAATCTATGATTATTGACTTTGAGTTTGGGTTAATGCTAACATCAAATATTACCATTTTGTTATTTAATATTCGTAGTAAAAGTAACTTTGGGATTATATCACTTCATTTAATAGAATATTTATTTCGGGCATATGCCTATACTATTTTACAAGGACTGGATTCTGTTTTAATGATGCCGATTGATTTATATTTGAAATTAAAGCCGAATTACTAATTTATTATAAACGATCTTGAAATCACAGATAAAAAACTGTATAATAGTTCAATAGATCCTATTTATATCATAAAAACAACAAAATTATCAATATATATCCCTTATAGAAAATATTGTATGAACCGCTTGCTAGAAATATTAAGTAAGCTAAAAAAAAGCATATGATGAGACAGAAGATTTACTGAGTATAACAAAATAGATTTATACACACACACACACACACAAACACACACACACACACATTCACACAGATGTACGTATAGAGAGGCCACTATCTTGACTCAACATTATTTATCATTTTTCTTTTGTTTATATTAAAAATGATAATTGTGCACTGTTTGTTTTAAATATTCTATTTTTAATAAAATTACTAGGGATGAGCGCTGATGTCTGAAATATAAATATTTCATTATCTAGTTCAGACACAGATGTCTTTATATATTTTAAGAATTCATAATTATATATCTGTAAAGTTGTATTAAGTGTATAAACTTTATTATTATTATCATCGTAGCTTTATAACAAGCATCTGAACGGCCAAATATCATGGAAATGGTAGCATACGGACGTTTGCAATGAACATAAACAGAATGAACATCTACATACTCTGTTATCAGTCATAATAACAGCACTCATCAGTCAAGAATATAAACTAGTTCGTATATTCTCTCAGTGCAAGTGAACTTCGTGCTGTACTGGGTTATATAATTCCCTCGAAACCATAGGAGCTCGCAACCCAAAATCTCTTTATATAGGATCTGACTTGTCTATGTACGCGAGTTGTTTGTGTTTTAACGAGTACATTATTGTTATGTACTGGTAGCAATTTCATGTGAACGTTTCTGCCTTTTATAAAAGTCATTACCAGCGAAAATAATTGGCATCATTATTGGTTTAATCTTTTTACTCAGAAGAGACGCGTTTCAGCAATTGCTACTGTTATAATTATTATTATTGCGTGTAAATATATGCAACAGGCTTAATAGGTCTGGTTTTATTTTATTGTGATTACATTGATCAACTATAATATAATCACACGTAAACACACCAAAAATAAACATATACGGCTTTTTATGTTAACATTATTCGTTAATTTAGGAAACTAATTACCACTGATCTGAAAATACGACTACGTTTACTTTTAAATTAATCAAACACACATTTATTTAGTGATTATTTACATGCGTGGTCTCACACCTATGTAGCCAAAGAGGTAGCAATGACCGAAAAGATATCACCCACATTTCCCCAGATATGTTTTGGTGCCCACGTAATACGTAGCTATTTATTACCGACTATGAAGTCATTATTTTGTCTAATACTTTATCTTGTATTACCGATGATGTTCACCGCAATAGTAAATCACGTAAAATTTGTGACGCTATAAACTCACCTGAACCACTCACCAAATGGAATACATGTAGATATTATATCTAACTTAGGTATATACATGTAGATATATTAACTTCATTTAGGTATATAAAAATCAAACCAAGCCAAACGCGATATATTCACTAACGCAACAATGGTTGCGAAACAAAATTAATATTTATCCAGAGTGCCAATTCTCGTAATAAAACTGTTTAAACCACTATTCCAATCTAGCCTCATTGTCAGAAATATCATATAATATATGACATTCTTCAAAATTAAAATAAACCTGAAATGTGAACATAAACTTATTCAAGTCAGTCGAACAGTCGCAAGGGGAAGACCTAGGCGAACGTTTCTTGATCAGATCGGAGACGTTCTGGATAAAGGCCAGGTTAAGAGCACCTTAAACCGGCGAGCGTGTATGAGGAATGTTATGAAAGTGAATGAAGCCAGAGAAGTGTGTCAGGATCGTAGCAAATGGAAATCCGTAGTCTCTGCCTACCCCTCTGGGAAACAGGCGTGAATTTATGTATGTATGTAAACTTATTCAACTAGTATTGTCTTATGTTTACGCGAATGTTATACATTGAATTTACACTACTTTATACGGATTTAGTCGCGTTGTTTATTTTAAAACACTTTTATTACATACTTTTGAAACGCTAACACTACTATTATTGAACTTTACTACCATTTAAGCTATTTAAATTAATTAAAACTATTTATATTTAAGTTTGTACTTTGCCCCGACGCGCGACGGTTGCTTTACAGCAGCCATGTTCACGGCGAGACTAAGATGGTAGCTGTCTCAATGTTCTAAAGCGTACCTAGTTATTCGACTAGATCGGAAACATTTTTATTACAAGGATGTGCCCATCGTAATCAAGTCAAAGTAATAAGTCAAATATAATCCAGCCATGGCTTTTACTGTTTGAATTTAGAGCTTCATGCAAAAAATAATTGAACATACAATTATAACAATTCATATTTCTGGATAGTCCAAAGATACATTATGATAAATGCGAATTTGTTTATTAAAATAATATTCTAGGTATCACTTTTTAGTATAATTATAATGGTAAAAGCTTATGCATGACAAATTACAGCAATGGCTACAGCTAATAATGTTTTTAAACTTTACCCAATTTTAAATGTCATGTATTTTATAACAGCCGCCAACAAAATTCACTTTTTCACATAAGCCAAAAAAAAAAACGACAATTAGGCTGAGCTATTAATTTCACCGTTTTCCCGTCCCGTTATCTATTGAGTTACGACCAATTTCGATATCAATTTATCACACCAGTAAATTCAAACTGATATTGCCTTGCAGATTTATTAAGTGCTTAACGCGGGGAGACTCCCATGGAATACTGAACCGATAAGCATTCGTACCGAAGAACATTTTTTTCCATTAATGAGTAACATTTAAGGATCCATTAAGATATGTTTAAGTTCATAAACTGGTATCTGAGTTTTTATAATAACCATCAACCCTCAGTAACACCAAAAAACGGAAAGATATTGTCTGTATTACACTTTCTTAATCGAAGTTTGGTTTCACAAATAGATATTTCGCATTCTTAGGGCCTTTTTATTAGCAGCGATAGCCTAGTGGGAAACCGTTGGACTGCCACGCAGAGGTCTCGAGTTCGATCCCAAGACGCGCATCTCTGACTTTTCGAAGTAATGTACTATTAAATAGTTAATTATCGCTTGCTTTAACGGTGACGGAAAGCATCGTGAGGAAACCTGCATGTCTAAGAGTTCTCAATAATGTTCTCAAAGATATGTGAAGTCTATCAACCCGCACTGGGCCAGCGTGGTGGACTATGGCCTAACCCTACTCACACTGAGAAGAGGCCCGTGCCCAGCAGTGGGACAGTTTAATACAGGGCTGATATTATATGTATATATAGGTCCTTTTCTTTATAACAAAATAAATAGACAAACAGCCTCTATATGAGCTAAATTATGCAAGATCTAAGCAAAAGGCTGTCAGTACTTACAAACCTTAAATTATGAAAAGACCGATTATTTGTTGACTGTTGTGAAATAAGTAATAACAAGTATCATAACATTAATTATTAATCTTGGCCTATTTTTGCATAAATTTATATAATAAGTATGGTTAATTGTATATGACTTAGTTTCTAGTAGTATTTGTAAGTGCCCTTAATGCCTGACCTTGGGGTGGCGGGCTTTGTGGGCCTGCCCGCCATCCGTTCAGCACCAGGTCCGAGAGGCGGCGTGCGTGTTCCCACGCGCGCCTCTGTGTCGAGTCCGTCTCCCCTCTAGGGGAGACAGTAGGGTTTTATATGACGTAGTGCCTATTTTGGGTAGGTCTTTCGTGTAGTGGCCTGCCGTTTCATACGGCGGGCCGTAACCTTGGCGGGGTCGCGACCGCATGCGAAAGCGATTCGCGCGGCCCCGTCGATAGTGTTTGTGTCGAGGAACACCGTGGTAGGTTTAGTCGGTATCCCGGGAGGTACATTATATTTTCAACATCTTTCTATACCCCGGCGAGTCCGACATAATCCCTCCGCCCGCCCCCGCGGAGGGATATGCGTCATAGCATTCCACCACGTAAAAAAAAAAAAAAAAAAAGTGCCTTTAATGCCTGTGGCATAGGTTTACCCTAGTACAGTATATTATATTTTCTATATTAATTACTTTATGGACGGTATTTATATTATATCACTGTAATTATAAATACAATATTTCTACCTTTTGCCATTCTTAAATTGATGCAGCTGCAGTACGATTGTGTGTCGTCGTATTGCTTATATTATTATGACTACGATGCAAAGAAGATGCATGTTTGTCAAACAAGCGTCTCTTTCTTTGTTAAATGTCTATTCTGAAAACCTTTTACGTTAAAATAACACCATTATTTGAGACAAAATTGCTACAATTTATTTTTATTAACATAAAATATAACTTAAAATTAATTAGTATATATTGGTTAAGCATATTTACCGTCCAAATATCTATTACAAAAGTGACACAACCGGTCCCTATTGAATGTTAGCTCTCTTTATTAGTGCTCCAATATACGGCATTAATTAGAAAGAAAATTAAGACTTTGCCGCGATATAATATGCATTTCTATTCACCAAGCGTTTGGTAAAAACCAACATACGACGTCAATGTGAACAAGTTAGTTCAAACTTTGTAAATATATTCAATTACCCGAGCGCAATTTCGCGACATCGTAAGAACTTATATGGAGTGGAAGAGGCCGCCGTTGCCAAGTATTTGGTGAGAGTGAGACACATAAACGGGTTTGCCTAGGAAATACAAACTTACAGGCAACCAACGTAAGAGCAATAACTGTTACTGCGTTTTGCCTAGTAAATAAGGCTTATATATATATATATATATATATCTATATCTTTCATTTCAAATCGGCATTAACATTTGCTTCACGCTTCTTCACATAGATATTGTACGAAAAATATTTAGCAGTACTTTCGTGTACCGTATGTAAGGTTTCCAATAATCTACCTTAAAGGTTTTTTGTGTACCTATAAGTAGGGTCCGAACAAAGGTCTAAAAGGGTGACGCTAAGCGACATGTGTCCAGTACGGCGTGAACTGGGACCAATTGGCTCGGTGTGAAGGTATTAACTATATCTAAGGTAACTTATCGATTACTGTGGCTTTAGAATTAGTAAACGGTTATCAGACTTAAGCCTATAACACCGAATTGGTAGGTATTCGTGTATTACACTAACACTTCTCCAAGTATGGTTTAAGGTTCACATAATTTGGGCGGACCTACAGACGTCTACCGCGCACGCTTCCAAACTTCACACTGCTACTGAGAATTCCTAGACAAAAAACCAACCAACACCTTGCCCAATTCGAAAATCCGAACTGAAATTATAAATGTGATTGTGAGTTTGTTTGTCTATTACGCTGTGACGCCTTGACTCCTCGGCCAATTGTCATGCAATTTCGCATATTAAAGGGTAGCCTTTGTCATTTTCTGTTCCCTTGACAACGTTCTCAAGGGTACAGAAAATGACATATGGCACCATTCATCCAGAAAAAAAGTACTTTTATCAAGATATAGAGATAAGACATAAACTACATTTACGCAACCGAATGCACGGAAAAATTTTGTCAAACATAAAAGCGATGCTTCATACTAAAACACTTGCCCAGTTTATTTATATTTCTACTGTATTACCGCTCGGAAATAACCTTATTGAAAAAATCAGCTCATATCCGCTTTAGTTTTATTATATTTGACGTACAATACTAATAATAAACTCTAAATTGAAGTAGACTCTGATAAATATATTTTTTATTATATTTATATAAGTAATGGTATCATTAATAATTGCTTAAACAATTTTTTTTTAAGACAACTTCCAGCCTCGGAATAGTTGTTGTATCGCGGGGGACGTTACAAATATACAAACAACGGAGATAAAGAACATCCAGACTTGGAACAACCATTTGTGAATTATACAATTTATTTTCCTCTGGGATTCGAACCTACAACACGCCGCAATGGCAGTGGAAAAGCGACCTCATTAACCTCTACACTATACATGCAATGTCATGCTAGATATAAAAAAAAACCATTGTGTCAGGTCGCACCGGCAGACCGCTGCAGTTTACAAAATTAAGTCGAATACAGACAAGACTTGTACGCTTACCATAAAACGTCAATGCCGAATAGTCGGTTCGATGCTTCACATCGAACCGACTATTCGTATCGTTCAACACATTATGCCGAAATTCGGCATACGTAACCTCTTAACTATACTGAACTTTTCCATGTACTAGTCCGAACGACTGAGTAATTTCGTTTTGCAAGAAAGATGGCCGAAGAAATTAGATTGAAAGTCTTTTTTGTTTGGCTCGTAGTTTTGGATATAAATTTTGATGGCTAGGAGTATTTAGCATCCGTGCCTGTGCAGTGGCACACTATCAAACATGCCCTGCAAAAAAATGTAGAAATGTTACGATTCACTAAGCATAAATCGATATCACATTTCAAATCATTATTTTTATTACTGTTTGGAACAAATGGATTAACATAAGGAAATACTTGTGAAAATTAATATGCTGAGATTAGTAGTTAATGAATTTGACACTCCAATAAAAAAATCAAAGCCTTACTTTAATCTCACTCACAAAACGGTATGAATTCTTTACATGCGCTTTCGAGTTGCCTCTGAGTGGTGAGAGTATTTTCGCTACGTGTTGTGCCAGTCTATAAAATAGATTGTGATTGCGGACTCTCATACATTGGTCAAACCAAGAGAAGCATACGTACCCGCATAAAAGAACACATATCTGATGTAAAATACCAACGCTCGTTGAAGTCTGCTGTGTGTGAACATGTGCAACAGGGGACCAACCACTACCTGAGATTTGACAAACCACAGATTCTCGCTAAAGAAAACCGATTCTTATATAATTTTCCTATATCAATAAATAACATTCGTGTAAACAGAAGACAATATACTGTAGATAGTACTTTAAGGTATGTGAAACAAGATATACTAATTTCAAAGCTCCACATACTATACGTAATTCCCTTGGAAACATGCACAAAAGACCTCCTTGACGTATATTCATTCTCCTTCGCCTTCGCCTAAAGTCAAAACATAGCAATCTTACGGGGCTTACCCGAGCTATGAGTATCACAAGGATAACAGACTGAAACAGTTGAAGTTCTGTAAACTGCAGGTATTACGAAATTGTTGTTTATATTCTGCTAACTGAAGGATTTACGGCTTATTTGTTTAATTTTAATACCTGAACTTTGCACTCGTTGCCATGGAAATATCTAATGAAAATTGCATAGAGACTGGATATAAGTTTGCCAGTTACTGAACTAGGTCTGATAGGATATTTAGTGTAAAGTTTGAGCTGTTGACGAAAATGGAGTACTTGTCGTTGGATAGTTTTAAGTAATTTAAGTTTCTCATCTACATAGTTCAAAGTGTAAATGGTAACGACATCGAGGTAGTTTTGTACATGATTCTTTTTTATTTATACAATTACTCTGTACGTGAGTATGTCACTGAACTCCTCTTAGACGGCTGAACCGATTTTGATACAATTTTGTATGCGTGTTAGATTAGGTCAGTCGGTAACATATATTGATTTTAATATATATTTTCTGCATAAGGAAAAAAGAAGATTGATAAACAGAGATATAAAATTCATACGCTTAGAATTTGGAAGTAGGTCATTTCCTTTTTTTACTTATAAAAACCTAAATTACACACATAATACTCGACTTCTAGGTAGCGTACCAGAATGAAATATGCATCAGCTTTTAAGTTCAACGTCCAGCGATACAAGTGTGAAAAACGCAATCAAGTTCATGCAGTAGTTTTTGCGTGATGCGTTAACAAACATACAGATTATCTCAGAATTTTTGTCTCTTTGTCGTCGTCTTCTATAGCTCTTATTAATAGAAGTAATTTTATTTCCTAAATATGGCTCATATACAGATATCGACCAATTATAATCTATAGATAATCTATATATTGTGTTTGTTATACATAAATGATTTGCCCGATATATCTAAAGATAAATATGTTTTATGTACTGATGATACAACCGTAATTATAGGAAATAAAAATAAATTTGAGCTAGAGGACAATATTAATCACGCTCTGGTATCTTTAGTTGACTGGTTAAATAAAAATAATCTTTACATTAACATAGATAAAACAAAAATTATCCAATTTATGACATACAATAGGACACTATTACAACTTGATGTCAAATATGTTAATAAACAAATAACAGAAGTTGACTCTACTAAATTCCTTGGGAATAACTATTGACAAATATTGCAACTGGAAACAGCATATTGACTTGCTATGTGCAAAACTAGAAAGATTTGTGTGCAGTAAATCGCTTACGACAGATGACAACAATAAATGCAACTTTATGTGCCTACCACGGCTATGTATCATCACTTCTTCGGTGTGGAATTATCTTATGGGGTAATTCCGTTGACTTGATTAGAACATTTAGATCTCAAAATAAATGTGTACGTGCATTAGCTGAAGCACAACCCTTAGATAGCTGCAAACCGTTATTTAAGCAATTTAATATTCTACCTCTGCCTAGTCAGTACATCTATGAAACATGCCTGTTTGTACATAAATATAAAAAGCTATTCGAAAAACACAATGATGTAGTTGTGTGCCAAAGCCGCCACATATACAAGCTAAATGTACCCAAATAAAGAATTGATGTATTCAGCAAAAAATCTTACTGTATGGCGATCCACATATATGTATAATAAATTACCAGACATATTTAAGAATCTCCCTATGACAAAATTCAAGAAACAGTTGCATGCACTAGATACTCATAAATAGTTTGTGTTTCCGCAAGCGCCTAATAATAAACGCATAACAATGTACTGTAACTACATTAATAATTGCCGCTAATTATAGTATTTTTATTTTGTCGACCGGCTACCTACATCTGTATTATAATAAAACGGAACGTTCATAGCAAGCAACGCGTTGTCTTTCGTTATTCCCAAAATTACACCTGAATCAATCCTGTTCATCATCCTTCGAGCCTGGATGTGGAGATTTTGAAGAATATTTACTCCGATCAGCGAATTGTTATAAAAGGATTGAAGAGAATTGGTGAATATCAAGAATCATAGTCGACGCCGGTGTGGCCGTTCAATTCTGCTGCGTCATTGAGAAGACTTGGAATTTACTGTGTTCTGGATACCTAATAGCCTAATAACGTATCTATTAATAAATTAGTCCACCCAACACTCCATTTAACAGGTATAATTAGTATAATTCAGCCGTTAATAGCCAGGTTAGTACTAAATATCTATTGTCACGTTTCTTTGTCCGTGAGTGGTTATAAATTGTAATACAATTATTAACTTACCAGTAGTTATTGTTTATTTCTGTTATTATTAACTTGATAAAGAGTAGTTATTTGTAATAACTGCATTATTTTGCTTTACGGTGTTGT
Source organism: Catocala nupta (assembly GCA_963675205.1). NCBI lineage: Eukaryota > Metazoa > Arthropoda > Insecta > Lepidoptera > Erebidae > Catocala > Catocala nupta. The sequence continues at coordinate 17,840,224 of OY776084.1, read as the reverse complement.
AATTTAACAGATACTGAGACAGTTACGTAATCACATAAGTTAGCACAGATAGACATCAAAAGTTATTGCAATTACATTATAATTATTACAGTTAAAGTTGGAGTAGGTGTCCCGCGTGAGTTTTCCTCTATGGAAGACACCGGTGTTGGGATATATGAGATTGTAGAAGGGCTATAGGGTTCTGCTATTAAAAGGGGTATTAGAGAATTTAAACTAATGCTGTCACTGTCAGTCTGTCTGTCATCAGTTTGGTTGGCTGTAGTATTTTCGGGTGACCCGGAGGGAGCCCGCCTATTCAACTCCTCTCCGCTGATGGTTCCTATTCTAAGACACCTAGCGTCAGCTCCAGATGTGCCCCGGCGATTGCCCCCGGGAAGCGGTCCTAAATGTTTACTCCTTAGTACCATCTCCATAATCATGGATTCCCAGAGTCATGTTAGCCGCGCTAGTTATAATAAAGTATCGCGTTTTCGCCCCCCACGTGAGTCAGGTGTTCAACTCGGATATATGGTTGGGTTATAGGGGGCTTATTATTATTATGTTTCTCTTATCACAGGTATTTACTAACATATTATTTAAAAAAATATCTGGCCCTTTGGGAGGCTTACACGGAGACATGAGTCTAACGTGAGGAGGCCCTCCGAGAGTTATTGTTATTATTATTATTTTGAGTACTTTTGTTGTTTCTCAGCTCAGGTTTTGACTACATTTAGGGGTCGAAACCAAGTAAATGTAGGGTGTCGTTTATAATCTTTACTATAGATAGATTATAGTATTTCAAGGTGTGACTTATTTGGTATGTAGTATATAAACTTTTTACAAAAGAGGTGTACAGAGGTATATTGGTGTTAAAGTCGTGTAGATGACGTGTTCTGTGTAACCTCGTTTTCATCTAGAGACATGAACTTTCTAACTATTCTGCAGGTGTTAAGAATAGCGGCTTATTGGAGCATAATGTGTAGGGAATCTTTAAGGTCTATTTATTTCTGGCTATGGTGAAGATGTTTAGGAATACTACCGGTGGTGGATAGAACTATGGGCACTATATAAACTTTGTCCTTTTTCCATATTCTTGTTACTTCATCAGCATATTTACTTATTTTCTCACTAAGTGTCCTTTGTAAGTTATGCGTATTGAGGACTGTAATATTTATTAGGTATGTAGTTTTATTGATTTTATCTTGTAGTGTTATATCCGGCCTGTTATAATGGATGGTTCTGTCTGTAAGAATGGCGCGATCATAATAAAGCTTGTGTATGGTATTTTCAAGTATAGTTTGAGGCGTGTATTTGTAATAGGGCGTATTATCGTCTTGTGTGAGTTTGTGTTTATGTGCTAGTCTTTTTGGATTATGTTAGCTATTTGGTTATGGCGGTGTGTGTAGTCCGTCTGTGTGAGAGTTGTGCATGCTCCTGTTATATGTTGGATGGTTTCGGGTTGCGTGTGACATTTTCGGCATTTATCATTTGTTATGGTAAGGTCTTTTATTATGTATTTTCTATAATTTTCAGTATTTGTTACTTGATCTTGAATTGTTATCATAAATCCTTCTGTTTCTGGAAATAGTGTGCCCAGTGTTAATCATTTATTTGATGCTATTGAATCTATATGAGGCTGGTCCAAATAATTGGGGTGTCGTCCAGGAAGAATTTTCTTTTTCCAACTGTCGATTTTATGTGTTTGTGGGTTATTAGTACTAGAGGCTTATATATTTAACTGAGTGCTAAGGTTAAGGGCAGCATAGTTAATGTCATTCTGGATAATGGCTGCATGTATTTTACTTGTGTGAGATTTATTAATGAAGAATGTTTTCAAGTTGTGGATTTGTTTTTGCCAAAGTATGACCTTTTCGAATCGGGTAACAAAAATTGTATAGAAAATTATCGCCCAATTTCTGTTGTGTCGTCATTATCCAAAGTCACTGAAAAAATCATAAATAAAAGGTTGCTAACATATTTGGATAAGAGTAACGTAATATCATCAACCAATATGGGTTTAGATCTGGATTGTCAACTGCTGAGGCTGTTAGTGGACTTATTGACTTCATTGCCCAACATTTTAATGAGAAGGAGAAATGTATTGGCATATATCTGGACCTCGCACGCGCTTTCGACTCAGTCTCGATTACGCTTTTATTACAAAATTTAGAAAAATTGGTATACGTGTCATAACACATGATCTTTTCAGAAGTTATCTTACTGATAGATCACAACGGGTTAAAATAGGGGATATCGTCAGTAACAGTGCGACAATCAGCTTCGGGGTAACCCAAGGAAGTGTGATGGGTCTTAGTCTCTGCTTAATATATGTATATAAATTACCTATGTGACTTAAAACTAGAAAATGCTAAAATGTTTACATTTGCCGACGATACAGCTCTCATATTTCGTGGAAAGACGTGAGAGGAGGCTAGGACCATAGCTGAGAAAGGCCTCCGACTAACAATATTATGGGTAAATCAAATTTACTGACCTTCAACACATCTAAAACAAAGTTTGTTAACAATGGAATCACGAGATATGCTTGCTGATAATTTTCGGATTGGGGCCCATGTCTGTGATGATAATAAATATTCTCAATCTTGCCAATGTATAGCCCTGGAACAAGCTGAGGTAATTAAATATCTCAGTGTTTTATTGGATGAAACTTTAACATGGCAACCTCAGATTGAAATAATAACGGGGAGAACCCGTAAGCTTATGTTTATTTTTAAAACGCTTAGACATGTAGCTGATACTGTTCTTCTCAAAATAGTTTATTATGTTTGAGCACAGTCTATAATATCCTATTGTATAACATCATGGGGCAGTCAAGAAGAACCATATGATTAAAATAGAAAGATCACAACAAGCTCTGTTGAAGGTAATGACATTTAGACCCTATAGATTTCCAACTGATGAACTATACTCTTCGTATGACATATTATCTGTTCGAAACTTGTTTATCTAGACCACAATTCTTAACCAACATAAAAAGCTCGCAATAGGATCAACATGTTTGTTATCAAGAAGGATAGACAAAGTTTGTCTAGTTCCTAATAGCAGAACATTTTCTTGCAATAGATAAAAAAAATTTGTTGGTCCTTTTTTGTATAACGAAATTAATAAATTATTAAATAAAGCTATCTTATAATGAAACTGAAGATCTCTTGACGATTCTGGAGTAATCATTTTCGCTCACAAACACTGACACACACACACACACATACACACACGCACACACAAAACACACATACTCACACACTTATACACACCCACTTAGTTCAACATATTCAAAATGTTATCATGATCTTTTTAGCTTATATTTTTTTTTCTTTGTTTTAGCTTTTAGTTTCTTTTCTTATGTTTTGTTTCGTTTATGTTTGCATAACCTAGCTCCGTGCGGAGACCTGGTGACCTGTAATACAGGTAATTTTATACCTACCACAGGCACCAGCGATCCTCTACCGAAATTCTTTTGTTAATGTTTTTATTTGTCGGCCTCGATGGCGTAGTGGTTAGTGTGACCGACTGCCACGCCTGAGGTCGTGGGTTCGATTCCCGCACAAGTCAAACATTTGTGTGCATGAACATGGATGTTTGTCTTGGTCTGGGTGTTTCTATGTATAATATGTATGTATTTACAAAAAAAAAAAGTATATATGTATGATTATCCATTGTCTAGTACCCATAGTACAAGCTTTGCTTAGTTTGGGCTAGATGGTGTTGTGTGTATGTGGTTGAATATAATATAATATAAAAAATATTGCTACTCTGTAACCAGCTTTGTGTATCTCGGTTTTGGTGAGAAATAAACGATATATATTATATTATTAGGTTTAGGTTTAAAGAACTTTATTTCGCCAAGAACATGTGAGCATAGTATAATACGTATAGATACTTATTAAACGCGATATAACAATAGTTTGACCGTAGGTAAGTAAAGATGGGTAATGACTCAGAAAAGAAATGGTGGCTAGTAGTATTAAAATTTGTTTAATATTTTCACTATTAGTGAAACAGTATTCTCGAATGGTTTTTGTATTTATATATTTAATTTCAGCTTTGTGGATAGTTCGGTAAGATAAGATATAAGTTTATATGGAGCTGTCGTGTTTGTGTTTTATATTGGTTTTGTTTTGAATTGTGTTACTTTTATATGTTTATTTATATATTATATTTCAAATACATATTGTTTTAATTTTGCTTTGATTAGAGACATACTTTCGCACATTTTTATTTTATTTGGTAGTTTATTGTATCTCTTGTCCCCATCGTATAAAATGCTTCTTTTACCATACTCAGTTTTTGGCGTAGTAAGTGTTAGGTTGTTTGTATTTCTTAGGTGGTGTGTGTACTTGCGTTTGGTAAGAGAAGTTTGCGTCTGAATGCGCCCGTCTAACATTTTTTTTATTAACATGCATATGTTTTCTGTATAAATTTGCTCGAGGTTAAATATTTTAGTGTTTTTGTATAGTGTACGAGTTTGTGTTAGCTTGGGATATTGGAACAGCACTTTAATAACTTTATTTTGTGCACGCTGTAATGGCATGATATTAGTTTTGGCGGCACAGCCCCAGATTTCTATTAAATAGGTAAGGTTAGATTTTATCAGCGCATTATACAGCATGTACCGTGTTTTAGGTGGTATTCAAAAAGACATTCTGTGTAGGGCCCCAGTGAGTTGATTAATTTTATTTCTCACGTGTTCTATGTGTGGTCGCCATGTTAATTTATCGTCCAAAATTAAGCCGAGATACTTTTCCTGGTGCGATCTGTGTAGTGGTTCGTTGTTGATATGAAGTGATATATTGTCCGGTATTCTTTTGTTTTTTGCACTGAATATCATGTAAGAAGTTTTTTTTGCGTTTACTGTTAGTAAATTACATTGACACCAAATGCTGTATTGGAACAGATCTTGTTGTGCTTGTTCGATCAATTCTGTTAGGTTTTTCCGAAGTAAAAAAGACATGTATCATCAGCATATATAGGAATCTGTCCAATTAGGTTGATATTGGTTATGTTATCATTATTATATTATATTACAAATTTTCACACTAAATCTTTTTGAAGTTGGTAATTAATTAATGGTGTGGCTAAAATCAGAGTCGTACAATCAAATTGAAAGGCTCTTTGAAATTATCAAATAGCTGAATTCTATTAACTTTTTCTTATTAAGGCATGTCTTCTCAAAATACATACATCAAAACTAATTTAATCACATTTTATCTTAATTAAATAGACATTGATATAATTATAAATTATAACATGTCTGTGAATGTGATAAATTGTGCTAAGTTCATACACATTGTAGTCGAACCATCTGTTTACCTGGCATTAACGGATATTTTTTGTTAAATTAAATAGTGTCAATGGAAGAAACTAGCACCTAAAATACAGGCTCAGCCTAGTTTAGGTGCTAGTGCTCATCAATGGAACTTACACTATGTTCAGGTCCATTAATATATATATATATATATATATATATATATATATATATATATATATATATGTATTAGTAAATGTGCTTGTGTGTAAAAACTTGGTTGTAATAGCCTACCATAATGCAAGTGTTATTTGTCATTAAATTATAATTATTATTATTGTTTCTCTTTCACGGGTATTTCCCTAATACGTTAGGAAAATACTCGGCCCTTTGGGAGGCTTACACGGAGACATGGGTCCAACGTGAAGAGGCCCTTCGAGAGTTTTAATCAATCGTGGGATGGAACACCTACAGCGGCACTAGCCGCAGCAGGCGTAGGACTATTGCTACGTGTGGATTCTAATATATGGGCTATGGGCATGGGTGTTTTATGGACTGGTATATTGGTAACTATGGATGATAAAACGGCGTCTGCCCTGAATACTCTAATAGCATCAATCGAATGGACAGATGGTGACTCGCCAACTCACTAGATGGGCCCCCTGACTAGCTACGATAGGCATACAAGCCAACAGCAGAGGGCAATACCGGTGCAAGCAGCTAGGGATGTCGAGCGGTGCGGCGCCGGTTTCAACATCACGGGTCTTGTGACAACGGAGACCCGGAGCGGGTTTCCCCGTAGTTATGCCCTTGAAAATGACACTTTCAACCCAAGCATGTAGCTCTAGCAGCCCTTCTCTGACCAGCCGATCAAGGCAAGCCAGAGTTGAAAGCGCTCTTGAAGTTCCACCCCAGCCAACCAGTAACGGCAAGCCGGGGACGAGGGTCCTAACCTACCCTCTGAGGCATTCAGGACCGCAGTGTTGCCACTCAAATTCAGCTCGCCACAAGTTGTCCTGCTGTTTGTGCGCTTTTGTTTAACCTAATGATATTTTTTTATATATCACGAAGTGAAGGTGATATGTTAAAAGCTAGTGTACTGTGCCCTCCAATTTCGCGTTAGTCTCATGATTATTTTTATACCTGGACCTACTAGTCCAACAAAGGTATAAGCGTATTTATTATTATCAAAACCAATACTGGTATGATGAAGCGGCGACGGCTAATCCACGTATTATACTAGTAAACAGCCGCTGAGTGCGGTGACCGATTAGCCTCAGTATCGATAATTTTGAAATGTCACGTGTGACGATCTGATCACAAATGAAACCTATGTTATACGGGAGACACTGCAATCAAAACCAATGCAAATATTATGGATATTATATTTTTATAATAATAAATAATCAAACAAAATATTATATGTATTTATTTTTATACAGGGCAAAAGCCTCTTACTCACTTTGCCATATTGTTCTGTTATACAAGACTAGTCTCTCCCATCGCTATCTCATTCGTCCCGCCATCGATGACTCAGTCTACCACGACTTAGGATTTTATTATAGTGTTAGATTATGTATTTAAAATACTGTGCTAAAATTAAAACATTTATTTTTATAAACAAATAATCATTAATTTGACTTTGTGTGAATAAATTGTTTGACTAATTATGTATTTCAAATACCGTTCTGAAATTAAAATATTAATTTTGTATAAATAATCACTAATTTGACTTTGGTCTAAATAAATATAACTGTCAAATATAAACCGTTATGAATATATTTCTGGGCAGTCGAGTCATTCGAGTTCTGGCTCCCAAAAAGGAAACACGTCTCCTATCTACCTGTAAAGTGAACAGTGATTATAAGTGCTATACTGTGTGTTATAAAATAAAATACTGTGACATCGTTACAAGGTGTTTGATTGCACGCCCGTATCCAGCAGGGAGTTCTTGGTATTACATCTCAGAAGTGGGATACCATCGCAATGTCTGCGTAAGTACACGCCTTATCTGTTTTTAAGCATACGAGTCGCATGTTAACCGAGTTAAACATATTTAACCTACCCTTATCTAATTCTAAAAGGCAGAGATGCTTATAGTAATTAGATATTATAATTAAATCAACTTTTGACGACAAATTATTGCCGTTAAGCAACAAGCTCTTTTACCTTATAGGTTATAGCAATAAAATTACACTGTAAGTATTGTGTAGAGTGTTTGTTGCTTTTTTGCATGCCGCTAGAACGGTTGATCGTCGTGACAAATGTACCCACTTCATATAATAATGTTTTTAAGCGTTTACGGAGAACAAATATAAGTTGTTTAATCCGAATAACTAATATTACATGTCAACTGTTCTGCAATTATAAAAAAATAATAATATTAAAACACTCGGTACAAACGTGTGAAATGTTCCCCATTGACGTGAAATTATACTAGTCTTGTCCTTTCAAAGATAACTTGATATACATAATTATTTTGTGCGTGGTTTAGTGGTTCTCTGATGGCTTAGATATGCACACAATTGGACCTGGTAGGCGGCGCTTCGATCGGGTTCTAGGATAGTACTTTATTGTTGACCAAATATGCCTACGATCACGCAGGACAACGACTGGCGAGATTCTAGTAAACGTTTAAACATTTTTATACCTAATTTCAAGTAGTCTTATTAAGTAACAGTAAACCTCTAACTTAGGTATTTTTTCGCACCCCGCGAGTTCCAGGAGCAGTGGCAGACCGTTGAGTCGTGGACGTGACGCTAGTTACAGACGACTAGCTACGCCATCGGCAGACGGGCAACACGACTTTAGTCAAGTCGCACGCAGTCATTCTCGCCGAAGTCGCAGTCTCTCCTTACGCGATCAGGAACGAGAATTGGAACGCGAACGTGCTCGTCTGCGTGACTTGGAAAAAGACTTGTACAGACGCCGCAAGGAAAAGGAACGCTCACGGACCAGTGAGCTACGACGCCGTGCCCAGACTGCAGCGGAGTCTCCTGGCCCGAGCAAACGACACCGTGGATGCAACCCCAGCGGACAGCACAGCGAGACCAGGGACCATGACGCGCAACGAGACAGCAACGTGCGTCGTGTCGATTCGTCACCGAGTCAACCAGCCAGAGGCAAACTAAGGTCACGTAGTCCTGTTTATTCTTCTGATGACTTTGTAAGCTTTTTGAATGTCCTCAAAAACGGTATGGCATCGCAGCCGATAGCTGACGCACCGCTTGGGAAGAGATTCGATCACAAGAATATTCTTCCTAATTTTGATCCTTCCGTCGGGAATCAACGTATTGATATTTGGCTAAGGAAAGTGAATGAATGTGCATCAGTGTACGGCTGGGATGATCGTACTACCACTCAATTTGCAATGCAGAAGCTACAGGGTTTGGCCAAGGTGTGGTACGAGGGGTTAAATACTATTTTGTTTACATGGCCCGAGTGGCAAGAAAAATTGACTAGTGCGTTCCCGTGCGAACAGAACTATGGCCTAACCCTGGAGAATATGATGAAAAGAAGAAGTCGCTTTGGTGAATCAATTGACGTCTATTACTATGAGAAATTGGCTTTGCTTAACCAATGTGACATAACGGGTAAACGCGCGGTGGATTGTATTATACATGGTATTAGCGATAGAACAACTAAATCTAGTGCGTTAGCTCTGCGTTGCTCCCAACCAGACCACTTATTGCAGTTTTTGATGAGTAATATAGATTCCGTAAGTTATATGGGGCGGTCTAATGTTAGAAACCGATCTTCTATTGATAGTACGACCAATAGTTCTAACCAAAAATCGAATGCTGTCAAACCAAACCACTCGCAAACGAATTACGCCTCGTACTGTTATAACTACAAAGAGAAGGGACATTCATATCTCCGGTGCCCAAAACCTTTGTTGAGATGCAACCATTGTAATAGAGTAGGTCATAAATCCGAAAATTGCTTTGGTAGACAGGAAAGCGGTGGTCAGAATCAAAAAAGTAATGAGGTCTAGAAAACCATGTGTATCTCTAGTTCCAAGCCTGGCTCTAAATTTATTAAGACAGTAAGGGTCAATGGATCACTTGTTGAAGCGTTTATAGATTTCGGGAGCGAGGTTATTTTAATTAAAGAATCAACTGCGTTGAAACTAGGGTTATCGCATGATTAGTTATCGAATATTATGAAGGGATTTGGTAATAGCATCGTGCGTTCATTAGGTGGAGTAGTTATCAACCTGGAGATTGATGACGTAAGAGCCGAGGTCTTGTGCAAAATCGTGACGGATCAGTTGTTGGACAGTCCTGTCCTTGTTGGTCAATCGTTTACTGAGCAAGCTCATATTGTCGTTATTAAAGATGCAGAGAACTTGCATTTCCATCACATAGCTAATGAAGTCCCGTATAATTTTAACAGTTCAGAGGATTCCTCAATAAAATTGGCGGTAGTAGGCAGTTCGAGGATTTACGGTGCTGTCTCATTAAAAGCGTACGTCGAGGATACTTCAGTTAGTGCTGTTTTGATTAATGGACGCATGGTAGGTAAGCTTAACGAGCAATTTCTTGTATTTGGTGGGATATACCCCGTTAATAAAGGCTACCTGAATGTAACGGTCCTGCTCTGGTTCTTGCCAGCTGTATGCGAGACTCGTCATTTCTCGCGCAGAAAGGATAGATGATGTCGATAGGGTGTCACAGTTGGATACAATCAAAGCCGTCGATGCGATTGATAGTAAACTTGTCAAGATAGGCGACGCAGTGGCCGAGCACCACAAAGTAAGACTCATGAAATTGTTAGATTCATTTAAACATTGTTTTGCATCTAGTTTACAGGAACTCGGTTGCACTAATGTAACAAAAATGAGTATAGAGTTAAATAGCCAGCGTCCAATCGTCTACCGCCCTTACCGACTGTCACACCATGAACGAGAGAAAGTAAGGGGGATGATTGATGACTTGTTACAGGCCGGTATAGTCCGTGAGTCGATATCTGAGTACGCTAGTCCCATTGTTCTAGTTCGCAAGAAAGATGGTGGCCTGCGGATGTGTATAGACTACAGAATGCTTAACTCAATTACTGTAAAAGAAAGATACCCTATGCCTATAATTGAAGACGAGATCTCACGGTTGCATGGTCAGGCTTGCTTCAACACCCTCAACTTGGCATCAGATTACTACCAGGTGCCAATCTCTGAGCAGAGTAAACACTTAACAGCTTTTATTACGCCAGATGGCCAATTCGAATTCAATAGGATGCCATTTGGTTTAGCAAACGCGCCTGTAGTCTTCCAGAGAATGATGAACCAAATTCTTGGTTCAGCTCGATATGACAAAGCTACTGCTTATATAGACGACTTATTAATTTACGGGAAGACTTCAGACGAGTGCTTGGATCGGTTAGAAGAGGTTTTTAAATTGTTGGAAGCCGCAAAATTGATTTTAAATTTATCAAAGTGTTCATTTTTGCAGAACAAGATAGAGTATTTAGGATACGAAATTGGTGACTCAGGGGTTCGGTCAGGCGAGAGGAATTCAATGTGTCATAGATTTTCCCCGACCAATTAATTTACATGGTGTACGTCAATTTCTAGGCCTTGTTATCTATTTTCGCAAATTTATTCAAAATTTTGCTCATATTGCATTTCCTCTTACCAAGCTCCTAAAGAAAAACATTGACTGGGAATGGTCAGACAGCCAGGAGAATGCGTTTGAAACTCTAAAATCCAAGTTAGTGCATAGGCCCGTATTGGCTATATACGATCCCTCAGCAGAATCGGAGTTGCATACAGATGCTAGCAAGATTGGTATTGGTGGTATTTTATAGCAACGCAATGACGTATCTGAGTCTTTCCATCCAGTTGCATTTTACAGTCGACAAACTTCACCGGAAGAAAAAAATGTCCATTCATACGAGCTTGAAACATCGGCGGTAGTCTGCTCTTTAAAGAAATTTAGAATTTATCTACTCGGGAAAGAGTTTAAAATTGTGACAGACTGTAGAGTGTTACGATCCACATTCTTGAAGCGTGATCTGATCCCTCGTATAGCACGGTGGTGGTTAACATTGCAGGAATATAATTGTTCCATAGAGTATAGGGCTGGAACCAAAATGTCCCATGTTGACGCGCTATCGCGAAATCCTAGTCCCATATGTGAAACCAGCGATGTTGCCAACGTTGATCCTTGCTCTATAGTTATGGTAATAAGTGATGAGGATTGGTTACACACGCTACAACTGGGAAATTCCGAGATTAGTAGGATACGCGATGCTCTCTGCACAAATTTAGATCGGAAAGGTTTACAGTATATTAAGGACAATTATATCATTAGACACAATAAGCTATTTAGGTATATAGATGGGGATAAGGATAACGTTCATTGGGTATTCCCGAAGGGTGCAAGATGGCAACTATGCAGGATGAACCACGATGACATAGGTCATTTTGGGGTCGAAAAGACCTTATCTTATCTTATCTTGATCCGGGGGCCAGTCATTGTACACCGGCGACACTTCGACCCAGTGGGATCTTTTGTGTCGGCCCCGAGGTTTATCCTTGAGCTATCTCCCTATGAATGTACTGCATTAGTCGCAGCGTACACTTCAGAGGGAGAAGCCTGAAGTCTTCAGGGTTCGGATATGCCAATCCCATCAGACCCGTCCTTAGTCCGGCCAACGCGTCACATTCACACAGTAGGTGTGATATGGACTCGTCATGTTCACCACAGGCTCTGCAGATCGAATTGTTTGACAATCTCAATCTGCACAGGAAGTCGTTGGTGCCAAAATGACCAGTAAACGCTCCTGTGAGTAGGCGTATTTGGCCCTTGTTGTACCCGCAGAACTTCCGGGTAAAGCCCGTGGCTCTGTTTGCAATGAATTTCTTGGAGTGTTCCAGACCCCTAAGGGCCATCCACTCCAGCCTGTGTTTATCATTGCCATGTGCATTCAAAGCTGCTTTGACGGTACTCTCAGAGAGACCTACGAATGGCTCGGGGCCCACAAATTGTTGCTCCGAGCCCTTTTTGGCTAATACATCAGCCTCCTCATTACCCTGCACCCTTGCATGCCCCGGAACCCACACCAGCCTGATTGTGTTTTTCCTGCCAAGTTTGTTAAGGGCTTTAACACAGTTCAGGACTAGTGCTGAGTCCACCCTACAGGAGTTCAGAGCCTTAAGAGCAGCTTGACTGTCACTGAGAATATAAACAATCTTGTCAGTGACATTGTTGTTAATATTCTCCTGCGCACAGGCAATTATAGCATAGGTTTCCGCCTGGAAGACCGTTGCATATTTGCCCATGCTTTGGTTCACCTTGCAATCGTTGGCATAAATACCAGCGCCTGATCCTGTTTCCATTTTGGAACCATCGGTGTACCAGATGAGACAACCCTTGTCAGGGGATCGTAGACCTCGTCTCCATTCGTCCCTTGTAGGGACCTTTATTTTAAAATTCTTTTTGAATATGTGCATTGGTTGCATTTTGTCACATCCCATGCTCATAATCTCTTTAAGATCCTTCGAGATCTCCAGTTTTGTGTGTCGAGTTACTGGCATGTTGACGCTCCACAGCCCATGTATAGATAGTCTATGTAGCGCCTTCATCGCCTCTAACTCCACAACAATGTGTAGCGGCGTTAGGTCCAGCAGAATCTCTAACGTAGCCGTTGGTGTAGTAGGGAACGCCCCTGTTATAGCCATGCAGGCTAATCGCTGCACCTTCGACAGCGCTTTCCTGCATATTGCTAGTTTGGTTCTTGGCCACCAGACAACGCTTCCATATGTGATTATGGGTCTTATCATCATCGTGTATAGCCACTTGATGACCTTGGGCTTCAGGCCCCAGGTCTTCCCATAAGTAGAACGAATCATACCGAAGACCCGCTCCGCATATCCGACCGTTAAGTACGGACCTTTGTTGAGTTGTTCTAAGAGTGAATTAACCACCAAGCACCATAAGAGTGGTGAGAGTACTCCACCCTGAGGGCAGCCTTTGGTAGTCATTGCAGTCATTTCATCCCCTAACAACTCAGACCTAATAATTCTTCCTCTGAGCATACAATCGATCCACTTGCAAATGGTTGGCTCTATGCCGTGATTTGCCGATGCCACACTAATGGCATCAAAGGTGGTCCGATCGAAAGCTCCCTCAATATCCAGGAATGTAGCAATGCATACTTCCCGGTTATCTAATGCATGTTCTGCCTTATTTACCACAAAATGCAGTGCCGTCTCAGTGGATTTTCCCGCATGGTAGGCACATTGTAGCCCGTGGAGGGGAAATTTTCTCAATGCTCCCTCCCTAATATGTCTATCTACTAACTTCTCCAGGGCTTTCAAGAAGAACGACTCAAGACTAATAGGTCGGTATGCCTTGGCTTCTTCGTAGTCCTCTTTGCCCGGCTTCGGTATGTAGATGACTTTAACTCGCCTCCATATCTTTGGAATGTATCCAAAAGCTATGCAGGCTCTGTATAGTCTGCACAAATGCGGAACCAAGAGTGCAGCTCCCTGTTGTAGGATAATGGGATAAACCATGTCTGGACCAGGTGACTTGAACGGTTGAAAACCATTTAGAGCCCAGCCGACCTTCCCTTCATCCACTACCTTCCTTGCAGTGTCCCAATCTGCTTTGGTTGTACGGTAGCCTAGTTCAACCAGGCTAATCGGGTCCTCCTGCTCATTTTCTATTATCTTACAGTCCGGAAAGTGTGTGTTTAGCATCATTGCTAGTGTCTCCTTACCGGACCCTATTCGCTGCCCATTGCCATCTCTGATGGTTGCCAATGGGTGTGCTCTGACAGTCGAGATAGCTTTGGAGAGTCTCATTCCTTCAGGAATAGTACTGATGTTTCCACAGTGGGCTCTCCAAGCCTTCCGTTTGGCTTTCCGCACAGCTTTGTTGTAGTTGGTCAAACAGCGAGCGTAACCGCTATAGTCCCTGCTGGTCCTAGCATTGTTAAACGCTCATCTGGCTTCAAGCCTCAGCTTGACCAACTCTGGCGTCCACCACGGTACCCTCTTGACCCTAAGTTCCCTTTCAGGGCAGTTACTTGTCCAGGCCGTATTTACAGTCTGGACCAATTTGTCTGCTGTAAACTCTATGTCTAATATAGAATTAAGCTTACCCTTAGAATCCTCCAAATCTATACTGAGGTCACTCCTGAAGGAGTTCCAGTCCGTATTTCTGGGATTCCTTCTACGTGCTATAGGAGCTGGAACCAGCGTCCTATACTTAAAGCAAATGTAATTATGATCTGACAAGGTAATCTCATCAGACACATGCCACTCGACAATCTTAGTGCTAGCCCTGTTGGTGGCTAACGTGATGTCAATTACCTCTGCTCGCCTACAGTTACAGACGAACGTTGGCCTGTTTCCCTAGTTTAGAATTTGTAAATAGGTACTTACCACATACTCTAGTAGCTTTTCCCCTCTTACATTCCCATCCGTGCTCCCCCAGACTGTGTGGTGTGCGTTGGCATCGCACCCCAGGATCATGTCCAGGTTCTCCCGGCTGCCATATTCAACAAGGTCCTTTATCTGTCCAGATACAGTTTCCTTGTCCGTATAGTCGAAGTATGCAGAGGTCAGGATTACAATATCCCGCCCTCCGCTCCCTCGCACATCGATCTTAACTGTCGTAAGATCCCTAGAACAAAAATTGTATAAGGGCATTGCGAAAAGACCTTAGATAGAATGAAGAAAACTATTGGTTCACAAAGATGTCTAAATTCGTAAAGAAATACGTAGAAGTGTGCATCGAATGCGCATACGCCAAAAAGAAGTCGAGTACTCGCGAAGGTCATTTACATCCAATTCCCAAAGTCGGTTTACCATTCCATACACTGCATATTGACCACCTTGGGCCTTTCGTAAAGTCAAAAAGAGGTAATTGTTATCTGTTAATAGTTGAAGATGGATTTACAAAGTTCGTTTTCATAAAGCCGGTTCGGAACACAAAAACGCAGAACGTTATTAGAGTATTGGATGACATTTTTAGCACTTTCAGAACACCAGACAGATTAATTAGTGATAGAGGCAGTTGTTTTACCTCTCACGCATTTAAAACATATTGCGAAAGCAAGGGTATTAAACATGTTTTAAACGCAGTAGCAAGTCCTAAATCTAACGGTCAAGTCGAGAGGTATAACCGTACCATTCTCGACTCGCTAACAGCACAGAATCTGAAATACCACGAAAGGGATTGGGATAATCAATTGGGCAAAATTCAGTGGGGACTTAATAACACCCTTCAGAAAACCACTGGTAGGACTCCTGCTGAAGTAATGTTTGGTACAGGTATTAATAGTGAAAGCAATCCTAGCTTAAATGAAATTATAATTGAAACTCGAAAAGACACTGACTTAGCTACTATTCGCGATGAGGTTAAAGATAATATCAACAAAGAACAATAGAAACAAAAGGAATACTACGATAAAAATAGGCGACCTGCACGTTCGTATAAAAAGGGTGAATTAGTCAAAATAACAAAAACTACATTCGAGGCTGATGGGAAGAGCAAAAAGCTCGTTCCCTCATATATAGGACCATTTCGAATAACGGGCGTTTTAGGCAATGGCAGATATCGAATTGCTCCAATACCTGGATTCGTCGGCACGCAAAATAAGCGTGAAACCACGGTGGCGGCCGATCGAATGTTACCTTGGGTTCACATTGCCGCGTTAGATCTGAATGATGACGACGCCGATACTGACGTCGAGAGTACCGTATCGGATAGTGATCCTAATGGTAATGACGTTAACTAAATATATCACACACGACTTGTTTTGCTAACTTCGTACCTTGGATAGGCTGAGCTAAGAGATTGTACCTTGGCTTAGCTTAGCTAAGAGTTTGATCATGGATAAGCTCTGCTAAGTGGTTGTACCTTGGCTTTGCTTCGCTGTGCGTTTTGAGTTCGTACCTTGGATGGGCTGGGCTAAGAGATTGTACCTTGGCTTAGCTTAGCTAAGAGTTTGATCATGGATAAGCTGTGCTAAGCGGTTGTACCTTGGCTTTGCTTCGCTATGCGATTTGAGTTTGTACCTTGGTTAAGCTCTGCTGAGAGGTTGTACCTCGACTTTGCTTTGCTAAGAGTTTTGATTAAACCTTGCCAAGAGATTGTACCTTGGCTTCGGTTCGTTACAAATTTTTACGTTTGTACCTTGGTTTGGCTCTGCTAAGAGGCTGTACCTTGGCTTTGCTTTGCTAAGAGTTTTGAGTTTGTACGTTGGTTAAGTACTGCTAAGAGGTTGTACCTTGGCTTTGCTTAACTAAGAGTATTGAGTTCTATTTTAGTTCATCTATAGTCGAGAGATTCTAGAATTTGTAATATGGCCCTACAAAGGAGCACATAAGATTAGTACAATTTTGTGTTTATACAATGTTTGTAAATTGAATTATCAATATTATTTAAGTCTGTACGCAGAAAGCTAACAAAAGGATTGTTGCCCTATTGTAAAGTCACTATATAAATATATATATTATATAATATCTTTCTTGCAACAACTATGTTACGATTGATGTAATTTCTGAAGAAACTAATAGCTGGCCAAATGTTAGATTAATCATTTGATTCGTGTATGGGACATACACGGTGTCAGGACGGTCGAGTGTTAGATTATGTATTTAAAATACTGTGCTAAAATTAAAACATTTATTTTTATAAACAAATAATCATTCATTTGACTTTGTGTGAATAAATTTTTTGACTAATTATGTATTTGAAATACCGTTCTGAAATTTAATTATTTATTTTATACAAATTGTTATAATACGTATTTGAAATACCGTTCTAAAATTAAAATATTAATTTTGTATAAATAATCACTAATTTGACTTTGGTCTAAATAAATATAACTGTCAAATATAAACCGTTATGAATATATTTCTGGGCAGTCGAGTCATTCGAGTTCTGGCTCCCAAAAAGGAAACACGTCTCCTATCTATCTGTAAAGTGAACAGTGATTATAAGTGTTATACTGTGTGTTATAAAATAAAATACTGTGACATCGTTACGAGGTGTTTGATTGCTCGCCCGTATCCAGCAGGGAGTTCTTGGTATTACAATAGCATAATAAAATAGTTGTAGCTATCTTAAAAGCGACATAGCTATCTTGTAGGAACGAAGGATCGAAACATATATACACGAGAAACAGTTAAAGAATAGACTATATAAGGCAGATTATAGCTTGAATGTTTACTGACAGGTATAAAATCTGAATTTTTAGTAACCATTAGAGATTTTCAATAAATAATATACGATGTGGGTAACATGCGCAAGCTGGGACACTTACTTATGCTACATGCATCGTATAATCGACACAAGCGGCCGCGCAAGTGGGCTACTTGCATACGGTATGATTAACTTGTGCATGTGACCCACGGTAAGCTTTCGCATGTCTTTAAACATCTGCGAGATTTTTATTGCCTCTATCTCTCAAAATTATAATAAGTGATAGTTTTTAAAGCAGTTTGTTAAAAGGTTCGATTAGGCCGATTTATTACAACTTTTCTATTATACGATTTTCGGGCGATAGTCCAAAAAATAATAGTAACAGTGCTTTTACAGATTACTCAAATATTCAGCTACTTTTGTTGTGACTGTACAATGTACATATTAATTCTATGATTTGGACAGAATTGCAAGGCACCTGTGTCTACATTACAAACGAGTTACTTTCAATGCTATAATTTAGGTTTTACTTGTACAAAAATAATAGTAGGTTTAGCTTAGTATAATGCAAGTCAATGCTCTCATTACACGTTATACATTATTTTAATGCTCGAAAGTGTTTAGTTGGAAAATGCAAGTAATGACTAGTTGTAACGATTAGGGAAATACTAAGAAATATTTAAATTACTACTAGTGGGTGATTTACAAACACTTCTCGTTTTCGTGTTGTGTTCATTTTTCATTAAGACGGTATTCAATAAATTATTACATCGTGAAATAATGTATTGAGTAGGTATTGTTGAAAAATCATTAAAACAAATATAGATAGTAATATAAACTTAAAACTATAATTCTAAGTTTATTCAAATGTTTACAAACATTGAAATAGCTGCTACAAAGAATAGCCAGAATCGATATTATAAATATTATATCGAGACTGTCCTTCTAGTTATATAAAATAATATATTAAAGTTACTAAGAAATTAAAATCATTTATAGAAATAATTTCCCAAAGTGTAATAGCAACACATCTTAAAATAAGTCTACTTGACAAACAACGTTACCAAATTAGAAGTATACATAAACATGCCAAAAGAGAATAAGTAAAGCTCAACATGTAGATCAAAACAAAAGCTTCTTATTTGTAGTGCGAGACTTGAATACAATCTGGAAGCCGGACGGGAACATTCCCACCAGTTTCTTGATATCAGGCCAACACGCTGAGTAAGACGTAATTGCATAAATTAACTCGGGCACACAATCAAAGGCAGCCAAATAACTACCAAGCGCTCACTCGCTATAGAAACTACCCTTTACAATGATAGTCGTGTAGGATTCGTATGAAACTATGAATATAAAAATAAGATGCGTAGTTTTTCTCTCTAAGGCAATACATATGTAACAAATTGAGAATGTGTGAAATATTAACAAACGTTGGAAATATAAAAAAGTATATCTTGTAAAAATAGGTTTTATTAAAGCTTTATCATGATGATGATACTACTTTCGTAATATAATTATGAAAATGATAACGAAAAAAAGTCAAATCGGGCTAAGGAAACAGATTGTTGCAAGTCGTCACAACTTCATAGACATTATAAAAAATTACCTTGTAATCGCAGTATATCCGTGTGTCCTTGCAAAAAATAGGTAGTAATAGATTTAGAGCTTAACTGAATTTTACAAAGTCAGTAGTTGGGTTATATACAGACTGCTGCAAAACACGATATGATTTAGGCATATAAATGTATTCAAAAACGTTAACGATAAATCCAACGTTACAATTGAAAAGATACCTTTTATGTGTTAAATGTAGGTATTTTTCCTACATCTGGACAGGAGCTCATTACACGCGGCTCTATGTTTACGTAACGTAAACGTTCGCGTGTGTTATCTGTCCGTTTGCAAGGTTTTATTAGACGTTTGCAAATCTTTGGCTGATAATTTACGGTAACCCACCCACGTCGCGCACCTCTGACAATCGGAAGCTATATGACTTTTCGAAATTATTTGCGTATTGATTGACAATTGTCGCCTGCTCCGTGCATCGGAGAGCACGTTAAGCCGTCGGTCCCGGCTGCCATGAACATCTATGGCACTCGTTATTGGGAAGTCAGTGCCCTATAATATCCTGACATTGGTCTAGCCTTAGGGTATCGTTAGTCTTCGGGTTGCGGAGGTCAGGTGGCAGCCGCTCCGTGTAAAAACTATCCAGTCAAATCCGGTTAGACTAGAAAAGCTGACCCCAAGTGACTTGGGAATAATAAAGGCAAGGGAGAAGAAGGAGGTATTTAAATTATCTTGTAAATTATGTATTCTAATTTATATGGCAGCGATAGCCTAGTGAGAAACCGTTAGACTGCCATGGTGACAGGTCTCAAGTTCGAGCCCACGGCGCGTATCCCTGACTTTTCGAACTTGTGCGTATTAAGTAATTAATTATCGCTTGCTTTAACGGTGAAAAAAAACATCGCGAGGAAACCTACATGTCTGAGAGTTCTCCATAATTTTCTCGAAAATATGTGAAGTCCGCCAACCTGCACTGGGCCAGAGTGGTAGACTATGGCCTGACACTGAGAAGAGGCCCCTTGCGCAGCAGTGGGACAGTGTAATACAGGGATAATAATTATTTATTATATATGTACCACGACTCATATACCACGTATTTGGTTGATCTTCACAAGTTACTAAAAATGTATAGTTGTCACTGATCCAATAATATAGATGCGGAGTTATAGGAAAATCGCCAAATATCGGTATAATTTTATTTCCCTTCTTATTACACACGATATCTAATACAAAAAAAAAACTAAATAAATATATCCTAAATATAAATATATTTAGGGTATATTTATTTAGTTTCAAATAATCAAGTAAACCAAACTATATGACTTCTCATTTTATCTTAGGTGACAAGGAAAAACTTCTTAGAGTACCTATAATAATATTATATTGTAAAAGTAAAATTTATTTCTAACGCTTTTTCATTTCTGGGCGATCTGGGATTCCGACACGTTTTATTTCTTCAATAACTGCCTTTTTATATTCATCTTCAGCTGCTTTAACCTCTGCTTCAGTGTCGTGCTGTATTTCAATAGTCTCTGTGCCTTGCTCTTTAGTGGTAGTCTTAGCTTTCACTTTAATTTCTTTTAAGCGACTCTCCAATACATGCTCCCGCAGAGTCTCACGTTCATATTTATCGATCATGATCTGCTTGTCATTCTCGCCAGATAAAACCAAATTCTCTGACAGAATCAGTAAATACAATGAACCTTGGTCGTCCCCTACTGAAACAAGATTGCCTTCACGGTTAGCCTTTACTTTTAATAATTGACGTTCAGTTAAAGGCATAACAACTAATGGTTCGTGCATTTTTTGCAACATATCCCAGTATTGCAACTTGCCATCTGCTCCAACAAACATATATCCTGAAACTTTATTGGGCGCCCATATAACGTCATTTATTTGGTAACGCTGTGATATACCTGTTACTATTGGAGACGTTTTGATGTCTTCGCTCCAGATATGTACTGACCAATCACCACAAGTTATAAGCATTTTTGTAATAATTGGACTACGTAGCAACGCTTTTACAGGACCTCGGTATGCAGGAAAGACACCACTCATTTTATCATAATGAGTTTTACCTTTACGGTTTACGTTTATCATTAAACCAGTGTCAGTTCCACAAAAAAATCTCGTGGGAAATATTCTTTCATATTGCAATACAGATACTGGTTCGGCGTTAGCCATATTTGGTTCCTGTCCTGGCTGCACTGATATATCCATTATAAGTGTATCAAAAGGTTCTGACATGTTACGAATGTCGTACCATAA
This sequence comes from Catocala nupta, assembly GCA_963675205.1. Lineage (NCBI taxonomy): Eukaryota > Metazoa > Arthropoda > Insecta > Lepidoptera > Erebidae > Catocala > Catocala nupta. The sequence continues at coordinate 17,818,987 of OY776084.1, read as the reverse complement.
ACATTGTCCATCTGTGGAGCCACTAAAAAACTCATTATTTAAACGAGATTGTAGATACAAAAGTGACGTAACTGGATCTCTATGAGCTAGATGCATTTGACTTATAGAAACCGGTTTCTTATCTTTACGGACATCAAAAATACACACTCTACCATCAGCTAATCCTCCAATAACTAAATGAGGTGCAACAGGTGAACAAACTACCTGCCAACATGCTGAAGGAGGCAAGAACTCCTGAAGCGGTACGTTTGCTTCTTGTATGTCCCATATATAACAAGCAAATTCAGTGTTAACAGGTCCCAGTACAGGAAACTTTTTGTTGCAATATGCAACAACCATTTTAGAATAGTCATCACAAGTCCAATCAATACATGCTACAGGTCGTATATATTTGATTTTTAATGGATCTTTATATACATTACTAAGACTAATAACAGGCTTTGAAATGGGCTTCTGTTGGGGCATATTCTTAAAATAATGCTGATATAAATCGAGTGTGTTATTTTGTTTGACCAAATGCTCTAATTTCGGACATATTGTCAATACAGCGTCAACGTAGTCATCATCTCGTTCGAAGCGACGTCGATAACGGGTAGTAGTTTCTTCATCATAGAAGTTTATGTCTTTCGGCCAACCGCCTTCAGCATGATTTATACCTGTAGACACATATTCGACTCTTATGGTGTTAATACTAGTTTTAGACATTACTGTACAAGCTTGAGTTGCTCGGTTTACGGGATTACGTAAACCGTATCGCCTCTGCTGTGCATGATCTGGCTCTATTGTATCCAATAAATGAGTTGGAACTATACAGAATAAAGGTTGACGGCCGAAGTCACGACGTAATTTAGTATACATTAGCTGTACATCCATTGCTAAGTAACTTATTATATTGCTTGAATATATAAACAGAATATACGCCAGCACGCACTAAACAATTCTACACTTGTAGAAATAACAACGAGATATTTTGCTTGTCACTGTCATAAGTCTTTTTCATAAGCACATTCGCTAGTTGACATCGGTATTTTTTATTTCTTTAGTAAAATAAAAATATATTATTTCATAATCATTAGAGGTTTAATCTGCACATCTATATTATTTTAATCAAAGTCATCCGATGAATGGTCATTACTACATTACTATTGATCATATGATAAATAGTAATAGCGAAATTTTAAGACTACTTAAATAAAAAGGTTTCTTAATTACTAGTTCAGACGTTATACAATACGTTCTACTTATCCTCGACATATTTAATGATAACAATAAAGCGGAGATCGCCTAACATTGAGGTATCAACCTTACGATCGAGGAGTCATGGACTCCCACCAATTTCACAACCGACGTTAACCCAGACCTAATACAATTATTTAGTTAAGCTGAAAGGGTGTAAATAAATTGCTAGTTATCTTACTATAAACACTTAGCTACACTATATCTATATTATAGAGGCTCAGTGCTAGTGAATGCGACTGCTTTGCATGAGGTCTCGGGTTCGAATCCCGAGTCGGGCCAACAAAAAGTTATTGGTTTTTTCTATTAAGAAATCTCAATAGCAGCCCGGAGTGAGGAAGTTGGCGGTGTTAGACACCCCCGTGTCTCAGAAAGCACGTAAAGCCTAACGTTAGTCCTGCGCCTGATCTCTCTCCGTTCGTGTCGGATTACCGTCCCATCGGATCATGAGAGTTAAGAACAGAGAGTGCAATTGTGTTTGCTTATACACTTGTGCATTATAATATCTCCTGCGTAGATCGCCAATCTCCGTAAAGACTGGCCGCCGTGACTGAAATTCGGTCTGGAGGACATTATTATAGAAGATCACACGCCATACAGAGGTGAACTTATGTACACAATTCAAGTTTTAAGTTGTTTCGTATCACTAGTAAATAAAGTGAATCAACAAGTTATAATTTTTTCTTATAATAGTCATCTTTTTATTTGAAACACATGTAACTTAAAATTATAACAACAATTTTCTCTGGGTCTGCAACCCTTATCACGTGATGACACTGATACAGATCTCGGCAGGTCTATGATGTAAACAAATACGTACGGTTTAAGGAAAAGTATGCCGTAAGTATGCGAGTAGAACTATTGCAGACCATTTTACTTAAGTTGTTTTCATGCGTATTTCTATCATAATAACAAATATATATATAGTGTCAGATAATAATAATACAAAGCCGAGAAGGGATGTATCGTCACGACATTCAGTTAACTTAATCAAAAAAGGGCCTTTTACTATATAGAGAACATAGCTCTAGAATGTTTTGTTGAATTTCATATAAAACAAACTCAGTAACACTTTGCCTAACAGAAATTCGTAAACAGAGCCATACCATCTACGCTGTGCATTCCTATGAGGGATAATATATATCAGTGTTTTTTAAATCGTCGATAGTCGATGGTCAATGAAGCAGTTTATTATTATAAATAAACTATACATATAGTATCCGAAAATTCGCACAAAGTAACTACTCAAAAAGGTACAATTATATCTAACTTAAAGTTTGAGTTAAATATATGTATTTGTACCCTTTTTGTCAGTACTCACTGAGTGCCGATTTTGATACAAAACTTTAACGATAAATAAATATAACACAATATTAAAGAGACTTAATAAAACTAAAAACTTTTAAGAATATCTCCCCTGGGAAATTTGTCTCGAGAACAAAAAGTTTGGTACCCACAAGTTATAAGAGCTTTAGCGAGTGGCGGAAGGGGGAGCTCGCAACATTATATAGGCACCTGAAGACTATATAATTTCATGAAAGTGGTTTACGACCTGAGCATCGTAAACCAAAGCCTTAATCCATAAAGTCGTTAAGTTTGCTTGACACCAGTAATTCAATTTGTCAAGAAGATTTACACACTGTACTTTCACATTGTAAATGGAGTCTCGTGTGATACAAATTTGAGGACAAAACGTCGCAACTTTGCGTAACAAACTACTCTGTGATGGAATTTATTTGGCAGACAATACGACGCCAAGAATTTATTTCATGTTAACTCAATTTTTTGTCGAGTTTGATATACAAGGATTTTATTATCTTTACAATCTTTGGCCGGAAACAATTGTGTACGGATTATAAGCTTTTGTTCTTTGCTTTTCTTTTGGATAAAATAAAATTGAGTGGATTTGGCAAACGTTTTACAGAAAACAGGGTTTGTGGATTTTATGAATTTTAAATTAGGTTCCACGGGTCAAACATACTTTATAAAATACGTGTTTGTTTTTTAAGCCCCGGTAACCACCAAAGCAGAGAGAAGAGGTGACGAGAGGAGATGTGTTTTGCAAAAACCAATCAGATGTCGATATTTCCACATCTCTCCGCTTAGGTTCGTTGGAAATGGATTAAGAGGAGATCTCTTTTTTCTATAGAATATTGTGCCGCAAGCGAGCAAGTGGCCCAGCAGAGCGGAAATGTGTGTAGTCACCGGGTATTAGAGCGGCACCCGCGCTTGCGCGCCCCTTTTCCCGCTGCCTTCTTCCCGCGCCTAACACACCCGAAAGCGTCATTCGATTATTTCGAGCTTTCACAACTCACATCTCTGCTACACGCAGCTCACATCTCCTCTCTTCTTCGCATCTCCTCTCCGCTTTGGTGGAAATAACTAGCCAGCTTCGCAGCTGTTCTCCTCTCTCTTTACTTTGGTGGATACGCAAAAATGTCAGCTAAGAAAGGCGACTCTTCGTAATGTCGCTCTAACGATGGATGGCAAGATTACAGTTTGTTTTATACTTTGGTTAACACATAAAATTCTTGATCACGGCACATTGCATTAGTATACCGCAACTGACTATTTATTGTTTGATGATAAAACTAGCTTTTGCCCGCGCCTTCGCTCGCGTTTAAGTAGGTTAGATAATGATAGTAATAGTTATTTTTAAATAAAATATAGCTTATGTTACTTGGAAGTAATACAACTTTCGAACGATGAAATAATTTTTAAAATCGGTTGTGTAGTTTTTGAATTAAATCCTTTATCATCATCACAATCATCATCATCTCAGCCGAAAGACGTCCACACAAACAAACAAAAAAATCATATATTTCCTCTTTATAATATTAGTATAGATAATAATTTAAACATATAAGGAAGGTGTAGGCAGACATATATTACAAACCGCATTTTACTATATTACGTATCGTACGTCTTACGTCGTAGGTGACAAGACTATTGTTCCAAATTGCTACTGCAAGATTCGTGACAGAAAAGCCCAATAATACTTTGCCTGACCCTGGATTCAAACCCAAAACCTTAACTGCAGGAGTCACAGACATCTCCAACTTTTGTTGAGATAATATCAAATAAACATTGTCATTATTTATTATATACTATTCTTACCAATATAATACTATAAATTAGAATGTGAGTTATTTTTTTATAACGCTATTATGCCTTAATTACACGATCGATTATCATGAAATTTTACATATACATTGTTAGGGGAACCGAAAAGGAATACAGTAATTTTCATTCAGAAAAAGTACTGTTACTAATCTGACTGACACTTACGCGAGCGAAGCTGAGGGAAAAGAACTAGTATAATATCTCGGCAAAATATTAGTCAAAGAGTACGACGTAATAAAAATATTTAATTACCACCCTGTCTCTTTGAGAGAGTTTTCTTTGTTCTTGGGTAGGATGGTAAATAAAAGCCTTGTTGTCTTAGAGTACTCCATTTTAGTATCGAATATCAGTAGTGTGAGTGTACACAGCCCACATAAGTGTGCTTCTAAGTAAGACTTAAGTGCAATTTACTGGATGCCTGACATAGAAAGTCTATAATGTTTACTTTTCTTACTTATTCTTCCTTACCTTGACTGCACGGTTGACGTAGTTGTTTAAGTCGTCGCCTCGCCACTGCCACTGTGCCGAGTGTTGTGGGCTCGAATCCCACTAATTGAATCTCCCAAAAATTTGTGCAATTTACAAATAGTTGTTCCAAGTCTGGGTGATCTTTATGTCCGTTGTTTGAATGTTTGTAAAGTCCCCTGCGACACAGGAAAATCTTATATTACAATTTCTAGTAAATTGCAGCAGTACTCTTTTAAATTAGTGCTCTTAATCTCGTTCACACGTCGTCTCTGCGTAGGTACATTGCCGACTATGGAATTTGGTAGAATTATGATGCCTGAGTAGCCAACATTTTCTTGTTATTTTTTATTGTTTGGGTCTAGCTCAATTGTGCATTATTTCTATTAGGATTCTGACTCTTAGGTAAATACTAGGACTAATAGGAATTTTACCTAGGTAAAATATTATGCATTTTTATAAAACATATTGAACTACATAGAGATTACTGATGGCTGTTTTTTAAATTTTAGGTCTCCTTTTCTGTATTCCTAATAACGTGTATGCGAAATTTTAGTTTTATTGTCTTCTCCAAAAATTGTTTTCCCGTAAATCATTATGCATAACAAGTTTTCTATATACTTCAGTTAGCATAATATTCAAAAATTCGAAAGTTTGTTTAGCATAATTATCTTTACTACTAAAACTTTTCTGTCATAATATCGAGGGCTATAATCGCTAAAACCATATATGGTATATTTGATCGATGACTATAGTAATTGAATCTCCTAATTTTGCATAAAATAATATATGTCCTAAGTATTGTATTATATAATGTTATTGGGTTTTTCTGTTAAGAAATCTCAATACGAGCCCGGAGTTATGAAGTTGGCGTTATTAGACACCCCCGTGCCTCGGAAAGCACGTAAATCCGTTGGTCCTGCGCCTGATCTCTTTCCGGTCGTGTCGGATTATCCGTCCCATCGGATCATGAGAGTTAGGGAACAGAGTTAGTGCACTTGTGATTGCGCACATGCTTGTGCACTATAATAGCTCCTGCGCCGATGGCCAGTCTCCGTTAAGATTGGCTGCCGTGACCGAAATTCGGTTTCGATTATTATTATTCCGTATACAATGTAATTAATCCGAAAACATTTGCTAAAAGTTAGGTTGTAGTGACAGAAATTAATCGCTGTGAATCCGACTCCACGCAGTCTTGACTGCCCTACCCCTATAGTGTGTAATTTAGAATCGCGTAGGCGCCTAGGGGCGAGGTGGCCCGCAGGCTGAGAAGCAGGAGGCTGCGAGCGAGGCACCGTGGCTGAGGAGCATACCGAAGCTGCGGTGGTGAACGAAAGCCGTCTGCAACGATTAGCACGCATGGGACCACCGGAGACCCGCAGCGCCGGAGCCGTGACAAAAGCCGAGATTTGTGATACAAATTAGCTTTAAAAACATTATTAGGATAAATAAACATTAAATAATTTGAATTTAGGACACGATTTTAAGTCTTTTGTATATTATTGATTGTAATATTTATGAAAAACAAATTTAGGGCATATTCTATTTAAGGATTTCAATTTTATGGCATATGATATTATATGACATAAAGTTCGGGCAAGTTATCATTCGGACTAATAATGATTAGGACAAAAAAATTATAACACTTTAGATTATGGATAAAAAAGTTACGTAACACAATAGAGAACTGAAATTTTATGATTAACGGCGTGAAAGCGTAGCACAAATTAATTTTATTAAAATTTATAATATAGGTACTAGATTTTGACCGCGGTTTCGTTCGAATTAATTTATATTTACTAATTAATTTCTATCGCTTTGGGAACAGTACTTTATTCTGCATGAAAGGTACCGCCTTTTCTGTACCCCTGATAACGTATATGCGAAAATTTATGATGGTCGGTTGAGTAGTTAAGGCGTCAGAGCAAACAAACTCACATTCGCATTTATAGGTAATATTACTAGCTATGCTCGCGGTTCCACCCGCGTTTATGGTTACTACCCTGCCCCCGTATGTCATAACGTGATATTATATAGCATAGCTTTCTTCGATAAATAGGCTTTCCAACACGAAAATATTTTTTCAATTCAAACCATTACTTCCTGAGATTATCGCGTTCAACCAAACAAATAAACTCTTCAATTCTTCATTATAATATTAGTACAAAATTTAGGATAAAAAAATTATAAGTTAGGATTTGGATTCCTGTTGTAATGAAAAATAAAATGGTGTGGTGATTATTAAATGTTACATACGAACATCATTCATTAATTTACGTAGGTTTAATAATTGAGCTGTACGATCATAGTTCTCAATTACACAAAACTCTTTGAAAGATTGCCAAGCCAATAGATATTGTGACGCCTGCATCAAATGGCTCGGGGCAACTGTAACTAGATTATCCGTCGGTCTAATGACAAGGAGTAAAGAACCGCTGCACTCGCCTCTTAAAAAGGCTTAAAGTTGCCAACGGCCGAAGGATATAATATACTTGGAGTCTCTCTACACAATTATATTAATATATACATATGTAATCTGTAAAGCAAGCAAATTGTTTAAGGCGCAAGAAGTTCCCGTGTCACAAAGTACTTTACAAACATTCAAACAATTAACACAAAGAACACCTAAACTAAAAAAGAAATATTTTCCGAACAGAATTATTTTGTCCCTTGTGGGGATCGGACTTCACAACATTTGACGAAGTTGCAGGGGCGAGGCAAACAGTTATACCACTTCGCCATCCGTGCAGGCAGTATTATAGACATCATTGATACTTTATACAAATATTTGTTTTGACTTCCTCAGCGCTTTCTCGACAGTCTAAGTAGATTTGCTATAAATTCAACCGTAGGGCATATAATGGCAGCCAAAAGTTGCCATTTGTCGTTATTTGCTAACTCGTCGTATTCTCAATCGGCCTCGGATGGGCCGTAACTATCAACGTAACTTATAAAAGGTCACAGGATAATTTATTTACATGGAGATTGTATGCGTGAAGGAAAAATATGTAAGTGTTTTGAGTTGCCGAACTTTACGTTCTGTGTCTTATTTTGGTCATTTGTTCAGTCTTATTACAGATGATGTTAGGATATTTATATTAGGTTATTAGATAAGTAATATCAACACAGATTTCACTAATTGGGTACACCTTTACATATATTTAGACCAAGGTGTAATATTGGACCAAATTGAATAAATAAGACTGATTCATATACGCGGCCTAAACTAACATATCATTGTCAATAGCTCTGATTTCATAAACGATAAAGTTCATTATATAACCACGATAAAACATAGAGCAAAAGAAATACTAATTAGAAATGATTAAAAATATAAATTAGGATACCTTACGTGATTCCCAATAGTTGTCAAATTTTAAGAAATTATTTTGATATTTTTATATATTATGACAACAACATAATGTTGACTGATTTAGATTGTGATCGCTTATAGCTGCTTCTCTTTTTGGTCTATACTAGCCCACAGAGGACGCTGGGATTGAGATCAATTGCAGCATTCAGCAACTTAAATAATTGCCGAGGGCATGTCTTTATTATGTAAGTCTGGCGAAAGATGGGTGTGCTACTCTTCTATCTTATTTGGGAGTATAATGCCTTAATTTTAAATTTTATCTTGTACAGACTAACATAATTATATTTATACAAGTAATCATACAAATTGGTGCCGCGGCTTAAATTTGCGCTTATAGTTGTATTCAATAGTGAAAGCCCAGATTCGATTCCCAAGTTGCGCAAAAGTTCTTCTGTTTACTGTTAGGAATTTTACCGAAACAGCAAGAAGAAATCTTAAAAAGTGTTATAATGCGTGATTCAAAATGTGTGTGTAATATAATCTTGCCTATCTCACCAATAGAGGTGTGTCGTATTTGGTAAGTTATCTACGATCATGTTGCAAACATTTAGTTACATATTCGATCAATTTGGAAGTGACAGAAATATTTTTGGAATCCACCTCGACGTCCATGAATATATTTAAATATTTGCCGAGCTGTTGATAAATCATACATTATACGTTTAAATTCAACGAAATATTTCAAAACCGCACGTCGAACTTCTCTGACACTCATAACTCTCAACAAACAATTCACACTCAACAGATACCTTTATGCTAACCATAACAATATATTATGTTCGGAATACTGTGAGCAAAAGAATTGGACCTCGACGAACTGTGGTTGTCGAGATCGGAATACAATCTACAAGTTCCGAAATAGTTTTCCCAAGCTGTAATTTTATTTTATACGGTGTGGGTGAAAATCTTTCTGAGGAATGCAATTAAGTAGTGTTCTTTCTAAGGAATTCAATCTAAATAACTAATGAAAAGTCTGTGAGCGAAAACGTTTTTAAAATTTACGTAGGTATCCATCATTGATTTAAGCCCATTATTTATTATGTGGCTATATAGCTTGGTGTAATGAACCGCTGCCTACCCCTTCACAGATTGTATGCGTATAGCGTAGAGGTTCGTCGACTGCCACGCCTGAGGTCGCGGGTTCGATGCCGGCATAAGTCAAACATTTGTGTGCATGAACATGGTTGTTTGTCTTTTTCGGTTGTTTCCATGTATAATATGTATGTATTTACAAAAAAAAGTATATATGTATGTTTATCCATTGTCTAGTAGTAGTACAAGCTCTGCTTAGTTTGGGCTAAATGGTGTTGTGTGTATGTGGTAGAATATAAAAATATATAATGTCATATTAGAAAAAATATGTTTGTTATATTTATAATTTATAATATAATATATATAGTGAAAATCAAAAAATATTTTTTTTGTTGTATGCCTCATTTTGGTTGAACTAGTGCGTATATTTAATTATAATTACTCTTATTATATTTACAATTATTAAAAACAAAAATGTCAGCAAATATAATTACCTATACAAAAAGGAAATATAGCGGTCACCCATTAACAATCTCTCCGTAGTTTGTTCAGATTAGCAGATAGTTAAATTTTACTTTCAATTTGAGTACCAACATCATTTACATATTTCTACTTCATTATTCGGCATTACGTTATAGTAGTGATAAGCAAAGTTGTAGTATTCATATTTACATTTCGTTACATTTTAGTTCTTAGCATTTGGCGGTGAACCTATAGAATTGCCATCAACCAAATACCTATAGTACCAGACTGCGAGTTCTTAAAGGCAAGAAAAATATAATATTTATTCGTGTACAGATTTTGTGACAGAATTTGTCTAAGTTAAAAATGTACAAGAAGACTACAACAACAAAAAACAACTAATTTAAACAACAACACATACATAAAACAAAATAACTATTCCAAATCTGTATATTAATACAAGAAGCAAAAACTTTGTACCCCTTTTTACGAAAATTGCGCGGACGGAGGAGTGTGTAATTTGTCACAATTAAAGTTTATATGGACAAGGAGGGGCGAATCTCCGGGCACGCGACGATTGTGGCGGTAAGTCCCGTGTTCGAGGAATGGCTGAAGACGCGGCATGGCGCCCTCACCTGCCGGCTGACACAGGTAATGACTGGCCATGGTTGTTTTGGCCAGTTCCTGTGTTTATGTCGAGGAACACCGTGGTAGGTTTAGTCGGTATTACCGGGATGTCACTCACCACCTTTCCCCTCTCCGTCGCCCCGCAGAGAGGTATGCGTCAAAGCATTCCGTAACGTTAAAAAAATAAAAAAGGAATGTCGAATCCTAATATTTTTATAAAATATGCATTAAAAATACATTAAATTAATGAATAAACACTACACGCACACAACCACGCATTTGACACACGCAGTCGAATCGCGTTCGTAGTATTTTGGCATTGTTCGTCTAACGTACAATTCTTTGTAACTATGGTTACCTATACCTTATTTATATGTAATAGAGAATAACAGAAAACAAAGTAGCAAGCTTAGGAATTTTGGTCAAATTTTGACCACTAGGCGAACGCTAGTTTGCATAAAACTACGAACAACAACAAAAACATGTGTGATCAATCAGTACAATTACTTTTGTCGAAATATAAAAAAAAATACGTCTAGTAATGAAACGTAAAAGCCAACATTTAAGTAAATCTATTCAAATAATTATTCTTCACTCAGAAACCACTTTAACTATGATATAATAGCAGTATCGACTCGATGAGGTCCAACTGGGTAACTCCTTCGGAAACTGAATACTAATACTATTAAGTACCTTTCTAATCACGTCCCGATATTACGTCATTCGAAACCCTCGAAGTGGTAATATTGACGTAGCGTATTCTCCATGGACACAACTATTGTGCAGCTATTTCGGAGCTACTTTACTTTACTGTTTTATTCCAAAGTATTATTAAAAATCGCTCTAAATTGTATAATTGAACTAGATTTTGCCAACGGCTTCGCTCGAGTATTTGTAGGCTAGGTTAGCGACAGTAGGGGGGGCCTGCTATGGTTGAATCTTTTAAGTTCCCAACTGGCCCCCCCCATTGGGTGAGAGAGGGAACACCCCAGGTTTTTTAGTGGGTATACCAGCGCGTCTTCTTGCTGGGAGTCCCACACGCCCCGCCGGTGCCGTCCCCTAGCCGGCGGGTAGTGCATGACGCATTTTTCCAGGGCATCAAAAAAAAAAAAAAAAAGGTTAGCGACAGTAATTTTTCCTGGATGAAAAACTGTCGCTAACCTAACCTAAAAAGACCCCCTATGTCCTTTTCTGTTCCCCTAACAACGTGTATGCGAAATTTCATGATGTTCGGTCCAATAGTGAAGGCGTGAAAACGTAAAAAACAACCTCTCATTCGTATTTACAATACCTATTAGTTAGTATGTTTGATCTGACGTCAGAGGGCGGAGATTTAAAGACTGTTCGAAATAGTATCTGAATTTGTGTTTATTTACGTTGTCTATTTTAATTTAAGAGTGTTTACGATATTTATTACACTGATACTATATCGGAACTCTATTTTGAACAGTTTTTATTTCGAGAATTGGGCCTCGAATCACGCACAAAAATAAATACTGCTACATAAATTGTGGTACTTACTATCTACATTATTGTTGTTCGCGATATCCGTATTTTGCTACAATACAACATTATTATTATTAAGTCTGTTGAAAATAATACACTTCAGTGTACCTATAATTATATTTGTCCTTAGTCTCTTTTATTTTTCACTTATTCCGCTCGGACATCATAAATCTTATTTTATATTCCTTTATGAATTTATTTTATAAATTTTTACTTTCTTGCAAATTACCATGCGTAATATTTAAATAAAAGTGTGTACAAGTTTTAAATAAATCATAATGCACAACTTAAAACCTGATCATTATATACCGAGGTTATTTCCTTTATTATTATCCACTATACATATACATATACTATCGCTATCCTAAACTGTGTAAGTGTGTTGGAGAATGGAGAGTAGGCCTTTTTAAACGGTTTTATTTAGCTTGTATTCGGTCACATTATTCACAACCGGCCAAAACCGCAGATTCGTAATTGTAGAACAGATAAGATGTCACGCCAGCTAAAATCTATTCGGACTAAAAAATAAATAAGCTAAATAAAACCGTTTAAAAGGCCTACTCTCCATTCTGTAACACACTAAGTTATTAATAAAACACATTTTTGAATATTTTAATATAATTCTGTTTGAATTCCAAATACTCTTTTACTTTATTTTATACTAGATTTCTATTCCTCAGGAACAGTACTTTTTTTAGGATGTAAGGTACCTTATGTCCTTCTTTACAGAAAAAGACATAGGGGACACCCCTGATAACGTGTATCCGTAAATTTCATGATGATCGGTTGAGTGGTTAAGGCATGAAAACTTAACAAACAAACTTACATTTGCATTTATAATATAGTCCATCACGGTTTCACTTATGTTTGTGCTCCTGCTCTCTGCTCTACTCTCGTGGCTCGGAGCGTGATGTTATATAGCCTATGTTTTTTAACCCCCGACGCAAAAACGACGGGGTGTTATAAGTTTGACGTGTCTGTGTGTGTGTGTGTGTGTGTGTGTGTGTGTGTGTGTGTGTGTGTCTGTCTGTGGCATCGTAGCTCCCGAACGGATGAACCGATTTTAATTTTGTTCTTTTTTGTTTGAAAGGTGAATTAGTCGAGAGTGTTCTTAGCTACGTTTGATAAAAATCGGTCCAAGATGGCCGCCACCACAAAATGACGAATTACATATTTTTTCACAACTCCCTCAATATGGGTATCAAATGAAAGGGCTTGACTAGTAGAATACTATACACTATGATAAATTTCAAATCCAAGATGGCCGCCACCAGAATATTACATATTTCCACAAATTATAATTGTTCAATATGGGTAACAGATGAATATTGTGTCGGGGGTTTTTTAAATTTTAATTCTGTATAGAGTAATTTTCTTTTCTTAACTTTCTATTAGTGACTTTTTTATTGGCATGTTTATGTTTATTCATCACAAAATAAATACAAATCATTCTTCTTTATAATATAAGAATAGAGACATAAAATACAGCCCATGATTACAGTATAACAATGCTGTACATTGCTGATATTTAAAAACAACTGCAGATTGCAATAGTAAGATAAAATGTGAGGGTGTGCGACGGCTGCCATATTTTCCTAACTACACAACCACTTTTCTTATACCCGAGTTTAATATATGAATAGCTTTCTCGTTTTGCAATCAATTTCGATGTGGTTTCAAAAAAGGATTAATTTAAGACCTATTTAGTGTTGCCTTTAAAATTACATGTGAAGTCGACATATTAGTAACGTACTAGTCTATTACGAGTAGAAGGCGAGCTAATAAATCTTTACTAGCCAGTCACTATATCCATGCTAATCCAGAGAAAATCAATAAAACTAACTGATTGATTTCTTAACTGTATTATAAATTTTCTCTAAATTAGCAAGTTACTGGAACTCGCCAACAAAGCAAACTGCAAGTATTAATATCCTCCCACAACTACCTACATTTTATTATATACTATTCATTCACTAATTTAGGACGCCATTTCATAAATTTTGGCACACGTTCATTAGTATGTATCAATACACGATGTAAGTATACTTCTCATCCACTTCAAGTAAAAGCTTTTCCTAATATCGCTCGCAAATATGTTATTGCAGGTAGATGTTTAGCCATCGTTCATGTGAACCGGTATATGTAAACGATACGTCTAACGCATCGGGAAATATATATAAGAGTTCTAAAGAGCCTTATACTTATGCCAATTCGGTTGTACGATTGATGATTAAAATTGATAGTACATTCGTGTAATAAGTCTGGTGACTTGATTACTGCTAATGTGAAGTCTATCCCTGCGCGAATCAGGCGATTCCTCGATGGCGCCGCGGTAGTGTATGCGACTACTGTGCTGTGGTCTCGTGGTTGAATTCTGGGTCGGGCCAAGAAAAAGTCATTGGGTTTTGAGAAGAAATTCCCAGTAGTAATCCAGGGTTAGGAAGTTGGTAGCATTGCTCACCCTCTGAAAAAGTCTGTCCTTGAAAAACACGTGAAGCCGTTGGTCCTGCATCTCTCTTCGGTCGTGTCGCATTGTCATCCTATTAGATTATGAGAGTTAGGTAACAGCGAGAGACTTGTGTTGGCGCAAACAATTGTGCACTATAATATCTCCCGTGTGGATGGCCAGTCTCCATTGAGATTGGCAGTGGTGACCAAAATTTCTGTAGACCTCTCAGAGGTCCATTAGGTCAAAATTACCTCACCTTAATGAAGATCGGCCATCTGCACGGGATATATTATAGTTAGTTTGGCCATATGCTACTATTAAAAAAAACATAGTATTACATTTGAATTTGGAATCTGTCATTCTTATATGAATATTCATTGTGTTTTCTCATTTTCGCGCCAATCGGTGTTAAATATTTTTGTGATATTAAAAGTGGAGTGGGTGATAAAGAGAATCGAATTGCTGTGATAGTATCATACAAAGTATGTATAGAGCCAAATACAATTTTTAAACCCTCCATCCACTTGGTTATTATTAGTCGAATGTTTGTGTTTGTGACAGGAAAAGATTTGGCCGTCCACGTAGTATTCGTCCGAAAAAGGCGATCAAAGCAGTGAAGGAAATAATTCGAAGAAATCCTGTCCGAAAGGAATAGATTTTATCTCGAGAAATGAATATAGCACCTAGAACCATGTCGCGTATTTAAAAGATGACTTAGGACTTGCAGGCTATAAGAGACACACTGGTCATAATTTGAAACTACTAGGGTGGTAAAATCAAAACAATTTCTTAAGCGGTATGCAAAGGGAGGTCACAGAAGAAATTATTTACTTATGAGTTTTTTTTACTATTGACCAATGTTTTAACAAGCAAAATGTCCGAGTTTATAATATAAAGGCTCTATAGAAGGTTCCCAAGTAGTCAGCAAAGTACAACGTGGACATTATCTGAGTTCAGTGATGGTTTGGTGGGGTGTTAGCTATCAAGGAGTGACTGAGCCATATTGTTTGTGGAAAAGGCGTTAAAACATCGACACAGGTGTATCAAGATACAGTTCTTGAAAAGTTGGTTAAACCTATTAACAATACCATGTTCCATAACCAAGAATGGTCCATTCAGCAAGACTCAACACCGGGTCTTAAAGCTCGATCCACCTCAGCGTGGTGGAAACGAACGTTTCGTACTTCAACAGAACTGAAGACTGGCAGATCATCTAGTCTAGTCCCGATCTTAGTCCACTGGATTATGATGTATGGTTAGTTTTAGAGTGTATGGCATGTTCTAAACGCCATGATAATTCGAAGTCCCTAAAACAATCCGTAAGATTGGCATTGAAGAATTATGCCATAGAGAGAGTGTGTGTTTCTATTGATAACTAGCCTCAACGTTTAAAGGAATGTATTGAAGTCTATGTAGATCATTTTGAATGAGCTTTATATATTTTAATGTTATTATATTAATGTATAAACTAATATGCATTACAGTAATAAATGCTTCATGCAATAGAAAAATAAGAATTTTCCTTGTAACAATATTTGTGACAAGAGTAGGTAGTAGCTTTTGTGACAATTGTTAGTAAAACTATTCACGACGCAAAACTTATCATTTGTGCAGAACTATCTGTAAAAAGTAAAAATAAAAAGAGAACAATATATAAGATGACATTATTGACCTATCTCTCCTTCGTATCCTCATCCTTGAGGGCCATGACTGGCATTGGTAATATGATATTGATAGTTGCTCCATTCGTCTCCACGTTAACTAATCTTTAGTATCGGTACCTGCATGCAGATTCTTCACGGCATACTAAATTTCTTTTGTATTCACACCATCCAAATGACTACAATTCTTAGATATAACAGTTGCTATCAATTCACACATAAGGTTGGTTGGAGGTAACAAATTATGCACATATTACTTTGTATGAGAAGATGAATTACTCAACATTGCATAAGGAAAAATTCTCCGTATTTATAATCACATTACAGTGTGACTCATGAAAGGTAATGAACGGTGCACAATTCCAAGAAAGCTTGCAATTTGATAATTATTGTAGTTATGATCTATTTTATTATTATATTATATTGTACGGTGAACACAAATATTAATATAGTAAGCGTAAATAACACAGTTTATGGTACAATTTGTTATTATACCGAAATGTACGGTATTTTACCTAGCCTAACCGTTGTGTAAAATCTTTGTGAAATATATTAAGAGAGTTTAAAATGACCCTTCTTCCTCTTCTTATCGTTTCGATGGCAACAGTTGTTAGATGATTTTAGCCCAGTGCTTGGCAACGCGAATCGCATTATGCATTGCTTGGTATATTTCATCAAGTGTGTACAATTCTGGGCTCGTGGGGCACGTCAGCAAATGACCCATTGTCTGTGGGAATTCACCCCAGTCGCACTTGTTTGCACTTGGATCGATATAATCCCACCTTGACATAATTATCTTTAGATCTAGCCCGCCCTAACTGCCTCGTTAGTCTATTGGCTGCCTCGTTAGTCTTTTAAAGTACAGACCACGATGTTTCGATTTGGATTCCCATGTCAGGCAAAATGTTATTTAAACGACAACTCCCACGCTAATAAATTATTACTGTATGACACTTAACAACCATTTAAACAAAGCTCACCCAGACTCGAGACAACTATTTGTGAATCATACAAAATTTTGTCCCGTGTAAGATTCGAACCCACAACTCGACGCGGTGACATAGGCAAGGCGACCACTTAAACCACTAAGCCATACACGCAGTCTTGATGTTAATGATAAAAAAAATCAGTTAATTAATAAAGACTGTCTCTGTGTCCAGTATACAGCAATATTACATTTTCCTACTTTATGCGACCTACGAATAAACACACACATTCACACTTCTACCCAGCTTCACTTCTTCAGAAAACAAAAAATGATACCATATTATTATGATTTATGTCATGAATTCAATATTGGCAAAAGCTGTAAGTATAAGGATTATACCACCGGACCGAGGAGGCCGTATTTCCTTCATTATTTTTCCATTAAGCATCGACGTATATTAGTGCCAGTCATCGACCCCACTGTTCTAAGAAACAACAAACTTGTATTAGATTCACTCATTAAGTACGGTTGCTCACATATTATTATTATAATATATATCAGCAAAATATTCCACTTATTGAAATTAAACTCATTTATACGGATTTTATCGCGTTGTTTATTTAACACTGTATTACTTAATTTTGAAACTGTTACTTGAAACTGTTACACTACTACTACTATTGAACTTTTCTAATTCCACTAAATCAGTTAAGCGTAATCATAACTAAATGTGGCGAGTACAATTATAGTTGATCAACATTTGGTGTTTAACTTAATAAAATACATTCCGGCAGTATCCTCACTAATATTATAAATGCGAATGTTATATAGTAAGTTTATTTGTTACACTTTTACGCCTAACCTACACGACCAATTATCGTGAAATATTACAAACACGTTGTCAGGGGTACATAATAAGAGATAAGGTACCTTTCATCCAGGAAAACATAAGTAAAGTCACGGGCTTTCATTAAAAATTCTATAGTAATATCGTGGGGAAAATCTTGTTAAGGTATAAAAGAAAGCAAATATACGGCCTACCTCTGTGGCACAGCGATAGTGAATGCAATTTCTTTGCCAGAGGTAAGGGCTCGATCTCCGGATCCGGCTTTCAAAAAGTTATAGGGTTTTGTCATGAAATTCTCAGGAGCAAGCCAGATTCAGGAAGTGAGCGGCTCGTGCCTCGCGAAACGCGTAAAGCCGTTTTGCGCCCGATCTCTCCCAGTTCATATTGAATTGCCGTCACATCGGACTATCTTAGAGAAATTGTAAACTTTAAATAAAATCAGCCATACATATAATAAAGTTTAATTATATGTACGGCAGGGTTAATTACGAATAGTAACTGATTTTAAAAGAAGGCTAAGGCTAAAATGTATTATTTAAGTATCATATTTTAAGGTTTTAATTGTAATCTATACTTCTATACTAATATTATAAAAGTTGAGAGTTTGTTTGTTTATTTGGTTGAACGCACTAATCTCAGGAATTACTATTTAGAATTTACAAAATATTGCCGTGTTGGATAGCCCATTTATCGTGGAAAGCTATATAATATAACTATCAATAGGAGCGGAGCGTCAACGAAAAATGTTGCCAAAACGGGGAAAATTATCTTATGTGACGCAGACGAAGTTGCGCGAGTCAGCTAGTTAATTTATATGGGCGTTATCATTCATGTACTCGACTAACTACCTTTTGGAGATATTGGGCTATTATAATATTTTTTTGTCTTGATGAAATGCTCCTTGTGCATACCCCCTCGCCACAGCGGGAAGCAAGAGGATTATGTCAGGCTCTCTCGAAACTTCGGGCCTACCGACTAAAACCCCACGATCTGCAAACTCGCTGCTTTGTATGATGGGTGGGTCGCAGGAACTAAAACTGCATCAGCGAACCACCCAGCAGCGCCCAATACAGACAGGAAGGTCTGCGGGCGACGACTCCTGGTCGACGCCCCGACACGACTAAGGGCGTCGCTCCAACTCAATGCCTGACAGGCGGGAGATGCCCGTTCCCCCACCCGCGGCCTTCACTACGGCGGCATAAGGCGAGCATAAGCGCGCCTGCGCCACCCGGTTCGCCGGCGGCATGGATCCACCAGGATACTTTCCTCACGGATCCGCTCCGCCGCCTACAACAAGGATGCGACCGCTACCCACTTCCTCTCGCTGTCGACCATGGCTTTGATCACGGCCGGCAGCGAGAGGTTTTCACCCACAACGCCTGGAGTTCACGGCGCTGCACCGCCCAAGCAGGACATTGCTCGAGCGTGTGCTGCGCCGTGTCCTCCTCACACTCACAGTGGTGGCAGATGGGACTCGGTTTCCTCCTAGCGACCTTGGTAAGAATAGTCCTGGCTCAACGCACAATAGCTTGTAAAATCCTTCACGGGCGAATCAAGTGTCCTGAACTCCGTGACCTGTTCTGTAGTTTATATACATACATAAATAGATTCACGCCTGTTTCCCAGAGGGGTAGGCAGAGACTACAGATTTCTATTTGCTACGATCCTGACACACTTCTCTAGATTAGATTCTTTTGTAGATTGTATGTGCCTAACAAATATCTAGGGTTCCGTCTGAGTCACCGACATAGATTGTTCGCACTGCTGACATCTACTCTCACTAGAGTCAAATCATTTAAGCTAGTTTGTCGCACTTTAGAGGTGCTCGATATTCTTCTGTATGCCAGCCCTAACAGTGATTTGCTTGCGGATGAATGAAAAAAGATCATGTCTGGTATTTTGTGAGAATATGTATGCTAAGGAATCTACAATCTCAAGTTAATTGTAATTATTTATCTGTTTTTATTATATTTTATATACTTTTTTACCATTATAATTGTTCTTATTCTATTAATTTTTATTTTAATATCGTTTAAATTAGCCTGCCCTTTGACAGAGGCTCGCATACGAGCTGCTACATTTGTACCGTGTATTTGTTACCGGCCGGATACGAGCCACCAAGTGCGCGCCACTTTAAACCTTATTTTGCTAACCTTAACGCGTAAAACTGATAGGTTATCGGCTACGAATGGATTTGTTTTTGGTAAAGGACATTTCGTAAGGTATTACGAAAATATATATAAATATTGATATTTTAATACACTCTACATACTAATGTAAATTATATCATAGATTGAATCTGATTATATTTGTAGGAATTTCAGAGCAGCAAAAACGAATTTAAAAAATCGATGCAATCTTTACATAATAAAAGATCTACACATATAATTATATTCCAGTTATAATATGCTTTTACATTACTCCATAGAGTGTATAAAAAACATTTTTGAAAAGCCCAAATGAATTCATTAAATTAAAACACCTCCAAAAATGACACGATTCGGCACCAGCCTTAAACGATCATGACGATAAAAAATTGTATTTCTTTATTTAGCAGATAAAATATTATTATTATGAGAGTAAGGAAATAGAGTGCTTTTGTGTATGCGCAGAAACTTGTAGTCTTGCTTAATATTGACCGCCGTGACTGAAATTCGGCTTGAATATCATTATTAACCGAGTCTACGCAAATTGTTGTCCTGTGAGGTTTGAACTGGCAAAACTTGGTTAACTACTTTAATCATTGTATAAAATCACAATATAGTTGCAATTTATGGAACCAAGAAACCGAAGTCTTTTCTAAATAAACGCTATATACATAAATATTTTCAGTTACTATTATTTACATAGGAAAATACGCTAGCTTTGCAAAAATAAAAATATATTTGACGTGTTTTCCTTATCTCTCTCTCCATTCAATCTGTGGGTATTTCAGATTGAAATCATGAAAACATAAATTGAAACGAATGTACAAAAATAAACATAGATTCCATTCGATATAAAATGACAAGTAAACAAGACTACATCGGTTTTCGAAACTACCGATGCTATCGGTACAAGTATTTTTGTTCTATTCACCGACCCACGACTATACGCGTTAAGAAATGTGATCTTTCGCCTGCTATATTTAAAACTAATATTTTCTCGCAACTTCGTTCGTGTTAACCAATACCAATACCATATACTTCATCAACAATATTTTTTGTGTCCAATATTTAAATTGTAAATGTTTTCCTTTAGATTAATTATAGTTTTAATGTGAATTTAATACAATAAGTAGCCTGTAATTTGTTTTGTAAAGCCTTTTATATTTTATTGAATTAATTTTATTACTATTATCCTTCGAGAACAGTACTTTTGCCTGGATGAAAGGTATTTCATAATACAATTTATTCCCTATGTCCGTTTCTGTACTCCTAAAAACGTATATGCGACATATTATGATGATCGGTCGAGTAGTTAAGGCAAGAAAGCAGCGATAGCTCAGTGGGGAGACCAACAGACTGCAATGCAGAGGGGTCTCAGGTTCGAACCCACGTCGCGCATCTCTGACTTTCAGAAGTTATATGACTTTTCGAAATTATGTGCGTATTGATCGACAATTATCGCCTGCTCCGTGCCTCGGAGAGCACGTTAAGCTGTCGGTCCCGGCTGCCATGAACATCTATGGCAGTCGATATTGGGGAAGTCAGTGCCTTATAATATCCTGACACTGGTCTAGCCTTAGGGTATCGCCCTATCATCGTATAACCCTCACCTACGAAGAATCGGAAAATCTTTTGCGGGTCCCATCCTAAACATACACACACTAACACACACACGCGCGCGCGCATACACACCTGCGCACATACATAAACACGCATAACACACACACACACTCACACAAACATGCATAACACACACGCACGCATAAGCACACACACATGTACACATCCACATTCACTCACTGTAAGTGCACATACATAAACTCTATAGGTATAAATAACTGCAACATATTATTACTACACATATCCAGAGCTCGGAGAGGCTGGTAATCTGTCATACAGGTCTCCTAGTACAGATACCAGTCTCTCACATGGTAATACTACACACAATAATATGTTTTTCTCTTTGATCCAAATATGAATCTCTAATCTATGTAACTGTGTGAGAGAACAATAAAACTATTATTATTATTATAATAATTATTATCGTTAGCCTTCGGGTTGCGGTGGTCAGGTGGCAGCCGTTCCGTGTAAAAACTAATATCCAGTCAAATCCAGTTAGACTAGAAAAGCCGACCCAAGTGACTTGGGAATAATAAAGGCTGGGGAGAAGAAGGTCGAGTAGTTAAGGCGTGAAAGCGTAGCCAATAAACAAACTAACTCACATTCGCATTTATAATATTGGGGCAGACTTTTGCCGCCTACACACGCACTTTGCCTGTTCCAGGAAACAAAACCAGAAACATACAATCTGCTTAAATGGAATCGGTGACTTATTCAAGAGACAAATACGTCAAGCTCTTGAAAGTTAAGGCGCCGGCCACACTGCGGGCGGTAAGCGGTCAGAGTTCCGAGTTCTGCTTTACGCGTTCACTATGATATATGCGGTGTCTTTGAATACACACATAAAAGCAGTTAGACCGCGGCGGTCAAAGAGAAACTGTATTTTATCAAAGAGGAACTCGACCGCAGAACGCAGAGCCGGGGCAATGTGTTCGGCGCCTAAGATTCAAACAAATATTTTTTATCGAACGTCTGTTTTTAGAGACTTCTGCAAACTTATAAGTATATATAATAAATTTTATTATTATAAGCTTTTATATTTTATGGCCTTATCGAATCTACAGTAATATTCAAATGCCCCTTAATGGCTTTTCCGACACGAGAAGTTCCTCATAATTCTTCTCTGTTAAAACGAGCAAAAACTAAAGTCAGTATACTCCTAAAATATATTATATATTTTTTATTTCTTTGGTCGATGAAAGTTTGAAACTGGATTTATTCAGTAAAGTGGTCAAAGTAATAGTTTTAGAACACATAAATATGTTGAATATGAATGTTAGTGCGTACCATATTGACTATAGCCATCATATTAATTGCAACATAGGTAAGTAATAAATAAGTTAAGGTATCACCGATCATAATAATACCTAAATATATTCGAATATAATTATAAATATAAGATAGTCAAAAATAATAGCCATACAATCGGAATAACAATTGATAATACCTGTGTCCTACTTTAAAACAACGCTGAGCACTAGAAAAATATTTCTGCGAAACTTCCCCACTCAGCAAACAATCTCAAATAACATCGTACGACATAAATTGTGTGGAAAATCGAACAAACTTGTATTGCACAATCGCGTAGTCGTGCAAAATTGTCGAGAAGCGAGTACTATCGGTGACAAAATTAAAATCACAAAAGTACAGGTCCACGCGGAAGTGCAAAAGTAGAAAAATCCTGTATAAAAATCATAAAACTCACATTTTTTGATCATATCATTCGAGTCACGTACTCGGACGAGATCACGTACATCTTTGTTTTTTTCGTGAAGACCTAATCTGTGATTTTTTTGCTGTACACCCCAGCAACACATGGGCTTGATAAATTGCTAGTTCAGGAGCGGGTCGTAAAAAATAAATGTCTATGAAAAATTGATCTGGATGTGACTCGCTTTATGTATTTTATTTCGTTTTCTTCTTATTGGTGTGAGAATCGAAATGTCTGGGGTTTATGTTTTTGAGGAATAATATTTAGTTGCTACTTTATAACTATTAATTGAAGAAACTATACTAGTGTACCATAATTATTCTACTAACATTTTTAAACTAAACTAGATAGTTACTCAAAACCGGTTGTATTGCGATAAATTTAAAAAAAGTTTCAGTAATATTTATGCACATTTCAGTGTTTATACTTTCCAGCAACATAGAGACTACACAAAAATCCATCCGTTTTTATTATTTGAATTTCTAGGAACAACATTCGCCTAAACTTAAAACAATACAAAAATGCTAAAACTTATTTAGTCCTATATATTATAGCCGCGCTGTGGATTTATAAGTAGGTAAGTACTAACCAATTAGTAGATAATTTTTTTAGGCAACGATGTTAATATATTTTGTCAGACGTTTTTAGATCCTACACGTAATAACATTCGTAACACGTACTACAACGTTAACAACTTCTGTCGAGTTTAGTGCTAACTATAAGAAAACACAAAAAACATTTACTTAAACTTTTACTAGTGTTATCCTAGAAGACCAAATTGAGACTTACCATCCTGATTACACTGTTGTGTGGTATTACTATTGCAGTTCTTTCATTGAACAAAACTAATCCGTATCAACTATTAATATATTACTATCGATTGATCACCAAACTGTATCTGCAATTTGTAAAAAAATCATCATTGGGATAAAATGTGTAGCTTTTGGATGGATATTCTTTTATTCAATACATATACCCAGAAATAATTATACATTTAAGTATTTGTTATATGTAACTATTGATTACTATCAATAATAAAAAGTGCAAAAGGTTTTCCTGTTTATTTGTGCGTCTGTGTATTTTATCTCCACAATAGCTGAACTGACTCGACTGACAAAAATAAAAAGTAAATCTTAATAGATTTCAAATATCCTCGTTACAGTACAGAAACTACAAACACTATTCATATATACTTATAATAATAATGAATGACTATTTTATTTGTATATCAATATCGATTTTGTAAGAGATGAAATACAAATAAATTTCCTATAAAAAGAGTTGCACCTAAATTGAATCATCTTTAATCTTCAGAAGCAGCCAGCCTCCTTTTATATTCAAGTGAAGTGGGTAATTGTTTTTGTACACGATACGGGTAATATGCGCTAGTTGAGATACTTGCAATAATTTCAGGCATCGTCTAAACGATAGATGATTATCTTTCGCATGTAGATCGGATAATTAAGCTTGTGTATAGCCTTATAGAGTACACGAGTTCCTGAATGGCTTATACTGTCAACCTGTATCTTTTATTGGCAACGTAGTGAGTTTATAGTTTTTTGGGGTCAGGTAAATATTATTATAAACCCTTGTATTACGCATTCATAGGCTACAGTAATAACTTACCGTCAGCTAGGTTACTAGCTTGCTAGTAACATAAATTAAAAAGAACTTTCATGGGGTAGCTACGGACGCAGTTATTTATATAATTGTACGAAAATACAGGCTATACTTAGATTTAGTTAATAATGTAGGTATCATAATTCCTCGTTTATTACACTAATATCCAGCCGCTACATGAGAGATCTCCAATCAAATTATCGGCTTAAGTCAATCTGTCATTGAGGGCTTTCCTAGTAACAGATTATAGGATTAGCAAAAGATCTAAGGGTTATTACGATATAACCACACTGGTAGATTCAGACAAAGACCTATTGATTCAAATATGAGATATCATTGTATCCTAGGAATATTTTATTTTCTGTAACATAAACTACTGCAGAGCCTGTCGACTCTGCAGTATTTTATAACCCTAAAATGACTGACACAAAGAACATCTAGTGTCTAAGAACAACTATTTGTTTGGGTTAGAACCCACAAGACTTGACATAGTAACTGTGGCATTTTTTTATTTTTGTATATAAATACACTAGGATATTTTTGTGGTCTTTACAAATGTTGAAGCAACGGACGCAACACCCAGACTCGAAACAACTACACCACCTATTAAGTTGGTTACTTACGACTCGTACGGGCCCTATTATTTATATATTCTTTTTGATCGAAGTACCTTAGAATATTAAGACATTATAAAAATATTTTTTATTATTAAAATAAAACACGACACAAAATCCTCAATCTCATGATATTTAAAGAAAATCTTAAGGAATAAAAATAAGGCGTTCATTTCACCACCTAATTAGTGATACGAACCCCAAAAGTATACAGCGCAGTTTAATGTTGGCGTTTTTTACAAGTGTAATATCTCGGTGATAAGAATATCGGTGTTTGTAGAGGTCGCATGGATGACGAACGGCAAACAGGTACAGCTGTTTACCAAAGGTATTGAGTTTGTTGAGAGATCAGTATCACCGAAGACACGAAAGATGCTTTAATCTTTCTAAGAATCATGCAAGACGAACGGTGTTTGCAAGGCAAAAATAATTGCAAATCCTTCCACGACATTTCAGTATATGATGATCTTCTCTTTGGTTCCATATAGAAAAAAAAGACTTTGCCCTGTGGTAATAGTTACCATTAAAAAGTGATTGAAACGTTACATTTTTTTATGTTGTTCTGTGATATTAAACTACTTCGGTAGATATTACAGCAGTTTGTTTTGTTCATTATATTTATAAATTAAGTGTAAATTTCAATAAATTTATTCTAGTCTCACGCAAGAAAGGTACACCCACATTTCATGTAATAGTGGGCGAGCATATATCCGTGTAACGAGCATTGTAGCAGGCTCTACTGTTACTATGATTTTGTTTTTACTGAATTACCAAGTAACACTTTACGAACGAAATAGCATAATACTCGCATACATTAACGTTGCACCACCTAAGCAGTTCGAAACATACATAAATTAATAATGTTCTTAATAACTCAGTTATTAATTTGAAGTGTGACGTTCAATTAAATTATTTTGGGCGAAAATGAAAAGTTTTAGACGGGAATTTAGAATTGTGTCAATATTTTTGACATCATTATTTTTATAATATTAAAAATAACCTCTTTTGGCCAATTCATTCTAGTTTTTGTTACTCTGTTTCAACGACTTATCGTTTTTTTTTTACATATTTATAACCAACAGTAAAAAATCCTTTCAGCACAAGTTTATTTAAAGGAGAATTGTATGGAAACATTGTGTAACGTCCTAAGAGATAAGGGAATATTTTTAGGTCACCCTAAAAATGAAGATCTGAAATAACAGATAAGAGGTTACTAGAATGAAAACAGAGAAACGACATTTCTTTGTTATTGAATTAATTAAACAAATGTTTGTCCAGTCTAACTCAAGGACAGGTAACAAAAAGAACGAAAATATTTATTTATTTAATTAATTAATTAAAACGGTATAACACCAATTACATTAATTAACACAAAACCATAGTTGGTAACACACACATAAATAACAACAAAGAGGAAAAAACAATAATTAAATGGAACACACAAATAAATTCAACAAAATTAAAATATACACAGAAAAAAAAAAGAACTAACAATCATAATGTATAAACAAAACACAATACACGAAACACAATCAATATACAAAAATAAGTTTAGTTAGTGTGTATGCGATTCCTTTCACAGAATCGCAAACACACCAACATAATTACATGCCATCCGTCCGCAAACAAGTCACAGTCCGGATTGGCATTAAGGAGAGTGTTGAGAGCAGACTGGGTGCGCGGTATGGGTGACTTTGCACGAGCCACAGTGCGACATGACGGTACGGCGAACAAAACATGTTTCCGGTTACGACGGTAATTATTAGGGACATATAATCGACACAACTCATCATGAAGATCCGGTGCATCAATCTTACCTCTGAGGATTTTACACATTACTGTGAGTTGGTTCATCTCACGCCTTACCTCTAAGGAGTTATAGCATAGGCTACCCAGAAGAAAGTGTGTAGGGTACATAAGTGGATAGTATCCATGGATACGCATGTATAGGTACCTAAGGAAAGCCTTTTGTACTTTCTCAAGCAGAAGAATGTACTTTTTTTCATGTGGGTTCCACACACACCCAGCACTCTCTAGTTTGCAGCGAACCAAAGCACCATAAATCAATTTTATAACTGGATAGCTACTAAAGTCATAGGAATTCCTCAGTATGAAACCTAAACGTCTAAAAGATTCTTTTGCTAGTGCAGTTACATGATCGTGGAATGTTAATTTACGGTCAAAAGTGACACCCAAATCCTTAATGGTGGAATCTCATTTAAAATTGCATTGTGAGTCTCGTCAGAGCGCTAATTAATTTTAATCCGTTTGTTACTCTTTCATGCACGTTTTTGAATTTTAATTTCTTATTTAAATATATCATAATATTGTGACCCATTTTTAAATTAATGTATGTAATCTATTTTCGTAGTCAAATTTATAACAAAACATTGTCAACCTTAGCTTAACGACTCTATCGATCATTATGTCAGTTAGGCATAATGATAATTTATCATCTTTAAGCACACTTTCCAAAATGGCACGACTGTGGAGGCATAATGTTCCTTCCCAACCACCTTCATATAAAATTTGAATTGAAGATATATTATGTAAATATAGATTACACAGTTTAATATTTAGAAACTCTTGATTTAGAGTTACTTTGCTGTAACTGAAATAACCCATATTTAAATTACATATAGCAAAGTTCTTTAATGAGAGAGTTGTTCTTTCGTTACTCTAAGTAAACCACAAAGAAAAACAAAAGTTCTTTAAGTTTCCTTGTGAAAAATGATCAGAATAAATCCTTTCTTTTCCTAAAATTTTTCCCTACAACAAATAGCAGTCATAACTCGTATACATATGTTGACGTGGGAAAACACAATATGGTTCCGATAAATTATCTGGGACTTGTTCATAGAGTTGCCAACAGGTATTTCGGTATGAAAAATTACTGAAAGCTTCATCTCAAGCACCTCACTCTATCATTACTATATTTCCAAAGACAAAATAAAAATTCACTCATATATGATTTAGTGATTGATCAGTTGTATGTTCAAATTATTAGTGCGATCTAAGAAGTCAAACGTGAACTGAAATGTAGTTTGTGTTCACATTTGAAATTAATTTTAGTTTAGGAGAATACCTTTTGTCGTATAAATATATGATATTGAGACCATATTGAAACGCTATTTTGAACAGTTTTTGTAACGAGAATTAGCTCTGTGGATAAATCATTTTTGAGATATTACCAGATATGTGATTTGATGTGTACTTTATAGGACTTTCTACGTACCTACAAAATCTTGTTAATAAAAGTACAGACAAACTTTATTCATATTAATTATTGGAATCATAATAAGAAAAAGAAATCTTACCGTGAATGATGAAATGGCTACTTAGATGTCAGTCTTTACAAAAAGAATAAGTACATAAATGACAGCTTTTCCGAAGAGTGCGATAAGATAGTAAATAAAAAAGGTAATAAAACAAAAGTTTTAGTGAAGAAGTTTATTTTTAACGGTTGTTTATATATTGAGATTTGAGAGACTTGTCAAATTAAATTTACGCTTCAAGGATACTTAGCTTTATAATGGCCACGATAAAGAAATCTATTGAGAACACTACTAATGCAATAACAGACAACAATTCGAAAGATAATTACATGCTTACTTTGAAGAATTCTATAGGCATAACTATACATTTTCGGGCACGGGCTTGAAGAATTGAACAAAGCGCCATTTTACCAGCACAATAAAATATGTATTCAGCTGCAATCATCAATGCGGCTATCGTAGTGACTCAACGCTATATATATAATAGTCTAGTTGTATTCACAAAACGATCGAACGCCGGCGCCACCCTTGTTGGTCCCGTTTTTATCTACAAAAAATATGTCCTTTTACACTTCATTGGCTTATTTTACTGTACTGTTTACTCATTACGCACTATCTCACAGCTGACACCGCAACCACAACATTCCTTCTATTTTTACTTTTATTTAATTTTACAATTCTATAGCTGAATTTGTGCTTCTCGTGGAATTCGATACTATTATTATCTTCTCTCTTCGAGCCAATTTTCTCCTTAATATTATATTCCTTCAATTTTCTTTTTACTTTTATCCATCTATCGTTTTTCCAGTCATATTTTTTGCCCATAGCTAAAAGAATATCTTCAAATTTTGGCCATGATGAACTTAATGTATTAGTTCTAACAGTTTTATTATTTCCAAATGTAACTTTAGCTGTACTTTCTTCGTTGATGCTATGTTTTGAAGATATATCGTTAGTTATATTATTTGACTGAGCGTATAAAAACTTATTTTCTCTTTTATCACTAGAATCATCTTTCCTTGTTTCTTTTTTACGATCCAGTATATTTGTTACACGTTTGTAGTGTATTCTATCAACATTACTTTCCTTGTATCGTTCCTCTGGATATTCATCGTAAAAGCTTTCTATCTCGCGCTCAATTTTTTCTGCAAAGGAAATTGAAATATGTCAGACACACTTTTTGCTAGCAATTGGTAGAGAAAGAAGAAACATTTAAACGGAACAATATCCACAACATTGTGTACGTTTTTATTTCCCCGACACTTTACTAATGAAAAATAGGCATAGCAAAAATATTTATAACCCGTTTATAAGAAAATATGATTATAAAAAGACTCATTCATAAAAATAAATTATGTGTTTATCTACAATTCTGTAATTGCTCAGTTCATATCAATTGTAAATAAGACCCAAAAGCACCTGCTTGATCGAGATGTTTGAAAATACCATGCCGTTAATTAACACGGTTTTCTACTCAAAAGTGAACACTACAAATAAACGCTATTTAATATTCATATTTCTATAGCCAAACCAACCTAACGAGCTAAACAGAAATAGAATCACTAAAGTAGTTCACCCTTTGGAAAATTGGTAAAATTTTCGATTAGTAGGTTCTATTATTACATAGTTTCTAGACGTCGATGTATATATCTTACCTGCCATTTTTTTGTATAACTCAATATCATGTCTAAGGTTTTCTCTCTCCCTCTCCTTCCAATGTCCATCACCTTGGTCTGTGGGAAATAAATTAAATGTATATTTCTACCGTGATAGTAATTTCGGTATGAATAGAAACCTCTCAAAGGTTGGATCGGAATGATTTCATTTTCATTGTATTGATAGAAATTTCGATTGATGTTTTGCCCGGCAGCAATGATATATTTTCGATTTCCTTTTTTCCATTATAAATGTTACTGAGTTATGACTAGTGTATTTGTAAGGTATCGTATAGCTTATGAAATGTATTTAGAATATAGCGTATATCGAGTATATAACTATCGACAATATTTGTGTATATGAATTAGGTTAAGTCTTTAACGAATATTATATATATATGATCACTATTCTGCTGTAGGCACTCATTAATATAATGAATAGGCTTTTATTGCATCAAATCACAAGTCAAAATTTTATGTGCAACTAAATATCATAGATTTTAGTTAACAATTGTTATTTGAATTTAGAAATAATGATGATTTCTATTTTATGACTTTAAATGAAACTATATGTTCGTTTGTGCCAGCAGAATATATAGCAGAAAAAAATTACAATATCGTAAATAGCGTTTTCAAGAGTTTGTTACTGTTTTATTCTGCTGGTTCGAACTCCTGAATTAGCTTGCTTTTATTAGTAATAAAAACAAGCTAATTCAGGAGTCAGTCAACGTCCTAAGTAATCAATTGATAGACCAATATTGCCGAACCTATGACCACTGAACACATTCCCTAATATAAACATTCCAACCAAGTGAAGTGCTCTTTTCCAATGCAGATCTGATCGCAAATGATACGTAAATAGAAACAAACGAGCTTCAATAGTTTCAAAGCTACCAAGTCACATAACGAATATAAATATGTGCTAACATCTATATATAGGTAAAGTAGCAATAAATTCCTGCTGATATGCCGTAGCATATCAGTGAGACTTTATTATAGAAATAAAATAAATAATACTGAATAAACTTACCGATGCAAGCTATAAAGATAATCAAAAGATTTATATAGTCCATGACAAGCTTAGGCATTATTCTTCAGTTTGCAAAACCTGTAACAATAGAAACGGAAATTTAAGATTAGTATGTCCTAAAATTAATATTGCACTACAGTTAATCGTATTATTTTCAGTTAATCTTAGTAAGGTCTTTATTTAAATCTTTAAGTAGAAGAGCTAATACAGAGATTTTGTAACACAACAATTTCAGCAACATCATGTAGTATGTTGAACTGTATTGACTGGGCCATAACTGTTAGCTCGTCTCCTATACAAATCTTAGTTGAATAGAGCTTATAAATGTAATACATGCGTTGCGCATTAGTTTAGGCATCTATTTTTGTGAGTTGTTAGTCGAACAATGCAATTTGGAATCCAATAATGGGGATTTTATCGCGTTGTTGTAAATTATTAAAACTATATATATATATATAATTTTATTAGCATAATAATTAGTAAAATTCAATAGTAGTAGTGTAACAGTTTTAGAAATTATGTAATAGATAGTGTTAAATAAACAACGCGATAAAATCCGTATATAGTAGTTTAATTTCAATGAATAACATTCGCGTAAACAGAAGAAAATATTATCCAATAATGGGTTTTAACTATCATTTGCAATAGACTTCTTTGAAACCTATGGGCGTTAACCGGTTGGTAATAATAATAATATTCTCTAGACAAAGTTTCTAGAGAATATTATTATCATTACCTACTTTATTATTAATAGTGGCCATTGTCAAGGAATAGTCGGCTGCTCAGTAAATATTATAATGGAAAAGTGTGTGAAAAAACTAGTACACTCTCTATTCTCTCACTTTCATAATCCAATGAACCAGCAATCTGCCACCAATGAAAAAACTGGGCACTGGACCGACGGTCTTACCTTCTTGACGACACAGGGGCTTACAACATCGCCATCTTTCTAACTTCGGCTTTACGGGTAGCTATTCAAGCACGATAACTTTCTGTTGACTCCACCCGTGTATTGAACCCGAGACTTTATGCACAGCAGTCGCATTCACTACCGCTGCGACACCGAGTCGGTTACAAGCTGTTAGCCTAACAATATGTTCATTTAACCAACCTCAAGCGTTTCCTCCTGGGGTTGGTATAATAGATGCTCAATTGTTATAGTTTTGTTACTTTGTCAGATTTACTACCAAATATAATAATTAGAGATAACATTAATGGATAATTCTTTTTAACTATAATAGTTTCTATCTTCTATGGAGCTAATGTTCCTCTGCTTAAACTTAAAAAAACATCACATAATTATATTGTAGATGGTGTACTCCTTTTCAATTTCAAACAAATATTGGCATTTTTAATTTTAGTTCAGACTATTGTTACTAACACAAATTAAAACCTCAACAGGAAAATTTACAGTTACATTCAATTAGAAGTTTAGAGTAGTAATATTAGAAGTTAGAAATAATAACAAACCGAGAAGTTATGGATTTAAACTTTCAATTACAATATTTAAAATATGCCACATTGGCCCAATTTCGTAGGCGCAAAGTACCCAACTAGATATCTGGGACGGGTCAAATATATTTCGGATTTCCACTCACTGATTTTACAAGACGAATATGTAGGTATTGGCACGCAGGCTAGCATCCTTTTACATGGCAACTGAAGATTACTGTCGAAATTCGTATGTATTAATGGTTATTCGTTTTATATTAATTATATTATCTGTATATAGTACTATACCTGTGCTAACCGATAGACCTGTGATACAAAGACGATGTTTATGTTTTTAGATGGGTGACCATTTACAAAAACTTCCACGTCTTCGCTCGCAAAGATAATAAAAGCAACTGCTGTCATGCACAGCAGTTGCTTTTACTATCTCATACCTCATGACCCATGGATCACGGCATCGATTGTGGGGTCTAAGTTTATTGCGTAATCTATCAAGAAATTCAAAGTAGCAGTACGGTGACTGGAACCGTACCCGTTAACATAGCTAGCACGGCG
Organism: Catocala nupta; assembly: GCA_963675205.1. Lineage (NCBI taxonomy): Eukaryota > Metazoa > Arthropoda > Insecta > Lepidoptera > Erebidae > Catocala > Catocala nupta. The sequence goes on along the minus strand of OY776084.1, from coordinate 17,785,599 downwards.
CTTAAAGCGTCCACTCTTTTGGAGATATAAGCGTAAGAGTATGTATGTATGCACACGGCTCTGTGTCTCGGATAGCACGAAAACTTTTAGTCTTAACAGTCAACACAATAATGACAATCTAGGAGTGTTAATATGTGTATACTTATACAATATTCTGACATGTCTTATTACTTTAAAGATCATCATCCATTCGGATTGTGGTGGTCAAGTGGTTATCGCTCCGGGGCGCAAAATTATATTCAGTCGAATTTATTGACCCTGCCGATCTAACATAGGTATAATACCTATACATAGAGCCTTATTGTATTATCCTACATAATAATTACTACCATGGTAACCATTCGTCAAGGCAGGATTTTTATTTATAATTAATATTTCTATCTAGGTCTATTCAAATACTATTTCGTTTGTATCTTATTCCCAAACGTATTTACAATCGATATCTACAGGCTTAAAATTACTAATTGATTTGCTACGCGAAAATACGATCGTAATTGGTCGTTTTCTAGGTATTTGAGCTTTGAAGACTGTGAACACAATATACAGAGGTACTAAAATTATCTATAGAGAAAACGCTACCTAATCTTCAGATTAAAGTAACAACAATTATTATTATCGCGATATAGGTACATCTTCAAATAGTACATTTATTATTTCCTATGTTATGCTGGCGCCTTCGCTCACGTGAATATAGATTTTTTTTAATTTCAGTTCCTCTGGCGCAGTTTTGTCCTGGATAAAATGCTTATGTCCTTTTCTGTATCCCTTAGTTATTAGGGGTTAGAAATTAGAATTTTGCACACATTAATGTATGCGAAATTTCATTCTGATCGGTCAAATAGTTAATTAAGGCGTGAAAACGTATGAAACGAACAAATTTAACTCACATTCGCATTTATAATATTAATTAGGATTAACTATTAACAGACTAATAATATATAAAGGGTTGTTGTTCTTCCCATTTGGCCATTATTTAACAAATAGTTCTTATATGCTTAAGGAAATATATAAATAAATTTTCCTTGTCAAATACGCCTGTATGTATGTTTTTTATAATTTTATACAATATTGACATTTTTATTATTTTACACATGTTTACATTGTTATTCTTATTTATGTATTGACATGGCCCTGATAAAATTAATTTAATTATTTTACTTATATTCTAAAATGCTTGACTGTTTTGTTTGTGTACTAATCTTTTACTATTTAATTTTTTTCCATAACAACTAGGTATTTATTTAAATTTTTGCTTTATCATTGTTATGAATGTCTACACTAATTTTATATTGATGTATGTATCTATTTAAATCTACTTAGCATAACTTTATTAACGAATATTTTATAGAACATAAAATGTAACATTTGCATGCCAGTAAGGTAGATCAATGACAACGATTGAATGTATTGTTAACACCACTGTATACCCCTGATCAGCAAATAAATGATTTGATTTGATTTGCCGTGAGAAAAATTATAATACCTATAGACGCGAGTCAGTCACGGTTTTATTCTCTTGTCTCAGCAATATTTAAAGACAGGGCCCGTAAATGCCGTAAGAATAATAAACAAAGGTCGTAAGCAATATCAATTGAAGATTGTCTTACATATTGGTACTGCATATAGATATTTCTGATAGTTTCACTTAGATACCACGTAGGATACAACCGTGTTACCGTTTTCTGGCCCAGTTTCTAGATGCTGTAATGCTAGTGAAAAATTATCAACAAAAAACCCGATAGTATTTTGCTAACTTGGAAATCAGCTGCAAAATCCTACGATTAGCTGACATGGCATTATATGGAAGTATCGAAGTAGCAGTCAAAAACCGACTGACAACGCTTACGTATCTTTTTTATTTATAGGTACTATTCAAAAATAGAATTGAATTCAGAATAGGTAGTTTTATTTACAAATTCAATCGAGTCTCACATCTATTCAATGTGACGCCCAAACAGTCAATTTATATGTAATGAATGGGTGACGTTCAAATATCGATAAAAAGCGTATTTTCAATTTGCAAAAAGCTTTTGGTAATCCGAGCATTCTCGTTTCATTTTTGGATAAATATATATAATCGAATTATAAGGGTACTGACTCTCCATATCAACTATCATAACTATATATATACCTATATATAAAAAAACAAACAAAAGATCTTCTTCGCGGCGAAACAAAAACGAAATTGTTATCGTGCCTCCATACTTGGCTGTAATATTTATGTACAATTACAGGAAACTACGTACGCAACGCTGTACGAGTTTTTGTTGGTTATTTGTAAAGTTCCCGATGCTTGGCTCCAAAGCATACCGCGTTACAAACAAAAAAATATTAGCCAAAGTATGCTCGTGTTTTAGGCAAAACCTCCGACAGGTATGCAAAAAGATTGGTCGCGTTTACGTAAAAGTTATTGAAACATTACATGAAAACCATGTTTGGATTTATCATTATATTCTATTACTAGGTAAACCTCGATAACAATTATTTTTCTTTGTGAAAGTTACTTCATGTCCTTTTCTGTATCCATTACAACGTGCTTGCGAAATTACAAATAGAATATTCGAATAGTTAACACGCGAAAGCACAACAAATAAACTTACATTTTAGGATTACATTAATTAGGTAAAAAAGGATGGTAATATAAATGAACACTACGCTGCCTAACAACTATAATCTATAACACCCATAGTTATATTATATTCCAATTTAGTAAAATAATAAATAACAAGTTTACAAGTTAGGACTCGCCCTGTGCCAGCTTACGCCATGGGGCCAACGCGTCACACGTTTGCACATAAGTTTGTGTGCGTCCCGAATTCATTTTTTTCCTAAGTAGTTCAAAAGCAACGATAGGCTAGTGGGACACTATTGGACTGCCTCTCAAGGCACTCATCTCTGACTTATCGAAGTTATATGGGTATTAAATAGTTAATTATCGCTCGCTCTAACGGCGAAGGAAAACATCGCGAGGAAACCTATATGTCTGAGAGTATCCATGATGTTCTTGAAGAGTTTTGAAGTCTGCGAACCCGCACTGAGCCAGCGTAGTAGACTATGGGCCTTACCCTGAGAAGAGGCCCGTGTCCAGTAGTGGAATAGTTTAATATAAGGCTGGTATTATAGGTAGTTCTCAGGCAACTATGCCTACGGTACGGCTAGTACGGCGTTCGAAAGTGCGGCCAGTAGGAATGCCCGCCATATGATGATGTGGTACTCAAAACATACCGATACGTAGTTGTAGTTTACCTCAGCCTATTTCATCGTGACATACAGTCGCGAAGTGTGCGTCATCGACTTTTTTTGTGAAAGATTAATAACCATTTCATTTATAAATCACTAATGTTATACTAATCACCAGCTAATATGCTTGCGTAAGAAGGTTCACGTGGGCAGAGTAATTGAGTTAGAAAAAGAACCTCGCAATACCAAGTTAAATACCTAATCTATTGGACAACCGTCGCCGACTTATGTTTTTTTTTTTTAACCTGTCAAGAATGTCTAGCAAGTACTGCGCGGAGCCATCCCAAAGATGAGAACAGTACTTCACGCAAGGGCACACTTGTGCCTTATACAATAGGCACAGGTGCCCAGGCGCGAAGAACCGCTTCACCCTGTTCAGAACTCCGGGTTTTCGCGAAGCTTGCGTAATGACGCTCTCGATGTAGGTTTTGGGATTAAGGGAGCGGCAAAGATACATACCTAAGATGGAGAGGCTGTCACGTATCACCAGTGGAGTGTTCTTCAGAGAAGGGAGGGAAGTAACGTAGACTTTTTTGTTGAGAACGCGCATGCCTGGGTCTTCTTGGCGTTGAACTGGATCAAGTTCCTGGCACCCCATTCAGAGATGCGGTTCAAGGTCTGGTCAAGTAAAACCACAAGATCCTGCCTTTTCCCCACAACCTCAGCCTGTTTGGCCCCAGGACGTCCGAGATATCGCCCATGCACGGTACTGTCGTCTGCATAACAATGTATGTTGCCGAGATTCAACATATCATTGATATGCAGAAGAAAGAGCGTAGGGGATAAGACGGACCCCCGAGGCACTCCTGCATTGACCTGTATAAATTTGGAAGCGCGACCGTCGCAAAGGACCCAAATACGACGCTTCTGAAGGAAACTTGCAATCCAGGTGCACAGTTGAGGGGGCAAGCCATAGGCCGGAAGCTTGGAAAGAAGAGACCGGTGCCAGACTCTATCGAAAGCTTTGGCTATGTCTAGGCTGACAGCCAAAGACTCGCCGTGCTTGTCCATAGCCTCACCCCAGAGGTTCGTGACGAACGCTAAAAGATCACCCGTTGATCGTTTAGCCCGAAAGCCGTATTGGCGATCATTGATCAACGAGTGATCCACCAGGTAGCGGACAATTTGGGTGTTTATAATCCGCTCGAACACCTTGGAGAGCACTGAGTTGATAGCTATGGGTCGATAGTTTACTGGCTCGGAACGGTCTCCCTTTTTGGGAATCGGTTGAACGTTCGCCTCCTTCCAAGCCTCAGGCACAGTGCCTGCGGCGTAAGACGTCCGGTATAGGCGCGTAAGTGTGGGAGACAACTCCGCTGTACATTTTTTGAGGACCACAGCTGGGATGCCGTCAGGTCCACTGGCTTGCCGAACATCGAGAGACTGCAGTATCGCACGAACGTCACGTTGCATGATACGTATATCAGGCATGGTGTAGCCGCAGTTGGCAATGTTAGGCGGCTGCGAACCGCAGTCATCGATTCGGGAGTTGGCCGCAAAGAGTTTTGGGAGAACCCAACCAGGTCTCATGGTGGGCATTGAAATCTCCCAAGAACATCAACTCAGCGTCCGGAAACTGCTCCTGCGCGTCGTCTGCCGCCTGACTCAGGTAATCAAAGAGTCGAGTTGTCTCAGCGTCTCCTGAATGGCATCGGTAGAGGCACATGTAGATTTGGCTGAAAGAGCCATGATCTACGTGTACCCAAAGGACAGAGAAGGAAGGGTCCTCTAGGCAGTGTAGACGGCGACAACAAATATCCGCCCTAACAAACAAGCATACCCCGGCTTTCGCGAGAAAACACTCCTCTAGCACGTAGTCGGGATATTGCAGATAGGTCGTGTCTGCAGGACGGCTTATTTGTGTCTCCGTTAGAAAAAGCATTGCCGGCCGAGCCGACTCCAGATGGTGATGGACAGCATTAAGGTTAGCGTGGAGTCCTCTGATGTTAATAAACTCCACGATATCGGAAGAGGAAGCAGCGGTGGGGTTACGGCGATTGGCTGCTGTTAAACGACAATGCTTTATTCGTACTGCCATAGAGTGAATGGAAGGGAAAGCGTGAAAAAAAAAAGAGGCGGCTATTCTCGCAGCAAAGTGGGGCAAGGCGCAGAGCAAGTTTCGTCATTATTGTGTGGTATGGCGATAGCCGATCCGACGGACGGAAGGACCCCCGTACGAAAGTGGTCGCCGGGACCCACTCTCCGGTCACCATCCGGCACGACGAGCCACCTCGAGATTATGCGCGGCATGATGAGGCAGCCAACCAAGTTGGTTAGACTCGGTTGGGTCTCTGGACTATACCGCGGGCGGCCAGCAGAGCACCGTTTCTACGGCTCTCCCTGGCCACCGGGTCGACTTGCGCCACCCACACAATGACTCTACGGATACTCTGCAGGTCCCTCGTAAGCTACGAGAATCGTCACCTCATGCTTAGGCCTCCGGCACTCTCATTCACCGAACGAAACACAGCAGTGAGACACTGCTATTTCACGTCGATTTTCTGTGAGAGGGTAGTACTTCCCCGGTCGAGTCTTTTTGCATTTTCGCACCTTTATGATTACATAAAGGCTTATTCCTCGATGAGTTACCAAGATCTAGAGTGCGAATCGACTACAGCAGTGTTCACGAAACGCAGTAAAATTAAATCATGCCTATTGAATTATGAAAATTGAGACATCCGAATTTAAAATTACAGTATTTTACATAACACTGCGAACAATTGACCGCATTGATATTATCAACTGTTACTGATTCAATAAACTGTATTTGATATTTACTCACGATTAATTATTACACTTGATCAATTTTAAATATTTCAACTGTATTATCAAGAATTTATATAGGTTTAATATATTATTGAATATACTACAGACTACTGTTGACAATTTAAATATCTATTGAATATTTATTTATATTGTAACTACTAATTATGTGGGACAACTTAACTAAATAAAGGAGTAATATCCAATTATAATAAAAAATGCATTCGGATATTTAAAATCCGATTGTTTATTGATTTGTTGTTACTAATTATAATTCGAATCATAATCGAGCATTCGAATTTGATTGATTGATTCAGTCATGGCACAATTGACATTTTCATTTGCTTAACGATGATTAATATTTCAAAACTTTCAGTTAGGTTATTAGGTTGTAATTTTACATATAAGTATTATATGCTATTTTAAATCACATTGCCTTATAGTTTTAAGCCGCCTACCTACATAACCTATGAGCTAATATTTACTATTTTCAAAATGGAACTGATGTCGAGTGATTTAGCGAAAGATACGTCGTGTTTAAGAAATCTGGATGGACACTCAGCATACACTGAGTTTGGCATAACCCAACCCAGTACTGATGATCAGTTCCAACCACGAGTGTCATGTCGTTTGACGTTGTCAGCGACGTCCACAAATATAAAATATAACAAATCAGAAAAGAAAACAAAAACTAAAAAAAAATTCAGTCTGTCAATGCCAGCAGATTATATGCGTTTTACTGCCTGTTAACCTCTCAACCAGTCTAGTTTTTAAAAATACGAATATTCAAAAAAGCTGTTCAACTAGAAGAAGACTATCATAACAAAATTTACTTTTTAAATAGTCTGGTTTCAACCAACGCTAGGTTAAGCACGGATGCCATTGTGGCATCCGAGCTTAATCTAGCGTTGGTTGAGAGGTTAACTAGCTCTTAGATTGATCTTTTAAAATAACGGTTTCTTTTATCATAACTGAATAACCAGAATTTTTTTTTTTTTAATTTTACCCATGTAGTACTGAGCTGTAGCGTGTCTACAAGCTGAAGGTGGCCACTTTGAGTAACTGCTGTAGCTATTGTTATTTAATATTGTAAAACCATTAAATAAAATCTAATATGAATGTAAAGTGTTTTTAAATTTTCCCAGTTTAGGGTTCCGACAGAGACCTTTTGTGCTTACGCATAGGCTATGTTCAAACAACAATAACTTTTGAAGTAATAGACACACAGTTGTTAATTAATTTTGTATTGTAGCTTAGCTCAACATCTGTCGATCTAGTACAAAAATGAAAAGGGTTATGAAGGGTGTTTTTGAAGTAATTTACAATAATTTGTTGATTTGCATAATCTTCTGATAATTTTTATTGAATTTCATATTGTTTTCAAAAATTATGGACATGTTAACACATTTTTTTTGTAATGTAGACGGTAGACAGTATTTTTGTCCTTCGAATAAGCCCACTTTTATCTCAATAAGACCAAAACTTTGGGAGATATTATTTTTATTGTACCCACATAGGGAATAATTCGACGAAAAAACAAAATGGCTGCCACATAGCGGGGAAGTGAATTGGGTCCAAATGTTAAGTGTGTTTGTGTATAAAAATATTTGTTATATAAATATTTAGAATATATGTAGGTATTCCCCATTAAGAATGGATAATTCTGAAACACCTTATAGTAGAGTTAAAGGGAGCCAAATTAAAATACAATGTAGTTTTTAAATACTTGACCATTGCATAAACTTTTACTAAATACATTTTACTACATTTTATAATAATAATTAAATAAAGGTAGCTTTAAAAATAACTTCAGATGAGTACATACGCTTACGGGACATGATGTATTGTATTATATAACAAAGGTACTTTCATTCAAACAGATAAATTAACGTAACCAACTATGCCTTGGTCACAGTTTGTTGCCTAGAATACTTTGCATTCTATACTGATGGACTCATAAACTGCATTAATATTCAAGACGCCTTTGAAATAAACATTTTAACCAAGTATTTAAACATTTTATACAAATTTAACTTGAAACCTATAGTTTGCTTCGTTAACTTCATAACAGCGTAGTATCATATCCTTATGTGTATGTTTGTATACCGGAAAGGACCATTCAATGTTTTTGAATAAAAACAATAAATGTAACAAAAATTGGTTTTGGTTGGTTTATTGAAAAATTGGTTTTAACAATAAAAGAAAAAGTTGAAGCACCTGCTCTTTTTTCTTTTAATAAGGTGTATTGCCTCCACGTGCCCTTATTACAGATTCTAATCGGTTCCGCAGAGATCTGATTAGGGTTATTAAATGGTTTTGCAGAATATTGTTCCATTCTTGTGAAATCGCTGTTCTTAGTGCTGTCACTATTGTGGGCACAGGATTTCACCCATATACAGCTTTTATAAAGCTGTCCCAAACATGCTCAATGGGATTAAGATCCGGGCTGCGTGCTGGCCAATTCATGGTACGTATCCCAACCTCTTTCCAATATTGTCGAACTTGTGCAGCGGCATCGGGTCGGGCATTATCTGGCATTAGAGTAAATTTTTTGCCTATTAATCCCATATAAGGTACCACGTGAGCTTTTAAAACCTCTGTTATATAGCGTTGTGCCGTCAAACCACCTCTTCTACCGTTTTGATGAACCATGTCGATGAACATAAGTTCCGTTCGCCCGTTCATCGAAATGTCACCTCACACCATACACGAACTGCCTCCAAAAGGAACACGCTCCTCAATGCAACTTTGAGCATATCTCTCTCCACGTCGACGATAGACTCTTCTGCGACCGTCTGCATCATTTAAACATGTCCTACACTCATCGGTCAATAATATGGAGGCCCATTGCTCTTCAGTCCAATTAAGATGTTCACGCGCAAATCTTAAACAAGATTGTCTATGAGCTGCAGATAGCTTTGGACCATTTGCTGGTCTAAAAGGGGTGATTGCCGCTTCTTTAAGCTTCCTTCTTATTGTTCGTGTACTCACGTTTTCTCCACGTACTTCATTCAGCTCTGTTTTGATGTTTACTGACGTGAAGAAGCGATTTCGTAGGGAAGTTGAAACAATAAATCGGTCGTCACGACGGTGGTTGCTCGAGTTCTGTCGGTACCGGGTCTTGTAAGAACCTGTCTCTACAAATCTTCGGTATATTCTAGAAACCGTAGACTGGTTTAAATTTAAATCTTTAGCAATCGTTCGTTGATCCAAGCCTTCCCGCATCAATGCCACAATTCGAGCGGCTTGTTCGAATGAAGTATCCATATTTATGGTTACGAAACTTTTGTTGAGTTTAAAAGACTAATAATCAATTTAAATCGCAAATGACAAAAAAACAAATTAAAGTAATCCTGAACTTTGATGCTGTTTATGAGTCCGTCAGTGTATGATAGAAAAGACATAATTTTGTCTACTAAAATAATTGGACTCCGAGGCTTTACAGTAAACATTCGTGCTTGCAATTCCAAAACAATATATAAAACGTTTGATAACATCTCGAAACCACTCTATTATAGCGTGCGTATACCAATTCCTTCAGGAATTAGGCAGAAAAGAAACAGTTTAAACTATAACTATCAGTATCTAGCTTTCAAAAAGACGAAAATAAATATTAAAAGCTATTTTTTTTTAGGTGTGTCCTCGAGACGGCGGGTTAAAATGAATTTTATAAAATTCTCTCGCGTCAAACGCAAAACTTCGACGATGTGGCGACTTTTTAATTTGTTGAAGTTTTTTCGTCCCTTAGCTCTTATTAAAAACGGCATCTGTAATATACAGCGTTATTATCTCCACCTGCCACCTTAATTTTTTGCATATTTAGATATTTTTCGCACTATCTCGCCCTTTTAATTGAAAGGTATGAGGAATTTGTTTAAATCAGATACATTTTTTTTTATAAATGCTATCTTTACTTCTTCATATGCATGTACATAGTGTCACGTTTGAAATTTGAAGAGGCAGTATACTGTAAATTTTATTGTAGGCTACCAAGCATAGTTCGTAGGTCCGTGCTGGTACTGAAAATATCTTCTCACTCTCATCTCACCCTAGGAATCAAGTCCAAAAACTCATGTTCTGCAGTCGCATCTACTACCGCTGTGCTAATGAAGCACTCTTAAGTACTTTTTATTTGCTATACATATATAAATTATTAACTAGATTTAATTATAGATATAGCCCAAAGTATTTTATATAATTTAATTAGTTGTACTTAATAATTTAAAAGCGTAGAAAATCCTGAGGTCCTTATTGTATCATGAGGAGATTTATAGACATTTAAATTACAGACCCAAACAACGAGTCGCGGCACCAAAAATTTGTGATCTGAGTATTTGCTGCGTGACCGTATTTCGGTTTTATTTTTCTTACTTTGTTGAATGGAATTTCCTTTTTTTTTCTTTGTTGAAAATTAGAAGATAGTATATTTTGTCACCGGCTCTGGATAAATAACATGATAATATAACAAAGACTGTATAAAATCACTCCCATGCGAAACTAAACAAACATTATAACAGCGACAAAAGCTAACAGGTAGACTATAAATAATCTTCGATGTTTTGCCCGTGAGATAATTCTATTTGGATCGAACAACATTTTTAAAGCCACCTGGGCTTCTAAAGTCTCGCGAGTGAGCAACAAGAGTTTAATTTTGTCAGCTATATTTACGTCGCACGGAAAACCTCCGTGCTTCTAAAAACTGTAATCGCATTTCTATAAATAAAAACATTATCCCGTGGTACCTGTTTAAAAATAATTTTATCGTAGCATTTGTGCAATTTAAAGATTGTTTTTTAGTTCGTCAATGTACAGAATACAAAGGTATTCTGTACATTGACAAACTAAAAAATAATCTTTAACTGCATTTGCGTCTTTGACGATCAACGTTATACAGCCACGTCATGTGTGATATGTCCGCACCGTGCATCGCTCTGTGGTCAGAGCAGAGATAGAAGATAACTTTTATATAAGTTGTACACAAAAGATCCCAATGGGTTGAAGTGTCGCCGGTCTGTACTGACTGGCCCCCATACATAAGATAAGATAAGATAATATAAGTTGGAGAGAGGCAATGTAATCTTATTAATCCTACTAATATTATACACGTGAAAGTTTTTAGAGATTTGCGCGTGTGTTACTCAATCACGCATAAACCGTGGATTCAAACGATAGATCACATCTCCACAAAACTAAGGAAAGTTACAAATGTAAAGAATTGCGTACAGTCAGCACTATTGATAGATTTACCATTTTAAGCTTCGTAACTTAAAATCGTATTTCATCGCATTCGTTCTTGGAAATCCCGAGCGAGTATACTTGTAAATGTTTCTGCAAACAATGCTGCAATAATTCAAATTGTTTTTTACTTGAATTTAAAATATTTCATGAACTTCGTTAACGTAGTTCTAATATAAATTCATTAGTTACTTTCCGATCCGCAAAGTATGGTATTGGTAAGGATTTTATTTACATATGCTTTATATGAAGATGTGTGTGCTTATACGGGTACTTTATTATGTTATAGGAAACTTCCCTATCGCAAGATATAAATTTCAAAACAAAAGTTATTAAAAGCCAACGTGAATAGTAAGTAGCAATTAATAAAAAAAAAATGACACATGTATATATATATACACGTATTTGAATGCTGTGCTATAGAACTGACCCGACTATAAAATAGTTATAGTATGTGTATATACGGTTAGCCATATAGACAAGTAATCACACATCTTCGATAAATAATACTATAAAAGAAAAAATCAATAAAGCGAGAAATATGGATGACCGCAATTAACGTGCTTCGCAGCACTATGTCGTCAATATAGATTTCGTTACTATGACATCACTGTTCAAAATGAGCTCATCACTAGCTGAACAAATTGCCCTCTAATACAGCTGAAATCCATTTTAAAAATGCCTTCCATTAAAAAATCCGTATTTAAATGAGCATTTATTTTTAGCAGTTACGCAACCACAACTTACCATGGGAGTTTGAAATATTGTACTTGAGGGCTAAGAAAATCGTTCTGTGTAATAATTGTATCCGAACTTAGTATTATTATTCATAGTAAAATGCGAGAATAACTTTATTTGGTCATCCCTTTACATCAAAAAGAAGTATCAAAATGATGTCATTTAATAACCAAAATAGCTGACGATACCACGGGCTTCTTTCGCACGAAATAATGTCCTAAACATTATTTATATAACTAGATAATGAGAGATGATTACGTGTATAATAATATACGTATATTGTATTATATTTCAATATATCGCGAGTAGAATAGCGCGCAGCAACTGATATTAGAAAAAGATAAAGATAGTGCACAGGTGTGTGCGCAAACATAAGTGCACTATCTATTCCCTAACTCACATAATCCGACGGGAAGTCACGGGGTGTTCATCACTGCCAATTTCGTAACTCCGGTCTGCTATTGAGAATTTCTTGTCAGAAAAACCCAATAAGTTTCTGCTGGCCTGACCTGGGATTCGAACCCGAGACCTTCTGTACAGCATGCACTGCTGCTGTGCCACCTAGGCAATAAAATATATACATACACTCACATCCATCCATACCGAAGGTGTAGACAAAGGTGCGTTATACACACATTTTGCTAGCTATGTCCTTAGTAATAGAGAACAAGCCTATCTACTGGGCATATATCTAGACCTTTAATTCCTAAAGTGGTCCAGGTGGACTCCCAGGGATCACGGGAGAAATGGGGAAAAATGGAAGTTCACAATTCGTAAGCGGAGGTCCACAAAAATTTATTTGCTTTCGATAGTGCAGAACTAAAATATTGTGTAAACAATGTAGGCAAATAATATTTGAGGAATACCACCCGCTGAAGACCCGAAAATTACTTTAAAAAAAAAGTGTCCACTAGCTAAATTTTGAAAGTGGTCTATGAAAAAAAAGGCTGGGAACCTCTGATCTAGACGAACTTCGACAAACTAAGAATTCCTTAGCAAAAATATGGAATATACCTGTCTGACACGAAAACCAACCTATAATCCACGCAATCTGTACACTCAAAGCAAAAAATGCAATTAACTTAATTAAATGAAGCTGTAATATAAACAACGTTTAATATTTGTTTACATAATTTTAAAACTATTTATAGTAAAAAATATATTCTAAGCTATATATCAAAATGTTCTAAAATGTTACGTAAAAGAAAAATATAAAGGTGCTCATTACTGATGTGCTGAAGCGTACCTAAACCCTTAGCGACGACGTCTAGACGCCAGGTGCTACACGGCTACGGAAAAATAGACATTTATATACGATTCTGTTTTTATATAAAAACTATATTTTATACTCGGTTATTTATTGAGCTACGTTTATTAAAACAACGCACATATGCGGAGTTAATTCTACATAAGTAATTGTGTACCAAAAAACAGCTTAAAACTTTTTGTATTCAATTAAAACTGTTTTTCGAATGTATTTGAATATAGAACACTTTTTAACAAAACTATATCAACTGCTGAGCACGAGTATCTTCTTAGTCTAAGACAGTCTGGACATAGTGTTCTACGCTGGTTAAGTAGAGGGATTTCACATATCTTCGAGAACATTAAGGAAAATCCTCAGACACGTAGGCTGCGATGTTTTCCTTTACTGGTTTGCTAACAAATTTTACATGACTATAGGCCTACGATTAATATACAGAAACATGAAATACAAAAGTAGTCTAAGTACCTAAAGTGCAAATACATGTATTTTAAATGCCAACCAATATAAATGCATATTCGAGGCATACCATTTAGTGCACCAATTTGAAGCGCTCCAATACTATTTCATACACCGCACCTATGAATAAATCTGAAACTTCCACTTAGCGAACCAACAGACTTAGTTTATAGAGCGATAAAGCCACTGTAGAGACTGGCATGTACGAAAGCATCGACAAACAGACTAAATTAATATATGATTCCTTTTTTACTATGCGAACTTAGCTTATATTTAGAATTTTCTTTTAAAAGAGTAATTTTGTCTACAAATTACTAGTATTCTTGTTAAGGTAGAATGCTTGTGTTAGGAGTGAGTTCACGTCAATAGTGAGTGGGATTCAAACACGCGACCTCATGATCGCAAGTCTAATGCCCTATCCATAGGTTTGAGAGGCAGGATTAAACAAACAAAAAGTATATTTTGGGCTTCTACGCTACCGCTGCTTACTTCGGTGGGCGTAAGCATGAAAGATGATTTTAGGAGTCTATGTTAAATTTTCTATCGTACTAGACATAGACAATTTGTTGATAGTCTCGCCTATAAATCCTCCAAGGGATAGGCTAATAATTAGCGAGTCTATTTCAGTATGCAGGGACGTTTTTAATACCTTAAAATACCTATCTCGGGCTGGGACTCAAAGTCGAGATCTCACGATCGTACACACATACGATCTCAAAGTTATACTACGGATTCAATGATGCAGTCAATCATAAACGACAACTGCGGATGAACTCACTACCTTTGACGAGGGACCATACTTATATGAGGATGGAATACACTCCAGCGGTAGGTAGAGGTGTATTTGAGGACACCAACGTAAGGATATTAATTTACATTCGACAAAACTCAAATCGGCGGCAAATTAATCGAAAATACTAATATCGAAAGCCGAATCAAGAAAGGGCAAATATATAAATACTAAAAAAAATATTTTATGGAAATCATAATAATTACCAAAATCGTAGCAAAGTCAAAAAGCATAGTCTCTCTTTACACCTCCGGAAAACAGGTATACATCTATGTAACTATATATATCAATGTAACTATCATATGTACGTGCAAGCAAAATGCTGGGTTATGTTATTCACCTTGAATATAATATTCCATTTTGAAAATAGTAAAAATGAAGAAAATATTCATGAAGAGTTAGACGGAGCTTTATAAGTATATTAACTTACTTTTCGTCGGCTAACTAGCTAGCTTAGTGCCCCATAGTAGTGTACCCTCTATTGTAGGTACTACAACTCTAAATGCTATTTTTAGGCGGCAATACTATTTAATAGTTTATCTTAAACAAAAACCGGACATCATTATCAGACCGAACTCACAGGGTTCTCGGAAAAATAAATATTTCTACAAAATAGGGTTCCTAGCTAGTCTCAGTGTTATAAATATTACAAATGATATTCATCCAAAATTTAAATAAATATTAAACGTGTTTTACATTTGTAAATTTCGTTTCAGTTCACATATAAGGTTTATTAGACTAAGTCGGTACTCTTATTTAAACAGTTTTATTATAATCAAATGAATCAAATGCAAAAAGATCTCCAAAATATCTCATGACACAATATGTATAAAATACATAAATCACAACTAAATCTATATTAAAAACTACGTAAATAAAAAATAGCATAGAAGCCCAAAATATACTTTTCTATTTATTTAATCAAGTCTAAACCCAAAATTCAATACAATCATAATACGGTAAAGATGTTATCGCACTTCATATCAAACAAAACCATTAAACATAAAAATAATAAATTCTCAACAGTGTTTTGCTCTTTTAACATCAATCAGTATGCATAATAGAGGTAAATTACATTGTTATCGGCTGCCAGTATCTAAAACAAATTATTTATTGAAAGGATAAATATATCCGGCGGCCAATAACGTGACGGTTAACTAGGGAAAACATGCGTATTACAACTGTATTCCATAAAATATAAATATTTTACATCGTTTTATTGATTTTCTTCAACATGGAGTTGTTATTTTATAAGACCGCATAATTTTGCGAGTGCCGGACTTACTCTATAGTCAGGACTTAAGTCTTGATTTTTTATTTTTATAGAGGTTGATAAAGTGACTCATATATAATATGTTATGTTTACTGTAAAGCCTTTGATTTTAGAACAGGAAGATATCTAACATCTTCACCTTCTAAAAAAAACTAAGTTTGCATCTAAGAGTTGATAATAATATTTTTGAAGATTTAAAATAATAATCCCAATACTAGGCCAACGTGATGGAATAAGACCTAACTCTTGAAAAGATCCGTGCACAGCATTGGGACAGTATCTAAAACATCGCTAACATTATAAAAACATATACATATAAAGGAACATGCAAATCTAACGTTAAAAGAGTTATTAATTAATTAAATAGTCCAAAAAAGTTCAGGCTAAAACAAACATTACTTTCTAATAATACCCTAAAATGTATGCAAATTCAAAGTGCCTACAAACCTTTGTTTAAATAACCACGCACTTCCAAATGCGAATTACAAACAAACTCTTCTCAGTTTGATTGCGAACTCAAAATCAACCGAACTTTAATTTGCAGTCACAAAACTTTGTTCTAGCCCGTTACGAATGTATTGCAGGCAATAGAAACACGTGCTCCCTCACTCAAGGCTTGAACTCGACTGACAACGCGCTTGTTGGTCGACTCCTGGCTGCCTTATGCTATGGGGTTTTACTCACCCTCCTGATATTATTTCCAAATGCATATCCATTGATCGCAGGCCACCATACGACTTCACACACAAATGGGACGAGCCGTCAATGGATACGCTACTCCAGCACATATTCAGTATTCGGACGGGTTTCGTGGTAAAACGCGGGCCGGTTTTCCCACCACCCCATCTCCCTCAGCACCGTACTTAAACTTGTATTGCATGTCTGTAAGGTGGGCTTTTCAATCAGACACGTTGCCCTTTGAATTTGAATCGTATTGGTTGTTTTGGTTACAGTTTTTCTTGTTAATCAAATTCTATTCAAGCGGCTAATTAACTTCCTCTTCATTACTGGTTGCGAACTTTGCAATGTGGGCGGAGAATTCAAAGAGGTGCACATATCACTTTTAATATAGAATGTTTTAAACAGACTGATATTTCATATATAGTGATATTACTTTGATTTGCATGGAATTATTTAAAGTACAGGCATTTAAATTAAAGATGCAAGTATGTGAAAGGACGTTATATTGTTTTTATTATATATATTTGTTAGATACGTACATACATTGCATGGGTGAAAATAAATATAATAAATTTGTGTCTATATTTTTTGGCACCTTTATTTGAATTGATAATAAGTATAATATTTTAATATATGTTTTAAGAACATATTAATCGGGTACTCGCAAAATTGCCTTAATTAAAAACTTACGAGGATGAAACGGTTTAGACAAACAAATCCCGTATTCTTTGTACTACATATTTATAAATAATAACAAATACTCAAAAATATTCCTCACAAATATTGTCAAACATAAATAACAATACAAGCCCGCATTCATTTAATTACCTAAAACAGTATTATTCTCTTAACAAATGAAATTTTAAAAATCCACAACACTGCCTAGTTAAGCTGTCGTTTTATCGTTCATCTGGCCTTTTATTGGCTCGCTTGGATTGTACTAAATGAAATCATTAAAGCGGTTTTCGTTTACAAAAGTGTCCATTATAGGGACCCTCTTCAAATTCTATCTAAGCCAAGCTTTGTCTTTCACGTTATTTTTGTGGCTCTTTTCACTGAAGGTCGTACTGAGCTTATGTTCTGCGCTTGTTTGTAGTGATTGAAGACCGACATTTGTACAAGGAAACATTTTTGTTGTATTGTACTCTTACAAGTTCTACCGTTGGGTAGCTTTGAATGACTGAAAAGAAAATGGACTTCGTCTTTAGAGGTAAATATCTAGTTTACTTAAAAAGGATCTTCGCCATTGTAATAACAAAATTGAAGCACAAAAATATTATTATACTCCGTAAAATATAGCTTGGGTCCTGTGAAGAGTCCGAGGGCTTGGACAATGTTGATCATATTCGATAATAAATGATCGATTAATGTTTGATTAAGACGATCGTGAATATTGGTGCAATTTTATCAATAAAGTATTTTATACCATCATGAAATACGAAATTTCATGTGCGTGATACGGATGACTCCTGTTACAGGACCCAAGCTATATTTCACGGAGTAAATAAGATAAAGTACACAAAATATAATTTTCTCAAATACTCATATATATATTAAGTTATGCAGCTTTTGCTTAAAAAATATTACACATTAGCGCTTATTATCATAATATTTTATTCTAACACCGCTCCTCACGGAGCTTCGTGAAATACATAAAAATTAAAGTAAATTTAAAATTTAAGGCAAATAATCAATCGTCATTATTTATTTTAGTATTTAGGGATTATTCGAGACTACCCAGAAACATCCTTTTGCTGTCAAAGAATCACGTATTTTATGATTCCATTATAACATCAAAGAAACAATTTTATAATTTTTATATAATAAATATATGGAAAATTAATAAAGGCCTTTATAAATAACAAACAACAGCAGCATTATGAACAAACACACATTTATCAAATTAGATAAAGCACCGGTATCGATGCTTCGTTTCCGTGAATACCGAAATTTTGTCACCGGATAGCAGAAAATATTGTCTAATAAAACGTACCCGAAGCTATTTTCGTAAATCGTTAATCAGTTGCTCGTGCGGAAAACTGATAAGGCAGACCTTTCACCAATTAACTTAATGGTGATTCTTTTTCGCCAACCTTGACGTAAATGGTTAGGTTACGACGGCGAAGGGACACTCGTGTGTGACGGCCACCTATTGATTGAATTTGGTGTGTTAAAGGTGTGCGTAGACTAGTACGTGTCTCGTAACTCATCGATACTAAATATTTATTAGAAATATTCAGTGTGTAATAAGTAGCACATTTATATACATAAGATTTTGCTCGTATATTATGTTACTTTTCTTTTCCATTTTGTTACAGATAATCCTATCTACTCGACCGATCATTATGACATTTCGCATACACGTTGTCAGAGGTACAGACAAAGACATATTTTGCTTCCATCTATAAAAAAGATATAGATAGCTAAACAAAACGAACTAATTAGCTAGTTTTATTGTTCCAAGTCTGAGTATTTGTATCATTATTTTTATAATATGTTTGTCATACAAACAAAACGCATAGAAAACTTTTCGTTTCGCGTTAACAGTCGACTCGGCGGTAAATATTATAATAGGATATCGAGTTCGAGTCGACAGACTCGAACTCGATATCCTATTATAATATTTTAAATTGTCAATACTTCAACAAAAAACATATCTACATGTTAACTTTACATTTGAAATCCTAATTGTATTATTTTGATACGATGCTACCGCAAGAATAACAAAATTTCTGTACCCATATTCTCATTTGGACTGAACTTATTTGGATGAATATTTGAACAATGGTGTGTCATAAACATGCCGCCTTGTTCCTCGTTGTCATATTTTAGCTTCCATAATACATAGATGTGCACTCTAAATCTTGTGGCATAACAGCAAGAAGCCTGTAGGGCGGGCTTGGTGACATTCTTTCTATATATTAGGTACTCTGTTGGCGTAGTAAAGTAAATAGGATGACGGCCCAGAAGGCGAAGCTTTAAGAGGTCGCCTCTTCACTGGCAGCCTGGCAATGCATTATGTTTGATCCCCTCAACAGACTTAATCTGTGCAGTACACATATAGCTATGCCAAGCTTGTATGTTTATTATGTCCATAGTTGGAATGTTTGTAAAGTCTCCTACGACCTAAGGTTTATCTCTAGTGTGGGAGTTGTCTTTGAAATAATATATCGACTATTCTGCTGATACCCTAATAAATATAATTATTATTAAACTGATAGGTCGGTAGTTATTTCTTTCTTTCTAATTTCTGTATTACAAAACTAAACGGCAACATTGTACAGGTGTTTGCATACTTGAAATATTTTATTAATTTTCTCAAATTTCTGTGAAGCGCACGAAGCGCGGTTTGACTACCTGAGCTTACTGAGCTTACTGCTCATAAGAGTTGGACTGTTCTAATCCTTTTTACTCTAAGCTGGGGTTCGTAATAAACAAGATTCTAAACGGGTCTGATGTCTTTATATATCTTGTTGCGCCTAGGTGTGCGTTTACCTTTATCGTCTCTTTGTCGTAGAACAAAAGTTAATCAGCTCGAGTATAGCCTAACAGAATACAATACAACTAAATTATTTAAGAAAATTGCTTTTATCAATGGTTTTTTATTTTATTTAAAACTAGCTGACCCGTCTGTCGTTGTCCTGTCGATCTTCACAAAAATACATTTTACGTAATTAAGTTCGTTTGTTACGTAATCAAAACGTCAATCAAGTTCTTTCGCAAATTTTCGTTCATGCAAACCTTGCCCTGACAATTACAAACATAAAAAAATAAACAACCAAATCGGTCGAGCCGTTCTTAAGTGATGCTCCGTCATACATGTGGCAATTGATTTTTATTTTAATAAATAATAGACTATTATCAATTTGAAAATAATTATGCTAATAGTCCATTTACATACTGTACTAGGTGCGGACGGTATCATTACATTCGGGTTATAAATCCTCCTTAGTACTACGAAGTTTTAACTGTGTCTCATAGAGAGCTTTTAATAATATAGGAACTAACATTGCCACCAAAAACTGGTTGTACCAAGAGAGTAGGGTAGCACGAACGCTATTGAAAAAAAGATTTATAAGCAATATTGTATAATCCCGCATTTCAATGCCTATTTCGACGGCCCCCACGTATACTATCGAAATTGAAAAAATTTAATTTTCGTTTTATTGCACCAATGGCAAGTAGAGATAAAGATGTATAATTCTATATATAAATTATGTACCAATTTGAATACCTTCAGCAGTTTTTCAATTGAATAGAATCGAAAATGCATAAGATAAACATATTAAAACATTGAACTTGCCGCTTTCGATGTTATTGGTGGTCAGCGGTACGCGCGCGCAAAACGAAACTACCAGTTTCGTCAGTGTTACTCGAAATGTGAGCAAGAATGCACACATGTTTATTAAGATTAGGTTTAGGCTAGTTTTCTTTATTTTTTAGTTCAAAACGAATATAAGAGGGAAACAAATGGCAAAAAAATATGATAAAAAAACGCAGTGAAAATACAACAGAAACTGTTACTTCCAAAACAAATGATGACCAACCCGGTAAGCTTTTCATTATATTGGGCGTAACTGTTTTTTTAAAAGCTAAAATGTTAAATATTATAAATTTACTATTGGAACCTAGGTAGTGCTAATCTATGCTAGGCTTTTTATGATAAAAATATGATAATATTTAGATATTTTTGAATAATTGATTTCAAACTATTGGAAGCGGTAGATTCGATAT
Organism: Catocala nupta; assembly: GCA_963675205.1. Classification (NCBI taxonomy): domain Eukaryota; kingdom Metazoa; phylum Arthropoda; class Insecta; order Lepidoptera; family Erebidae; genus Catocala; species Catocala nupta. Next base: position 17,764,422 of record OY776084.1, on the reverse strand, counting down.
TATACTAGTACAAAAAGCAAGCTTGTTCTATCGAATCTACCACTTTCGATAGTATTCTCTGGTATTTGTTCTGATAAATTTATTGAAAGTGGTACATTCAATAGTTTACTCTGCTAAGAACACATCGAATGTACCAATTTCGTTACTTTACTGCGTCAACGTCTTGCATTTTCGATGGATGTTGCAATATCCTTTATATTTTTTTTTTGTATTTCCAGCATTTAATGTGCGATGTCAATTCACCGACGAAGTGTAGAGATATTTAAATAATATTTACGCAGGAAATGATACGGTTGATGAGAATTTTGTACACAATAATTCCGAAACCGATATATTTGATAGCAGTGAAATGAATGTACTCCTGTTCCATCTCCTAACTCTAATCAAATATTTTTATTGTGTAACAAAACAAACCTTACAATCTTGTAACAACGATGCAGTTCAAGTACTTTGTGATATTCCATATGTAAATCCTTTGATATGAGTATCAGCTTCTGAACTAGGAACAGTCAACACCCAAACTTTCAGTAGAAATAGCAAGACAAGAAAAGAAGAAAAGGGTAAGAAAAGAAAGAAACATGTTACCAATGGGCTGATATTCATTGGAAATTTTCAATTTTCAAAAATGCCGGTAGGAAGCACGTCAGCAAAAAAGGTAAAGAAATGCCAGCCAAAACAACGAAGAGTACATGTCCTATGACTTGCAAGCTTCATTCCTAATAAGGAAGAAATAAGACAACTTATCGAAAATAAGTTTTGGAAACTAACAGACACTCTAAACAATGGGAGTATAATAACAAATTTACTAAGAAGAGAGAAAACTGGCTATGCAAAATCCTAGTCAAATAGTAAGTGCAACTAACGACTTTCAGAAGGTACTTAATTGCCATAATAGAGAGGTTTCTTTATTATATAAAAGAAAGTTGTCTCTTAGGTATCTCAGATGCATAAGAGACAACTTCCCTTTTTGCAGCATCAAATACCGCTGGCAGTATTTGGAATGAAGGAAGCATCATGTTACCTGTGTGCCTGAAAATATAGCCAAACGTGGATCCAATCCAGCTTAAAGTAGCAGATGGTGCACAGAACTTCAGATTTTGGTTGGATATTCGCACCGGACAAAGCCGTAACAGGGTTGTCTATAGCCTTTATATGCACGCTACCAGGAAATTCAACATCGATGTCACATACCGATTTTTAGAGTCGGGTCACACTCGACAAGAAGCTGAAAGTGTGCATGCTCTTTTTGAGAAATCTTTTAAATGCAATTTTTTTTATATTCCTGACCAATGCCGCACTTTAGCTTTAGTTTGTTAGGTGAAAACATTAAGTTACTGAAGTAACTCAAGACAATTTATTTGATCTTAAAACTTTGTTAGATAACAGAAATTGGAAAGAAAACACAGAAAATCAACATGTGAAATGGAATAATATTAAAGAAATTTATATAAAATAATGTACCCTAACGTTATTCTTTACAAAAATGACTTGGATTCAGACTACATGACCGCCGAAATAAAAAACATTGGTTAGAAATCAAGAAAGTGGATTGTCGCTATTGTAGTTTGCCGATGTCGGAATCAAAATATCAAGATTTGTTGTCATTTTGTACTTCTTGTCTGGACATATTCATGTCCAGCATTACAAAATGACAACAAATCTTTATTTATCTCATATCTTAAGGAAGAAACAGAGTGCGATTTTGTATGCTATTATTTATGTACCTAATTATTGTGAAAAATGGCTATCTTTTTTAAGTAAGTATTTCTTTTTAGTTTAAATCGAAACAAAAGTTCAGTACCTAAATATATCTATTTATATTGATTGTTGGTTGAGTAACTTAAGCAAGTTTAGTAGGTATATAAAGTAGATCGGGCACGCCACGATCGTGGCGGTAAGTCCCGTGTTTGAGGAGTGGCTGGAGAGGCGGCATGGCGCCCTCACCTTCCGGCTGACACAGGTTCTGACTGGCCACGGTTGTTTTGGCCGGTTCCTGTGTCGTATACACCGGCAAGAGACGCCCGGTTGTCATCACTGCGGCGACTGCCGCGACGTTGTTGAGGACACGGCGCTGCACACTTTGGCGATTTGCCCCGCCTGGGCATCGCAGCGCCGTAAATTGATCGCGGCAGTCGGATCGGTTAACCTCTCGCTCCCGGCCGTAGTTGAGTCTATGGTCCGGAGTGAGAGGTCGTGGAACGCCGTCGCCTCCTTTTGTGAGGAAGTGATTTCCATCAAGGAGGTGGCGGAGCGGGAGAGGGAGCGTTTAAACCCTCTCCCCAACCGCAGAACCGGGCGCCGGAGGGCGCGAGATGACCTCCAGCCACCCTGAGGTTTGACCTGGGGCTGGCGGGCTTTGTGGGCCTGCCCGCAATCCATTCAGCACCAGATCCGAGAGGCGGCGTGCGTGTTCCCACGCGCGCCTCTGTGTCGAGTCCGTCTTCCCTGTAGGGGGGAGACAGTAGGGTTTTATTTGAAGTAGTGCCTATTTTGGGTAGGTCTTTCGTGTAGTGGCCTGCCGTTTCATACGGCGGGCCGTAACCTAGGCGGGGTCGCGACCGCATGCGAAAGCGATTCGCGCGGCCCCGTCGGTAGTGGTTGTGTCGAGGAACACCGTGGTAGGTTTAGTCGGTATTCCGGGAGGTACATTATCTTTTTGTAACATCTTTATTTTACCCCGGCGAGCCCGACATAATCCCTCCGCCCGCCCCCGCGGAGGGATATGCGTCATTGTATTCCACCACGTAAAAAAAGAAAAAAAAAAAAAAAAAAAAAGTATATAAAGTAGATGTCGTGATAATTATACTGTGTTGATCTCTTATATATATGATAATTCTATATCTATGATATGATTAATAGGTGTGTTATGATTTCGTTCTCTTTAAATTACAAATGATTGTAGATGTTAACTGTAGATTTATATTATACTTATACTCATCATTATACTTAGTATAGAGTACTCTGTTCTGTAATAATATTACTTAATAAAGCATTGTGATAAAATATAATTTTATTTTGTTACTTATAGAAAATGAGTTATACCTTACGTATTTTAATAAAACATTTAAAATGTCATTTGCATACAAGCTCAAAGCTGTTTTATTATTACTTTTGTTGCTTAATTATTTATTTTTAACACGTATTTCTTGATTAACAATGTCGGATTGTGTTTTTCTTTATTTGGTATAAATACGCCAGAAAAAATAGCAGTAAAAGCTGGTCATAAATAAATAATAGGAAAGTATCGCATATCGAAACTAGCTTAATGTTACCATGACTTGAGCAATGTAACAAATAATACAATCGAAAATTCCACATTCAATAGTTCACTAGAAAATGTTGTCATAGAACACTGTCGAAACTGGTACATTCGATAAAAACGTAACCAGCGGTAACCAAGTAAAATATCGAATGTGTTATATTAGAAAAGTATAATAATTATTAAAAACTATAGTAGATGGTACAAAACAGTCAAACTTGCCACTTATCACACAGTTGTAATATTGAATACTCGAATTTAATATTTATCAAAAATCTAAATCTAAACTTATAATCGCTCTCCTGTAAAGTAGAGGATTTACAGTTTCGATATTTATGCGCAACCCCTGATTCGAACAGTTAGTTAATTTTTAATTCTAGTTAGTTCATTACACATTGATAATATAATTTACTGGTGTTCAGCGATGTGCAATTATTGCCAAAGGCAAGCAAATTTAAATATTTTTAAGTTGTTTATATGGATATTGAATATTTTAAAATGAGAACTGGAAATAATTCCTGCGTCGCGAGGGACTCAACAAATTTTCAAATAAAGGACACAAAGAATACCCAGACTTGGAGTGACCATTAGTGGACCCAATTATTCCCCGTGTGGGGATAAAACCCACAAGACTCGGTGCAGTGGCAGTAGCAGGGCTACCACTAGCTATGTCATACGTGCAGTATTCATCAATTTATTGTCAATACGACAATTCAGTCTAATAACTATTAATATTATTCGAAATCATTAATTTCAAGATTAATATAATTGAAATAAATATGCTATATCTGCACGTTGCTAATTATGCCTCCGTACCATTTTACCCGTAGTAGGTAATCTAGTACCCAAATATACACTGTAGCGATCGATACAAATGTTCAGCATTTTCTGAGAAATGAATTTTATTTTATCTACTTATCTGTTGGTAAAAGCAAAGGTGCAATCTCTTAGTTTGTCAAGTTTTAGTTTTGTATTGTATTCAAAACAGGTTAGGCCACCTGTCTCATTCTCTCAGTTCAGTTCACCGTTAATTCCATTTGTAGTTTTCAATACAGTATTGTGAATCTCAGGTACATAATATTTTTACTTTATATGATCTTGATAGTCAAGAATATTTGATTCTAGAAAATAGAAATTAAAAATTAATAATTTAACACAACTACTCAAGCATACTTCCTCAAACTAGTACTTAAATATCCGAGATTAATTTCATACCATATATTTAGTAATACTAATACACGTGTATATTCTTTAATAAATTTACCTATCCTGCAAATAAATTGACGGTTATTTTTCCCAACCACCGATTAAAACGTCTAAAGTTTGAGTCTTTGGACAGGCGTTATTGGATTTTTCTAATTAGAAATACGCACAACACGACAGCACGATCTCTGGAAATGTACCTGGTAGATGGCACTAGGCCTGTTTTAGGTCCCATGAGATATGAAGCGCCTTATCTCATAGGACCTAAAACACGGCTGGCAATATGTGTGGTGTATAACAATTCAAATATTTGTGTATGTACACACCAAAAGGAATAGTAACTGAAAGTACTAAATTATTGGTGCAGTGTAACTATGATAATAGTTTACATATTTTAATTTTGTTATATGGTTTTATTATTGTTTTGAATCAAAAAATCCAAAGCAGAGGTTTAAAAAAGCTTTAATTAAAATTTACTCAAATTGAATATTGTAAATGGCACTTTCATTTGCATTATTCAGTTTTCTATACTAATATTATAAAAAGAAAAGATTTGATTTTTGTTTGTTTTTAAGTAAAAAACTAATCAACCGATTTTAAACACTCTTTTACAATTAGAAAGCTATATTATCACCGAGTAACATAGGCTACATTTTTTTTTTAAATAGTACTGTTACACCTAACCTAGCCTACTGTTTTGCCAGCGAAGCTGCGAGCTAAAGCTAATACCCCAAAAAAATGTGATTAAAATATACAGCTATTATACAATTTGTATCGATTTATATTGTGTGAAAAGGTCAAAATTTTGCAGCAAGCATTGTAGTACGCTGTAATGATATACAATAGCATTGCCACGAGCCACTAATAACAAACTATACGAGTAGCATTGCTATAAAAAGGTAGGTACCTTTTTTGTATGCATTTGAATAAAGTCTTAATAATGTATCTTTAAAATAAACTCAATATACTACCAGTAATTAAAACAGTTCATAAAACATAAATATTTTGTTAGAATAATTTGTAGTATCGGCATAATTATGAAAGGATATCTACTTTTAATTATTGTAATCAGTTTTCATTTTGCAGAACTGTTTCCGATCTAAAAGAAGCCTTACTGAAGTACCTCTAACTTAAAAAAGGCTTTAAAATAATAACTTCATGTTGTGGTCCTGACAGTGAGTAGGGTTTTTAAAGCTTTCACTGAGTTTCGTTTGAATATATTTTATTGTGATTATTTTAAGCCAGTGAACTAGGTTACCCTGTAATAAGTGCCCTATACATTATTGATTATTATATTTGATAACTAATACTACGCTTCACGGAATATAAACAAAATATAATAATGTAATATTCTATGACATTCACACAACGCCATCTAACCCAAACTAAGCAGAGCTTGTACTATGAGTACTGGACAATGAATAAACATACACATTACATACCTTTTTTTTTAATAAATACATATATATTATATTTATTAAAACTGGACAAATGTATGTGACTGTTGTGCAAGGTGCCGGGATCTATTATCGAGTCGGTTATAGTTTTATTAGATTTTCTGATTAGGGATTCTTAACAATAGCACGGGGTCTTGAACTATTCACGGTAGGCAGCAATAAGATCGTCCTCTATTTCAGGGGATCTAAAACCGTACCTGGCGGAGTGTAGGTATGATGATTCACCTTTGCCTGCCTATTTGGGTAATTCATAACCACGTGTCACCAAGAACGCCAGGCATGAGACAATGGACGTGCAGCGATATTGCTAAAACTTTAGTTTTGTAGTCAGACGCAAGTATGCAGCAGTGACGTGTGGCAGTAGTCTCCCCGCAACCACCGAATTAGGTCGTAGTTCAATATGTATTTGTATTATTTATAACTGGTACTAGTACATATATATATATATATATATATATATATATCTACTTCATAGCATTTTATTTAAACACCTGCAAGAACCCTTTACATACTTAGGATTACCTCTACATACTTAGGATCTAAGTATTTATATATTTTGTATTATGCCTCTGCATTTAATACATACAAGACAGACTAAGTCGTTCATAACACCTTTTTAGAATATGGTACAAATTATAATAACAGCGTTAACAAAATATGTACCTTAATGTTTTTTTGGTTAGATTAAAACAAATTCCTTTCAGAAAGCTTTGAAATTTATTCAATAAAAGCAGGACTTGCTTTTAATAATAAAACATTTTCGACCTTCTTTAAATTCAATTGTAAGTCCAAACAACTTCTGTACACTTCGTGACGAGACTAAAATATTAACAATAACTGTACCAGACACTTATAGTATTGTTATAAAATATAAATTTGAGGAAACACCTAGTACTATTGAAATTGCAGATATTTTAGCTGATAAATAAAATATTGGTTTACTAGCTACTATTGTCTGTAATTAATCAAAAAATAAATATAATAAAGCTACGAACTCTTATCATATGAAACGCCATTGAACTCTTAAAACTTGATGAAAATACGGAGGATTCTACAGAAACTATATTTTTAAAATACAGTTAATTATTTAGCAGGCCTATAAACTGATTACAATAATTACTACTGTACTGATGCCATTTATTAGTTTGACTGCAAATAGCTAATAAGCTAACAAACTAAATTATTAATAAGATTTTTAAATAATGAAAATTCGAAGTCAGCTGCCTCAATAATTTAAAGTGGTTCCCTAATTTTAAAGTATTCTAATACTCTTTAAAAGGAAATGCGGACAGCGTTTAGTCAATACAAAAATATGCCTCTGTTCCTGCCCTGAATAACGACACTATATAATCCAAAGAATATAGGTATAGGATATAATGTAAATGCACCACTGTTCTCTTTTTATGTTTTGTTTATACCATAATTTACCCTTTTACATCTTTAAAAATACCGAACTTTGCTCGGTTATATTAACGATTTTTAAAACCCAGCAAAAAAAAACTTTATTAATAAATACCTTACTAACATTATAAACGCGAAAGTTTGTATGGATGTATAGATGTTTGTTACTCTTTCACGCAAAAACTACTGGATCGATTGCGATGAAACTTGGTATGTAGATAGCTGGAGACTTGGATTCACACAGGCTACTTTTTATCTTCATATTTCTACGGGCACGGGACTTACGTGGGTGAAACCGCGGGGAAGAACTAGTACTTAATAAATCGGTTTAAGTTAGCAGTAAACATAAAGAAACCAGATAATGATTTCAGAAAAAATATTACTAC